>CM053603.1:72548471-72675652 GCA_028646535.1 Procyon lotor
GCAACTAATGAATTGTTGAACACTACATCAAAAACTAATGATGTACTATATGTTGGCTAACCGAACATAATAAAAAAATTGTAATGATCAACCTTGTGCTTCTAACACCTAATGACTTCATCTTAATTTCTTAAGTTGGAGGCTTCACACTATGAAAAACACAAAGTAATTCCTTATATTAGTAATTTTTTCTCTCCTCTCTATGTAGAGAATTATAGAAAAAAAGCATACTTATTGCTATCTGTGAAAGTATGTTTTCTTAATTTGGGAGGAAAAGAGTAGAGGAGGGAGACCAGAAATTTTAAGAATTTTTTTGGTCTTTTTCACTTCATTGATTTACATATTTTGTATTTTTTTGTTTTGCTGAATTATCCATGCTCTTTACTTCACTCTTTCCCTTCTTGCCCCTCATTTTAGATTACTCCTGTTTGCCTTCATAACTCATATATTTCTACCCAAGGGAAGGAAGGGAACACTGGTGAAATTTTAGTCATTTTGAATCCTGATACTTTTTGATAACTCCTAAAAATTTTGACATTTGAGAATTTCAAATTAATGATAAAAATTATATTTTGAAATTAAACAAATACCATGTTGTCTTAGTTTCCAGATTTACTAATGACAAATAATTTCTAATCATTTATTCAAGTATCTTTTCTTACTATAGATCTGTTTTTGTATAGTTCGTTATAGTTCACTCTGTCGTGACTTTTTTAAGATTCATACTAATGTTCAAGTAAAAAAGAGCCATTATGCCTTTTGCAGTTTTAATTAGGAGATTTAGTTAGTGCTTTCTAAGTACAAATCAGTGTTCACCAGATTCTTCATCTCTGCTTCTAATCTCTTCTTTAAAAGTCTTCTCTTCCTTCTGGTAGCAAGGTGTTAGTATCAGGTGTCTTTATCCACCCAAATGGCTTAAATAATAAGGAAGATTTATCTCCCTAACAAAAGTCGAGAGAGAGAGAGAGAGAGAGAGAGAGAGAGTAGAGAGAGAGAGGAGAGAAGTTTCAGGGTTGACAGAGTCAGCAGCTCACAACATCATGAAGGACCTTGGTGCCTTCTCTTTTCTATCACTCAGCCTGTCATCCTAAGGTGGCTTCCTTCATGATCCTACCTGGCTGCCAACGTTTAAGGACATGCAGAGGCAGATTAAAGAAGCATTTCTTCCCACACTTCTCTTTTTATCAGTGAGGAACATCTTTCCCAGAAAACTCCGGAGAGACTTCTCAACATCTCACAGGATGTTTAAACTAATCTCTGCTCAAGGGGATAGAATTACATGATAGACTTAGGTTAGTCATGCTTCGTCCCAGGGGCTGAGGAGAGTGTCCTCCTCTTTAGAGCGTATGATGGTGGAAGTGTGGGGAGATGAATAGAGAGTCATCAGTGTCTCTTAAAAGAAGCCATAATATTCAGTGACTTGGCTCATCTGTATAACTAAGAAAAATAGAATGACCTGACCACTTGTATTGAGGTATAGAGGAAAAGGAAAGGCTAGAAGAGGAGTCATAACTGTTTTTGAGGAGGAAATTAAGAGTTTAATCTAATACATCCCTGGCAATGAGAGCTTTTGGAGTCTAGGAAGAAGGTCCAGAAAGCTGTCTACTGTGAAGGGAATCCACTCATTTTTTCACTAAAATGATAGCAAAGGGCGATATCTTCTTAATGAAGCTTTTCATGAGCCAGTCCCAGCAGCTTTTATGGAAGCTGTGGTTTAAAATGGGGGAGGAAATAGACATACTGTAGTGAATGTACCAATACACAGACTTTCAACACGGCCAAAACAAATTGTGGCTTTTGTAGTTACCTGATTAATTAATACTCACTCATGGATTTCTTGGCTTGGCTATAGACTCTTTGCTCAAGAGAAAAGAGAAGCCCCTGGGCAAAGGGCAAAGCAGTTAGACATTTTATTATCTTCTCCATGTGACCTCTAAGGAGTCCTCTGGAAAAGAACTGGATAGGGCATGTCCTGAAGCCAGTTCTGTTCCTGCACCGACACCAGAGAGTCTCCGCAGAGAACCCAGAGTGAGCACGAGTGCGGCTTCCAGCCTTGAAACAGGTACTTGAGCCACTTCTATTGTTTTAAATTTATACAGATGGGAAAAGTCATTGAATTCACATAATTATTAGAAATTTTTTATTTGGGCCACATTTGTCTTCAAACCTCAAATTTCTGTTTACTCTCTTGTGTTCCTTAAAAATAATATGGCAATTTGCATAATTTGTTATGGTACCAGCATTGAAACACAGCATGGAAGTTGTCACCACAAATGACAATATAATCTAGACAGGAGCCAGGGTAGCATATTTGCCAAACTAAAATGTCTGAAATAATCCTATTCTTATTTATTTTTTTGTTTATTATCTGTATTATTAGTTCTTATCAATTATTTATTTTTTGCTTATTATCTGTATGCAATACTTCTATACACTGCTAATGTGTTTGGAAACTAACTCAGTCTTAAAAAGCCTGGGAAATGGAATTTATCAGTAGGTTATAATTGATTTTCAGTTTCGTTATTCACTACTAAGGACACTTTACTTTGTCTGGGAATCACTGTATCTTAGCCATCTTAGGATATAGATAAAATCAACTAGAATTTAAAGTGGAGGAACTTTATTTTTATCCTGTGGGAGACAGGCTCGGTGCCCTCCCTATTATATCCCTTGGGCAATTAGTGTTTCCTGTGCGTGGATCCAGCCTTCACCTGCCCCCAGCTGCGGTGGTGCCTGAAGCCTCTGTCTGGCTGTTAGGGCCCAGGCTCTGGCAGGCTGAGAGAATCGGGGGCTTGATACTCCCAGAGAATGAAGGGAGTTGGTCCTCGCCCCTCAGGCAGAAGGACTCAGAGGTGCCCATGCCACCCTGGCTTCCAAGGTTCCTTCACAGAATTAAGCTCCAGTTGCCCACAGTGGTGACCAACTTGATAATACGCCCTTGATCAGCTTCCCTTCCCTCTTTATCTCACTTCCCCACTCCCTCTCACTGCTTAGTTGACCCCTAGTACACAAATCTTGGTCTCAGGGTTTGCTTCCTGAGCAAACTAGGACCCCAAACTAGGAGAATCCTCTAGAGCAGAACTTGGCTTAATGGGATGGTTCCTCGCATTTATTTTTGAATATATATATTTGAATATATATGTGAAAATATGAGACATATTTGGATAAAAACAATATAGATAGATGGGTGAGGAAGGAGGAAGAAAAGAATGGTTTGTGAGCCTGCTAGTTTTACAGAGCTTTTGAAAAGAAACCCGACCTATAGCACTTTCCTTCCACATTCCATAATATATACTCTGGTGTGTGTGTGGTGTGTGTGTCTGTGTGTGTGGTGTGTGTGAGCACCCAAGTGGTATCTAGAGAATGGTACATAGGTATAGAAATTAAATAGTTTTTGTAAGTAGTTCTCTTTAAAAAAAACCCTCACATGCTTATTAACTTTCATAAACTATTCAAATAATGCACATATGGACATACCCATACCCAGGAGAGGTCCTGGGTATTGATTTACATAGGGCAAATAGTAAAGAATGATAAACTCATTTCTTTTGCTAGTTGGGAGTCCACCTAGAGAAGAGGTAATTCTGCACAGTACAGAGTAGTTTGCATGTGCAAAAGTGAATGACTTGGGGTGCTAGTCTATAGAGTTTGCCTTTTCTTATCTCCCCAAAGAACAATTAGGAATCCCCACCCACCACCCAGCTCTATTAGACCATTTATCATGAAGTTGTTCAATTATTTTTGTGCTTGCTGGCTTCTCCTATGGGACTGAGCTCTCTTGGAGGGCAAGAGGTTTGTTTTTCTTATCCTTGGATCCCCAGTGCGTGGCATGGTGTTTGACATACAGAAGGTGATCAATAGCTGGTCAAGTAATAGAAGTATGGAATTTCCTATCTTAAGGTGTTTGGTAGTGGCTGCTCGGAGCCTTGTACAGAGTCTGAAATCGGGCTTTGCCCCTCAGTACTAATGTCTGCTATGGGCACTTGTACTGCACCATCATGCCGTTTGAGCCCCCAAAACGCTTCTTTTTTTTTTGAGCCCCCAAAACCCTTCTAATGCTTGTGATCAGAGTAGAGAGGAAAAGACCAGCTGAATCAGAGTTCCGGCCCCCAAACAAGCTGATATTAGGAGTTTAATGGTTAAAAACAAAAGCAGCTCATAGATATCGCCTATCATGGTGACCCATAAAATAATTTTGTGCTCTTCTATGGATACAGACATTAAAATATGCTTTTTCAATTACTGAGAGAATAAACAACTGAAATAAAATAAAATTCCATCCTAGTATACTCTCCACTAACTTCTACAAATTTTTTTTCAGCTACTCCTTTAGGTAACTTTACTTCCTGCTGTTTCCATTTTTTTATTCAATGTACCACTTTTTTGAATCAGTATTATTCTCGGCCATTATATTTTCTTATGTCCTTTTACATTTTAAATTTATATATTATATTAAAAGTTATGAAATAACTTTTAAAAAGGATGTTTTGTACTCTCATGATATTTCTACCCATAAAAGAATAAGAAATACTGTGGCCTTAAATCCCTGAGAGGATCCTACATTTTAAGACTTGAATTAATAAATAAAATTAGCCTAAGTGAGTCAAAGTTTTGGAGGTTCAGTTTTCCCTGTCCCGAAGTGTTTACGGTGATTTGTGGTAACATCCGAATGTGCCTATTGCATTGGTCAGGGCTCCCAGGTACAGGTAAGAGCAGCCACTATCTGAGGTTTAGGCAGAAGGAGATTTGTTCCAGAAAACAGAGAGCTCACAGCAGCAGCAGGAAGGCTGGGGTTCAGGCTAAAGGCTAAATTTCCTGGAGCATCAGCCAGAACCAGGCCCCTGAAAGTGGCTTGCTGCCTCTTCCGCCAGGGCCATGCTCTTTCCTCCGACCTCTGTGCTAACAAAAGGGAGGCCCTGTGCCCAACCTGTTTCTTTACTCAGCTCACACCCATGGCAAAGTTTCAGGTGGGTGCAGCTGACTGGTGGAATCTAAGTCATACCCTAATACCCCAGGTCAAGGGTGGTGGGAGATGTGGGGTTTGTTTGCTTGTCGGTTTTGTGCATTTTTCTCTATCTGGGGAAGGCAGGACCCACAGTCCAGGAATCTGTTGCAACATAGGGAGGCTATCTAAAGATACAGGGCAGCCCCAAATGACAGGTTTCTGCTATGATAATGTCTTATGAAAATAGCAGCAGGTAAATTGTGCAAACTGTTTGCCTTCTGCTATTAGAACTGTGTAGCAAAAAGATGCAACAGAAATACAGAAAATCGTTCATGCTGATTATCTCTGTGGTGAATTGTTGGTAATATTTTCCTTTTGTTTAAAAAATTTTATATAAGGATACTATATTTCCTTGTAAATTAGAAAAAATGAGAGCTCTCCATTTAAGAAAGGAAGATTAACATAATTGCCGCCTTGCTAGATGAATGAAAACTCTATTCAAAAGTTCTGAGCAGATTTATGGTAACCACACTGGAATTAAAATATAAAGCAACCCGTAACTCAATCAATTAATCAATCAACCCCCTCCCCAAAAAAACGTCCTGAGCGGATTTAATACTCTCTCTTTGTTAAACAGGTGAATGCTGAATCCAAAAAAAAGTGAACAACAAATAAAAAACTACCCTCACTAAGCTGAGGTTGAAATCTATTTCCTTTGACTCCATCCCCAGTGGGTGCAGTAGCTGCTGATCACATTAGAGAGTCATAACATCTTAAATGAGGAGAGCCTCAGATGTCATTTACCTCCACTTCATAGCATTTATCTCAATTTGAAGTTTTCCAAAATATACATATTTTCCCACACTCATGTACATTTATCTATTTGTTTAATATTTGTCTTGCCCAGTAGACACAAGGGCAGGACCTACAAATCCACAGTGCCTGCTACACCATAGACACACAGTAGGTGCTTACAGAATGCCTGATTGTTGATAGTTAAATCACAAGGTAAGGGACCACAGCTAGTTATCTCTGGACTAACTGCAAAGATTTCCACTGCTACCAGCTGACTAGCCCTCAATGGGGAGCATTTGAAAGAATAAGAGGAAATTTGAGGAAAAAACAACCCCCTGGTTAACATCTCAAAAATGTAGTCTGCCTCATATATATCCTGAGTGGCTGAATTTTAAGGGAATGAAATTAGCAATAGTTAGCCCAGATTTCCAAAGTCATTCTCCAAAGTTTATCAGTTTGCCACTGATTTTTTTTTATTAATATATAATGTATTATTTGGCCCAGGGTACATGTCTGTGAATCGTCAGGCTTACACATTTCACAGCACTTAACATAGCACATACCCTCCCCAATGTCCACAACCCAGCCACCCTATCCATACCCACCCCCCTCCCAACAACCCTTAGTTCGTTTCACGAGTCTAGGAATCTCTTATGGTTTGTCTCTCTCCCCATACGCTCCTGTTTCATTTCTCTCCCCCACCCCCTCCAAACCCCCGCCTTGCCTCTCAAGTTCTTCATATCAGAGAGATCATGTGATACTTTGCTTTCTCTGACTGACTTATTTCATTTAGCATAATACCCTCCAGTTCCATCCAAAAGATTCCACTCCAAGACTGCTAGAACTCATCCAAGAATTCAGTCAAGTGTCAGGATATAAAATTAATACACAGAAAATCAGTTGCATTTCTATATACCAACAACAAAACAGAAGAAAGAGAAATTAAGGAGTCGATCCCATTTACCATTGCACCCAAAACCATAAGATACCTAGGAGTAAACCTAACCAAAGAGGCAAAGAATCTGTACTCAGAAAACTACAAAGTACTCATGAAAGAAATTGAGGAAGACACCAAGAAATGGAAAAATGTTCCATGCTCATGGATTGGAAGAACAAATATTGTGAAAATGTCTATTCTACCTAAAGCAATCTACACATTTAATGCAATCCCTATCAAAATACCATCAATTTATTTCAAAGAAATGGAACAAATAATTCTAAAATTTCTATGGAACCAGAAAAGACCACAAATAGCCAGAGGAATGTTGAAAAAGAAAACCAAAGTCGGCGGCATCACCATTCCTGACTTCAAGCTCTATTACAAAGCTATTATAATTAAGACAGTGTGGTACTGGCACAAAAATAGACACATAGATCAATGGAACAGAATAGAGAACCCAGAAATGCACCCCAACTTTATGGTCAACTGATCTTCGGCAAGGCAGGAAAGACTATCCAGTGGAAAAAAGACAGTCTCTTCAACAAATGGTGTTGGGAAAACTGGACAGCCACATGCAGAAGAATGAAACATTTCCTTATACCACACACAAAAATAGACTCAAAATGGATCAAAGACCTCAATGTAAGACAGGACTCCATCAAAATCCCAGAGGAGAACACAGGCAGCAATCTCTTCGACCTTAGCCGCGGCAACTTCTTCCTAGAAACATCTCCAAAGGCAAGGGAAGCAAGGGCAAAAATGAACTATTGGGACTTCATCAAGATCAAAAGCTTTTGCACAGCAAAGGAAACAGTCAACAAAACCAAAAGACAACTGACAGAATGGGAGAAGATATTCGCAAATGACATATCAGATAAAGGGCTAGTATCCAAAATCTATAAAGAACTGCCACTGATTCTAAGAAGAAAGAAGGATGCCACTTGGGAAAAAGAACAGAAAGTTTGTAAAATGAATGAGTCTGCAGGGATGCCTTTTTCTTGTTTGTTGTTTTTAGTTTTTTGCCATTATCATAGTTTCTCGCAAATAGTTGAAGTTCTGATAAAATAAATATCTGTCATGTTATGTAGGAGTGGGTGACAGGCGGAGAGTCGCTGAGCAGGTGACAAGCTGTCCCTGATTTGGTAAATTTCCATGCTGTCTTCAGCTGATATTGATCTCATATTAAGTGATATGCAATGAGAGTTTCCTCTGTCAGTTCAGTGACACGATTTTATATAAGGAAGGTAGACTGTCTCTGCATCAGCTAGAGATGATTATATTAGATATCACCTATCTTAATAGCTCTACCTTCATCAGCTGTGCTGTGGGCAAATGAGATTTTATGCTTTATCGTCAGGCTGCAGACAGGACTCAGGTAACTATATGTAAAATCTCATGCTCTGTTGCACAATAGTTGATGTTTCTGAGGAAAAATAAGTATTTTTAAGCTTTTGATAGCATTTTTTTCTTCACAGCAAGAGAATATTGCAAGTTTGTGCAAGGCTTTATATTGTCATGCTTAACCACTGTGACTTTTACAACTGCAAGTTAGCTGGGCACAGTAAATTACTAGAAAAGCTCTATGAAGATGTCATTGAGCTTTGCCTGCTGCGTGGTAATCTTCAGAAGTTACAGGAAAACATAGCTGCCATTGTCATTTCAAGCTCCTTTTACTACACTAACAGCCAGAGATGCCACTCTTAATAACATGAGGTCATTTTTAACCAAATTCTTGGTGGAACAGTCTTACAGAAAATGTTACCAAGCAAACATTTCTCTAGAATCCACTTCATGATCTATTAGGGGCCTGATAGGGTGTTCGTTAGCTAACAAAACCAATGTGAAAGCTCCATCAGGGCAAGGGAACCAAATGTTCCAACTTTCTAAACTACAGTTCTAGTTAAAGACCCCTATAAAGGGCAGGACAGAACCTGTGGGGCTCCTGGGGCAGGGCCATCCTCCCTAATGCAGCCGGGGCCTGCCGTGCTTGTCTTTTGGGGGTGGATGAGTTCATACTGGGAAGACCATGAAGAATATTTAAAATGAATAAAATGTCATATATATAGGATTCAAGTTTTAGGAAAACCGATTCCCCAATAAGGGCCATCTTGAAATAAAAGGTTCTCCTGATGAGATTTTGGAGAATGGACACTTAATGCCAAGCTTTTATTGGTAAAATAAAAAAAAAAAAACCGCCAAATGTCATCCAACACCTGATAGGAATCAGGTAAAATAAGGACACTTTCTAAGTTTTCCTACATAGTGTCTCAGCTTCTAGGGCAGATGGTTTAACCTAGAAGTTCTATGAAATGTTTGTCACTGAGGAATGGGTTGGGCAAAAACTACAGGATACAGTGCTAACTGTAATATCTGAGTTTCTAGGACCTGTCTGAACAAAGAAACAGGCTCTTTCTCTGGTATCTCTGAGGAAATTTCTTCCACAGTGAAAGAACTAGGGAAAAGTTTATTTGAATCAACGAAAAGTTCATAGGATAATTATGTTTTTAAGGATGATAGGAACTCTCCTATCCAATGTGATTGGGGCTGCTACTTAAACAGAGTAAACAATTTTTAAGTGAAATGACATAATGAAAACATTTATATCAACTTATATCATTGTACATTTTACCCATTTTTTGATACACAACCAACTCTAATATTTTCTGATTAGAGGTCCCTTCATCTTCTTTGCATAAACTACATCCTATATGTTGTTTTCCAGGCTTACCTTCTTTAAAATGGAATGAAAATTTAGCAATCTGAACTCAAAATACCCCATTTTTACATTTTTAACCCAACTTTTTAACACTATCTTGTCAATTATTATCAGCAATTTTTTTTTAAAGATTTTATTTATTTGACAGAGAGAAACACAACGAGAGAGGGAACACAAGCAGAGGGAATGGTAGTGGGAGAAGCAGGCTTCTTGCAGAGCAAGGAGCCCGATGCGGGGCTCGATCCCAGGACCCTGGGATCATGACCTGAGCCGAAGGCAGCCGCTTAACAACTAGGCCACCCAGGCACCCCATACCAGCAATTTTTTTAAAAAAAGATTTTATTTATTTATATGACAGAAAGCAAGAAATCACAAGTAGGCGGAGAGGCAGGAAGAGAGAAAGGGAAGCAGCCTCCCTGCTGAGCAGAGAGCCTGATGTGGGGCTCGATCCCAGGACCCTGAGATCATGACTTGAGCTGAAGGCAGAGGTTTTAACCCACTGAGCCACCCAGGCGCCCCAGCAATTTTTTTTTTTTTTTTGCAACTTGTCACTCTCAAATTTTTTGGCAAACATTTAACTCAGTTTTCCTCACAAAGATAACACTCATACTCATCCTTCATCAGTTTGTCACATCTAAGTCACAAATTTCAATAAGAAGCACAACTAGCATAATCAAGTTCGGTAATAAGCACAATAACTCGAGTAAGCATATATCTCACCTGGAGGGGCAGAAGTTAATTGGTGTGCTGGAAAGTACCTACTAGGCACAAGCATTCCCTATGGCAAAGGTAACCATCAGCATCTGTTAGAAAGAACTGGAGCGCTCTGGTTCATCCATGAGTTGGTTGAAGGGTCTTTAATTAAGACTGTTTCTACTATAAATACATTTTCATTAATATGCATAGGTTGTAGCTCTTAAGGAACATCTTTGCAAAATGTTTTCTAGTATGGGTTCTGCAGAACTTGCCTTAATGAATAGCTAACATTCACTTATAATCAACAGAATCTGTCTGCGCATATAATTGGTGCTCTAAAGTGCTTTTCCTCAGCAATCTAGTTTACACTTGGTACTATAATTGGTTTGTTCACCAGACTATTTTTTTCTCAAATGGGAAGAGATAGTGTTTTGGTCCACTCCTCATTGAGTTATCACAGTTTTAAAATTAATAATTTGGAGATTTAATGAGCTCTTTCTCCATTTATACATGCTTGAGATCCTAAATTCCTCTCTGTCACTGTTTTTAGGTTTTTTTTCTTCTCCTAAATACCAATAGCAATAAAGTATGCTGTGCTAAGAATAGTTTAAGAAAGAAACTAAATAGATAATGGCCTTCTTGATATTGAGTTAATTAGATTTGGAAAATTTTATAGCTGAGAGAGAGAAGCATGTTTATACCCACACCCACACAGAGGCAGAGAGACAGAGAAGGACATGGGTAAAGAGAGAAAAACACAGAGAACAGAGTTGATGGATTAATAAATACATGTAGAGAGATAGAGAGAGACCAAAAAACAGAGATCGATACCAAGATAGGAATAGAGAGAAATAGAAAAGCAGAGGAAAACAGATAAGATGAGAGACAGAAAGAGACAGAGGCTCACAGAGAGACACAAAGAGACAAATGGAAGCAGAGACACTATGTGAAAGACAAAGGGAAACTGAGACATCTACAGAGACAGAGGAGGAGCCACCTCAGCAATGTTACTCAAAATTAGCTCAGTCTCTGCCCTGTTTGACCAAATCTGTAGAGCTACAGGCACATCAGTGACCAGGACAGGCAAGCAGGCCCAGGGACCACTAGGAGACAGTGTCGTACCAGACAATACCAGACCTATGAGTAGGTCATGGCCTGGCCATTAGTTAGGTGGCCCTGGGCCACTCGTTCATAGCTGTTATTTTTTTAACCTTAAATGTATCTAAATTTTTATTTTCATTTGTTTGTTTGTTTGTTTGTTTGGCTGCAGAAAGGTACTGAAGGAAATCTCTGTCGGAGATCTTAATCCAAATGAGACTGTGCAGGCCAGTTTGGAGGCCCAGCTCCTTTCCAAGCTGGCCCACCCCGCTATTGTCAAGTTCCACGCAAGCTTTGTGGAGCACGATAGTTTCTGCATCATCACAGAGTACTGCGAGGTGAGACTCTCCTCTTTTGGAATTCTCAGTAAGAACTATTTCACAGTATATAGCTGTCTACAAAGAGATACTTCACAAGTTCAGTGATCAAATCACAGGTTGGAGAGGGTGGGTTAAATAGGTGATGGGGATTACGGATGTCGTGATGAGCACCGGGTATGTATGGGAGTATTGAATCACTGTATTGTACACCTGAGACGAATGCTATACTTTATGTTAACTAATTGGTATTTAAATAAAAATTAAAAAAAAAAAAGAAAAAACCCACAAGCTGAACTGTCTTGCAGCTAAGAATGATGATCTCTAGGTAATGAACTCGCTTGTAATGAAGGAGTAGTTGCTATGGGACAGTGCTTCTTGGAGAGAGAGTAATTTAGGGAAGGATCCCCCAAACCTTCTACCATGGTCCAATGCTTAGATGGACGTTTAAATGCTGTAACAGAGGCCTGGCCAGAGCAGAGGTCCATCTCTTGAGTTTCAGGTTCTGGGCCTATTCCTCATTTTCCCCTGTGGAAATTTGGAAATGGAACTATGGCTCATTTTCCTCATGAAAATCTTTCTTCTTCATATTTATCATTTGATGATTTATGGCTTCATGCATTTGCAATTTTCTCCGCCACTCCATGTTCTCTGCAAGCAATAGCTGTGCATTTTACTGAGCCCCAACTGAGTCTGAAGCTGCTTGGAAAGGTAGGGGAGGGGGAAACTGACAAGCTGCTGCTGGACTATGAATCCGTATATTTGCTCCTGAGAGGCTACGTAGAGGGGAGTTAGAAGGGCTGGGCAGGCAGGGAGAACATGGAAATGACCTTGGTCGAAAAGTATCTCCCAGAGCATTCTGGGAGCTAGTCTTAGCCAGATGTACCTTCAGGGAATTTGGTGCTTGTCGTACTTTGGAGTGAATTTAGTCAGTTCTTCACGTGGGTGTTATTGGGGCCTGAAAGAAAAGATGCTGGAAGGAAGGAAGATGCTTGTTAGAATGGAAAACAGGCCTGTTTGGTCAGAAACTTTGGACAACCAGGGAGTGCTGTGTGTTTGAGACACAGAAAAGAAGCGGCAGAAGAAAGTCGCAAGGAGTAGGTAGAGCAACAAAAAGTCAGCCTTGCCTGCTTGACACATTAGCTGGTGTGTTAACCAATATGAAGCCAAAAGCCAAGTTAAAATATCTGCAAGTTTGAGATATTCCAAGTCTCAGCTATTTCTGGGCAGGTCAGCCTCCTCAGCTCAGCGTCGCCTTGCCCATTCCTCTGCTTGGAGGAAAGTGAGAGCGGAAGGGGAGGGCGGGAGAACCGCTGCATTTGGGTGTCTGCTCTTCCTTCCGCCAGTGGACTGCTGAGGAAAACAAGATGATGAGTTGTGCAGAGCAGTGATAATGAGCAGCTACTCTGGCGTGGATGTCATGAATCCGTGCCAAATTATAGGTGTTTCCGGGTGTAGCTACAGTGTGACCCGTCGGCCATAATTTAATCATTTCTCTCCCTTTAGCCCTTCAGTTAATCAACTGTTTTATTTGGGAGACAACTGACTCCTACTGCTTGTGACTATTACTGTTACCTCCTGCTGCTTTTGGCACATTGGATTTTTTAAAGATTCTTTCCTGGTCTTACTATTTTCCATTGTGGTCAGTACTATGCAATAGAGCTTTCTGTGATAATGGAAATGTTCTATATTTGTGTTGTCCAGGCAATAGTCAGTAGTCCCACATGACTCTTTAGCACTCGACAAAATGTGGCCAGTGTGATCAAGGAGCTGGATATTAAATTTTATTTAATTTTAATATTTTAAATTTAAATAGCCACGTATGGCTACTGGCTACCCTATTGGACAGCTCCAGGTGATAAGCTGGAACTTTCTTTCCCTGCCTTATTTTAAAAATTTTTAACTTTAATATCATTTTAATCTACCAGAAAGGTTATAAGAATAACACAATGAACTGTTCATCCAGATTTGCCAGTTGTTATAATTTTCCCACATCTGCTTTATCATTCTATTTATTCATCTATCTATATTTTTTCCTGAACCATTTGAGAGGGAATTGCAGACACGATGCCTCTTTGTTTTAAATACTACTGTATTTTCTGAGGCTGAGGACACTGTTTTATATAAACACGACACAATGATCAAAATCAGAAAATTAACATTGAAACAATACTGGTGGGGCGCCTGGGTGGCTCAGTAGGCTAAGCATCTGCCTTCGGCTCAGGTCATGATCTCAGGATCCTGGGATGGAGTCCCCCATCAGGCTTCTTGCTCAGCAGGGAACCAGCTTCTCCCTTTCCCTCTGCCTGTCGCTCCCCCTGCTTGTGCTCTCTCTCTGACAAATAAATAAATAAAATCTTTATTTTATTTTTTTTAAAGAAGCAGCAATGCTGTTATTTAATCCAGTGCTTTTTAAATGTGATCCCAGGCCAGCAGCATCATTATTCTTGGGCACTCCACCTCGGCCATACTGAATCAGAAATTCTGGAGGTGGAGTCTGGCAATCTGTGTTTTGACAAGTCCACCAGGCGAGTCCAAAACATATCTAAGTTTGAGAACCTCCATCTAATCCATAATCTACCTTCAAATGTAGCCCACTTGTCCCATTTATGTCCTTAGAAAGGACATTTCTGTACGATTTTTCTTTGCACAGGATCCAGTCCAGGATCATCTGCGTTAATTTTTAAATTCTGGTGGTTTCCAAGGGCTGAGCTACTCTCAGGAGAGGCGTTGCCATGGTGACGACCACAGGCAGGCCTAGGAACCACCTCGGGGCTTCCAGGGCTCCATGCTGCTGAGCTCTCAGGCTGTCTTCCCGGACTCCCAAGAAATGACGTGTGCGGATCACTGGTTCTTGTTGTTAACAGAGATATTTCTCATCCACAGACCCAAATTTGCTCTTAACTCACACAAGCTTGGCCTTATCCTCTTTTTATTGAGGTAAAATAATATTGGAAATATTATTGGAAATAGCAGATGGTCAAACTTGCAGCACATAAGAAAATGCCACCATTGGCTTATTTCACCATTGAAATAGTTGGTCTTTTTATCACCAAGTTTGCTCTTTTGTAATTTAATCTGGGACCTTGCAAGATTGAAATATATAAATGCATAAATGCATTTGTGAGGCCGCTCCATCCACCACTTAACCCTTTGGCACATCACATCAGAGTATGAGTGTGAAAAGCAAATAACTGAACTCTCACAACTTCTTGTCAAGATCTAACCAAATCTTTGATGGGGAATGTTCCCAAACTACCAGAGTGGGAGAGTATTTCAAATATTGGTGTCTTCTTTTCTCCCCGACCTCTTCCACCTAAGGTTAAATGGAACTACTTCCTGTTTCCTGTTTGTACCGCGTAGTTTCACACCTCTTCATCTGTACTTGGACTATTCCCTTTTAGAATGTCCTTCAGATTCTAGTCATCCTCCCTGGCCCAGCAGAAATGCCACCTCTTTTACAAAGACTCCCATAATCTCCTGGCTGGAAATCTCTCCCCACCTGGTCTCCCTGCCCCCGACTCCATAGTATTTTATGCTTCTTGGCACTCAGCACTTTATACACAGTAGAAACCATCTCAAACTTTCAATGTAGGATTGATCTTTTTCTGATTCATTTTTGTGTCACATGGACCCACGGAGTGAGCCAGAAGGATAGCACGCAGAAAAAAAAAATTTTTTTCTCACAAATTCTTTATCACTTGCTTCCGGCTGCCTCCCACTTCATTTCTGTCAAACACTAATGATAAAAGATAGAACATTGGATCCTTCTACCTGTTATATATGTCAAAAGCATTTTGCCCTATCTTATTTTGCTGGCTCCCTAACAATGCACTGCACTAGAGACCTATGAGATACTACCTGAAGGTTGTCCCTTTGGGTGAGGGCAAGATACCCCCAGAAACCTGGGCATTCACTTAGTAGATGTAGCAGAGGATAGGTGAGATCACATACCTTCAGTAGAGAGAGGAGAACACATGACTGTCCACCAAAAGCAGGAATGGTTAGACTTGTCTATTTTCTGCTTAGCAATATTGACATAACTAAACAGAAATTTATCAGTATAACAGTAGTGCTCAGCCTTGGCTGTACATTAGAATCACCAGAAGATTTAAAAAAATCACAAGACCTGAGGCCCATCTCCAGAAAGTCTGATTTAATTGACCTGGATTTTTATCTAGATGTCGGGAGTTTTGAATGCTCTCCAGTGATTCGAATGTGTAGCCAGGGCTGCGAACTGCATAAAAAGGAGAATGGTTAGTGTGCAAATAGAAAAATAGAGTCATAAAGGAAAACTTTGTCAGTGTTTATGGAGCACGGAGCAAAGATGAGGCCCAGACCTGAGAACTGAGAGGTACGGCTCTGACAGTGGGTTGGGTTTTATGCTCAGGCACCTCACTTGGTGCTAATATTCGTGAAAAATTGCCTGGTCTGTTCTTGCTCCATGTGCAACTTCTGATTACGATGCAGCTCTCTACTTAGGCCTCTTCTAAAAGGAAGAAAATCTGCTGGCTAAACTGACAAGAGCTTCCTGTTGTCTTGGCGTTTGTAGTTCTCAATGCATATGAATAAATTGGCATTCTGGATTATTTATTGGTTCCTTAAGAATTTCAAGTTCACAAAGGCAGTAGTAATCAAATAACTTTCCAGAAGCCATTATTGATTCCCAACTTTGTGAGATACAATTCTAGGAAGTGTGGGACAACAGCGATAATACGATACTTCTTTAATGAACCTGTCTGGTAGAATAAATGAACCATTTCTAACAAGGGCAAAAATACACGGGGGGGTGTGGTAAGGGTCAAGGGAATGGGGTGGTTAAAGTGCTGCTGGAGTTAAGAGTTGAGAGAAATGACTTTGGACTGCAGGAACCATGAGGAGCTAGCATTATATTTGAACTTGAAGTGTGAGAAGGATTTGGTCAAGGGAGATGGGGCAAGGACATTTGAGTTAAAGGGAATAATGTGATGAAAAGCTCAGAAGTAGGAAAGCATGGACCATGATTTAAGAACTTAATACTTCACCTTTAATTTAATTTAATGTTTCCTAATGTTAATAACTTCTATAACCTCTGTAGAGTTATCAAAACCAGAATAGTAATATTTTACCAGTTTCCTTCCTAATGTCTTTGTGTGTTCCAGGGCCAAGTCTGGGATCCTACAATGCGTATAATTGTTGTATCTCCTTAGTCCTTTCTGAACTGTGACAGTTTCCTTTCCAACTTTTTTTTTTTTTATGACCTTGATACTTTTGATGAGTACTGCTAAGTTATTTTGTAGAAGACCTCTCAGTTTGGATTTGTCTGATGTTTTCTCATGATTAGATTGAGGTTATATGTTCTGGGCAAGACTACCACAGAAGCGATGTGGTGTCCTTCTCAGTGTATCATATTAAGAAGGGACATGATGTTAGTACATCTTATTACTGGTGATGTTAACTTTGATTATTTGATTGAAGTTTTGTCTGTTGAATTTCCCCACTGTAAAGTTACTATTTCCTTTTTTGTAGTGGATAAATATCTTGGGAAAGATACTTTGAGACTATGCTAATAATCCTATATATCCTCAAACTTTCTCCCATTGATTTTAGCATCTTCCAGTGAAGGTTGCCTGGAGCTCTTTTTACTCTGATTATGTATTTCCCTCATTCTTTCTGTATTCACTAATTGGAATTCCCTTATATAAGGAATAGCTATTCTTCCATTCCTTTTCCACTTATGTACTTATTCAGTTATTTATATCATCATGAACACTTGAATATTTATTTTATTCTGTGGGTTATAACCCAATACTCCTTGTTTATTTTGTTGTTCAGACCTTTCTGGCTCTAGCTATTGGGGCTCCTTCATGTTGGCTCCTTTGTCTTCTTAACATGACCTCATCCTTTTTCAAGGAGAAGTAGGTTCTTATATATTATTCTATTTTATAGATGAGGAAACAGGATCCCAGAGAAGTAGAGTGATTTTTTGGCAATCACATGGCTGGAATATTGAATTTCGTCCAGGGTAGAACCAGGACCGGGGTATTAGGAAAACTGCTCCTTTTTTCTTTCTACTTATTGCTCTAATTCCTTCCTTAATATTTAATAGAGTCAACCAAATAGTCCTTGTAATTATCTACCTGTACACGGACATGAATTAGAAGAGATTGACTGTTTTATTGCTCATACCAACAATGTTAACTAAACTATGTTTCAAATCATGGCCAGAACACAAACTTCTGCATAGCCATACTAGTCAAGCCTATGTGAATTATAGGAAAATACAAAAAATATTAAATGGAAACTCTCAGTTATAAAATGAACAAATTCTGGGAATCTAGAACATAGTTCTGGGGACAGTGACATAGTTTACTGTAAGAGAGTAGATCTCAAGTGCTCTTACCACCAAAAAAAAAAGAAGAAGAAGAAGAGAAAGAAAAAATATAGCTATGTGAAGCATTGGATGTGTCAATTAACTTGAATGTGGTGATCATCTCACAATTCACATGTATCTGTGCATTTTCTTTTCTTGGCTTCTTCTCATTTATATTCTGTATCTTTATCTCCCATTATACATAAAGACAGAAACACACGTCTATTAGTTTGCACCCACATGGATATTTTAATGTGTTGATGATGTTATTTTATTTCTCTCACTCGGAAACTAGGTAGGGTTTGAAATAGTGGAGTATGTGTAGACTTTGTCATCACACTGACTTCTGTTCAAATCTTGGTCCATTTCTTTGAGCAAGTTATTTCATTTCTCTGATCCTTTTGTATCTCCTTAGTCCTTTCAGGACTGTGACAGTTTCCCTTTCCAACCTTTTTTTTTTTAATGACCTTGATACTTTTGATGAGTACTGCTAAGTTATTTTGATATTAAGTGTCAATTTCCTGATATTCCTGCTATTAAGTGTCACGCGCTCTGCGGCAACTCATCCAGGGCTCTGAGGGTAAGGGGATGGGGAAATAGTAGAGAGGTAAAGAGACGGGGACGGGAGGGACACAGTGGATGATGTCCAAGCAGTGCCACTTTATTCAAAGTTCTACAGCATTATATAGTATGAGTGAAACAATGATAAGGAAGTGTTTATTCTTTGCAAGCATGAGAAACTCTTCAAGCTTCCCCATTATCTCTTTCCCAAGCATTGGAGGCTGACTCTCTGGCTAGTAGATAAGTTGTTTATACCAGATGCACATACTTCGAAGGAACGTTGGATGTGGTTTGTAGACCAGCAAAAACATCACAGACTCATAACAGATTTATGACTGGGCCTGGTTGCATTGTGCCAATTATGTTTACATGAGCAGTCACATCCAAGCGAGTTTCAGGACCCATTGCTCAAGCTCTTTCTCAAGCGTTACTCAGCCTGTCCACCTGCAGGGCTCTCAACCCTTTGTGGGTGTCCAGGGTTCGGTCAACTCACTTCAGCTAGTCCGTGACTGCCCACAATTAAGATAGTGTAACAACACTTCTTTTGTTAGGTTTTTTGGGATTTGAAATAATGAATATTGAAAAAATGGCTGTCAGAGCTTTGCACCTAGTAGACTGTCAATAATGGAAGTTGTGATTATAATCGTTGCTACTCCTGTCTCTCCTTTCCAGTTGTTTTCTAGAAGGCAAGCTAATTTTTAACTCTGAGTCTGACTTACACGTGTTAGGATGATTCATGTAGGAAGGAGGAAACATGCAAATTCTTAAACACTAATGGGTCTGATAGCAATTTTCAAGCAATTACTTGCCAAGGATCTGTTTGTACTATAAAAAACAAAATTTGAAATTTTTGCTTGTTTCTTATTTATGTAAAACTGCTTAAATAAACCAAATAAGTAGGCTGAGTTTTATAATCTTGAACCTCTAGTAGGTGTCAGTATACTCTTGCAAGTGAATTTGGCAATGATACGTCTCATAAAGCTATTGCTTATTGTCCTGTGTCTGGGACCACTCCCATCCAAACTGGCTTTTTCATGGTTGAAATATACTCCTGGGATATTGTTATTGTGACATTGATTAGTGACCCATCTGTCTTAGTCCATTCAGGCTGCTCTAACAGTATACCATAGACTGGGTGGTTTATAAACAACAGAAATTTATTTCTCATGGTTCTGAAGGCTTGAAGTCTGAGATCAAGATTCTGGCAGATTCGGTGTCTGTGAAGGCCAGATTCCTGGCGGTTGGTCATCTTTTTGCTGTGTCCTCACATGGTAGGAGGAATGAGGGAATTCTCTAGGGTCTCCTTTTATTAAAGCCACTAATTTTATTCATGAGCCTCCACTCTCATGATCAAATCATTTCCCAATTCCCCCCCCCTCAAGACTATCATACTGGGGTTGAGATTTCTACATAGGTATTGTGGGGGGACATAGACATTCAGTCTATAGCACCATCCTTCCCAGTGTGAGTTCCAGGTGTCCACACATCTGGGCTGTCTTTAGTGGCCTGCTTTACTGGGGTTGCTGCTGATTGAGGGATCTAAGCATTATCTTTAGAGAGGTAGGTCCCAGCAGGGTTATTTGTTTTATCTGGGCAGCTCCATCCTGGAGTAAGTAGGCCTTCCTGAATTTGCTCTGTGCCAGTTCTATGGGCCTAGACTTTATTCAATTAGGGAAGGTTGTAAATCATGTGAGTATCTCATGATTTTATACACCTGAGTATCTCATGATTTTTATACACATGATTTTTAAGTACCAAAATTAATTTGATTTGTCCTACTTACTTTCTTTGTTCAAACGATGAAATATTTTAGCCTTTTAATAACAAAGTTAAAAAGTAAGGCCACTGGGGGCGCCTGGGTGGCTCAGTCGTTAAGCGTCTGCCTTCCGCTCAGGTCATGATCCCGGAGTCCTGGAATTGAGCCCCGCATCGGGCTCCTTGCTCAGCAGGAAGCCTGCTTCTCCCGCTACCATTCCCTCTGCTTGTGTTCCCTCTCTCACTGTGTTTCTCTCTGTCAAATAAATAAAATCTTAAAAAAAAAAAAAAGTAAGGCCACTGAATTTTACTTAAATTGTTTATGTAAAAACTGAAAAGTGAAACTAGTTTTATTTAAAAGATTTATACTGATGCACTAAATATAAAGCAATTCATAAACCCGGTAGAACTTAACAGCATCTGGGGTATAGCTTTAGCTGACATATGACTTTATATAAATATAAGTGTTCAAAAATAGGATCAGAATAATCCACTTCAAATAATTTATTTCAAAAACAACCCAGTGATTTATAGATGAAAGCATTTCATGTCACTTCTTAAGATAAAAATAAGTTCTATTGTTTTACTCTTATCCATGTACATTTGCCTTAATAGGAAGAACACTTACTCTAAAAAAATTCAGAAAAAGAAAAAAGCAACTAAACTCAGGAATGCTCATTTATATTATCAGACATAAACATCATGATACTACACACCATTATTTAGTACCTATTGAGAAACTGGATTTTTTTGGGGCGCCTGAATGGCTCAGTTGTTAAGCGTCTGCCTTCCGCTCAGGTCATGATCCTAGGGTCCTGGGATCGAGCCCCGCATCGGGCTCCCTGCTGGGCGGGAAGCCTGCTTCTCCCGCTACCACTCCCTCTGCTTGTGTTCCCTCTCTCGCTGTGTTTCTCTCTGCCAAATTAAAAAAAAAAAAGAAACTGGATTTTCTTATTTTGCTTTTAAGAGCATGGCATGGCCTCCATTTCCCCCACTTTTATGCACTCCATTATAGTGAACTTCCAAAATTCTAAGGAAATGCCTTCAGATTCTACAATGACAGATGATCTCCTTCCCTGCCTCCCTCACTTCCATTTATTGGTGTTCTCTTTAGTAATGCCACAGACTTTTAAAAATGTACCATTATAAAATGATTCTTATTCAACCCTGACTGTCCCCAATACATCTTTTGCCTTTGGAATTTTTCAAACTATTGGGCCAAATGTTTCCATTGATGGGTGAAATATTAGGTCTATGGCTCATTGTGTCTTTATCGAGCAGCATTTCCTTAAAATGTGGTCCATGGGCTACCTATCCCAGAGTCACTTAGAATGCTTGTTTAAAAATACGGATTCTGACAGCCATTGCTGTACACTGAACTCCACAGATACAGCGCCGGGGTGAGTGAGAGCCCCGGCATGGGGGCATGGGGCAACTCTGTGCCTCACTGAAGAAAATAATTAAACATGGGTAGAAGAGATCCTAAGGAGTCGAGAGGCAAAATGTCATCATATGCATTTTTTGTGCAAACTTGCCGAGAGGAGAACGAGATGAAGTACCCAGATGCTTGAGTCAGCTTCTCAGATGTGTCTAAGATGTGCGCAGAGAGGTGGAGGACCATGTCAGCTAAAGAGAAAGGAAAATTTGAAGACATGACAAAGGTGGACAAGGCCCGTTATGAAAGAGAAACGAAAACTTACATCCCTCTTAAAGGGGAAACAGAAAAAGAAGCTCAAGGATCCCAGTGCACCAAAGGTCTCCCTTGGCCTTTTTCCTGTTTTGTTCTGAATATTGGCCCAGATTCAAAGGAGTTTTGTTCTGAGTATCGCCCCCAAATCAAAGGGGAACATCTCGGCCTATCCACAGGTGACATTGCGAAGAAACTGAGAGGGATGTGGAAAAACACTGCTGCAGATGACAAGCAGCCTCATGCTGCTCCGCTGAAGGAAAACTGTGAAAAGGAGATTGCCCCATACTGCACTCAAGGAAAGTCCGATGCCGCAAAAACGGAGTTGTCCAGGCTGCAAAACGCAAGAAAAAGAAGAAAGACAAGGAAGGAGAAAGAGGAGGAAGCGGAAGAATATGATGATGCCTAAGTTGGTGCTAGCACAGTTTCCTTGTCTATAAAACATGTAACCCTCCCTGTATACAACTCACTCCTTTTAAAGAAAAAAACTGAAATGTAAGACTACATAAGATTTGGTTTTAAACTGTACAGTCTGTACAGTGGGGTTTTGTTTTGGTTTTTTGTTTTGGTTTGCTTTTTTGTGCAGTTAACACACTCCGGAATGTGTCTTTCGACAGCCGTGTCATGGTGGTCTTTCTGTGGCCACTGACCTTGCCTGGTACAGTGTGGAGGTGGGAAATTGGCATAGAGATTTAAAGCAGGTTCTGGTTGGTGCACAGCACAAATTAGTTATATATGGCTGGGGTAGTTTTTCTTTTCTTTTTAAGATTTTATTTTTTTAAGTAATCTCTACCCCTAACGTGGGGCTTTTACTCACAACCTTAAGATCCAGAATCGCTTCTACCAGCTGAGCCAGTCAGGCGTCTGCAGGGATGATAGTTTATTCATCTTTAGTTGTCTCTGATGCAGCTTCTATGAAATCATTGCTGTTCTGTTAACTACATACCACTCTGTATTTGCAAGGAAAAACAAGTCGCAACTGTTTTGTTGACATCTGAATGCTTCTAAGTAAATACAATTTGTTTTAATAAAAAAAAAATTTAAAAACACAGATTCCATTGTCCTCTCCAGACTTCCTGAACCAGACTCTCTGTTGATGTGGTGCAGGAGTATGCCTTTTAAACAAGCAACATGGGTGATTGTGATGCCTGCTGACATTGAGATCTACTGGAAGGATGTATTAGAAGCTTGTTTAAAGGTGACATAGAGTATAACAGAAAAGCATTTTAACCAAGTGAACCAAGTCAACCAAGTGAATTAATAAGGGGCAGCTTTTTTATTTTAAAATGAAGTGGGGCAGAACAATTTTTCAAGCTTCTTCCAGCCCTAAAATCCCGCGATTATTTTGTCCTTTGTGTATGCTCTGAATGTTGCAGTTCTGGGTTCAGGCCTCTGAAGATGCTCTACTTTAGCCTTTTAAACCAGTTATAAGTGCTTCTGGAGATGACTTTAAAAAAACACGGATTAACTTTTTTTAATTAAATGCTTTTAGGATTTAAAACTTTTTAATGGAATCGAAGATGGTGTTTAGAGACTGTATTTGAGTTGTTCATTTTTTCAAGGTCTTGGCATTTCAAAATCAATCTCATGTTGGCTAATTGGGATGGCGAGGGAAGGAGATGCCATTAACCCTCAAATGGTATGTTTTGGGTTACAGATTTTCAAAACTACAGAAATTAACATCAAAGCTTTATTTACAACTTTCAAGAGGTGATATTAGTGAAAGAAAGCATTTTCTGTGAGCAATATAGAGTTAGGGCAACATTAATAATGGTTTAAGTCAAAGTCAATACTCTTCACTAAAGTTTTTTGTTTGTTTTTTTTTAAAGATTTTATTTACTTTTGACAGCTTGCACACAAGTTGGAGGAAGGGGCAGAGGGAGAAGCAAACACCCTGCTGAGCAGGGAACCTGATGCAGGGCTCGATCCCAGGACCCTGGAATCATGACCTGGGCCGAAGGCAGAGGCTTAATGACTGAGCCACCCAGGCGCCCGTCACTAAAGTTTTTTTTAGCAATAAGAGTCATCATTAAATATTTCTCAAAGACAAAATTAAGAAAAAAAAATGAGCCTATAGATATTGCAATAAGAACTTCTTAAACTGAGATATGACATTTTATCAAAAACATTTGATTTTCACATAGAAGATGGCTTAGAGAGAGTCATAAATGCTTTTCATACTGCTGAGTTAAAATCAGACTGTTTCACACAAAAAATTGTATTTCTTTTGTTGTTATATAAAAGCATAATTTGTTACCTTAATCTGTGATTGACTTGAGTACCTGATTTAAATCCTAAGAAAATAATCTACATAGTATTTATTAAAGAACAAAATACAAAGCAAATACTTTTTCTTAGAGATAAATGTGCAACATGAAAATTGCAGGGGCAGTAACTTGAGGAGGATGAGACCCACTTCTCTGATTAATCTTTTGGCTGTCTGTCTTGTCGACTAAATACATTCCTTGCTTAATATTAGGAGCTGATTCATTTCTCCTTCTTTTGGTTCTGCTTAGAGAGCAAGAGGCAATTTGTGTAATCTCCTTTTGATATGTCGCTTTGAGGCCCACTATTGAAGACCCTGTTCTTTTTTTTTCCCCAATGGTCTACATATATATTTATTTAGTCACAGGAAATTGTGTGCATACTTACTATCAATGTAGGAAACAGGTAGGCAAGTTCTGGTCACCACTTGAGGAGAGAGCATTAGGAGGTGATTGTCAGACTGACACTAAATGTCACCCAGGGAGTGTGCTCCCATCATGGCAAGATAACTCACAGAGAACATGATTCTGCTCACAAAGAAAGCAATACCAAAGCTAATACAAATATGTAAAATTCACATTTCTACATTTTATTGGGGATAAATTCATGAAAAGAATAGTATTTTAACACATAAATTTGTCCAAATTTAGTGTTATTACAATTGGGGTATGCAAAAAGCTGTTTTCATAGGGACAACTGTACTTATGTATGACCTTTCTAAAGTAAGAAACATTAGGTTGAAGCCAGAAGCTTCATTGATATTTCTATAAGTCAATTTTTTCTTTTTTTCCTTTTATTTCTTTTTCTTTCCCTCCCTCCTTCCCTACCTTCCTTCTTTCTTTCCATCCATCCATCCATTCATCCATCCATCGATGCATCTCATCTGAAGCTATTCAGGAAGGACACAGCAACATGTATATAATTATTTTTCTGGCAGTGGGGATATTTTTATCGTATTCAAAAATCTAAATAGGATGTTGAAAGGATATCTTGGTTTTTGTTTTTTGCTTTAAAATTTGTGTATGTGTGCAAGAGAAAGAGAGAAAGAGAGAGAGAAAGGTCCTCTTGGATAGAAGAGGAAACCTGGATTGGAAAAATATATACACTTACAGCTCACCGTTTATCTGAAGGTTTTTTTGTGTCTACCTCACAGGATATTGCCAAAAAATGTTTTGTGCAATTTATAGAAACATTATGATAGTATAGCTTGTATGAGCCAACAGAACCTCTATAAACTCTAGGATTAAAAAGAGGGAGAGATATAAAGGTAGGTTTGGAGAATGAGAAGAAAATGATGGTCTTTTTGACAAGGAGTGAAATATTCGATGCACTATATTTTTGTTTTTTTTTTTTCTTCGATGCACTATATTTTTGAATTCCAAAATCTCCTTGGCCCAGAAAATCCAGCAGGAAACTGAATGTGAGCTAGGGTGCAGGCTGAAGATTTGATATGTCATTTTTGACTTGTCATGCCCTTGTGGAAGGTAAGAATGTACAAGGCAAATATTTGCATATTGCACTGAAAGGAAATAAAAATTGCATTACACATGAGTCAGTTGGTTGACCTATTGTTTGATTAGAAGTAATTTCTTTCTTTTTTTTTTTTTTTAAGATTTTATTTATTTATTTGACAGAGAGGAGAGGGATCACAAGTAGGCAGAGAGGCAGACAGAGAGAGAGGGGGAAGCAGGTCTCTGCTGAGCAGAGAGCCCGATGCAGGGCTCAATCCCAGGACCCTGAGACCATGACCTGAGCCGAAGGCAGAGGCTTAACCACTGAGCCACCCAGGCGCCCCAGAAGTAATTTCTCTTTGATTGTTTCATTGCCTATAAATGCTTATTCTTTTCATTTAACAGTGAAAACTCTGTCAGGAAGTCTGTAAGTAGCTTAATGTTTGGCTCTTATGTTCCTTAGGGATGTGGCTTAGTACCTCTCTTTCCTCATGGGGCTGTGCTGATGGCATACTGTAAAGACTAAAACACTTGCATTTCACTCATTTTTTTCATCAGAGGCCCACTTCTGGAGTTGTGTTTACTTGTCCAGTGTTTTAAGGTAAAGGGGATCAGGTATAGGGCTTCTCTAAGAGAATTTAACATTTTGCATACTCATTTCTATGGTAGTTGAAATACATTAATATAAGCATAATCAGAAAGGGTCTTATCAGACACGGCCAGGCAATTTTAGATGTTTGTCATTGTGATCATGATTCATTTTTGGCACCAAGTATTATTCTATCACCAGTGAGTGGGAGGACAGACTGACTAAATGTCTAAATGATGTGTTTGGAACCCACATAAATCAACCTGTATTCCTGGGAATTTTACTGTAGTTAAATAAACAAAAAGAAACCCAAGACACACGTTAGTCTGGACATGGCAGACTGAAAAGAATCAAATTCTAGCAGCCAGTGAGCCAGTGCCATATTTACAATGTAAGGACTGATAGAGTTTTACCAAAACATCATCACTTTATATTAAATTGATATCATTTATTTGAGTCTTACTGGCTTTATATTTTTACTTTGTGTATATGATAGGCTTCTATAGTTATATAAAATTCTAAGTATAAGAAAAGTCATTCATGGGGCGCCTGGGTGGCTCAGTCGTTAGGCGTCTGCCTTCAGCCCAGGTCATGATCCCAGCGTCCTGGGATCGGGCCCCGCATCGGGCTCTCTGCTCAGCAGGAAGCCTGCTTCTCCCGCTACCATTCCCTCTCCTTGTGTTCCCTCTCTGGCTGTGTTTCTCTCTGTCAAATAAATAAAATCTTTAAAAAAAAAAAGTCATTCTTAGTTTTATGTGGGTACATGTAAATATGTGATGTAACGAAAGTAAATTTTAGGTAATATTTAAGTAATGTAATTTAAAAAAGCCCTTCAGAAGAGTTTTTGCCCTTGTCCCTTTGCCCTCACTTTCTTCTGATAAACAGTCACCGCTGTTATTAGCTGTTGTAGAGAGAGCTTGATTTTAAAATCTTAACTGAAAGAGTGCTCGCTTCAGCAGCACATACAGTAAAAGCTTAACTGAAAGAAAAATATGAAAAATTATGCTGTTGTGTTTCAGGGCCGGGATCTGGACGGTAAAATTCAGGAATATAAAGAAGCTGGCAAAATCTTTCCAGAAAGTCAAATAATAGAATGGTTTATCCAGCTGTTGCTAGGAGTTGACTACATGCACGAAAGGTATGTTGATTTGTTACTGATGGACATGATTTTGACAGTCACATCTGAACTTGAAAAATGAATTTTGGGGGGAAGGAAACAATTCCAAAGTTAAATGACTATAGTTAAACATTTACACAGTATGCTTTTCCATGAGGAGACTGTTGAATGTTTCACTATAGAAGATTTACTTGAATAGACATTTTTTGTTGTTCTAGAAATCAAATTGGCCTTGAATACAAGACAGAAACTTGTATTAAACACATTTTCATATATTTGATATTATCCTGTGATTGTAAGCCATTCTCAGATACCTTTAGCATGCTGTGAATTTATTATCTTTCAACAGGCTTGAGCTATTAATATGTATCATGCTCTAAATGAATTTTGTGGTCACTTTAGAATGTGGCAGTGTCACATCCCAACAGGAGCTATGTGATTGTGGCAGAAGATACTCTTGGGCCTCAGAGAGATAAATACTCAGACCAAAAGTCAGTTTGACATGAAATATCTGATACGGAAGGTCAAAGTATGTTTTATGAGTTCAGTTGTCTGTAATTTACAATTATAATCTCTGCCTTAAAAATATATTTAAAAGCTTTTAATTGTATTTTACATAGGTTAAAGATAATAATTTTTGTATGCTTTAGAGACCTGTAAAATGACAGGACCACGTTTGAAAAGATGATACAGAGACAAAAGTAGATACTATGAGATGTCCATAGTATATCTTTCAACTTAGGAGTATGTGCAACATTGTTCTTGAACAAAGGTTGAAATTTAGAGAGTACATCAAGGTCTGGCTATCCATGGATGTCAGATAGCTCAAATGTGTTTCTTCTTTTTCCTGAGTGCATAAAAAGTAACCAGATTATACTAAGCTTTGCCATGTATCTTCTAAACACAAGCCAGATGATACAGATAGCCTCTGATTTATTGACAACTCATAGCAATCTTTTGAATGATATCAAAGTATCCTAAGAAACAGTGACTAAAGAATATCAAATAATCTTTTAATAAACTACCCAAAGCTACTGAACGTGGGACATATGTGTATATAGCTATATTGGTATTTATTTTCTTTCCTTTACTATTCTATGGCATGTTTGTTAGCTAATACATAAGGAAATATATATATATATATTGATAAATATACACATATATATATGTGAATATATATATATATGTATGTATATGTCACCTTCACATATAAAGGTGACAACTTTTGTATTCCATGTGCAGTATATAAAACTGAAATCTAGTTGATTTAGGAACCCAAACATTTGCAATACATTTGGTGTGCTATTATTAATAGTCGAAGTAAATGAGTTTAAAATAATCCTTCAAAGAGAGGATTAAAATATTTTTTTAATCCTTCAGCATTTTAAGAAAGTCATTAAATAGGGCTAAATAATTGGATATTTGTGTATCTGTATTCTTGAAATACCCTTCTTTGTGATTCAGGTAATAAATTATGGTGATTATTAATTATGTTATTATAACCAATTATTGTAAAGGTTTTCTGTATAGACAGAGAAATTTCATTTTTGTGCTTAAGTTCATTTATTCACTTATTAATTAGAGATAAATTAAAAATAATAAATAATTTTTAATAAAGTGATGAGAACTGGGTTCCCCTCTGCCATCTTTTATAGTTATTTGTGTACTTTTCCTTTATCTCTCCAACCTGATGATAAGCATTATGGGATACATGGCCTTGTCTTATGAATCTTTATATTTTTCACATTATGTAGTATAGCACATAGCATGCAGTTGGCACTCATTAATTGTTTTTTTGGATTATAAATGAGCCCCACAAGATGGTACTCATTTTTGTTCCAAGGGTAGTGTTTCTAAAATTAACATACATTTATCGAACCTCTACCAGGAGTAAGGAATAGTGTGGAAGAGGAAAAGATGATACAGACCTGGCCTGAGATTTTGCCAAGGCTTCTGGAAGCATTGGTATGGCCAGATCTTCCAGTCTCTCACAGGCCACATACAGGACTTTATGTTCTATTCTGGAAGCAGTGCGGATGGAAGGTTTTTTTGTTTTTGTTTTTGTTTTTAAAGATTTTATTTATTTATTTGACAGATCACAAGTAGGCAGAGAGGCAGGCAGAGAGAGAGGGGGAAGCAGGCTCCCTGCTGAGCAGAGAGCCTGACATGGGGCTTGATTCCAGGACCCTGAGATCATGACCTGAGCTGAAGGCAGAGGCTTTAACCCCCTGAGCCACCCAGGTGCCCCCCATGGAAGGTTTTTAAGTTAGGAGTTCAAGAGCAGATTTTAATTTTGTAAAGCCACATGACTATTCGCAGCCTAAGTCTCAGAAATACCGCTTGCAAATTGGGGTCTCCTGTATAGGCCTGAGGATTAGATGCACCTAGTAATTGGTGTGTCTTATAATCATGAATTGTTAAAAAATATTCTTTGGAAGTTGGGGAATTATATAGTTCCTTTTGGAAAAATGTCAATCAAAAATAGTTTGAAAAGTTCAGGCACCTGTAAACCCAAGGATTCAATCAAGTTTAACCTACTAGTTTAATTAAATATTTATAGTGTTACAGGGGATCACATAATCAGGTAAGATGCAGACTTCGTAGAGCTTAGAATTTAGCAAGAATGATCGGTCAATTGTAGAATATGGTATGAAAAGAAGAACAGAAGTGGGACAGTATGTCTAACTTGCTGATAGTAGTAGGAATGGTGGTTAACAAAATGATACAGGGGAATCCTTTTCTCAGCTTGGGGCTCTAGGAAACAGCCCGGGGCAAGGACTGAAATGCTAATACCAGCCTTGGGTGTAAGGGACCCACAGTGGTGAGAGTGAGGACAAATTGAAATGAGGTGAGTATGTGAAGCAGAGAAGTGAAGTGTATGTTACTATACTGGCCATCGATTCACAAGGAGCTGGAGAAAGACAATAGCAGGTTGCCTGGCAGGGATATTTGTATGGCTTATAAACACAGGGCTAGCATGCCTTAGGGAGAAAAAGAGAAAATGATTGCCTAGATTCTTTCTCCTCTTGTCTTCTACTGGTTTACTCCGAAGGAGTTAACTCCCATGCACTTTTAGGCTGTATCATCTAGTTTCTTACATTGCCAGTTGGAAGGCTTGATTCCATGTCCTGCAATGTGGTGTTTCATCCTAGTCCAGATGTGGCAGGAGTCTGAGGGCCTGGCATCCCAGGCAAGTGAGTAACTGGCCTCTGGTACCAGCACTTTTGGAAGGAAGGGGGATAGTCACAGGACTCCAGGGAGGTACATGAGGTTTGTTTCCAGTACAGTCCTGAAGGATAGCAGAATTCTGAGGGGTAGAGATGAAAGAGGAAGGCTTTTTAACATGAGCAGTGACATGAAGGAAGAAACATGTATGCTGCATTTATAAAGCAAGTATCTTGTTGGCTTCAACAGAAATGTGACCATTTCTTAGCCCATATTTTTTTTAAAGATTTTATTTATTTATTTGACAGAGAGATTGAGATCACAAGTAGACAGAGAGGCAGGCAGAGAGAGGGGGGAAAGCAGGCTCCCCACCGAGCAGAGAGCCCAATCTGGGGCTTGATTCCAGGACCCTGAGATCAAGACCTGAGCTAAAGGCAGAGGCTTTGACCCAATGAGCCACCCAGCCACCTAGCCCATATTTTCTTGACTTGTAGTTATTCTTGAGTTTTTTTCCCTTCTAAAATGTACTTCAAATATATAACTAAATGTTTATTCCTTTGTTAGATTTTTTTTTTTTTTTTTGGTATGAATAAGTAGGTGGAAGAGGAGGCTGGAAATGGAAGACTCCAAATGTGAAGCTATCCTTGATTCAGCCAGCAGTTGGGGTCATGGAGGGTCTTGAGCAGGGAATGGGGTGTTGAAGAGTGAGGGAGAAGGATGATGGGGTTTAAACCACTCCCTATAGTCATCATTCATTTCTGCTTGATAGCCTCACACAACCTCCCTTTTGATGTATCGGTGGTAGCAATAACAATAGAAATAAAAGCATTAATAGTAACAACTACCACAACTAAGATTCAACTGGTTTATCTCCCTACCCTGGTTAGTCTCTAGCTCTTTGCTCTGCTTTATTGTTTTAATAGCCTTTAGTTAGCAGGCATCATATTATGTATATATATTCATTTAGTTGTTTTCTGCCTTTTTGCCTTATCAGAAAACTTCACAAACTAAAGACTTTGTCTTGACCAGTCAGTGCCAGTGCCTTGCACTGTTCTAAGTGCCCGATGGGGCTCTAATATAACTTCATTGAACCATATGTGTGCTATATGTGAACTATTTGGTGTTGATTCTTTGTAATCTGTTGATACTTACCTTACCGATTAGTTAGTTCATTGTCAGTTTTTGAAAATGTTCCATGTGTACCTGAAAGAACATGCATTTTTAAGTTTTTTGATGAAATATTCAATTTAAGTGTATTAGTTCAAGCTAATTGTATTTTCAGATCTATAATTATTTAACTAGAATCTATATCTTTATTAATTTTTTTCTTATTGGTCTGTTAATTACTGAGGGGTATATGTTGAACTTTCCCACTATGATTGTGGATTTGCCAATTTCCTCTTAAATTTTTATTAATATCAATTTTTCATAATGTATCTAAGCTATGTCATAAGTTGCACACAAGTACAGAATTTAAAAAATTCCCAATAGAGGCACCTGAATGACTCAGTTGGTTAAACATCCAACTCTTGATTTTGCTCCAGTCATGATCTCAGGGTCATGAGATTGAACCCTGCATCACCCTGTACTGGGGGGTGGAGTCTGCTTAAGATTCTCTCTCTCCTTCTCTGCCTCCCCCTCACTCTCTCTTTAAAATAATAAATAAAAATTTTCTCAATAAATTATTGGATTTTTTTCATTATGTTGTGATACTCTTTTTGTTTTTTCGAGAGGAAGAGAGAAAGAGAGAGCACCCCTTGTGCACAGGGTGAGGGTGAGGCGTGTGCAGAGGGAGAGAGTGAGAGAAAGAATCTTAAGCAGGCTCCATGCCCAGTGCGAAGTCCCAGTCAGGCTTGATCTCAACAACCCTGAGATCATGACCTGAGCCGAAATCAAGAGTCTGTTGCTTACCAATTGTGCCACCCAGGTGCCCCTGTAACAATACTCTTTATCCTTAATTTACCTAATACTGCTTTTTGCCAGCTTTCTTTTGCCTGGACTATCGCTTCAACCCTCTTGCTTTCAACCTATGTCCTTACATTTTTTTTAAAAAGTGTGTTCTTTATAACAATTCTTTTTTTTTTTTTAAGATTTTATTTATTTATTTGACAGAGAGAGGTCACAAGTAGGCAGAGAGGCAGGCAGAGAGAGAGGGGGAAGCAGGCTCCCTGCCGAGCCCAGAGCCCGATGTGGGGCTCGATCCCAGGACCCTGGAATCATGACCTGAGCCAAAGGCAGAGGCTTTAACCCACCGAGCCACCCAGGTGCCACTATAACAATTCTTTAAAAATAGCTCAGTCTTGTTTCTCTGTGTTTAAATTCATTATTTTAGTCCATTGTGATTAACAAGAGAAGGAATGTTTCTACCATTGTATTTTGTGACACACCTTTTTCTATTTTCCCTGCTTTCTTTTTCTGGTTTTTGGGTGAATGGTGGACAATATATATGAAACAGTGGAGAGATGTTGGGTGATACTATCTTCTGAAGAGGATCTAATTTTTTTCTGGGTGGTAGTTATAGTAAAGGCAGATCGCCTTGAACTAATGGGGGACTGAGTTGATTTAAGGCTGGTTTCAGACTTTATGAAGGCTGGTCTAGGTCCAGTTTGCCTTTATATCTAAAAAGGAGTCTTTGAGCGTTTCCAAGACCCTTCCTCATCTCTGTGAATCTCCTGAAAACTCTGCTTAGTTTTTAACCTCTTAGCAGCCACCTTCTCCTTACTGTCTTCCCCTGAACAACCTAGGATTCATTAAGTGCCTGAAGGGTAAAAGCCACGCAGAATGTCAGACTCACTTCACATTTTTTCTCTTTCTTACTGGAAGAAATTCCCCTCCAGTCCTAGCTGTCTTTGTAGCCCTGAACTGTAATTTTTGTCTTGTGAGCCCAGGAAAAGTCCTACAAGCTCTAGGCCAGGGCATTCTGCCTTCGTCAACTGCCCTGAGAGGAACACAACACGAAGAGTGTTTGGCTCACCTAGAGCATTCCCTTCCTTTCCAGGCTCTGGCTCCATTTGCCAACTGCCTTTGTTTGCCTTGGCTGATCTCTAATATCTTCAAAGACCTGCTGTATGGTTTTTTTTAAATTTTACTCAGATTTTACATTGTTCAAATATTTCAGTGTTCTCTGTACAGCTGTGGAAAGTGGAGGAGTTAGTGTGAAATAAGCTTACTCCGTCGTAGTTGGAAGCTGAGGTTTTATTCTTGTGTTTTTAATTTCAATCACATTTTTCGCCTAGAAATTCTATTTGATTGGTTTTCAAATCAGCATCATCTTTTTTTTTTTTTTTTTTTGGGCCGTACCTTTTTTCTATCTTATGTTTTCTAATTCTTTCTTTATAATTTTAATCTCTTAAAATATACTTATTTTATAGTTTGAATCCTTTTAGATTATCTGAAAATCTCAGGGGTGTAATTTCACTGTATGTTATCTGCTGACTCTTGGTTTGCATTTGCTTCTGCTAGATGCCCCAAGAGGTAGAAGCAGCTGAGAACCAATTTTTATGTTAATTTTCTTGGCTTGGGATTTCTGAAGCCATACAGCAATTGCATATTTGAATCCCAAATGTAGGTGAGCAGGGAGATATGGTTACAGAATAAGAAGAGATATTTTTTTCTCCACTTAGAAGTTCAGATCAACTGTACAGATCAACTTTCTTGTCATTTTGTTTACTTGTGAGTGGATGTTTCTTAGGTCATTCTTTCAGTGAAGACACGAACCACATATGGGATTCTGACATATTTGTGTCTATATATTTCCGGTTCTTCACATTACATGGGCTCAACGTCTTGGCTCTTGTTTCTGTGAGGCCATGAAAGCCAGCCCATTGGTTACTGGGCTGGTACTGGTTGAGCTCAGCACAACCCCTTAGGTTTTGTATAAACCCCCAGGGATATGCTTCATTTTCTTGTAAGTTCAGCTGTGCATATGTGAAGATATTTATAGACTCTATTCCACATTTTTTGGCATTTTTTAGGTAAATGTTTTCAGGTTGTCTAGTTCTCTGTAATTCCAGAAACAAAAATCTTAACTGACATAATTTATTTTGCTGGCTTATACATGTATCTATTATTAAATACCGTCATCAACATTATTATTTCTACAAATGCATAAAACGTGAACATTTAGATTTAATATATATAATAAAAGGTTAAATGTGTGTGTATACATATAACATTTGTAGAACATATACCTAATATATGTTCTATAGAAATATATCTTACATAAATACATTTAACATATAACATATATTTATATATAACATATAATATGTAATAGAGTATATATAATAGATTACAAAGCCTTACGGTAACTGGTCTATCACCTAGTGTATGGTTAGTAGATACAGTACTACGTAGATCATGCTACAGAAACACAATAAAATTTGGCCTGTTGAAATAGTGTAAACACATCATTCTTTTCCCAACTACATGTCCTACTGACACTGAAACTTTGTTTATAAAACTCCTATTTCCTCAGGGGAACTAGAAAATGCTGTGGATTTGTAGCTTTTAAACACTGAAAGATATATCTACAGGAGTGTGTATTTATCACTTCACATACACCCATATATATTATTTATATTAGAAATAAAAAATTTTATATTTTGCATGAAATTTTATGTCCTTTTTTCTTTTTTGTAGGAGAATACTTCATCGAGACTTGAAATCAAAGAATATATTTCTGAAAAACAATCTTCTTAAAATTGGTAAGATTTTTAAAAATGTGTATTCCAGAAACATGGGAGAATATATTCTAGATGTTATCAGTATATCACATTGAAATATATAGTGCCCAGAAGTGTTAGCATAATCACTAGTTTATTTTAACTTCTCAAACTTTTGTTTTTACTTGGTTGGGACCAACAAAACCCTATTATTTTGTTTTGAGTATCTGATAGAAATTGAATTGTAAGACATTTGCTACGTACTTGATAGATTGAACTAATAATTTTTGAGTTCGTATTCCATGCCAAGCACAGTGCAAGTGGTTAGAGTTGTTTTACTAACTTGGTTAATTAGTGCAGGTTTCTCGCTTATTTTATCCCAAGCAATCAGCAGTTATCACAGATAATTAAATTATTGGTATCATGGATTTGTTCATTTTTAGATCTTCCTCAGAGCTATACCTCCACTCATAATAGTAATGGGATTGTTCTTTCTTCATGTAAGATGTTCTTAAAGAAGGAAAGCCTAAAAGTATGCAACTAGTTACATGAGTAAAGAGAAGTTAATGGATTAAAATTTTTATAGTCATGTTCTTGAAGAGTCTCGGATTTTTTATTTGAAATATTTTCTTTAGTGTAATCGAAGAACAAACTCTCCCTGCTTTGATAAAATTCCAAATCATTATTCTCAGCCCTCCAGAATCATTTTGTTTGTTGTTAGGCAGACTTGAACTAGCTTTTGTTTCAAGTTGCTGGTTCTCCATAATTCCAGAAATAAAAAGCTTTAGCTTACATAATTCACTTTTCTGGCTCAGTCTTCCTTCTCTTATAAGGCCTATGTTTTTAAAGCTATTCACCAGCATTGTGTCATTAATTATTTGTTTTAAAGATTTTATTTATTTATTTGACAGAGAGACAGCATGAGAGGGAACACAAGCAGGGGGAGTGGGAGAGAGAGAAGCAGGCTTCCTGCTGAACAGGGAGCCCGATTTCAAGGCTCCATCCCAGGACCCTGGGATCACGACCTGAGCTGAAAGCAGACACTTAATGACTGAGCCACCCAGGCACCCCCAGCATCGTGTAATTTAAAAGATACCATTTTTTTCTTTTCTTTCCCTTTAAATGATATGAGTCATGGCATATTAAAATTGTCAAATTAGACAGTTGTTAATTTCCAGGCTGATTTTCATTGTTTTAAAGTATTCATAAAAATTTATTATTATTTCAAGGGGATTTTGGAGTTTCTCGACTCCTAATGGGATCCTGTGATCTAGCCACCACTTTAACTGGAACTCCCCATTACATGAGTCCGGAGGCTTTGAAACACCAAGGCTACAACACAAAGTCAGACATCTGGTGAGTGGGCAGTGGGCTAGTCCAGGTGATATATACATCTGCTGCACTGAGAGAACAATGTGTTTCGTTTTTAGGCTCATTTACTTGCTACGTCCACTCACTTCATCCTTTTGAATTATGAGTCATTCTTTGACCAGAGTAAAGGAGGGTTTTTTGGATTTGGAACTTGATTATTTCCATTATACTGATTTCAAAAATTCTCTTTATTTATAGATTAATTTTTTTTTATTTTTTTCTTCTTGAACCACAGGGAAAAGTTCTTAATGTGTCACAAACATTAAATGTTGATAGATTTCTGCTGGCCTATTAAATAAATAATTTGTAATCCTAAACACTGTGCTTTACTTTATTTAAGATCAACTTCCACATCTGTGGGGAATGTATAGCTTTATTTATTTTTTTTTTATCTTGATGCTTATAAGAATTTTGACTGAAGATACTAGCTTTTAAGAATAAACTTAAAAAAGTTTCTGGGTTTTCAATGATAGATGCACCTGAGATTTCTCCATTTGTCTGAGCTCTTGTACCAGAGGAATTTCTCATTCCTTGTCACAGAACTAGTTTAAATCTCAGTGCAGAAGCCATGTGGAAAATTGTATTCTATTGTTAGCAGCAGATGATCCTATTTAGGGAAAATCTCTTTTCCTTTGAAGAGGAGTCACAGAATTTTCGGCTTGTTAAGGGTTGAAAGGACAATCTAGCTGAGAGCCTGTTAATTAAGTAAATAATTATTGTATGCAAATCAACTTAAGTAGTTCTGAGCTTTCAAAGATGAGCAACGTGATAGATAGATTATGTCGACTTCATTCTTCTAAAGAGGATAAAGTAGAAAGTTACCTTTCCCGTGGTTAGGGAAAAGTAAGCAGAACAGGGGATAGGCCTTTGGATTTTCAGAAGGGTCGGTACTCATGTTCTTGTTCTGGTGCCTCCCAAGTGGGAGAGAACACTGTCAACGTTAGGTCTGGCTATGGCAGGAACCATCCATTCTGTCCCTTCAGTTCACTCTTGTGATTATTCATTTCTAGGTTCCTCAGTGTTTTTTTTCTTTCTTTCATTGTTAGCCTGTTTCTACCCTGATGGTCTTTTCCAATTTACCTCTCATATTTTCTCTAATCATAACCTTCTCCTAATACTTTCCCCCAAAACCAAAACTAATATAATACATAAAACCACAAAAAGTATGTTCAGGGGATTGAGGGTTTTTAAATTTTGCTTTATTGAGCACCTATTATTTGCCAATGACTATGTAATAGCACTTAGGATATAAAATAAAAAAAACAATAGGATTCCTGTCCCTCAGGAACAGGAAGGGACATTTCTGTCCCTTCGTGCTCTTTTTAGAGTGCTTTCTTCAGTTTGAGATCAGTCTTGGGCTTTGGATTAGATTTGAGTTCCATATTTACATCTCTTTTTATATTAATTTTTTTTTATTATTATGGGCATTTTAAGAAGATTCAGGAGCGCCTGGGTGGCTCAATTGGTTAAGCGTCTGCCTTCAGCTCAGGTCATGATCCCGAGGTCCCGGAATCCAGCCCAGAGTGGGGCTCCCAGCTAAGTGGGAAGTCTGCACCTCCCTCTCTCTCTGCCCCTCTCCCTGCCCTCATGCTTGCTCTCTCTCAAATAAATAAGATCTTAAAAAAAAAATAAAAATAGATTCAAATATATAATTTCTTCATGATTAAAAATACATGCTATGCCAGAAAGATGTTTACATCATGTCATTTGAATTAAGACTAAAGTAATTTATGAACCCCATTGTTAAGCCTTTGACATCACATGTAGCAAGAAAGCTGGCTCTTTGGGGCAGGTATCTACACCTGCTTGCCAAATCAGATGTATCTCCCCAGAAACTTGGGCAACAGTACCCACAGACAGAGGAGTAAAGCATATTGTCTTTTTTGCCTCAGTTGTATCTATCGTAGTCCTTTTTAAAAAGACTACTCCCTAGTATTGCATAAAGAATTTTAGGAATATTCTTAGTATGGGAATTATAGGACTATCATAAAAAATTATCAGAAATATCAGAATTATAGGGATATAAAATAATAGAAATAGTATTGCTATGATGTTTCAGGTTTATAAAAATAATACCTGACTCAGACAAAACTTAAAAAAATCAAAAACCTTCCAAATATAAAAATACAGGAGAATTTTAATTTATTTTTTGTGAGCATTAGGTCAGCTCTCCTTGCAGAGATTATTAACTATTCAACAAGTACAAGCTAAGGGTTTATCGTCATCCTGACCCCAAATAACCACCTTATTATGAATTTAGTAATTAACTTGGTTGTATCTGAATCAAAACGGGCTTATCTGGTAATGAAATTTCTATTGCTGAACCTAAAGTGGAAAGAATAACAGAGAACTATTAATTATAGTGGCAGATACATATGTGTGATGAATAATCTTTGGGAGACACTCTTAAAAAATTAGATTGAATGAGGTTGAGAATTTTTTTTGAATCTCAGCATGTAGCGTCTGTTTACTGTGGAAAATTTCCTTACAATCGGAAACAGTCGTGAATAATTGACAGGTACAGTCAATTACAATTGACTGTACAATTGACTGTACAATTTACAATTGTAAATTACAATTACAGTGCTAATAATTTAGCACTAATAGCTGTACATATTATATTTATAATGTTTAATGAAGAATTGGTATAATATTAATTATATTTCATCTGTTAATGTTTGCCCATTGTAACCTTATCCTCTTTCTGCAATCTGTTAAACCTTTTGGGATTCATTTATTTATGGCAATCAAGTACAGATAAGTCTCTCTTAAAAGAGGTTTGGGGGGGTGCCTGGGTGGCTCAGTGGTTAAAGCCTCTGCCTTCGGCTCAGGTCCTGATCTCGGCATCCTGAGATTGAGCCCCGCATCAGGCTCTCTGCTCAGCAGAGCCTTTTTTTTTTTTTTTTTTAATACACAGGAATCAGGTTTAATGAGCTCCTACTGAAAATGGGACAATTTGGTCATCAAAATAATGACAGTAATGGCTTCTAACAATTGAATTTTAAAAAAGAATTCATGAATTCATACTGAGACAAGTAATATATGGTCAGATAAATAAGCAATTAAGTAGGTAGGTAGGTAGACAGATGGATCCATCCATCCATCCAAGAGGGTAAAGAGAAAGCTCTTCTTTACAATCAAATGGCAAATAAGTATAAAAGGACAGTTAGAAGAATCACCATTTTGCTACCTCTACAGAAATAATTTATTCAGTAAAAATTATTAACGAGTGGAAAATCTTGGGTGAAAGTTTGTTAGGGAAAAGGATACTGGCATAGTAATTCTGCATAGATAGCTTGTTAATTATAAAGGAAAATGGGTACTTAACAGTGTAGAAATTCTTTGTCTTTGTCAGGCTATGTCTGACAAAGACTTTGTCCCCTCCTCTCCCTGCCTGCCTGTCTGGCTACTTATGATCTCTCTCCTCTCTGACAAATAAATAAATAAAATCTTTAAAAAAAAAAAGTGGCTTAGGTTCCAAAAGTTTATAAACACTTATTCAGAAAGTTAGGATAATTAAGTGCATTGAGGACAATACTTTGAATACTGCCAATTTATATGAGCAATTGCTGAATATTTCCCCCCCCCACAGGAAAAATATATGAATTAGGTTCCTAGGCCATCTCTTTAAAGTGATTGAAATTATGAATGATTAGAATTTATTATTTTGGTAGGAGAAACAAAGGACAATACTATTGGAATAATAGCGCTATAATTAAACAGAAAAGAAACAGAGTATTTCATTGTTGGTCTTATCTGTCTTGTTATGAGAGGTCAACCAGATGGTTCTCTGATCTTGTGGCCTTTATTCTTCAGGTGATTCAAGTGGAGGGAATGGTGGTGGGGAGGGTAGAGGTATCAGAGTATAATCTGAAGGTTTCAGGATTTTGCAACAACCTGAGACCTGTTCCAGGGGTTGGCTACATAAAGGATACTGTAGAAGTCTGTTCACACTCAACACTGGAGTCAGACGTTAGTGATGTTGGGTAGAAATGTCAGACAAGTTTTAGCTATAAGTAGAAGAAAACAGAGAGGAACCAGCACCTGCCTGACCTACCATAACTAAGAAAGTATCCTCACAGGAGAGCGTTCCCAAATTGGACAGAAGGCAAGGGAGCAGGGTGGAGAACAAGCCTATTTTCCAGTGAAGGATTCAGGAGAGGGAGAAATACAGACCAACTTGGCAGTAGTTTTTGTAGCTAATGTGGAGCCTGCAAGTAGCCGGCAGCCAACAGCCCCATCTTGGTGAAGGAAACTCTGGAGCAAGAGAGCCCATTTCCTCACCTTCCCATGATCTGAGAAACTCTTAGATTTAAAACTAAGCTGTTGGGCAGGGTGTACCTTTCTAGGGAGTGAGAACTGGTGTCATTGTCATTATTTTCACTCAACAGAAGCTGAAGTAGGAAAAATTTCAGTCAAGTGCAGTAGATTGGTTGTTAATATCTTTTCTCAATGACTAGCATGAGATGACTGACACAAAATCTGAAAATAACATCTAGCCTGGTCAGTTTTACAAGGTCGCAATACAACTGCAGCCAGAATTGCTACTGTCTATGGAGTGCTTGCTCCGCGATGGACAGTGAATGTGCTAAGTGCTCTATATACATATATAAATGTATTTGTTACTGCAAAAAAAATCATACTATATGTATTTTGCAACCTGTTTTTTTTAACTGCAAAAGGAAATATTGCACTGCCTTAATAAAATATATCTACCTGTCACTTAAATGTTTGCATTTATTCTATTTGCAAGTATTCTATACTTGGACACAGTAATTTTTCAACCAATTTTTCAATGGTTTCCCTTAGTTCTTTGAATATATTCATAATGCTACTTGGAAGTCCTTATCTATTAAATCTGACATCTGAGACCTCTCAGGTAGTTTCTGTTTCCTGCTTTTCCCCTCATGTATAGATATTTTCCTGTTTCTTTGCATATCTCATAATTGGTAAAAACTGGACATTTTAGATAATATATTGTATCCGACTCCAAACATTTATTTTCCTTGCTCCCTCCACCTCTCTGGGGCTTGGTGTCTTTTGCTTCTTTACTCATTTAGTGATATGCCTGGTTATTCTAGTGAAACCTATTTCCCTTCCAGTGTGAAACCTCTAGTGTTGATCCTCAGAGTATATAGCCTTGGGCACATGCACAGTTAGCCTTGGGATGACAGTAGTTTTAGCAAGGCTCTCTGTCCCTTTCCCTGTTCTGTCTGTGTAGCTGTTTCTGCTGGTATTACATTCAGTTGTTAGCTTCCACTAATTGCCAGCTCATTGCTTTATTATTTTCAACAATGCCCTGAGGCAGGAATTGCTCTCCAGTCTCTTCCAATTAAATTTGAGGCCAGTCTTTGAGGTTTGAAATTTGCCTATTCTCAGCTCTCTCTCTCCCCGATTTTCTCTGATAAGGTAGCTAGCCTATGGTTTAGCTTATTGTACTCAGGGAGCTACCAATCTCCTTTTTTTTTTTCTTCCAATCTCCTTTTCATTGCTTGCCACCAAATTCTTCACTGTTTCTGAGAGCTGGAGTTTAGGCTTGAATTTCCTACACTCTGTTCCAAATAAAGTCAGTCTCTTTGGGGAGAGCTTCTGAACCCTCTCTTTTTATAGCCTACCTTAGCCCTGGGCAAAATCTCAGCACTACTCAGGAGCTGGAGGTAGGAACATGGCCCACTTTTCTCAGAGTGACATTCCTGCTTGTGAGCAGGGTACCAGCCAGGGGCAGTAGCCTCTCTTCTTGGCTTGCCTCTCCTGAGGTGAGCTCCTCACGATACCATTTTGGAACTGTTTTCTCCAAGGCCTTACTGTTGGAATTAGAGATTTTTATTTAATTTTTTTCTCTCTGTTAAATAGTGGAAAGACAACAGCCTGGAACAGGGAGAGGTTGGTGGAGACTAAAGAAGGGAGATGGGCAGGCCTTCTATTAATTTCCTACGTTCCACTATTTCTGATACTCTGCCCATCTTAAAAGAACCTATGGAAACTCTGAGATGATTCAAGCACTTGGAGCACAGCCATTTGATTGAAGTGTGAAGCAGTGCAGGTTGTTGCCACATCCAGCCTTTCTGGAGTGACAGAGTGAATAACCGTTGGCAGTGGAAGTGGAAGGATACTTTGATCATTATTTCTATTGCCAACCCACCTTCTCCATCCAACCTGGAACACTGTCCACGTTCATTTCCCAAACTTCACAGTTGATATGGAATCTGTCATTGTGACTCCAAGAGTAGCTAAAGATGAGGGGGAAAAAAAAAAACAACCCTTTCCCTTTTATTTTCTCCTCAGCCACACTATGGTCTCCCTGTTCTCCTCTCTCCCATTGGTGTTGCTCCCATCTTCAGTTCTCCCATTGGCCAGATTCTTTTTTTTTTTTTATTAACATATAATGTATTATTTGCCCCAGGGTACATGTCTGTGAATCGTCAGGCTTACACATTTCACAGCACTTACCATAGCACATACCCTCCCCAATGTCCACACCCCAGCCACCCTATCCCTACCCCCCACCCCCGGCCATAGTTCGTTTCGTGAGTCTAGGAGTCTCTTATGGTTTGTCTCCCTCCCCATCCCTTCCTTTTTCATTTCTCTCCCCCACTTCCCCACAAACCCCCACCTTGCCTCTCAAGTTCTTCATATCAGAGAGATCATGTGATACTTGTCTTTCTCTGACTGACTTATTTTGCTTAGCATAATACCCTCCAGTTCCATCCACGTCATTGCAAATCCATTGGCCCGATTCTTATGGTGTGGAGGGCATGGGACCGCCACAGTGGAAGGCGAGCCGATGATCTTCTTTCAAACATTGTGCTCAATAGTGGAAGAAAGTAATTAGAAAGATTAGTATAAACAGGACAAAATTCACCCAAACTTTGTTTTTAAAATTTTATGGGTCTTTCCCCAGATATGATAGTGTATTGGCACGATATGGCGGCAAGAATGCATTTACCTTTGCTTTTTTTTTTTTATTTTAAGATTTTATTTATTTATTCGGCAGAGAGAGAGAGAGAGATCACAAGTAGGCAGAGAGGCAGGCAGAGAGAGAGGGGGAAGTAGGCTCCCTGCCGAGCAGAGAGCCCAATGCGGGGCTCGATCCCAGGACCCTGAGATCATGACCCGAGCCGAAGGCAGAGGCTTTAACCCACTGAGCCACCCAGGCGCCCCTTTACCTTTGCTTTTAAATATTCTTTTGAAAATTCAGTTCCCCAGATACATTAGCTACATTTCAAGTGCACAGTAGCCTCATGTGACTATTGGTTATTGTATACAGAAGCAGAGAACATTTCTGACATGGCAGAAAATTCTGTTTGAATGATCCTGAGGCATTCTGCTACAGACCCTTTAGGCCTTATCCTGGGATTTTCTTGCATTCAAGCAGCTTTTGGATTTGAGCAGATCCTCTAACAATTTCAGCTGCTGTTTTTTGATGGGCCTACCGTGCTTTTCAGTAAGTATTTTTTTTTTACTATTTTGAAGTTACTCTGTTTTGTGGTCCTTCAATCACTCCATTGATGCCCTCCGCTTCTTCTCACACAGATGTGGATACTGTGCAGGCCCTATGGCAACTGTGGTTTGTCTTCACTTCCTCGTACTGTGAGGTGTGCAGGGATACCTTTCTACCTAACTTTGTTGAAAATGTTGCCCATGGTTTTTGGTTTTGTTATCAAGCTGCTCTGTTTTACATGGGAATTTAAGGAGGGTCCAGAAACTATGCTTCTGAGGTAGCTGCCACTTTCCCCAAAATATTCACAATAAAAATTTTAATAAAATCCCTGCATGATTTGTATACATATTAAAGCTCAAGGAGAACCAAGAGAGGTTCTGGGACATGATAGGCCCTTATAAAATTGTTGCTATATAATATTGCTTCTGAAGTATTAGTTCAAGCCATCTGATGTCTTTCATTACATTTAGATAAAGTTTATATTGGTATTCAACTCCATCTCAGTACAGACTTATATTTAGGTTACCACACACTAAAGCAAAAACCATTATTCTTTTATTAAATTTCTGTTACTATTTATTCAATTGGTTAGGTTATGTGAACTCTTCTTTAGATGGATATCAGGTTGATCCTCAATTATGTAAAATAAAAATGTTATCTAGAAGATGAGTAAAGCCGCCTCAACCCACTGGAGTCATGCATTGCTGTGGGTTAGGCTTCTCTTGAGCAGAGTCTGGGCAGATTTCAAAGGGTAAATTTAGTTACCTTGAGACAAGACAAAGTCCGAGTTACATTTTCAATTCATTATCAACCTGTGCTTCAGAAATCCTTTGGGGTAGTTCCGGTCAGCTTAGACAGATGGCAAGTTTATGGAGTTCAGGTGTAATTTGCTTCACATGCACCTGATCCCAGCCTTCCCTTTCACTGCTAAATTCCCTCCCGTAGGGATCTATTTGCTTACTTCTTCACAGTTGGCTGTATTCTGGGAAAATGAAAGGAATGCAAATCATAGACTCCTAAGTAAAATGCACCTCTCCCTTGTTTTTTTTCTTTCTTTCCAACTTGCCTCCTTCCCCCCAACCACCTCCCCACTTTCACATCACCAAATTTAAGATCTGGGAGTCAAGTAAGAGAAAAATCTTCAGAAAGGATAGAATTGATGAGTTCAAGGTTATGTAATTATTCCCATATAGAAATGTTTGGTTGGAAATTGGAAAAAATTAAAACCATAGGTACACAGATGTATAGTTACTAAAATAAAACTTATATATAATAGATAGATTTTAACTTGTAACAGGATAATAAAAAATCTTTTACCCAAAGTGCCAGGTGGTGTCTCTAATCAGATTATACCCATTCCAGGCGGGTGCACAGGAACCAGAACGGGTCCCTTTCTATACATCACTGGCTGATACATGAAGTCTTTTCCATGTGCTTGAGTACAAGTAAATCTTAATAGATCAAGATGAGACAGGTAAATGGAAAGCGGTATGGCTTCAGTGAAGCTGAGAGGATTTCCAAAAAAGACATTAGCCTTGTATCAAAATTAATTGATTACTGAGTTAGCCTCTACATCTAATTGTTCTACAGTCCTTTAGCCAGATAATTTCACATCTTTTTATAACCTTAATACATCCAGCCCATGTGGCTTTGGTAGAGTTATGTCTCCATAAAAGCAGGATTTGACTTCATGATCCAACTCATTGTACTTAACAAACCACTAACACCCTTTCTATGCCAAGGAACAGAAGAAGAGCCAAACTTGCCAGCCTTCCTTTTCTTTTGCCACAGAGGGTCTCATTGTTTGCGTGCCCTATATTTGCCATGGTCTGATGTCCTGCATGGCTTGTCGCAGGCCCCAGGGATCCTTGAAGGTGGCTTAGGGTTCTGGGTAGGACCCAAAGTAAGCTTGGAAAGTCAGCCCCTGCCTGAAGGTCTTCTATCAGAGTTAACCATGATTTCCAGTTCAAATTCCAGTGCTCTGACTGTACAGCATTGAGAGGCAAGATGGCATGCGGTTTATGTCTCGAGAACCAGACAACCTGTGTTGCAATCCCAGCTCCCCCAACTGTTCAATATGGAGCCTTTAACAATTGACCTAACCTTAAGGGTTTCCTCATCTGAAGAATGGTCTGCTTCGTTAAGATTGTTATGAGAATAGAATGATTAAATGAGTTAATATATGTAAGGAATATAGAAAAGGTCCTAGCTTACAGTAAACGCCATTTAAATTTCAGCTAGTATTTTCCTTATTATCATTATTATTGTCATTTGTATTATTGGTGGAGATAATAGCCTGCTCCCAGGTAGCTCAAAATGTCCTGTGTCAGGAATCGTTGCTCTCATCCAACCCTAACAATATGTCAGAGCCAGGAGAGATTGTCTGGCTTTGTTCTGCTTTTAACCCAAGCCCTGAAGAAGACTCTGAGCCCACGGGAGCTGAATTAAATCCTCAGAAGAGAGTGTGTGGGTGCTGAGGCATTGATAAGCCTTCTACTCCTTGGACCTGTGAGTTTCATTCCTTTTTTCAGTGTTCAAATTATTGCATGTACATTAGGTTATATAGCAGGGTATTGTCAGTGTAAATATTTTAGAAAACATTTTTAAGAAATAGTGAATGAGAGCAGTACCAATACCAAACAAGCTGATCTAACATGGCATCTTTCTGGGCAAATTACTTTCTTTCTCTGAACTTTGGTTTTCTCACTAGAATTAGCAAATCTTGGTAGACCCTGTGGCTCTACTATTTTAAACATTCTCAAGGTTCAAATTAGACCCTTCTTTGGGGGGGAAATAAGTAAGTATATTGTCAAACATCTCATAATTTGGGGCCATTTAGTGTCTCTTCAAGTCTTTTGCCCATTTTTCTATTGGATTCTCTCCTTTTTCTTATTAATTAGTAGGAGTTCTAATTAAGTAAATTTTTACATATTCTGGATACCAGTCTTTGATGGATATTTGAATTGCAAATGTCTTCTCCCACTCTGTATCTTCCTTTTTACCCTCTTAGTGGTGTGTTTTCTTTCACGAATAGAAATTCATAATTTTGATGGAGTTCGTTTTATCAGTCCATAACTTTATTGTTAGTGCTCTTAACATTTTGTTTAGGAAGTCTTTGCCTACCCCGAGTTCAGGAAGATATTCTCCTGTTTTCTTTTGAAAGCTTGATGTTATTTTTCATAGTTGAAAAAATGGGTGATTTTTGCACATGTGTAAGGTGTGAAATAGGAGTCCATGTACATTATTTTCCAGATGGGTATTCACTTGGCCCAGCACAATTTATTTAAAAGATATTTTTCCCCCTCTATCATAGTACAGTTTGTCTTTGCATTAATCAAATGATTGAATATGTGTGGATCTGTTTTTGAGCTCTGTGTTGTGTTGCATTGGTCTATTTTTTCTTCTTTGCTGATGCCGCTTCCTGACGGCACATGGGAGTAGAATGAGGCACAAACAAGGGGTGCCTGGGTGGCTCAGTCGTTAAGCGTCTGCCTTCAGCTCAGGTCATGATCCCAGAGTCCTGGGATCAAGCCCCACATCAGGCTCTCTGCTCGGCAGGGAGCCTGCTACTCCCACTACCATTCCCTCTGCTTGTGTTCCCTCTCTAGCTGTCTTTCTCTCTGTCAAATAAATAAAATCTTTAAAAAAAAAAAAAAAAGAATGAGGCACAAACAAGTCAGCTGCAAGAGAAAGGGAGCAGGAGTCCACGGTAGAGAAGACTGTCGCCCCGAACAACTCCTCAGTCCCGTATTTATTGGATACAAGATAGCAACTAACAAAGGAGCAGAAAAGGGCTATACGTTAACCATATGCCTTGTAGATAAATAAGAAGGAATATGAGTTATACATTGATTACAAATCTCATAGATAAGTAAGGAGAGTGGATTATATATGGTCAAGCAGTATAGAATTTATAGTTGAGCAAGCTCAATTAAGAGGATAGTCTTAATTAACAGTAGGCTGTCTCTGAGGCAGGGGAGATAACATCAAAAATGTGGCAGGTGGCGTTCCACCCTGAGTGGGCCAGGCGTTCCCCACTGCTCGGCTTCCAAGACATAAATCATCCTCTCCCCCAGAGACCTGTTGCTAATGCATGTTTTTCTTAAGGTAACATTTAAGCATGCTTGCTAGGCTAATACAATTTTCATAGTTATATTTTAAGTAGAACATTGTTTTGAGGGATGGTTACAGCTGATATCACATTTTCATAAGTAATGCAAATTTATAATGAATCTTGCTATTTGGTAATACAAATTTGTTCTTCTTTAACTACCATGGCTATCTTTGTCCCTTTGCATTTCTATGTAACTTTTAGAATTATTTTGTTGATTCTTTCAATCCGTGTATGTGGATCTCTCCCTCTCCACCCACACCCGCTATTTTTAGGTGGTCTTTAATTTCTCTTTGTGATGTATTGTGGTTGCAGTGCAGGGCCTTGAACATATTTCACTGGATTTATTCCTATGTATTTGACATGTTAGTGTAAAGGTCATTTTGCATTTCATTTTTTAAATGTTTGTCACAGGCTTATTGAAATGACCTTTTATGTACATAACCATGTTGAAATGCTTAATGACAGTTTAATATATCTTTCTAATCCTATATATATATATTCTTTATATGTAAAAATATATTTTTTAAAATTAAATGTTTTCTGCCCTTATTCTGAATAGCACCTTCATTACAATATTGAATAGAAGTGGTGATAGTAGACATACTTATCCTATTCTTTTTTTTTTTTTTTAAGATTTTATTTATTTATTTGACAGAGAGAGAGAGATCACAAGTAGGCAGAGAGGCAAGCAGAGAGAGAGGGGGAAGCAGGCTCCCTGCCAAGCAGAGAGCCTAATGCGGGGGCTTGATCTCAAGACCTTGAGATCATGACCTGAGCTGAAGGCAGAAGCTTTCACCCACTGAGCCACCCAGGCACCCCTACTTATCCTATTCTTAATCCCAAAATATATATAAAAGTATAAACTTTCAATATGTCACCAATAAGAATATTTATTATATATTTTATAGCTCTAAAAAAATGATTGAAGAAGTTACCTTCTATTCCGAGTGAGCTAAGAGTTTTCTTCTTTTTAGAAACATAAAGGGGGGATTCCTGGGTGGCTCAGTCTATTAAGTGTCTGCCTTTGGCTCTGGTCATGATCCCAGAGTCCTGGGATTGAGTCCTGTATCAGGCTCCTTGCTCAGTGGGAATCCTGCTTCTCCCTATGCCTCTACCCCTCCCCTACTTGTGCTCTCTCTGACAAATAAATAAATAAATAAATAAAAATCTTTAAAAACATAAATGGGTTTTGAATTTTATCCACGGCCTTTGTATAATTTTTCTCTTTTCATCTATAATGAGATATATGCCTTTGTTTGAGTTTAATAAAATTCACTTGGTTGTGATACATTTTTTTAATATATCATCATATTATATTTATAATATGCATATGTATGTATTTGGAATTTTTTAATCTCTTCATTAAAAAATTGCATATAACTTTCTTTCTCTGTATTATTCTTGTTATACTTTATATCACAGTTGTGCTGACTTGTTAAAATGAAGAGATTAAATAAGATTAGTGTTCTTTATTCCTAAAATGTTTGAAAGAATTTGCCAGTAAAACCATCTGACCCTGGAGATTTTTTTTTTGTGGGGAGCTTTAAAAAAATTTTTTTTAATTATTATCTTAAATATTGTTTTAATTATTTAATATTTCAACTATTTTTTATCATTTTAAATTACTATTTTAAAAGTTTTTTAAGGGGCACCTGGGTGACTCAGTGGGTTAAAGCCTCTGCCTTCGGCTCAGGTCATGATCTCAGGGTCCTGGAATCGAGCCCCGCATGCGGCTCTCTGCTCAGCGGGGAGCCTGCTTCCCTCTCTTTCTGCCTACTTGTGATCTCTCTCTGTCAAATAAATAAACAAAAATCTTTAAAAATAAATAAATAAAAGTTTTTTAAATTAATTATTATTTTTATTATTATTTTAATAGATAAGGGACTATTCAGATTTTATATTTTTTGGTATCAGTTTGGTGAGAGTATTTTTTAATGACTATTCATTTCATCTGATTTTTCAAATTTACCGGGAAAAAGATTTATGTCATCTTAATACTTTCTAATAGCTGTGGAGTCTATAGTGTTGTATACTTTTCTGTTTCTGTTATTGTTTATCTGTGTGGTTTTTTTCTTCTTGTTTTCTTGATCAGTCTCACTGGAGTTCTATTAAATTTATTAATCTTTTATTTTTATTGTGTGTTTGTATTTCATTAATTTCAACTTTTCAAAAATTTCTTTCCCTCAACTTTACTTGGCTTGATTTGCTATTCTTTCTCTATCTTTCCAAGCTGACTTAGATCATAGATGTTAAGCTTTTTTCTTTATTAATGTATACATTTAATACTTCAAATTTGCTATAATTTATTTTAGCTATATTCAAAGTATTGATATTTTGTACTTTTATTAATATTGTTTTAAATTTTTCTAATTTTAGTTGGAATTTATTTGGCCTATGAATTATTTGGATGTATATTCTTGAATTTTCAAGTAGTTGATGATTTTGTAGTTTTTTTCCTCTGTTATTAATAAGTCTAGCTTAATTTCACTGAGGTCAGAAAATGTAGTCTGAAGTTTTCCATCCTTGAAGTCCTTTGAGGCTTCCTTGATCCTAAGTATAGTCAATTTGGAAAATGGTCCATGTGCCCTTGAAAAGAATCTGAATTCCATCATTGTTGGATGCATTATGTTAGTACGTCAATTATGTCAATTCTGGTAATTGTGTTTAAATTTTCTCTGTCCTTGTTGAAGTTTTGGTCTGCTTATTTTATCAGCTATTGAAAGAGATATGTTAAAGTCTTTCATTATGACTGTGAATTTGTCTATTTTTCTTTTAATTCCATCAATTTTTGCTTTATACATACACACACACAGTTACTGGATTTTAGAATTGTTGTATGTTCCTCATTGTTTGATTTATTAGTCTACCACCTTAATCTTAGTAGTGGTTATTTCCTTTAAGTCTGTTTTGTCCGAAGCTAGTATAGCCACACCAGCAATATTTTGATAAATATTTGCACAATATACCTCTTTCTATAAACTGTTATGTTTTCTTATATTAAAGGTTTGTGAGCAGTATATAATTTTGACCCAATCTGATAGTCTTTTAATTGAAATATTGTCCATTTATATTTAGTATAATTATACTATATTTGTATTTTTGTCATCTTATGTCTTCTATATATGCCATTTATTGTTTCTTTTTCTCTCTTTCCTTGCTTATATTTTAAATTTTTATTTGATTCTTTTCCTTTAGTAACTTACTAGTTATTAAGTTGTCAAAATACATTATTTTACTCTTCTTTTGGTGAAAACCATAGCAATTATAACATACATTCTTGCCTTAGTATAATGAAACTTCGTTTAATGAAAGTTATTGCTTTTACCACATTCCCAGTAATGCTAGGACCTTAAATACTTTAACTCCATTTACCCTCTTATGTCTTTCACCTTAGTTTTGTCATAAAATTATATTCTACATAATTTTAAACTCCATAATATATTTAGTATCATTTTATAGAGTTAATATTGGCTTATACATTGTTACAGAACTACTCTTCATAGTATTCTTTATTCCTGTTTATGCCTGGGATCATTTTTCTTCAAGTGGAAGAATTCCCTCTTAGGATTGTTTTTAGAGCTGTCCTGCTGGCAATGAATTCTCTCAATTTTTGCTTGTCTAAAAATGTCTTTATTTTACATTTATTGGAAGGAAACCTTTTCTGGTATAGAAATCTAAAGATGTGCTATATCATGTTAATAGTCATCTTATTAATAGTCTTACAGATGGGTACAAAATTTATTGAGCTTCAGATAATTTTCACAATTTATAATAGTTACATTGATCATGGTGTTTTATTCCTGATCAGGGGATTTCTTCTAACATTCCCCTTCTTTCTAAAATTCTGTAATAAAAATAGTCCAGAATTTGGAAGGGAAAATACCCTGTGACCTTGATCAAGCCATTTAATTTCTTGAGCCAGTTTCCTTATGTATAAGATGGGGGAAAAAGAGTGGCTGTATGTCACTGAAGTTATGAGGTTCTGTTGAGTTTTGTATGGAAGTGCTTTGCAATATGTAAAGTACCAATTAGTTGGAATTTTTTTAGTGTCATTGTTGTTTACTGAAACAGAAACATCTTTTTGTATTCAGTATATATCCAGAATTCTGGGTATATATATCTTACCAGTCCACATTTTTAGGATATGCACAAAATGGCTAAAATGATAGTATTCATGTATATATTTATTTATACATGCACTGCCTATTATAAGAAAGTAGGATGGTGTTAAAAGTTACTTAAAACAGAACTTATACAAGGTTGGTTGTAAGTTTATTTCTGATTTTTTAAGCAACTAACATGAAAAAGGAGACCTGGCTGGTCACACAATTCGTAATACTCATAATATTGAAAATAAGCCATTAATTTAGGAGAAGTACAGTTCTTCCTTAGTATACTGAGTTCAGCAGCAATTTCCCCCTTACTTTTTTCTTAATGATGCTGAGTTATTTAAAAGATTATTCTGCTAGAGGTTATTGATTTGCATGGTTAATCCAAATCAGTGTTGGACTGATCTAGAATTTTAATATTCTGTTTCATACGCTCAAAGGGAGAATTATACATTTTAATGTGAGCTCCAAGTAGCTGCTTTTCCACCCTACTTGCAAATGAATTCTATTCAGAAAACTAATAAAGAATGCCAGTTTCCTTTTCAAAATGCTTGGATACACATTTAAGGGAAGGTTAGGCTGATAAATTAAAATTTTATTTTGCATATATAGTATTAACAAAACTGCCTTAGAAAGATATTTAGCTGTGTTTTATTTTTCCTTCATAGAGTTTCCTTACTACATTGATCAAAGTTTATTTGCTCTCCTGTGTACAGACATATTCCTGTTGTTTTGTTTCTCCTCTGACAAGAAGTGGTCAAACTTATATTTTCTAGGGTTTTTTTTTTTTTCATTTTTCCTTCTTTATTTATTAAACATGTATTTAAATGGAAAAAAAAGTACAGAACTGAAGCTTTTAAACAAACAGTCAAAGGGTATGTTAGTGTCTCACAAGCAATGCCATGACACATCCGAGGTTTTGTATGGTGATCAAATTTAAAGTAGGACATTTATTCCTTATTTAAATTCTTTGACTTTGTCTTTAGGTCCCTGGCATGCATTTTATATGAGATGTGCTGCATGAATCATGCATTCAGTGGCTCCAATTTCTTGTCCATTGTTTTAAAAATTGTTGAAGGTGACACGCCTTCCCTCCCCAAGAGATATCCAAGAGAACTGAATGCCATCATGGAACGGTATGGAAATAAATATATTGCCACAGAAGCAGTTTTAAATTGTACTTATATCTTAGTTCATTTGAAAAATAATTTTCTTCTTAAACATTATAGCATGTTGAACAAGAGTCCTTCACTGAGACCATCTGCGATGGAAATTTTAAAAATCCCTTACATTGATGAACAACTACAGGTATTTAAAATGAAAGGAATACTGGAAAACATGTATTAGCATTTATATACATTCGAGAACTTGAAGATAGGCTGAGGGAATAAGATGCATTAAGAATCGGTGAGAAAGGAGAGAGACAAGATTTTTTTTTTTTAAAGCTGAAGGAAATTATTAGTCAGACAATCTCTTTGCAAAAGAAGGTATGTGAACTCCCGTTCCCTGAAGCCCCATATATGAGAAGTTAGGGTTGTAATTTTCTGCCTAAACTCAACATCTGCCCTTAGAGCTCTTGGTTTACAAATCTTACCTCAATACTTTGTAAATGTATCCTTGCTAGGACAAGAATGTGCCACTAATAAGGCTAAAATCTGGGGTTTTCACTGAGCTTCTATTATTCCACTCCTTTCTTATATATCTTAATCATTCTTTTATTGATTAGGTGTAAGTTTGTTTTCCTGTAGATTAGAAATTTTGGTGCAAAGAATCTACTTCTGGTGGCAAGAAAAAAGCAGACGATGCTTCTTGGAGGGTTTGACTGTTTGTTTGTTTTTAGGCTTTTACAATTACTTCAGGCAAATTTCCTTGAATTTTATGACTAGTTTTAAGTGGACCCACAAAGCAGTCATTCACCGGCAAAGATGGTCACACCTTTTTGTCCCATTCAGTGCTAAGTTGGCAGGAAACAAGAATGCTGACTTGGTGTGTCTTCATCAGTTGAGTGCTGAGCACAGTGCTGATGCTGGAGGTGCTGAAAGGAAAGGAACAGCTATGGCTCCTGTCCTCTTGCAACTTGACTGCTAGTAAGAGGACCCAGTACCCAAGAAAGACTACACATTGATTATCAGGAGCACTAGGCAGGTGCTGTAAAATAAGGGAAGCGAATAATGCCTTTGGTGGTCAGAGAAACAGTAGGCGACGGTTCTCTACCAGTGAGATAGCGAGAAGCAGCCAGACATGTAAAGAGCCTGAGAGAGGGTTGGAACCACAGGGAACTTGCTGGGACAAAGGCCTAAATCAGGTTATGTTTCTAGATGGAGACAGAGAGGGGAGGGTTGTTAGGCAAGAATGTGCGCTCTGGAGAAGCTCCTGAGGATGTGGGGTAATAAGCAGGACGGGAGGGAAGGTGCCAGAAGTCCCCTGGTACTTTGAGTTCTCCCTGTGTATAGCTTTCACTGTGCAAAGCCAGCTCCACAGGTCCAAGGGCAGGCCTTTGAAAAAGAGGCACAGGCGCTAACTGTTGGGAATAAAACCACACTGAGTGGACTGTGAGCAGACCAAAAAAAATGTTAAAAGAAATCCAAGGAAATCTGCTAGGACTTGGGTGGGGCAAGTGAGGCATTTGCTCTGGGGCACAATTAGAGAGGACACCAAAAACTCAGTAATTGGGATAAAGAACATTTTATTGCAATGTTTAATAAATCCAAATTAGCACTAAAAATCCATGGTAACAAAATATTAAAGGTTCACAGGCAGCATCCAACAGGGCTAGGATTAGGGTGATGGAAGTGAGGTAGAATGGTGCAGGTTCAGGGTTGGATCCTGTATTTTTGCTTTCTGTCTTTATTTAGACTTTTATTTTCTTTTTTTAATTCCAGCATTATTAACATACAGTTAACAGTTATGTTAGTTTCAGGTGTACATTAAGGTGATTCACCAGTTGTATACATGACTTAGTCCTCATAATAAGTGTAGTCTTTCTTTTTTTTTTTTAAGATTTTATTTATTTATTTGACAGAGAGAGAGAGACCGCGAGAGAGGGAACAGGGAGAGTGGGAGAGGGAGAAGCAGGCTTCCCGCTGAGCAGGGAGCCTGATGTGGGGGCTAGATCCCAGGACCCTAGGATCATGACCTCTTAATGACTGAGACACCCAGGCGCCCCATTAGGTGGAGTCTTAATTCCCTTCCCCTATTTCACCCATTCCCTCACACACCTGACAATCACCAGTTCATTCTCTGTATTTAAGAGTCTGTTTTTGACTTTTTGTTTTTTGTTATTTTGTCTCTTTTTTCATTTGTCCATTTGTTTTGTTTCTTAAATTCCACATGTGAGTGAGATCACATGGTATTTGATCTGACCTCTGACTTCCTCTGACTGACTCATTTCACCTAGCATTATACCCTCTAGAGCCATCCGTGTTATTGCAAATGGCAAGATTTAAACGTTTCATATTGTATTCTCCATGGCTTTTTGGTATTAATTTTGATTTTTTATAATATTGTATTAAAATATGACTTCTCTTGGTTACTGGGTCTTTTGGTGCCCCTTGCGTTTTGCACCTGAGGCGAGTGTCTCGCTTGTCCGAGCCTCGTCCTGGCCCTGGGAGTGGGGACACTGTCCAGTGCCCGAAGAGACAGACTGGGGAGAGCCTGTTTGTTCTGGGAGCTGAGGGGAGGCCTGCCTGTGGTGGGTAGCAGGGAGTGAGAGAACAGGCAGTGAGTGCCACATGAAGCTGGAGCCTGACCCCGCGTGACCTTGCTGCATAAGCTACCTTGCAACCTTTTGTACCTTCTTTATCAAAGAAAAGCGGTTACCAGTGGGTTGTGTTTTCAAGTTCCCAGGCGTGGTCAGGAACACTGCACACCAAAAAAGGACCCTGGTGGTAGGCTGCCCTTTCATCCCTGAAGAGGAGTATTTAAAGTGCATCAGGGTTGTTCTCCTTTTTCAGAACCTGATGTGTAGATACTCGGAAATGACTCTGGAAGACAAGAATTTGAATTGTCAGAAGGAGGCTGCTCAGATAATTAATGCCGTGTAAGTAATTGCTTTGTTTTTAAAAAGCCCGTTGAGCATAATGTTAAATGCATTTGTCTTTAAAAATCTATTAGTGCTAAGCTGACTGCACAAAGTATCCTAGAATTCCCTTAAGTCTTGCCAAGAAATTAAGGAGCTTCAGTAACGGCATTCCAAAGCCCCTTTGCCCCAGGTGGTAGTAAATTGAAATTATAAGTTTTAAACCACTGCACAGCTTACAGATCTGCAGGGTAGCTCTGCAGTTGCCTTGTAAGTATGTAGAGAAATTAATATCTCAAACATTTAGTGATAGTTATGCTAATGAGCCTTCCATATTAGGCATAAATGGTTTTCACATGTTGTTTGTTTAACAGTAACTGGCAGAGTATCTGTTGAGAAGACAACACTGTGAAATCCTAGCACAATTGAAAATAAGCCAAAATTTACCTCCTTGAGATCTACATATGAACTAGAGAATGTCTTTTTCATAAACAAAATTATTTCTTGATATAATGTCTCTCTCCTACCTTAATCAAACTTCCTGTGCTATAACATACAAGAGCCTAGAGTACCCAGTGACTTCGGAACAGCCATTTAGAGCTGTGTAGGCTGTGGACTGCACAACTCAAGGGGTTCTATAAAGACTAAATCTGTAATTTGCTGAGGAACTCTCCCAAGTCATTTTATAAAGACCCTGTGAGAATGGCAGTCCCTCCCCAGAGCTGTGCAAGGCAGTAGGTGAGAACAGTAGTCCTCGCTAGCCTAATCTTCAAGGCCAAAAAACACAAATATGCTTCTCTGACACTCAGTCCAGTGGTTTCTCAGCTGCACTGTGTTTGTTTTCCAATTTCACATTCAGACAGAGGAAACTGGTTCATCAAAGATACCCAGCCTTCATTTAGTGCATGCTTTCCAGTTAAAATACCCTGCACCTCGGGGGCTAATGTTTGAGGCATGCTCCTATATCCTAATTTCCTTAGGTTGCTAATTATTCTTTCAAAAATGCCTGGAATTCTGATTTCATTTTATTTAAAACTGAGGTGTGAAAGTAGGAAAATACTAGGCTAATTGTAGCTATCGTTTTGTACTGCAGTTGTGATACCATTTACCTGACAGTGTTTACAATTAAAGTGTTCCAGAAGCCGATCGTTTGTATGGTCTTCCATATTATGAAATATTGATTTCAAATTGTCACTGCTTTTTTTCCCCCACAATCTATGACTATGTTTCAAGGAGCTCTGTTTGTTCTTACACAATAAGGGATGTATAATCCAGAAAAGCATGCGTCCCCTAGAGGCTGTGGACTGTTTTCCAGAGGGATGAGAGCTGCCTACAAATGGTCATTACAGTTACACAATTAATACAAAATAATAAAGATTAGAGTGGGAATGACATGAAATGGAGACTTCTCCTAGGATTTTGTAAGGAGGGAGCTGAGTGCAAAAGGCATTCCGCAGTATCGGGCCCTAACTGAGTCAGGCACAGAAACAAATGTCATTGAGAATACGTTGCAGACCTTTCAGTACATGAGCATTGTAAGCACGTTTCTTTAACTGAAGAAAGAGACTCTTAAATAACAATTTTAACTTAACTATAAGTACGTGAAATAACTCATTTAAATTCACAAAACCCTATGAATTAGGTACTATTATTATCTATTATTATTATTTTAATGATGATAGAAAGGTTAAATAACTTGCCCAAGGGCATATACATGTAACCTGGGAGCTAGGATTCGAACCCAGAGCATGTTATTAACCTGTGTGATAACCACTGTGCCATGCTTACCTGCTGTATGAAGTATAGAATATACAACATATCCAACAAATTTAACTATTACAGTACTACCATTTGGGTTACTTCGATGTATCAGACACTATACATACATTGTTTCATATAATACTAAAGCCTATTCTTTACAGATGAGAAAATAGAGCTTCCGAGAGGTTCAGTAACTCGCCCAAGGCTACAGAGCTAATGAGTGGTAGAGATGGGGTTGAGTTAGTCCGCCAGTCCCTGTATTCCTTGATGGCCAAGATCCTAATTTGTCTTACATTATGAAAACCAGTCATAAGCCATGAAATGAGCAGAAATTTAGAAAGTACATAATTTGTTTTTAAACAAAAGTCTAATTTGAAAAATATTACCAATTAACCACAGTCCTGGTTGGCTCATTACCTACCCTGAGTTTATTAGTTTTTGCCTGGCCTGTCTCAAGATGCTTTCCCCATCAGTAGTGTAATGATACTTCTGTAAAATATTTGTTTAATTTTTCTGAGCGTGTTTGGGATGAGTTGCATGCAGGGGATCTTTATTATTTATAGGCAAAAAAAGATCCACCTGCAGACTCTGCGGGCGCTGTCTGAAGTGCAAAAAATGACACCAAGAGAAAGGATGCGGCTGAGGAAGCTCCAGGCAGCTGATGAGAAGGTCCGGAAGCTGAAGTAAGCTGCCCTTCCTTGGGGTACCTTGCACTCTGGTCACTTCCCAGGGCTCTGAAGGAATTGACTGAAGAAAAGCCAAAGCAAAAACAGGAAAGCAAAATGCACATACATGTTATATATTTCTCTGTTTCTTCACTTACTCGTCCCCTCAAAAGACGGTTCTTCAGCCATAGATGTGTATCAGATACCAGCCACTATTACTGTCAGGCTTTCGGTCTTTCAAGGAAGATCGAATGTCAGGGAGGTTATGAGTGATGAAAATATACAGTCAGCCTCCAAATGAAGCCTCATTGCTGCTGACATGCGCTGTATGTACCCCGGTGAGAGGGTGTGTCCTTGCTGCCCAGATATTTGCTGTACCCCCTCTGCCAGGAGACCTGGCCGGTCTGTAGGGAGAAGAATGTACCGCAGGCAGTTGTTGGCTTTAGAAAGCAGACTGGAAGCAGCTCTGCTCTGCCAAGTGAAGCCCTTTGAAAATCTATGCTCTGGGCAACCCTGTGGTGGACAATATCACTAGGAAGTGAAGTATTTACAGGAAAGGGCGAGATTCCAAAGAGCCCTGGACTCCCAGTTTCTCAAAGACAGACTTTTCCATTGGTAGGTTATCCAGTCTCCTAATTTTTCTTCTTTCTTTCTCTGCCAACTTTTTGGTAGCTTAGAAGCCCCAGCTAAGAACTAGAGAGACAGAAAAGACCTGAAGCTCAAATCTGTTCACTTTGTGACCTTGGTAACGTATCCAAAAAAGGCTTTGGAGGTATTCTTGCCCTTACAGTCCATATCATTTGGAACCAAGTGAGAATCTGTGAGACTACTTTTCCCCTGTAACACATGCTTTCTGTAATCAATGTGGGAAAAGATTTCTGTCAAAGTGCACCATGGGCCGTCATGTCCTGGTAAATGTTTAACAGCCACCACCCCTGGGATTGTGGGGTTGAGGGGTGTAAATACTCCCGCCATGCCCAGTTTCAAGCTACCGATGTGACATCATCGAATGTTCCGTTGGACGATATGTATCCAGTCTGTTCTTGGGAACCAGTATAAGCTTATTTCTGCAAACAACTGCACCACTGAATGTGAGTTTGACTGAGAAAATATATTTACATAAATTGCTTGAGCCATTGTATCAACTAACAGTCCCGGATCTATTTCTAAGGCTTTGGGAACGGCAGTATTTCTAGGGTACCATGATCCTTGTCATTGTTTGAGGGTAAAAGGAAAATTAAATCTCTGACAGGAATAGACCAAAAAGGCAATTTAATAACTTACATGCACATTACAAATTATATTTCACATTAAAACTTTTTTATATACAAAGAAAGTCATAGATCTTCCACATGACATTCAGTATGTTTATTATTTAAAGGCAATGGTTATAAATAAAGTTTGTTCTTAATTTTATTAATGAGTTGCATTGGAATTGTTTTTGATCATTTTTTCTAGAATTTGAGCACAGCCATGTATTTTAGCTAGAAAACGACTCTATTGTCAGAAGGGATGTAATGTACCTACTTTATAAACAAAATTTTACTACAGGGTTATTCAATGACTTTTCAGACTAAATCTAAATTAGCACACAAGTAATCACAAGAACTCAAGTCTCTCTTCCAGTTTAGTAACAAGTCTATGACATTTACCTCTTCTATACTAGACGAAACAAAATGTGTTGGAGAAAAATTCCCCTTCACGGTGGCTCTCAAGTTCTTTCCATAAATTCTTTGAAATCTAACTCTCTTCTCCTTGTTTGTGGGCTTATTCATTCTGAGAGCAGTGATCGAGTTATTAGTACATGTCGGGCACGGTCTGAGTGTTGGGAACACACATCACTGCCATCACACAGAATGCGCAGGGGTCCAGACTGCCTTCTTTTGCCGCAGAGTCCCACAGATCCTCATAAGGAGTCTGACATGATAAGAATTCTCTGTTTTTAATATGTGTGAACCCCTAGTTTAATCAACTGATAGAGACTGGGACTTTTTTCTGGAATGTTCAGGGACCCTTGCTTCTAAAAAATGTTATCCCCAGAAATTAGAAACTGAGAAGTACAGATATGCTAATGTTTTATTTTATAAAACCTAAATAACTTTATTCTTGAAGTTGCCATATAGCAAATGTGTGTACATCTAACTTTGAATTTCAGCGATGCATTTTTGGGTTCTAAGGATGGAGAAGGAGCCAGAGCATCATTGTATGTGCTTTAAAAGAGAATCCAGTGGGTGCTATGCTGCATTTACCCTGATGAGGGAGAGACCCATTGGCTTGGCTTCTCAACACCCCAGTTTGCCTGTTGAAGCAGGGATCACACTTACCTGTATAATATAGTTGTAGCTTTAGTAAAATGCAGCTGTTTTTCTACACTCATTCTAAATTTGCAGAAAGCTTGCGGAAGAAAAATATGAAGAAAATAACAAACGAATGCAGGAGTTGAGATCTCAGAACTCAGAGCAGCTAACTGTTGATGTACTCCATGTAAGTGCTCTCTTGTTTTAAATGTTACATCAAACCTTTAATTGCTTCAGATTCATCACATTCATGTAGCCAGTCAGGTAGAAAAGGGACAGAGTGGGAAAAAAAGGGCATCCAGAACAACTTTGCCCAATTCAGGGTGGAGGTACTAGGGTTCATTTTAGCATATAGACCAATGGTAAGTGATGACACTAATTTAGAGCAGCTCTACTTAGAGATGGATCAATAGATTCATCCAAAAACATCAAGTGCCTAATGTGTACAAGAAAACGCAGTCAGCATGGAATGAACAACTGATGAATGAAACTATGATTTTGCAGAGCAAATGTGTGTATATCTAATTTTGAATTTCAGCCATGCTATTTTTGCATCACCTCTTAATCCATTGTTCTCTTTCCATCTTATTTTTTATTCTTTCCCCTTTTTTTCTGTCTCCCACCTATATCATTGTGCATTTTGTTAATAATCCCTATCAAACTCTGAATAATTACTTCAGATGTCTGATAATAAATAGGGTTGCAGAGTCACATGAAATGGACCCTGGATCATATCCTCAGCATCCCAAGCCCCTGAATAGCAAATATTATTTTCTCTAATGTTTAAAAACATCTTATGGGTCTTGGTGTAGGTTCTGATACTTAAGGAAGTCTTTCTTCAGGATCGTATTTGGACAATAGACATCCTCCCCAACTTCCTAGCTCTTCAGGTAAAAGCAACATGGAAAGGAGTCATTTTTATGGAGAACTTTATTCTAGTTGTTCAACTTTATTCTAGTCTCAAATTCTAGTTGTTCATTCGTTGGAGGTCTCTGCATCAGAGGGAGATTCTTTTTCTTTGGCAAGAAGAATCAAGTCCCCCCGAGGGTGTGGGGCTCATCTCTGCAGTCTGGGGACACTTATTCTGCTGTGGCTCAGTGATCAGAGGCCCAAACCCTGGGGCATTGCAGACGCCCCCAGTAAAGCTAACTCTCAGCCAGGCAGATCTTAGGGTCACTTGTTCTCTGCCTCCATCTGAGAGGTAATCCATGCTGCTCAATTTTTTAGTGGTTGGGTGTTGTCGATTTCTGAAAAACCAAAGTTGGACCAGATGAGGGGGTCCTGCCTTCTCTGACCTTAAGAATCTCTTTCTTGGGCCCTTTAGCAGATACTGTGGGGACACTGGTGACATGCGCTCAATCCCACTTGCCCCTCTCTCTGCTCATCTCCCACTCCCTTAAGTAAAGCCAGCTGTGGGATCTGTTGTGGGTCCCAGAGTCATGGAAGATGGGATCATTCCCGCTCATAGAATGGAGATGCTTGGCTCTTGCAGACAGTATCTTCTTGCTGGTTCAGTCTTGCAGACAAGGTTGCTCAGCAACACTCCCCCCCACCCCCAAGCCGCCCAGGTATCTTGCCCTGTTTTATGCAATTATATCAGCCATTTCCATCTGGCCCCTCATTAGCATCCTACCTTCTCACTTTCAAATGTCACCTTCTCTTTAGGAAAATCCTCTTTGACCTCATAGGTCCACAATCGACTGGCTCCTCTCCAAATTCTTATGGCTTACAGCAATGCTTCTCAAACTTCAAAATTCACCCAGATCACTTACTGATTTTGTTAAAAGGCAGATTCTGATTTTGTTGGTCTGGGGTGGGGTTTGGGATGCTGAATTTTTAACAGGCTCCCTGGTGATTCTGAGGCTGCTCATCCAGTATCATGCTCTGATTAATAATGGACAGAAATTGAGGCTCTTGAAAGCCATTCACCTTCAGAAGAAGGAAGACCGGGAAAAGCCACCGATTAACAGAGTTTCTTATAGACTCTTTAGGAAAAAAGCTTTTCATGAGAACTGAAGTAAAGGAAAAATGACCTGGGACTTTCTTGTTCGCCCCAGGAGGAGAATGAAAAGAGGCTAGGCAGGGAAGAGACTTGGTTATTCATATTCACAGGCACAGAGTGGGGCAGGTTTAATGATATTCGAAGAACAAAGGAGAGAGAAAATGGGAAGCTAAACACTTTGTAGAGGGACCGAAGGATTTTAACATCTCAAGAAAAGGGTTTTAACATCTCATCAGTGAGCTGGAAAAGAGGAAATAAAAATGTGAGAAAGAAATTGGATTAATCAGATGCGAGAAGCTAAAGGAAAACATGAAGAGAAAAGGAAGAAAGAGGAAAAGGCTCACGTCTCTGCTTGTACACATATTTATGATTTCATTTCTTTCTGATTTCACTGGAGCTCTGTTCTCTGTTCCTTCTCCCTTCTCTCTTGCCAGCTGATACCAAGTGCTCTATATTTCAAAAGCAGTCATATGAGATACAATCAGAGTTGGGGAGAAAATGGGCTGGCTCTGTCATTTCTTAAACATGTTATAAAAATTCTCTGAAGCATTTAGGAGAATGACTTGTTTTCTTTCCCAGGCCCTAACTAACAGGGTCTTTTATTTGGGCAGGCATTTTCTGCTTGGCTGAATTTGGGCTTTGAAATCTGGACGCATAGTTGAAGGTGGAATCGTGTCAGGCACCATTTCTTTAAAGGATGGTAGCTTTAAAACTGGATTCCATAATACACTCAATAAGCCTGGTCTTTCTTTTATCCTGTGGCACTTAGAGTTGTGATGGTACCAAAACTGGGTTTCTGTGAGAAGTGCCTAACTGATCAGGTCTCTATATTCAAAATAGTAAAGGAGATCAAAGATCAGAGCAAATCCTTTCTAAGAGAAGCAATTATAACAATTGTATCTGCTCTCTTCAAAGAGAACCTCAGCAAATCAAAGTCAATTGAGGGTCCAAATTCCTATTTCCTCGTAATTTCTGAAGTAGAAATGAAAACACACTTCATGCAGTCTCTCCTCTTTGTTCTTAAAGTTGCCTGTGTGCTATTGGTGATCCTTTGAAATTTGAAACCAATTTCACCTCCTACAGCAATTATGCAGTACAAAACTGGACTTCTTAAAAATAGTTGATGAATGTATTTTCACAAATGTACCACAGAGTGGCATGGCTTTGTTTCATTTATTCATTGAGATGACTTTGAGCTTTTCCTTCTGTTTTTAATAAGAAGACACTCTTGGAGTAGTTCTCTCCATGAAAGCCACTTACCAAGGAAAATAGGTCAGTTCGGCATTAGCTCTCGGTTGCAAACACACACACATACCACAGGGGGAAAAAAAAGAAGAAGAAGAAAAAGCAAAAAATGATCTATTGAAATGCCTATTGATATATTTGAGAAATTTAACTTTTACCTTTTTTTGAAGTGTGAGTTCTTTCATATAGCCTCTTAGATCTCTTTCTTTAGGAAACCGGAATTCACAGAAACATAGCACTGTTAAAGCTAGATGAAAACTTGGAAGTCATCCAAGCCAACAGCTCCAATTCTGAGATGAGGAACCTGAGCAGGGCTGGACTAGGGGGAGGTGGGCATTAGACCCTGGCTGCAGAATTGCAGGGGGTATTTGTTCTTAGCAGCTGATCACTCTTGCTCTTACATGAGCCGGAAAGCGGGTACCTCCTTCATTGTGCACCTGGGCGTTCCTTCTGCCTCACCCTAGTTAGTCATGGCCCTGAAACAGATGCCATGGAAGGTTAAGGTCACCTGCTGAGTTAGCTCAAGGCTGCTTCTCTTCTCTCAAGCTGCCTTTCTGAAATCTGAAGGTGCTTTCATGTTTAAGGGAGAGGATCTGACAGACTTTTATTTCCAGATAGTCTTCTAAACAATATTGTTTCATTTGTGGTAATGCTGTCTCCCTATCAGCTTCTCACGAACTGTTAATTACCTTCTCAAGGAATTTGATAACCTGACTTCAGAGAACCTGCCTGCGTCTCAGCCCATTCCTTCCGTGGACCTTGACCCACTTAAGTCAAGTACAGAAGACACCATAGCTGACCTTGGAGATCATGGTATGAGTTTGCATCAGTATTCGGAAGAGTTGGCACATGGGTTGGTGTGGCTGACCCTCTAGTGGGCTGACCCTCAGAGGCCACTCTGAGAAGAGCCTTGGATGGATGTCACCACCTTCCATCGGTTTGCCAGAGCTGAACTGGGACCAGGATAAAAAGCAGAGAAGCCAAGGGATTTATCTGTCCTCTTCTATCTCCTTTGTAATAGATGAAGATGAGTTAGAAACTCACACCAGGTGAGACACCTCTTCTACATGAGTTAAACAATATCATCATTAACTGACTCTGGAATAGTGTAGGACTGTGAATGCTCTGAAATACTGCTTCCCTTTTCTAGAAGTGGTTTCCCTGGCCTTCATAAATTTCAAGTGAATAAATGAAGTTAGGCTTTGGAAAATCAACTATATAGATGTGCAATCATTGCCAGAATAAAAGTGCTCAGAGCTGTGACCCAAATGGGAGATAGATAACATAGACAGATAGCATACACAGATAACATGAATTTTGGAATCAAAAGCTGCCCCCATCAGGGAAGCTGCTGGCAACTTCATCTTTATAGATCTCAGTTTCCCTGTCTATGAAACAAGAATAATACTGCCTTCAGGGGTTGTTGTGAAAAGCAAATGAGAGTAGGCAAGTGATGTGCTTTGCCTCAGTGCCCAACACAGGGTAAGAGCCAAAGAAAGGGAAACAGTTTATGACCCCAGGAGGGAGGGTTTTGACCATGGGGGCCATCTCAGTCTTGTACCACCCTCCCCAGTGTCTAGGACGAAGTGCCAGCCATAGTGTAGGCACTCAATAAATATTTCTTGAATGAATGAATGATATGTTAGTCTGGCCCTCTGAGAAGAAGATGTCAAGATGGGAATAAAATGCAAGGATATCATTAGGGAAAATGTCTGCATAAAAGCATTAGGAAAGAAGCTGAAAAAGGCTGAACCATCAGAACATGATTCAAGTCATGTTCCAAATAAAAAGAGAGAGGGTTGGTGGATGTGTACTAGTCTACTAGGCAAACAGAAGCAACCAAGACATCAGCAAAGTCAGCCATCAGGGGCTTGCCTGCTGTACTTTGGCAGTGGTGGTAGCCTCTGAGAGAATATAGGGATGGATTCCAGACCACAGCCATGGGGCCCTTTGCCAATTACGCTCCTTGTAGTGGGAGGTCTTTTTTTTTTTTTTTTTTAAAGATTTTATTTATTTGACAGAGAGAAACATAGCGAAAGAGGGAACACAAGCAGAGGGAATGGTAGCAGGAGAAGCAGGCTTCCTGCAGAGCAGAGAGCCCGATGCGGGGCTTGATCTCAGGCCCCTGGGATCTGACCTGGGCCAAAGGCAAACGCTTAACTAAGACTGAGCCACCCAGGCGCCCTGAAGTGGGAGGTCTTTGAGGTGCATCCTCATGGCTGCACAATGGTGTTAACAACTATCCTGGGTAGTAGTGGAGTTCTCTTTCCAAACTGAGAGTGGAGGTGGTGAAGTTTGGATTGACTGGTGATCTCAGTCCAAATTTGCATTTGATGTCTTCCTTACAGAGCTTTTAGAACTTGTGCTGCCTCCTTTACCTGTAAGGAAACTAGCACCTGAAGCTCTTTAGGTTGGCATTTGCCCACTTTTTAAAAATGGTGTTGTGGAAGCCATCTGGTAACAGGTGTTATTGACAAACAAATATATATATCAGATGGATTTACATCCTAGAGCCTTTTTTAGGTATTTAATATATTGTTATTTTCCAAAGGAAACCTAGAAGCACGAAAATATCCCATGGGCCTTTCTTTCCAAAAATATAAAACTGAGAGTTAGGCCATTGGGTAGCACTTGATATGGATGGCTTGTGCTTTGCTGTAAGGCAGAGCCATCACTGTGTATAAAGAGGAAGCCCAGAACAGGGTATTGTGTTGGTGGTCTGGCATCAAGAAGTCTGGGCCCAGCCTGTGGGTCTCAAGTAGGAAAAGTACTTACTACTCATTTCATAGATGAGAAACCAAAGACATTATGTAATTTGCTCAAGATCAAAAGTACCTGCTTTCTAGAGTAGCACCCTTCCCATTTTCCCCAAAGTGTATATATTTGGAGGTAGTGGGTAGGAGCATTAGATTTGTCTGCAAGAGGCAGACAAATGAGTTGGCCTTTCAAAAGGCAGAGTCTTTGTGTGACTCTGTCCTAATTTTTGTGAACTGTAGCAGTCAAATTACTCCTAAGCTAGCCCTGACCACGGGTTGCACCTACTACCAGGAGACTCACACTGATGTCCTCCTTTGTCTTTTGTCATGGATGTTTCAATATGGTAGACTAGGTATTGATTTACCAGCCAAACTGGAAGTGGTCAAATCTACCCCTCTGACCACCTTATTTATGCTATAAGGAATTACTACTTAAGTCTCCCATAATAAGGTGTCTAATCCAAAAAATACATTGTAGTTTTAATCGGGCCAAATGCTTTGTAAAATACATTAAACATTCCCCTTATTTTTCCTTCCTATAAACTCATATTTTTCTAAATTGAAAAGAAAGGTTTAGAACTATAAAATGTAACCTTTGGGTTGATGATTGATTGGAATTGTAGGCCACCACAAGATTATTAGTGATCAGGGGCGCCTGGGTGGCTCAGTCATTAAGCGCCTGCCTTCGGCTCAGATCATGATCCCAGAGTCCTGGGGTCAAGCCCCCCATCGGGCTCCTTGCTTGGCAGGAAGCCTGCTTCTCCAGCTACCATTCCCTCTGCTTGTGTTCCCTCTCTCGCTGTGTTTCTCTCTGTCAAATAAATAAAAATCTTTAAAAAAAAAAAAAGATTATTAGTGATCATATAGCTTAATCGTGAAATTTTGAGATACGGGACTTTGATTTGTTGATGAATTCTGAAGTGGTTATTTCCCTCATTCTCTTTGCCTTTTAGAAGATTTGACTCCAAACTTTCAACACCCAGAGGAAGTTTTTGTTTACTTTTCATCTAGCATGTATATGCAAAGTAAAATTACACAGTCTTTTTTTGAAGCTTCTACACCAAATGTTTAATCAGTCTTTGATGTTGAATTGGAAAATTCCCTCTGGGGTGTGAGGAGTTAGTTGCAGAGAGAGAAAACAGTGTAAGATGTTATTTACATTTGATATGCATTTCGTTGACTACTGCTGATTTAATCTAGCCAAAGTCGTGGATAACCATTATAATCAAATGAGAAAGCACAATTGGAACATTAAAGAAATTATCCCTACCTAACCCTTTATATGTAATACTGATGATTTCTTGCACATTCATTTCTGCCAGGACTTTCATTGCATTTAGCCTTATTTTCAGCAGCTCCCAGTTGAGTTGCAGAATAGGGTTTCTTGCAAAGCTGGAATAGCTTGAGGCTCAACAGCATGGTGTAGACAGACCATGGCTCTCAACCCACCTGTTCAGATGCTAAGGCTTCACTGGACCAGGCCTTGGCTACCTGCCCATGGCCTGACCAGTTGTTATTTAAGTACCTTTTCAGCTACTCCTTGAACAAGTCCTGAGCTCCTTCCCTGTGCTCAGAGAAAGCTCTGACCTCAAATGGGGGGATTGTCCTTTGTTTTGGCCATAAGGAGCCCACATGCCCTTTGCAGTTGTGGTCTACTCCCTGACTTATGGATGTCATCTCTTCCTTTTAAATATCTAAGTGGAAATAAAGTATTTGAACTCCGTTAGACAATGATATATTTTTATTGTTTTCATTTTAAAAATGAAAACATTTACTGATTCTGAAGTTCTACCTCTAGATAATTACCTAAGTGAAATAAAAGCATGTCTCCAAGAAAATCTGTACACAAATGTTCTTAGCAGTTTTATTCATAGTTTCAACCAAATTCATATTATCCAACCAAAAATTAGAAAGAAGTGTCAACCAATAGATGAATGGGTAAACAAACTTATAGTTTATCCATGCAATGTAATACTTCTTGGCAATGAAAGAAACAAACTAGCAATACATACAACAATATGGATGAATATCAAAAATATTGTGCTGAGTGAAAGAAGCCACAAGCAAAGGAATTCATATTGAATGATTGCATTTCTGTCAAGTTCTAGAACCAGCAGCATTTATCTGTAGTGATAGCAATGAGGCCAGTAGTTGTCTGAGAATTGGGAATTGACTCAAAGGGCACAAGGGAACCTTTTACAGTGATGGAAAAATTTGATACCTTGATTGTGGTGGTGATTTACCCTGATGTATATATTTTGTCAAAGCTCACTGAACTCTATGCTTTATATGAGTGCATTTTATTGCCTATCATTTATACTCAATAAAGTTGATAAATAAAAAGAACATTGCTAAGATAACCAGAAAAAAAAGAAAGAAAGGAAACACATTAGGTTTTATGCATTAGCTAATGAATGAATGAGAAAGACTCTGGTGAGGTCATGGAGATGGAAGGCAACTAGGAAGTTCTCTGGTAATACTCGGGACATACAGTCCTTGGACCAGTTAGTGATCATGGAGTTTGCTTCTAATGTCAGCTGAGCAATATTACCTTCCAAAAGGAATGTTAACAGAGTTTTGGGGTCTTCTCTCCAGAGGAAGATTGGCTTAAAGATGTCATAGTTGGAGGTGTCACACTGGTGTGGCAGGAACCCATACCAGCAAGTCTCACAGGACTTTGTGTCCTCTGAAAGCAGCCCAAACATCCTAGAACAAAAAGTAACAGCCTAGACTCTGAAACCAAGCCCAGAGAAGCTGGTAGAAGCTGCCTGGCTCGTTAGCCCTCAAAAAAGACCAAGTGCTGGGGCAAAAGGTGGTAGGGGCTTCATTTCTATGTTCCTAGATGTCCCACCACTCCCACAGCTTTAAATATCTTAAAGACTTCATTTACAAGTATAAATTGATGGCGATCTTATTTCAGATTTGTCACATATTCCACTGAGTTACATATGCGTCGCATGGTAGTGTTTCCACCCGACTCTCGTATTTACACCCAGGAATAAAGGCTCCTGCAGATACTCTCTAATTTCCTCAGCTCTGGAGGATAATTAAAATGAATCTAATATTGAGTGAAGATGTGCTGATTCTCCACACTGAGGCATTATTTAATAATTTAGACTGTTCCTTCCACATGACAAGCTGGGTAGGTACCTCTAACTGAAATTTAAAGGATCGTATCTGATTTGAAAACTTGAAGTGGTTGCAGACTAACACCTGCCCCACCGGCCACTTCACTATTGTGTCCTAAACAGGAAGGAGAGAAATAAGAAGAAAATCAGTCCCCAAGAACATCAGTTACTCATAGAGAAAATCAGCACCTATGGACACCTCAAACTAATTTTTCTCTCCTGCAAAAGCTGTATGTGATTCCATGGTCCATCCCTTCACCCAGTATAAATTACACAGGAGTTATTACACTGAAGGTGCTGCTGGTAGGCCAGAGAGCATGCTTCAGTGGCCTTGCTGGGCCTATCGTGGGACGTGTTGGGAATGAATCCATTAAGCAGAAAATTAAATAAGCACCAATCATGGCTTTAAGGTCAGATAGACTCTGAAATATAATAGACTAAACCTTCCTACACTATGTGCTTCAGACAGCACTTTGGACATACCATAGGATGGTTTTTCTTTGGCTGATAAAATTATTTTCCACCCCCGCAAGTTTCACAGCTGTGCTCAGGGCTCCCGCACCCACCACCGAGAGAACATCATTCTGACGCCCGAAGGAAGTTGAGCTGTCACAGAAAACTAATAGAGCTGTAGCAGATAGCATTCGCTTCCAGTCAAATAACCATCTTTGAGTCATATGCTAAGTTTTTGGAAGGAATTGAAATATTTTCCTAGGGTGTTTGTGTAGGCCAGGCTTTAATTGAGATATTTGTGATAGGAATTTAAATAATGTCTTCTCTCATCTTCTTTGAGGGGCTGTTCTGTGCCAGTGCAGGCCACCTCCTGCGTTCACTTGTCGGAGTCTTTCATTTGGGGAAGTGAACTAGCACGTCTCCCAAACAAGCAAAAAAACCTTTGTGGCAAGGAACTGTGGCGGCACGACCTAATACCTTCCGTCATTCATGGCTAACAGCATTTTCCACTGCCTTCTCTTCTTCTCTCGCTTCAAAAAAATTCAAAATAGAAAAATAGGAAGCCTACAGGAAGGTTCAAAGTGACTGTCATGTTTCATAGTAGCGTGTCTGTGTGTGAGCAGTGTAATGAATCTGACTTCTTCTAAGTAGGTCCATTTTCCCACATCTGTCTGCAGAAAGTGATGTTTGTGACATTGCCAGCATTTGCAGTTCACCGGTTAGATTTGTCTCTGAGATTGTGGGAGAGTTCTTTATAAACTTGTTATTCTGCATGTTGGTATCCACATGTGAGAATACGTTTTTTAGGAATGTGTAGTATAATTCTACACGCCTCGCTTCACAGCTATCCGTGTCTGTCCTGCTCACCTGTTGGCCGGTCCCAGTTTCTTTTCCTGGCCATGCCTCCTTTAAATTATTAATAGGAGTTCTTACTCTTAGAGATTAGCCAGCTCAGTATATGTTTGTAGGTGAGTTTAAGATGCCTGCAGGCTTTCACTACATTTGTACCTGGGCATTTGGGGTTGTAGAGAGAGCCAAGTGGCTTTACCCATTTTATACCTCAGATTCATTTTTCTCTTGTGAATCTAGGAAAAGTGAACAAACCCAACCCCTCTCTCCAGCTTAACCCTACGTGGTCTGCTTTTCTGGAATCGCACAGCTTAGAACTAAAGGAACTCCCTTCCTTCCCTCTGCCTTCCATCTCCTCACAGCCCCATTCTAAGAGAGAATAATTTAACAGTTGGCAGAGGTGGTTGCTTGTGAATATATGGTCTCTAGCTATATATTTGGCCTCCTTTTATTTGTGAGATTACACATTTTGAAGAAGACTAGCCTTTGTGTGTTCATAGTGTTTGCGATGAGAAATTTTAGTGGTATACTGGAGAGGGCTAGAAAGTGACTACTAGTGGGGCACCTGGGTGGCTCAGTTGTTTAAGCATCTGCCTTTGGCTCAGGTCATGATCCCATCTTGGAATCAAGTACCACGTTGGGCTTCTTGCTCAGCAGGGAGCCTGCTTCTCCCTCTGCCTGCCACTCCCGCTGCTTGTGCTCTTTCTCTCTGACAAACAAATTAATTAATTAATTAATTAATTAATTAATTAATTAATTAAAAAGGTGACGATTGGTTAAGGAAAAGCAAGTTTTGGAAAATTAAAACAGTTTTTTCCCATAGCCCCATTAGCTCTGTGCCGTTGATGATGAGACGGGGTCAGTGCCCTGATTGTGCAAGTGTGTTCAGAGGCCACATTTTCACCTGTTCCCAGAAGGCCTTTGAGCCATTTGGATGTCATTCCATACCTCACCTCTTACTTTTTACTCTCAGTAAATCATACTCCTACAAATGCTGATCTCACAACTTAAAATTCCACTAACGAGGCATCACAATAAAAGTGTATATTTCCCATTATATTGACAGTCTTCACTGATTCCAATTGGATGGCACCGCCAAGAAGCACTCACAGTACAGAAGCATGTCACAGCACAGCAGCTGACGGCCAACGGGCCAGTCCTTCATTCCTCAAAGCATAGTCTGAGGACTGCATCACTAGCATCCTGAGGACTTGTTAGAAATGTAGAGTCTCAGACCACCCTAGGCTTAATGGATCAGAAGGTGCAAAATCCCAGTGCTGTGTATAAGCTTTCAAGTTCAAAGAGACTGAGCTGGACTCTAAGCTCAACAAGAGTGGGGACTATGTCTGGTTCATTTTATTCTTCACCCGCTGACCCAGTGACTGGCTCTGAGTTGGTGCTTGGTAATATTTGTTGAATAAACGATTAAATCTAGGGGAAAATTCTATAAGAACACTAATGTTTTTTATCATAAGCAGCATACATTTCTTGCAGAGATGGATTCAGTTGGGGAAACAGTGGAATAACAAGTTGCCAGGAGAGGCTAATTTGTGTGCAGTGGTGTTCCCCTGTAATTTTTACTCATTCTTCTAAAAGGAAATGGTAATCTCATTTTACCAGATGGGTCCTGGAAAAAGGAAAAATAAAGGAGGAGTGTCAGAGACATGGGACTGGAAATCCTCCATGCATGCTTTTTGAGTCCCTTAGCTGTTGCCTCTTCCTTTATAGATACCCCTCCATTTAAATAATCTCTAATGTAAGCCACCACCGTGCAAAAATAGGGTTTCTTCTGTGCTACCCGTAGAACAGTATTTAGTTTAATAGAAGTGGTCACATCACCACAAGGTAATCCTCTCAGACTCCTTCCTGCCTGTGCTAAGTGTACACATTTAATGGGAATAAAGGGGTTTTATGAGGTATAGCCTGTGTTACAGGTGCACACTGTCTCTTTTGTTTGCATCAGCTTAGTCTCCTCATAGAATCCATGACAGCACTTTAGCTGAGACAGAGCACAAGTAAACACTAGCTGGTGGGTTACTCTTAAAACAGGGTTGGTAGAGCCTGTGTGTGAAAATGACTCTTTAGAGGTTTTACTGGCTAGGTCCTCTGGGAAGCAGCCTCTAAGACAGAGAAGTGTAGGAGATGTTATGAGGGTAATTTCTGTTGAAAGAAAAGTGAGATTGGTATCAGGAGTAGGCAAAGAGAGTCTCCAGACTGTGGCGCAGGTCTGACAGCCGAGAGAGGTGAGCAGGAAGGAAGGAGGAGTGAGCAGGAAGAAACTCAGTCCTCACTGTAGCTCCAAGATAGCCTCAGTCAACCCAGTGGAGAGTTCTGGATCAAAGATTGCCCATAAGGGAATCCCGCATTGGGCAGAAATGCTATGCCCTACTATTCCCTTCTGCTCAACAGATCGTCGGACACTGCAGTTGGAGGCTGCCAGCTCACTGCAGGCTTCGCAGCTGATCAGCAAACTCTTGCAAGGACATCTGACAGACACCTCTCCATAAATGTCACACGCCTCCACTGAGGCAAGTCATTCCATATGCTTGAGATGAATAAAATAGTATTTGAAAAAATAATCTATAATTCAATACTTTTCTCTAACTCAGCTGATTTAATCTAGCTCACCTCACCTCTAGCTAACTCAACTCACCTCCAATGCAAAGGAAGAATGCAAAGGAAGAATGACTAAAACTTCTGGAATATGTACATAGACATGTCAAAAAATCCACTAGACTGAAAGCTGCCGATGTCCCTGAAATTTGGAGCCAGACTTTGTCTCTTTCCCACTTCTAGCCATTTACCAGCTATGAGAACTGGGACCAAAAAGAGTTATTGCCAAGCCTCAGTTTTCTCATCTGCATAATGGGAATAATAATACCCAATTTTCAGGGGTTAAGGGAGGAATAAATTAGATGATAAGCAAAGAACTTTGCACAACGCATGAACCAGAAAGTGCACAATGATTTTTTGCTAGGAAAAAAGATACAATGTCAAAGCAATTCGCAATATTTTCTCAAGTTCCACATAATACCTCTAAATTGGTGATAAATAATATTTCAGTTTTTAACAACCCAGGAGACCTTCTGATTATAGCTTAAAAACACCTTCACCATATTAATTAAGTATGATTTGGAATACAATTACTTTATTGGCTCTAGTTTTTGCATTTATGAGAAATACAAAATCGCTCAGGCTGGGTAGTTCTTCCTGTCAAATTATGGTTTTAATTATGCCCATCTGGGCCAATTAGCTTAGCATCAAAAAAATTTATCTTCTTTGTCAAGACAGTAGGCAGCCTGCAGAACCCAAACCAAATTCCCAGAGGTGTGGGTGCCCTCCGATTGGTGGGTCAGGATTGCCACTGTTATACCCAGAAGTAGAACCTGGGACAAAGCTCTTTAAAAGATGCTCTTTTGCCAGCCATCCTGAGCCCATAAACTGGCAGTTAAAATTTCCAGCTATTTTCCCTAAATACATTAGAAATGTAAATATATTTTGTACTGAGGAGCATAATAAGGGCAAGAATATACATTAGTTTTCCACTGTAGTCTCATTTGGGATTTAGGCCAAATTCAGATGAAAATACAGAGCTTGGTAGGCATAACTATGACTTTTGCAATGGAAATACTCAGGTAATACATGCAGTTATTTTAATAGAACTCTCGGCTCTGGGTTTGTAATGAAATCAGAAAGTTTTTCTGAGACACAAGGATTTGTTCTGTGCCCTACCTTGGAGGCTGTATGTATAAGTGACCCCCTGGTTTTAGACAAATTGCTCTGAAAATTCTTTTTATTAGTTTCCCCTTTAGTTAGAATATAAAGACATTCAGCAGGCTGAACAGATTTCTAAGATGGAGAAAAGTCTGTACTCGTTTTAAACATATTATTTTGCCTCCCTTAGGGCTGCACATGGAATTAGAATATTCCAGATAGAATTTTATGTGCATAATTAAATCACTTGATTCTTACCACAAATCTGGTAGACAAGCTGTATTTATCTTAAAGAAGGGTATAGTGGATTGTTCAAGACAGTATTTTTTGACTACTAAATGCTACAAACCCCTATAAGGTGCCTTCGGGTATCTGTAAGAGATTTTCTTAAAATAAGAACTAATTGGAGCAAATTCTAGGTTATCCTCATAACGTTAGGATATAAGGATATCTCAATCTTTTTTTTTTTTTTTTAAGTGGGAGAGAAAAGTGGGAGTTGTGGTTAGAGGCTAGTGTTGCTTAAGTCTTGGATCTGCCCCTTGAGTTGGTTATGCTTGTGATATCATTAATCCTATCAAGAGGGGAGAAGGTGGGGCACCTGTGTGGCTCAGTGGGTTAAAGCCTCTGCCTTCGGCTCAGGTCATGATCTCAGGGTCCTGGGATCGAGCCCCACATCGGGCTCTCTGCTCAGCGGGGAGCCTGCTTCCCCCTCTCTCTGCCTGCCTCTCTGCCTACTTGAGATCTTTCTATGTCAAATAAATAAATAAAATCTTTAAAAAAAAAAAAAAAAGAGGGGAGAAGGTTTGGAATGGCAACTCTTAAGGGAAGGCAGGCTGGTTGAGCCTCCAGTGTGAGGGACCGAGGCTCAGGCTTGCCGTGCTTAGGAGAGAGCAGGTCCTCACAGTCCGAGTCAGGATACTGCCAACCCAGGAGGCTGAGCCGGCCACTGCCTCCTCAAGGTGACTTGGCTTGTGTGTATTCTGAGTCCAGGTTTTTCTATTGGGCTGCTTATCAGAATCCCTCATGGGAATTTAACAATACAAACACCATAGTCTCTGTCATCTTAGACTTTGATTTAGAAGGTCTACATCAGTGGTTCTCAAACTATCCCATCCATCAGAATCATGCAGAGGTTTGAAACACAGATTGCTGGGTTTAGCAGCACGCGGGAACTGGCTTGTATTGACTCATGGACCCTATTGTGCACATCTTCCCATCTCATGTTCAGTGATTACACTTGGGTAGATTAAGATCAGCTCTGGTGAGTGAGTGTTGACACCAGGGAAACTGGCAAAAGCTGCTAATCTGAGCTTTCCTCAAGAGCCGGTTGTTAAGTCTTTCCCAGTGCCCCACTGGCAAGGAGCCCCACCTCCAAAGCTTGTGACTCGGTGGGTCTGGGATGGTGCCCAAGAATTTGCATTGCTAACAAGTTTCTTGGTGATGCTGTGGCTGGTTTAAGGAGCACACACTAAGAACAATTTGTCTAAAATTATGCTGTCCAATCTGATAGCCACTAAGCCACATATGGTTATCTGAATTTAAAGTTTAATTAATAAACATCAAATAAAATTTAAAAATCTTTTTCTCAGTCATGTTAGCCACATTTCAAGTGCTTAAACTATTATATTGTTATATGTCATTTAGATTGCAATAGAACTGGGGAGGGAGCGGAATGCTTAAGATAGACATGGGGTTAGTGGTTATGGTATTGGATAGCATACTTGTAGAACATTTCCTCATTGCAGGAAAGTCCTTCTGGGCAGCACTGCTCCAGGAGAAAAAAAAAATCTGTGCACCTAATTTTTTTTAAAGTTCTACAGGTTATTCTGGCAGAAAGTCTATTTCAATAATCGCAGCAATTATTAAATATTGCTCTTACATTTCAACTCTCTAAAACTCAAACTCACAAAAAATTCTGTGTTCCTCATTTTCTATTTCTTACTTGAGAAGGAAGGAGTGATTTGCTAAAATTCTCAAATACTTGACAACACGTATTAATGACTCTTTTTTAGAGGTGAGGACAAGGAGGTAAGGATGAAAGAGGTATTGTTGAACTGGGCCCCAGCCCCAAATCCGTATGTTTTTCAACCGAGAGGTTTCTCCTCTATGCTGTGACAGCTCTCTGCTAAATAGAAAAAATTAGTACAGGCGTTGGTCATAGTCCTACCTCCAGATTGTATCAGGCCCCAGCACGGAGATAACATTATAGTGCAATTGTCTCATGAAATGTATGGCAATTGAAAGCCCCAGAGGTCTTTCAGACTTTTTCTAGTAACAACTCCCTCCCAAACAGGGAAGGACAGGAATTGCATTTATTGGATCATATTTATCAATCATATAATCAGTTGATCATATTAATGAATCAGAAGGGTTCAAACTAGCAGACTACACAAGACCGAAGAGGAGATAGAATTTAATTAGAGATAAGGGGTCAAGTGAAATAGTTAAGTCATTAGTCACATCTGTGGAGCCAGTTACCAAAACCTGACTTAGAGGGTTATACAAGGAGACAGAGGCCTGATAGCTGGACCAGGAAAGAGCTGGCCTGGGATGCCAGCTAGTGTGGGTTGCCTCTTGTGTGTTGTTGGGTAATGGTCTTTTTATTATAGCCTGGCATATGGAGGCATGCTGTGGAGTTACCATCTCCACGATGCTTGTGTGGCCTAAACAATGTTCATTTACTTCAGTTCCTATGTGACTGAGATTTTATGTTCTTTACAATGTTCAAAAAATTGCCAGTGGTATTTCTTTTTCCTCTGAAAGATTTATTATAATAGACTTTCTTTTCTCAAGTGGCAGTTTGCCTCTGTGAGCTTCAAAAGCTGTTGCATTGCCTGATTCTGTAGCAATGTCTTCAAAACTGTAACAACAAAAAAATCTCTTCTTTCTGGGCTTATTTTTAGGAATTCCGGAATTCTTCCTTTTAGGAATTTCCCACTGCCATTATCCCTATACCTTTGTAGGTACCATTATATCCTTGTTCTTTTGTGTCCTAATTGATCTGCCCCCCTCTTAGACAATTGCCTTTCACATCCTTCAGCAAAGCATTCCTTGAACACCATTTTCATGAACATTGACCTTCCACAAATATTTATTGAGTGCCTACTCTGCTGGGAAAAGAGAATACAGAATACAGTAGTAAGCAGAACACACTTGGTTCTACCCTTATAAGTCTATAGTGACATTTTCTTCTACCCAGAAGCCTTTAGTTACTTCCTAAAGTGGGTTGAATTGTGGGCCCCCTCCCAAAATATGTCCATTTGGAACCTCAGAATGTGATCTTATTTGGAATAAAGGTCTTTGTAGATGTAATTAAGATAAGGATCTTCACATGAGATTACCCTGAATTATGATGAGCCCTAAATCCAATGACAAATCTTTTGAAGAGAAAACAAGACAGATACACTGAGAAGACTATAGGAGGACAGAGGCAGAGATTGTAGTGATGCTTCTATGAGCCAAGGAGCATCAAGGATTGCCAACATCTACCAAAAGGTAGGAAAGAGGCATGCAACAAGCACTCCTTTTGAGCCTCCAGAAGGAACCAGCCCTGCTGGTACCTTGATTTCAGACTTCTGACCTTTCACATTGGGAGAATATAAATTTCCATTGTTTTCAGCTACCAACTTTGTGGTACTTGGTTACATCAGCCCTAGGAAACTAATATATTTCCTTTACTCTTGGAAACATGAACTCTTTCATCCAATTTTCTTTTCTTTTCTTTTTTTTTTTTTTTGAGATTTTATTTATCCATCTCACAGAGAGAGAGACAGCAAGAGAGGGAACACAAGCAAGGAAAGTGGGAGAGGGAGAAATAGGCTTCCCACCAAGCAGGGAGCCTGATGCAGGGCTCAATCCCAGGACCCTGGGATCATGACCTGAGCCGAAGAAAGACGCTTAATGACTGAGCCACCCAGGCACCCCTCATGCAATTTTCAACTAGTAATCAAGGGATCAAGTTACATAGGTTTTGTCTAGGTTGGAGTTCTGGATTTGTCAATCACTGTATAACTGAGTCAAAGTACTTAAACTTTGTGCCTCAGTTTTTTCACCTGTAAGATGGGAATGAATAGTATCAATGCCATGGTTATGAGGAATAAATAAAATTGCATATTTAAAACACTCAGAACAGTTGCTGGAATGCTTAATAATTATGGAAATTATTTTACTACTATATTACTAATGTTTGTTGGTGTTAAAAGCTTATGTAGCCAGTGTAGACTGGTGTGCTTTTTCCCACTCTTCAACTCTCCTAGCACTTTATGTCTCCCCTGCTCTTAATGACATACTACCTTGTGTTTGTATTGAACTTTCTATATTAGTATATAAATCAACACATATTTACAGAGGATCTACTAAATTCAAGGTATTGTGCCAGCCATTTTGGAAAGGATGTTATTAATGCCACCAGGAAATGTAGAATTGGGGAATAATGTATGTCTACATTAAGGTGATCACCAATAATTTAAAAAAAAAAAATGGGTATAATTCTATAGAGAGGAATGAAGAGGTTATTTCAAATAGGACTCTTCAAGAATTTTTCTAGTACCATTAATTGAAAAAACTATCCCTAACACTTTTTTTAAAAAAATGTTATATTTTTATAAAAGTAAAATATAAAAAATTATAATTTTACCAATATAAAGAATGTTTGTGATAGGTGGGATAACGGCTTCCCAAAGATACCCATCTCCTACTCCATGGAATTTTTGAATGTGTTACTTTACATGGCAAAAGGGAATTGAAGTTGCTAATCTGATGACTTTAAAATAGAGAAATGATCCTGGGTTATCTGGGTGGGCTCAATATAATTACAAAGGTCCTTAAAAGTGGAACAGGGAGGGCAGACGAGAGAAGACCAGAGTCATACCAGTATTGGCACTTGACTTGACATGGCTGAATTTGAAAATGGAGGAAACTGGGGGAGGCTTCTTGCAATAAGCCAAGAAATGCAGAGAGCTTCTAGAAACTGAAAAAAGAAGGCTTGTAGAGCCTCCAGAAAGAATGCAGACCAGCTGATAGCTTGATTTTAGCCCAGCTCATTTTAGATTAACCTCTAGGTCTGTAAGATAATTAACTTGTATTGTGTAAGCCACTGCATTGGCCATAATTTGTTAAAGCTGCAATAGAAAAGCAATGTGGTATTTTTATTCCCTGGGTATTAAATGTAATTTTACTTGAAACTCACAAATCAAAAACTGAAATTGAGTAATTGCTGAACTTCAGATAAATGTTTCTTTACCAGAAAAGATATTAGTTACGGGGCATCTGATGGCTCAGTTAATTAAGCGTCCAACTCTTGGTTTCAGCTTAGGTCACGAACTCAGGGTCATGAGATCAAGCCCCACATCAGGATCCATGCTCAGTGGGGAGCTGCTTGAGATTCTTTCTCTCCCTTTGCCCCTCCGCACACTTACACATGCGCCCTTGCTTTCTCTCTCTAAAATAAATAAATAAATCTTTTAAAAAAGCTATTAGTTACTAAAATAATTCTTTAAGTATAAAAATAATCATAAAAAATGTGTGAAGGCTAGAGTCATTATAGCATTTATTATCTGTGGGTGTCACTTCAGATAATATTTGTTGAATTCCTGTTCTTCCTAATGAGGAAGTAAAAAAAATTAATGCTTTTCCCTGCCTTACCTCCCAATTTTAATTATACCTTGTTTTTACATTGTTAAAGTTTGTAATTTTATATTAATTACCTTCTTTTCTAAAACAGTAATTCCCGAATCCTTATTCTTTAAAATAAGGAGATTTTCTTGGAATTTTAACCCAAATTAAGGGCGTCCGTGAACCTATCAAACTTTTTTACCGTAGCTTCTTCATTTGTGAGTTCCTAAACTTATTTGTTTGCTTATTAGTGTTTTTACTGTTTTAATTTTTTCATAGTAGTCTCTTATAATCCTTTGTATTTCAATGATGTTGCTTGTTACATCTCCTGCTTCATTTCTGATTTTACTTATTTGGGTCTTTTTTTTCTTGATGAGTCTGGCTTAGGCTTTATCAATTTTGTTTATCTTTTCAAAGAACCAGCTTCGTAGTTTCATTGATTTCTTTGTATTGTATTTTTTTAGTCTCTGTGTCTTTTATTACTGCTCTGATATTTATTATTTCCTTCCTTCTATTCACTTTGGGTTTTGTTTGTTCTTCTTTTTTTGCTAATCTCTTTAGGTATAGGGTTAGATTGCTTATTTGAGCTTTTTCTTGTTTTCGAGGTAGGCCTGTGTCGCTATATATTTCCCTCTTAGAACTGCTTTTGCTGTGTTCCAAAGATTTTGGACCATGTATTTTTATTTTCATTTCCTGCCATATATTTTTTTATTTCTTTGTTGACTCATTGGTTGTTTATCATGTTGTTTAACCTCTCTGTGCTTGTGGCTATTGCAGGTTTTTTCTTGTGACTGATTTCTAGTTTCATACCCATGTGGTCAAAAGATGCATGGTATGATTTCATTTTTTTTTAAATTTATTGAGACTTGTTTTGTGGCTTAACATGTGATCTACTCTGGATAATGTTCTATTTACACTTGAAGAGAATATGCATTGTTGTTTTTGAACGGAACATCACATATATATATATATGTATATTTTTGCCCATTTGATCTAATAGGTCATTCAAAGACACTTACTTCATTTTCTGCTTAGATGTGTTAGAACCCCTTACATCAATTTCTCTCTTTATGTCCATTAACATTTGCTTTATTTATGTATTTAGGTGCTCCAGTGTTGGGTGTATAGATATTTACAATTGTTACATTCTCTTGTTGGATTGATCCCTTTATCATTACGTAACACCCTTTTTTGTTCCTTGTTACAGTCTTTGTTTTTTTATTTTGTCAGATATAAGTATTACTACCCTGGCTCTTTATTTGTTTCCATTTGAATGGTGTTTTTCCATTCCTTCACTTTTAGTCTTTATGTTTCTCTAGGTTTGAGGTGCATCTCTTGTACACAGCATATAGATGGGTCTTGCTTCTTATCCATTCCACCACCCTGTGGTTTTTGATTGGAACATTTAGACCATTTACATTTAAAGTAATTATTGCTAGGTATGTGCTTATTGCCATTTTGTTACTTGTTTTCTGGTTGTTTCTGTGGTTCTTCTCTGTTCCTTTCTTCTTCTCTTGATCTCTTTCTTTGTGATTGGTGAGTTTCTATTAATGTAATGTTTGGTTTTCTTTCTCTTTATTTTTTGTGTATCTATTACAAGTTTTGGGTTTGTTGTTACCATGAAGTTCATGTATAACATCCTAAGTATATAGCAGTCTATATTAAGTTGATGGTTATTTAAGTTTAAACACATTCTAAAAAAAAAAACCAAAACAAAACCTTTTTTTACTCCCTCCTCCACATATTATGTGTATGCTGTCATATTTTACATTTTTATTTATAATTTTATGTCTAATTATGGCCATTTCTTTTCCACTTAAAGAAGTCCCTTTAACAATTCTTATAAGGCTACTTTCGTGGCAATAAACATGTTTAATTTTTTTTTTTTTTTTTTTTGGTCTGGGGAACTCTTTATCTCTAAATCTGAATGATAATCTTGCCAGATAGAGTATTCTTGGTCATGGGTGTTTTCCTTTCAGCACTTTGAATATATCATGCCACTCTCTGCATGCTGGCCTGCAAAGTTTCTGCTGAAAAATCAGTTGATAGTTTAATAGGGTTTTTTTTTTTTCTTTAAAGATTTTTATTTATTTATTTGACAGAGAGAGAGATCACAAGTAGGCAGTCAGGCAAAGAGTCAGGCAGAGAGAGAGGGAGAAGCAGGCTCCCTGCTGAGCAGAGAGCCTGATGCAGGGCTCTATCCCAGGACTCTGAGATCATGACCTGAGCCGAAGGCAGAGGCTTTAACCCACTGAGTCACCCAGGCACCCCAATAGGGTTTTCTTTGTTGAAATTTTGTTTCTCTCTGATTTGAAATCTATCTTTAACCTTTGACATTTCAATTATTATGTGTCATGGTGTGGAGTGCCTTGGGTTCATCTTATTTGGAACTCTCTGTTTCTTGGATCTGGATGTCTATTTCCTTTCCTAAGTTAGGGAAGTTTTCAACTATTGTTTCTTCAATTAAGTTTTCTGTTTCTTCCACTCTGTTTTCTTCTGGGACCCCTATTATGGAATGTTTGTTTGCTTGATATTGTCCATGATATCCCTTAACCTATCCTCATTTTTAAACTGTTTTCTCTATTTGCTTTCAGTTTGGGTGCTTTCCATCACCCTATGTTCCAGATAGCTCATGTGTTCTTTTGCATTTGCTCATCTACTGGTTGATTCCTTCTCTTGTGTTTATTATTTCAGTTATGGTATTTTTCAGCTCCAATTGGTTCTTTTTTATATTTTCCATCTCCTTATTGAAAATCTCACTGAGTTCTTCCATTCTTTTCTCCAGCCTGGTGAGTATCTTTACAATTATTTCTTTAAATTTTTTATCAGGCATATTATTTATCTCTGTTTCATTTAATTATTTTTCTGAGGTTTTATCTTGGCCTTTGTTTTGGAGCATATTCCTTTGTCTCCCCATTTTGCTTGACTTTTTATTTGTTTCTCTGGATTAGATGGAACAACTACTCCTCAACTTGAAGAAATGGCCTTGTGTATGATTGTCCCCTATGTGTATTTGCTGATTTTCACTGGCTGACTGGACCTGGCTGGTGTGGGCTGGTGGGGGTGGTCTCAGGATTCTCCATGCAGTAGATTCCCTGGCAGGATAGCTGAAGCTGAAGTGGGTGTAGGGTGGGGAGGGAAGGATCCCATAGTTCTATGCACAGAGTGTACATTGGCAGGATAGCTGAAGCTGAAGATCAGGGGGACCCAAGGTTCTAAGCACTGAGGGCACCATGGCGGGACAGGTAAAGCTGAGATGGGTACAAGCCATGGGGTCCCAGGGTTCTACGCATAGAGGGCAATTTGGCAGAATAGCTGAAGCTGAAATAGTTAGAAGCCAGTGGGTCCTGGGTCATTCCTCTTAGGGAGAACCCTGACAGGACAGCTAGGCTTTAATTTTAATTTTTAAAAATTTCACTTCATTGTTGTAACAATAATTAACATGAAACACCTACCCTTTTAGATGTGTACTGTAGTTTTGTTGGTTGTACATACACTGTTATGCAGCAGATCTCTAGAACTTATCTTGCTTAGCTAAATCTCCATGATCACTGATTAATAACTCCCCATTTCTCCCTTCCTCTAGCCCTTGGCAACCACCATTCCACTCTCTGAGTCTACGAATTTGAGTGTTTTAGATACCTCTTATGCATGAAATTATGCAGTGTTTGTCTTTCTGTGACTGGTTTATTTCACTTAGCATGATGTCCTCAAGGTTCATTCATATTGTTGCATATTATGAAAATTGATTGTTTTCCAAAATAAAAAAAATTATTGAGAAGAGTGGCATTGTTTTACATTTTTACAGTTTTTAAAAAGTCATTGGCTTATTAGAAGGCAGCTGGATTCTCATATCTGCCTTGCTCTATCTATGTCACATGACATTACATGTGATATAGTGTCTGGAAAACTCCACTATGAACTCTTGAGAGGATGAAAGTGAAAAGGTAGATAAGATCTTAGTGCTATTATGAAGGTAATTTAGATTTTGGATGCCCCTGAAAGGGTCTTGGGGACTCACGGGCCCCTGGACCACTTTTTGAGAACTGTTCTTCTAGGTCTAAAGTGAGACCCTGGAAGCCAGCTTTAAGTATTCCTGGATATCGTGAATAATTTCTCCATTTGTACTGCCCTGTTAAACAGTTTTTAATAAACTGGCTTAAAGGATAGTGAAGCAGCAGGATCTCCTTTCGTGAATATGGTGCTCTAAGGTAGAAAACCTACTCTATTTGAATTTTCTTGGGTGTGAAATCATTAATAAGCAGAAATCATGTCGCCAGGGTTATTGTAACAGCCGTAAAAGCCGCAGTCTCACTGAGATGATACACTTTTATGCTTTAATGGACATCGTTTTATGTGCTAAGTAGGTGGATGCAAGATCTTGAAATTGTTTGAGGGGCCTCCTGTGGGGATAATTGTGTGGTGAAGTGTATTCATTTACTTATGGATTTACCCAAAGAGCTTGGGAATTTCTGAATCAATCACCCAAACGCTTGGCTCTAGCACTGAGGACTCCCAAGTAGGATGCAAATTGTCTGAGAAATTATTTTGTATTACCCTTTCACTTTCCAGAAAAATAGTCCTTGGGGAACTGTAGCATCAGCAAATGCAATCAATGCTTTAGAGTGGGTTGATTTTCAGTTGTTATTGTCACAGAAATGAAACCTCCAGACACCGGGAGGTATGGTGATGGTAAAATGCGCTCTTTCCTGGAGGCGTGGGTTTCAGAGTGCACTTTCAGGTAGACTGTTCTCCGTTAACACCGGCAAATTACACACAATCTGGAGGTATGGTGATGGTAAAATGCGCTCTTTCCTGGAGGCGTGGGTTTCAGAATGCACTTTCAGGTAGACTGTTCTCCGTTAACACCGGCAAATTACACATACGGCTCTCTTTCGTTTGGTCTCTCTAGTTACAGTCTTAGGTCAATATCTTCCTATTTCGTCTCATTTTCTCTTGGGAAGATATGAAATTATTCTTAGCCAAATGGCCTATGAAAAATTAGGTGCATTTGACAAAGGCGTGTTAATGTACTAATGGAATAAACACAATTCTACTTTTCTAATTTTGAGTAGAATACACACCAAAGGCACAGATGGGCCCAAATTTATATATCTTTACATGTACCTCTTCCATTGTCAAGATTTAGTCGATCCTATTAAGTTTTCTGGGGACTTTTCAATCGGATCCTAGTAATTCAGATTCTAAAATCAAAAATGTATAACATATTCTTGCTTTAAAATTAGTAATTTTCTTCCTTCTTGTTGTTTAAAATAATCATTTTCATTTGATGGAGGGAAGCAACACAGTATTTATGCTGTTTGCTTTGTAAATACTTTGTTAATAATTATCAGACCATTTCAAATATGAATTTTGTGTTTTAAATTGAGTTTTACAATTGATTAAATAGGAGGAACCACAACCACTTATGAAATTCAAAACTATTAAAAAATAGTTATAAAACTATTTTTCCTTTTTGTTTCTCTTAGAAATTTTCATCCTACCAAGGATCATGCAATTCAATGTATCTTAACTTTGCTTTTTACATGATAAATACAAAGCAAGAAATCTGCATAGTATAGTGAGAAATCAAGAGATGCAGAATAAGACCCATGGCTGAGTCCAGGCTGCCCACACTGGCTGTTTGACATTAGACTAGCCCTCTAACTTTTGCAAGTCCCCAGTTGTCATCTATAAAATGGGTTCTGAGAATCCTTTCCCAGGCCACTTGTGGCAGCCGTAAGTCGCCGCACCTGAAGTGTTAAACCTGCCTCTGGCTAGTTTTTGGCCTCCGGGAAGTTCGTTCTCTATATGGCTGCCCAAGTGATCTTTTAAGAATGTAAATCAGAGTTTGTCATTGCTCGCTTTAAGTCCTCCCATGGCTTTCTATTGTGTTTCACATACAAAATAGAAAATCTTTCACATGCCCACCATGTGGGCCTGTTCCTGTTTACCTGTTCCTTCTTCACCAACCTCATCCAATGTTATGCTGCATCTCACTCCTGTTAGCCAGGTACCTGGCCTGGTACCTGGCCATCCTAGGTTGCCTGGGACTTCTTCACTTTTAGCACTGAAAACTGGACTGGTTGGCCACTCCACTCCTGATGATCCAGCTACCCTGACTTCCTTTCATTTCCTTGTGTGCCCACAACTTGCCAACCTCAGATGCTTTGCAAATGCTATTTCTTCTGGAGACGACATCATTTTCTCTGTGTACCTGACCTATGCCTATTCATTCTTCAGGCCTCAATTTACATGTCCTCTTCTCAGAAAATCCTTCCCTCAACCACAGATGTAAATTAGATCCTATGAAATTAAGAGAAAAATATATATTGTTCTCTGCCCCCCAGTTTGTGGCATGGAACTCCTAAAACCCTTGTAGTTTCCTAAGTAATAAGAGTACTACGAGCATCTTTTGTATTACCATTTGGTCTTCAACTCAGATTCATTAGGCAGAGTTCCAAAATCCTTTGGAATTTCCAGAGTGATAGGGATGTCTTTAGTTCTAGTGAGATATTCTTGGTGGGCTCCTGGATTTGAAGGAGAATTTACTCCTAGAACCACCATTTGTGAATGGTATTTATCCGGGGTGACCAGTAACTGCTTATTGTCTATAGCAGAGGTGGATAAACTTTCTTAAATGGTCGAGAGTAAATATTTTAGGCTTTGCAGACCATCTCTGTCACAGCTACTCAAGTTTGCCATTATAGAGAGAAAATAGCTGTAGATGGTATGGGCTATGACCGTGTTCCAGTAACACTTTGTTGGTAAAAAGCAGGCAGCCCAGACTTGGCCCACAGGCTCTAGTATGCAGTCTAAGTCATTTTCTGCCTATTGTCCTTGGGTTCTAAGAACATTGGTAGATACACTAATGGCACTGGAAAATGTAAATTTGAAATGAAATTTGCTTGCTAGATGTTCTTCTTTCCTTTATTGAAACTTGGCTTTGGCTTCACTGAAACAAACACTTTTAATACTGTTACCATGCAAACACAGAGCACATCCATTTCTTCCTAGTTATTAAATAGGGCAAAATTAATTTTCTAGTGGGATGACTTAACATTTTTGCTATTTGTTAAAAGAATTTGATGTAAATCAGTAAGCATGCCTTGGGCTTTTTCATTGTGTGTTGGAGGACAATCACAGAGCATAAAATGTACTTGGTCTGAGGGAAGGAGCTGGATATTAACAGGGAGAGGGCACTCAAACTTGTGATTTCAAGATTTTTTTCTTCTCCTTTGTGGGTAGACTTTTTGGGAATGTTACCAGCTCTATAGGAGTTTAGAATTCCATAAACACCATGGCTGAATAATTCTACATTACCTAAAGGGCTTAGTCCAGATCAAGAGGCCAAGTAGAGCTAGAATTGGGGCAGATTCACTGTCCTGAGGACCTAAGCTCGGTGCAGCAAGTTGATGGGCTTGGGTAGGCGGGCTGCAAAGCAAATCTAAAATTTCATTTGAGTTTGGAATGTGGATTGGGTAAGACAATGTCACAGCTAGGTGATCAAGTTGAAATGTAAATGAAAACTAAAAAGTGAAGTTGTTGGTCCGAAATGTTGAGAGCCACGAAGTGTTTGGAGATGTGGGTCAAGTTAAGTATTTCAGGCACTTTCCGATAGAGAGAACAGGTAAGCACCTGGGATTCCATTACCTGTTTTTAGAGGAGGCGTGTGACGGGGATGTCTGATTGGAGGAACCACAATAAGTAAAACTAGAGAACTCTGAATAGGAAGCAAGGGTGAGAGAAAAGTTTCCCTATTTAGCAGCCGCTCTCAGTGTTCTGTCTATACTCCCTTCCATCCTGTCACCATTTTCTTGTGCTCACCTTCCACCTGTGTCTCTTTTGGTGAGGGGCTGTGGGAGGTGCTCTTAGACTCCCAGAGGCTGCTTTTCCAATACTCAAAGAGAGTCGGAGTGCGTGGGAATTTACCCCTCACTCCTGCCCCTCCCACACCAAAGTTCCCCAAGACAGTCTTTTAAAAGTGACTAATGTCTGCAAGGGTATAAATATAAATGTTCCAGTGCCTCCATCAGTTGCCCTAGAGCTCTATGGGATTGAGACAAGGCCCCTTTGGAACTCTGATACTGGCCCTTTGCATGGCCTCCTGCCCCCTCTGTCCCACGTCCTCACTGCCTACCAGTGTTTCTCGGGAACACTTCCTAGCAAATAACTTTGATGAAGGTCCTCATCTCAGAATCTGCTTCTGGGGAATCCAACCTAAGACTACTAGTTTTTTAAAAAGTTGGAAGTAGTTCCTGGATACTATAAGAGATCCAGTGGGGGGCACTTGGGTGGCTCGGTCGATTTACAATCTGATTCTTAATCCGGGCTTAGATCTCAATCTCTTGGTTCTGAGGTCAAGCCCCATGTTGGAGCCTACTTAAAAACAAACAAACAAACAAACAAATAAACAAACAAACAAACAAACAAACAAATTAAAGTTCTAGTGGGGTGTTTTTCCATCAGTTTTTCCTGAATTTGGCTTTTTAAAAAACTCATTTTGATGGTTTTTATTGGTCTGCTGTCTCTGTCACAGGACCTCCATTTGAATCACTACATCAGTAATTGATAACAAAAATGATTTTAGGGGCGCCTGGGTGGCTCAGTGGGTTAAAGCCTCTGCCTTCAGCTCAGGTCATGATCTCGGGGTCCTGGGATCGAGCCCCGCATCGGGCTTTCCGCCTAGCGGGGAGCCTGCTTCTCCCTCTCTCTGCCTGCTTGTGGTCTCTCTCTCTCTCTCTCTCTCTCTGTCAAATAAGTAAATAAAATCTTAAAAAAAAAATGATTTTAATAAGCCCCTGAACCTTTTGTGAAGATACTTACTCTGTGGTCACGGTTTACCACCATGTTGTGATGTGGTGACCAGGTGTGGGTCAGGGTACCCACACCTTCCAGAAGGCAGCCTTACAGAGATCTCACTCTGCAGGCTGGATTGTTTTCCTGGTGTCATTCATGGTGGGCATCAGTGTTTTGACCCAAAAAGCCAGTCAAGCTCACCAGAGAGGTTTGAAAACTCCAAACAAAATGAAGATGACAGGATTTTCTGAAAATGATTGTAAAGAAAACTCTACCAGAGATCTGTAGACAGTTTACCATGAATACTTGGAGACCAAGAGCTTTTCTATTGCCAAGGTAGGCAATAGATTCTGATAGTAGATTCTTATTTCTATTTGTTAAGAAACTGGTTCCCCAAGTCAACATTTAGGTGTTGAGATGGTGCTCAGTCCTGGAAGTGTTCTGGAATTCTACTGTTTGGGACTTTTTCAACCTGAGTGGAAGATTTGAGTTCTCTTTGCCAGCTTCATTCATCTTCTTTGTCAGAATCCAAGTTGGGAAAGAATACTCCGGTTAGATCTTATGATGGTTAATTTTATCTATCAACTTGGTTAGACTGTAGTATATAGATGTTTGCTCCAACACCAGCGTGGATGTTGTGTGAAGATATTTTTTAGATATGACTAACATTTAAATCAGTAGATTTAAATCTAGATTTAAAGTAAAATGATTTACTTTTTGAGTAAAGCAGATTACTTGTCATAATTTGGGTGGGCCTCATCCAATCAGTTGAAGATCTTAGGGGAAAAAAATGAGGTCCTCCTGAGGAAGAAGAAATTCTGCCTCCAAATTGCCTTTGGACTCAAGACTGCAACACTAACTCTTGCCTAGGCCTCCAGCCTGCTGTCCTGCCCTGCAGATTTTGGACTTGCCAGCCTCCCACTATAATTGTGAGAGCCACTTACTTAAAATAATTGGTCTCCGTCTCTGTCTCTATCTCTCTCTCATATCCCATTGGTTCTGTTTCTTCAGAAGACTCTAACGTAGATCCCATTAAATGCCCCCAATTAGAGTCCCACATTCTGGACATTTCTCTGTTTAATCAGTTTGTGCTCACCTTAATGTAGGTTATAGTATATCTTAATTTTTTGGTATTTTTCTCCCCACGAGTTTTGTGAATACTTAGAATTCTAGCAATATGATGTGATGCTAAAAATAACCACATGCTTACTTCCCCTGAACATGATCTTGACCATTTGGGGAACAATGAAATTTCATTAGGATCTGACTGTTCAAATCCATACATATCCTAATTATGAAAATCTTGTTACATATATGTTTTTCTCTTTATAATCCTTTAAAGGTTGAGGTATCACCAACTTGGATATTGGGAGAGGATTCTAATGTGAAGTCTGTCATGATTCATTATGTACCTCAATACAACGACCCAACTATTTATACATCATGACAAAATATATTCTTTCCTCAAAATAAATGAAATAAAAGTGAAACCTCTAGGTAATTTTTTTGTGACCATCCTCCAATATACCCCACAATGATTCTTGCCTCCTGGTATCATGCCCCTGCATGATCCTCTCCCCCACTGAATAGGACTGATCTGTATAGCCAGTTGGATAGCATGGGAATTAAAATGTGTGTCTGCCAAGGTTAGGAAATAAGATATTGTGGCTTCTGCCTTGCTCTTTTGGATCATTCCTTCTGAGGGAAGCCAGTTGCTATGTTGTGGGGATGCTCAAGCTCTCCTGTGTTCAAGACTGTGTTCATGGAACTGAGGTCTCCTGCCAAGAGCTGCATGAGTGAGCTTAGAATTGGATCTTCCAGTCCCCTATCAAGCCTTCAGGTGACTATGGTCCCAGATGACTCCTTAGCCAAAACCTCACAGTGGGACCTGAACCAGAACCTCCCCCATGAGCTGCTCCTAGATTCCTGACTCACAAAAAATGTCTGAGATAGTAAGTGTTTATTATTGTTTTAAGCCATAGTCTGGGGGTACTTTATTATGCAGCAATTGACAACTAGTGTGGTAATTGTTGAACGCCTCTTTCTAGTGACTTCCCATGTAAAAAATTACATTTTTACTTCTGGTCAGCGTTCTAGACATTATTTGAAAGTGCTCTGTGGTATTTAGTGGTATGCAGGTGCAGAGAGAGTGGTTGAGAAGAGGAAGAGGAAGAGCTGGCATATGGATGAGACATAGAGGCTGCCATGAATTTAAAAAGGCACCTTTTGCAAATATTGTTGCATTTGTGAGTATGTGACCAAGTCGAGTGCCTACCTTTAAAGAATAGCCAAACAGAATTATGTGGTCACTATGATTTAATACAAATGAGCCCTAGTTTTGGAATCAGAAGACATGGTTTGGGGTCTGCCACTCTCAAATGAACTTAAAAATTTCAAGTAGCTCCAAATTTTATGTTCCTTGTCTGCAAAATGGGGGGTTAACGCCACCCACTCTTCTTATATCATGTTGTGAGGGAGGCTTAAATGAGAAAAATATTTGAAAGCACTTTAATCCTGAAGCGTCATCCAAAGGTAAATATAATTACTTACTATTTTAAGGATGTGTAAATGGAAGCTTGTCTAGATTTTATAGGCCATGAAACAGTTGCTTTTTTAAAAAAAAAATTTTTATTTATGTATTTATTTGATAGAGAGAGAAAGCACAAGCAGGGGGAGTGGCAGGCAGAGGGAGAAACGGGGTCCCCGCTGAGCAAGACGCCAGATGAGGGACTTGATTCCAGGACCCTGAGCTCATGACCTGAACCAAAGGCATACACTTACTGAGCCACCCAGGTGCCCCGAAACAGTTCCTTAAACATGGGCTTACCTTATTCTCTAAGACTGTATCTCATTCGACAGGAAGTAACCAGGTCAAGCAAGGGCAGTCTACCCAGGAAATTCAAGATTGCAATAGAAACTTTTCCTGAGTTGGACCACAAAAATGGGCCTGAACTGGTGTGTATAAGATGCACTTCCCTTAATTAAAACCATTATTTTTTAATGTGGTATTTATTTTTTATCCCCCAAATACTTTTATTTTTTCAGTGTTACAAGATTGATTGTTCGTGCACCACACCCAGTGCTCCATGCAATACGTGCCCTCCTCAATACCCACCACCGGGCTCACCTAAACCCCTCCCTCCTCCTCTCCAAAATCCTCAGTTTGTTGCTCAGAGTCCACAATCTCTCATGGTTCATCTCCCCCTCCGATTTCCCCACATTAAAACCTTTGAACGAATGCCACGCCCACAGTAGCTGTGCAGTAGAGTTTCCGCGTGTTTTTGTGATCATCAGCCCATCCTGCCATGTTCGGTTGGCCTGCTCACACTGGTGGGCTCAGCACATCAGCGCCAGCGAACATCTTCCGGCAGTTTCCTGACTGCCTCCAGCTGGCCAGGTAACTGTGGGGGTGCTGCCAAGGGGAAGCAAACATTTTACAGGAGAATAGAGGTGGAAAAAAGAAATTATAACTTCAGGATTTCATCGGAGAGGAAATTCTGTTTGGCACAAGGTATTGTTTCTGCCAACAAACAAATTGGTAAATGCATTGCATGCAACCGAGCCTCTGTTAATGAGGAAATCCAGCCAAAGAAAAATAAGAAGGCGGCAGAGGCTTCCTTTTAATAGCACTTCAAATGCTTCAACTTCACAAAAATCTTCATTGTGATCTCACTTCTTAATGAATACTTGATGGCCAGGAGCAGAAAGCAGTGGTTGAATGATTTGCTCCTCAGAGTGTGGTTCATGGACCAGCAGCATCTCCAACAGCCCGAGCGTGTCAGAAATGCAGACTCTCGGGCCCCACTTCAGACCTCCTGGGCAGAGTTCATATTTCGTCAGGTTCTCCAGATGCTTCTCATGCATGCTGATCTAGCCTGTTGCTCCATGGTGTACATTTGCAAGCCTTAGAGCAGAAGAACAACCTGAAACCACCTAGCTCAGGCTCCAGCTTCTAGGGTGCTGAGTTATTACTATCCCCTGTTTACAGAGGAGACACTTAAGGCCCAGGGAGCTCAAGCCGGTTGCCTAAAGTCACAGCATTCGAAGACTCCTGACACCAGATGCGGCATCCAGCCTCACAGCCCCAGCTCCTTCAGCGTCTCTCTATTTGCTCTCCCTTTATTTCCCCTTAAGAGAGTGGATTCCCCAGCCCGTATTTATTTATTTCTCTGAATATGGTGGAGAAAAGACAAACTTTACCTCCTTATTCTGACTTTTGCTCTCCAAATCAGAAAAACAAGTTCAGAGAAATGTTTAGAGTTTTGCATGAGGGAGAATCACCTTGACATGTAGAATAAAAGCAGACTTCAGAGCTTAAGGGAGACCTAGTTCCAAATGGATCGTGGAGCTTGTTTCTGGTGTGTGTGTGTGTGTGTGTGTGCGTATAGGGGGCACCTTTGGTGTGCTTGATCAAATAGATGTCACTCTAAGCAAAACTTACAGCAGAAGCTGCTGTCCTATATATAAAAAAGGCACTGTACTGTACTTAATTTAGCCCTCCTTACAGAAAGGGTCATGAATATGCATTTTGGCTAAGAAAATTTTTTCACAGCCTCATGTGTGATGCTGCAGGCTAAGCTAATCAACGCGACTAATTTTAACCTTAATTTTGAGGCTTTATTTTAGAATAGGTCACAGTTCTAGTACTAACCTATAGCTTATTTTGTGAGAGAGGAAAGTGTCAAAAAGATAGAAAACCAAACCAAGGGGCGCCTGGGTGGCTCAGTGGATTAAAACCTCTGCCTTTGGCTCAGGTCATGATCTCAGGGTCCTCGAATCGGGCTCTCTGCTCAGCAGGGAGCCTGCTTCCCTCTCTTTCTCTGCCTGCCTCTCTGCCTACTTGGGATCTCTCTGTCAAAAAAATAAATAAAATCTTTAAAAGAAAAAAAAGAAAACCAAACCACTGCCACTCCCGTGACTATAAATGTATTGTTTGTAATTAAGGTTTAGTTCCACGTACAGTTAGTGAATGATTAATAAAATGAACTTGATCTTTGCTCTGCTCTGCAGTGAAAGACATTATCTACTATGGGAACTTAGGAGGTCTGTGAGCTGCCTTTCTCTGGGATGAAGGGTGAGGGATGAGTATCTGTTAAAGCTCTATTCATCATCAGGTGAGGTATGGAAGTGTTGAATCACTATGTCATACACCTGAAACTAATACTACACTGTTACATTAACGAACTGTAATGTTTAAACATTAAACATAAATAAAAACTTAAAACAGAAAAAAACAGCTCTACTTGTAGGCACTGTGGAAAAGGAGGTGGAAAAGGCACCTTATAGATGAGAAGGTTTAATTTGATAGGTCCTTTGAAGTGGCTCTGGGAACATGCAGAGGAGGCCCAGGGCTAGGTGAGATCAAGTCACTGCCTCCCCCTGCTAAGTCCAGGGCTATGAGGATTGGAAAACCTTCTGGCCTGTGGTCCTACCTCCTTGTTTGATGGAGACCGGGGACTGGTAGTGGTGGAGGGTGTGCTGGCTGGGGAGGAGCAGAGGGTCAGAGTGGGGTAGTGACTCACCTCCCAGGGCTTTGAAGAAATTTAGCCATATCTGACCAAGAGGGTGCAGTCCAATAGAGCTAGACATAGAAAGGAGGACACTCCAGAACAGCACTGTCTGGTAGGACTTTCCACGGTGATGGAAATGTTCTGTAATCTTATTCCAGATGGCTTTCAAGTGCTTATGATGTGGCCAGCACGACTGAGGAACTGAATTTGTCATTTTCTGTCATTGTAATTAATTTTGATTTAAATAGCCACATGTGCCTGGTGTCTATCATATCGGACAAGGCAATTCTAGACAGACAGCTCTTTAAAGGAATGAAATTAGAAAACAAGAGTGAGCTCAGGAGAAAATGTAGAGTCCAGGTTATAAAAGCCAAGGTCCTGTTCTAAAGGGACATATGAGAACCATCTGGAAAGCATCAGAAAAATAAAACTACCTGGACCCAGCCCAGGGCCATCCAGTCAGAATCCCTTTAGGCGTGTACCTTTAACTGAGAGCTACCGGATTCACTGATATGAGGGGACAGGTCTGGGAAAGAGAGTTGCACCCAGGTAATGCCGTTGGCAGTGGGGAAGCCACTGCTAGGGGGAAGAGTGACATGGTAGTAAGTGCTTTAGGCAGGATTTGTGGCAGCCTGTGTAAGATTGGAGGCAATTGCAAAAGCTGAGCTATCTGGAATGTTCATTTCTGCCTTGGAGTATAAGTGTTTTCATTTCACTGAGGGCTGTCCGTATTCCTCCCTGGACTGAACATTGGTTCAAAATGTTCCCTAGCAAATATGCTGCTCTAAGCCTCCAGCCCCACTAAATGTTATGGTGATTGAAAATTACACTTGCTTCCCACAGGCCCAGAAGGGGGCTCTTTGTAATGAAATAGAGATGCAGCAGCATTTGGAATGTGGAGTAACGCCCTCTCCAGGCCCTCCAGCAGAGGCCCATGGTAGCCATGAAAGGGAATGACTCACCATGGAAGATAATGATCACTGCCCTCAGAGTGGACCCTTCCCCCTCCAGGACTTCTGAGCTCCCACGAGCAATCTTAATAGCTGCTGGTGGGAACTAGGACACCCCGAGAACTAGGCCCAGCTGATGACTCACTGCGTAACCATGAAAAACCGTCTTATGATCACAGTGGGGGGAGAGATGGCTTTTAAAAATTGAAAAGGAAAAATAAAACCCAATGTATGTTGAATTCTAGAAATTGACACAATGTGTTTTCCAAAACAGCAAACTTTCTGAGCCAGTCCTTTTCTTCTAACAGTGCAGGGGAAGATACGTCCAGGGGTGACAGACTGAGTACCTTTGTTAGCTTGCAGGAGAACGGAAGCCTGGGGTTTCCGCAAGGATAGTTATCTCCTTGGCTAAGTCCAGCTGTCTCTCTGAAAGACAGGTTGCCTCTGCCTGAGGAGTTTGCTCCAGTTCTGATGTTGGCCCTTATGTATAAATTCTTCTTTTACCAACCACTAATGATGCAACCCAGACATCGGCTTGGATGCCCTGTCCCAAGATGGTGGGAAGCTTGGCTCAACGGAAGCTTGTCCAGAGCTCTCTTCGTGATTGCCATGCAGGCTCCCTCTGCCTTTGTCTCAGGTACTGAAGCTGGGGGCCTCCTCTGGCACTTACTGGTTCAGACAGCAAACCCAGCCTCTCCACCTACTATGCCAAGTGTCTGATGAGTGTAGCATCTCGAGGAGCACGTGACTTTCCAGCCGCTTGCCGGCTCTGACCCCTCCCCCTCCTTCCCTACCTCTTCTCTGGAGTAGGGCCAAAGCCCTCCTCTTGTCTCTGGCAGAAGGGATCATATTTTCTTCCCCTGCACTCATGTCAGGTATTTTTCTAGATACTTACAATTGGGTGCTTGCTTCAGTAGCATATTGCTAAAATTGGAATGATAGGTACTTAGGTTTGGTATGAGAACTATGAAGAAAACTAACATTTTCTACCTGCTGAGGGAATACTAGTGGTCATTTATTAAGCGCTTACTATGTTCTAGACACTATACTAGATAGAGCATTTTGAGAAAACTCTGAGCAGGGCAAGGAGATTCGACCTCAAGAGATAAAAAATTGAGCCGATATAACTGATATCTGACAAATGACTCACTTTAAGCAGAGTCCATAGGTGTGGGCTCTATTGTTTTCTAGAAAGTCTTGAGGATTAAATGTATAATATAAAAGAATGTGACCTTGCTGGCCTCTGTTTTCCTTTAAGAGGTATTTACATAACTATTTTATGTAAATTAGTTGCTGCTATTTACATAACTGAATAGCAGCACTTATCTTTTGTAAAATTGTGATGAGTTAACTGAATAGTATCATAACATCCCCAAGCTTCCCTTGGGCTCCTTAGATGCAGAGCCTGAGGTGGTTATTCTGGTGCAGTGTTTTACTGAGCGAGAGCTCTTGGGCTGGGGGGAGGGTATGTCTAGACAGGGCAGCAATGGAAGGAGCCCGATCCCCCTTTGGAGCATGAGTGACACCAGGGGGCTGGCTCCACCGTAAGTCATCTGGTCATTGCCCATGGGGTTACGCAGTCCCCCTATGGGGGACTATAGGGGGACTGCGTAACCTCTTTGCTAAGGAAATTCTTTGATCTGAGAGTACTTGTCTGGAGGAGGGGACATTTGTGTCCTGTTAGCCATTGTTATGGGCTGAATTTTGTTCCCCTGAAACTCGCATATTGAGCCCTAACCCCTAGTAGCTAATAATGTGACTATATTTGGAGATAGGGCCTTTAGGGAGGTGATTAACATAAAATGAGGCTGTTAGGATGAGCCCCAATCCTATCTGACTGGTCCCTCTGTAAGAAGAGGAGATTAAGGGAGTTTAGGACACTGACAAACATCAGGAGCGCCGATGCCCCGAGGGTCAGCTGCTGAGGAGAAACCAAACCTGCTGACACCTTGATTTTGAACGTCTAGCTTCCAGAACTATGAGAAAATGCACATTAGTTGTTTAGGCCTCATAGTCTGTGGCATTTTGTTGTGGCAGCCCGAGCCGATGAACGCAGCAGCCAACACTCAGGGCTGAGTCACTCAGGAGCATAAGTGTTCCAAGATGTGTCTGGTTAGGTTTGGGTCGCACACCAGTAGTATTTACTACACCTGCTTACAAATTAGAAAACCAACCAGAGAAGTGGTGGAGGCTCCCAGGGTCACACAGCCCATACACACAGGGGCCAGATTTGAACCTGTCTGACCCTGCAACTTATCTTCCTTACCCCCACTCCTGGTGGGAGGCAGACTTCCTCAGAAGGAACTGGACACCACCAGTTAACTTGGCCTTCAGTGTCTGTGTTTTGTCCCAACTTGTCCCCACCTTACACAAGACATCCCTGCCTCAGGGAAACTGAGGCAGCTCAGCACTGACAGTGTCTGCATCTGAGCGCCTTCTCCAGACATTGTCTCACCAGGTAGTTTGGGGAATGGTGTAGCGTATTAATCATAGATTTCTTCTACATATGAGATGATGTCTTTATTTAAAATGTTTTCATTAAAAAATGGATTAAGGCAATCTTTTTCACACCCACAAGTGCCATTTTTAGGAAAATAAGAAATTCCGAGGACTGCCTTGTCAGTGTAATAATAACTATTGTCATTCTGAGCACTGCTGCTCCCAATTTATAATGGGAGAACGTGGTCTTTGGAGGCCACAGCAAGATCTAACAATAGATCATCTTGTTCTTATTATAGCTTTTGTTCAATATTTTCTGGCTCATAATAAAGCCATTGCCCACTTCAGAAAACTAAAAAAGAAAGGAAAAATAAAGAAGGGCATCCCAGGGCAGCTGCCTGCCACGAGGTCCCCTACTCAGCCCCTGCTGGCCCCGCCACAGCAGAAATCGAGAGCTTCCTCTCTATGAGGAGATGCTTTCCCCCAGATGGTGGGCGCAGTGAGAACCATTTTAAAAAGTGTCCTGTGGATATTGCTGACTTCCTAGGAGAAGGGGCAGAAAAGTGTGAGTGCATCTGTTGGGTTTTCCAAATCACGTGTCACTTGGTCACCGGTCAATTCTGACACTATTATTAGATGTGCAAAGAGAGGCTTGCAGCTGGAGCAGAAGTCTGGGCACCTGGAGAAAAGCAGTCTACCAGAGACCGAAGCAGTCTACCAGAGACCGCCGTCACACGCTGCGTAGTCCGGACTCAGAGACAGCTGGAGATGTTGGTGCAAAGACATTTTTTTACTGTTGGAAATTATGATTCCTTCTGAGATATAAGTTCCAAGTTTGTGAGAGAGAGGAGAGAAAGAGGGGTTTTAGGGAAAAAAAATCATATTCCCTTCCTGCCTTCTCCTGGCTCTCCCCCAAAGATTTGGAACTTCTCTACATGAAATACTATCTGGTAGTTTGAAAGTCCCTATCATTTAGGCACATAGGCATTCATTTATTCGACAAGAAGTCGGAGTGTCTGCTTTGAGCCATGGGTTGGAGAAGCCACAGGGAACAGGATAGGCTTGGCTCCTGCCTCCTAAGAGCTTATCAGTGAGGGTATCAGTAGAAGCTGTTTTTATCTGAGGAGACAGTGCCAGGCATTATGCTAAGTCTGTGGTTCTTCAACTTCCAGGATCCCCGTGGAGGGCTTGCTAAAATGCAGACTGCTGGACCCTCACCCCAGTTTCTGATTTAGGAAGTCTGGGATGCCTGAGAACTTGCTTTTCTAATAAGATCCCAGGTGATGTTCTTACTGCTCTTCTGGGACCACCCTTTGAAAGCCATTATGCTAAGCTCCTGGCATGCACCAGCTCGCGGTATACCGAATGGTTAGAATCATTCAGGGTGGTGGCGGGTGCGCAGGCTGAGGTATTCCTGCCACATAACCAAGTTCAGAGGAAACTTGGTTTTGACTTTATGCAAAGTTCTTGTTTTATTGCCTCTTTTTTTTTTTTTTTTTAATTCTTTGGTGCATTTTCCTGATCATTTTAGAAATTTGAAGAGCTGGTGCAATAATCGGTAAAGTATGGGGGAACGTCTCATTAAACAGTTGCACTTGTATGTCACTTTCTTCTTGAAAGTCCTAAGAGGTAGATCGATAGTTCTTGAAGTGTGTTGCCAGACTTGGCAGCAGCATTTTGCCGCACGCCCCGCACCCCCCTCCCGCCAAGACTACTGCATCTGAAACACTGGGCATGGGGCCCAGAATCTGCTTGAACAGGCCTCCAGGGGATCCCGATGTACACTGCAGTTTGAGCACATTTGAGGTCAAGGGTAGTGGCAGTTGGGCTGAGTCTAAGGGAGGGGCCCTGGCATTCACTATTCCCAGGTCTTTCCAGACAGTTCACCCGGATGACTAATCCATTTTCCCATCTCAGAAGTCAAAAATCTATCCCTTGCTGTCCAACGTCTTTCAGAGTGGTGGGGAAAGACAATCATGACTTTATCCATGACCCGGTTTTACTAGCAAACATGAAAATTCCTCACTACCCATGAAATAGCACCATTCAACGGGGAAAAGATAGGATTCAGGTTATTGGTGTTCTAATCTAGTGTCCACCCTGCATACAGCGATGTGACTTCTGGTTGATTATTAGCCTGTCTGAACCTCAATTTCACAATCTGAAAAATGAGATAAAATCATTTTCCTGGTCTAACTCGAAAAACTATTGCACTGATTAAATGGAATAATGGATATGAATGTGCTTTTGCAAACTATGAAAGTGCTGTAACTTTGGACTGCTCACTTATAGCTTTGTTCTTCCCCATCAGTAAAATGGGAATAGTGCCCTAAAACTTCACAGAAATTGTGAGTAGTTGAGAAACTCATGGCGCAAAGATTTGAACTCTTCTAAAGTAAAGTTTATTTCTTCATTTTTTGGGGTCTGTAATATGTAATGTTGGAAGATGTACAGATATTATAGTCTTGTGTATTTTATTATAGTGTATCTATATAATAATATATGACAGTACTTTTATTTGAACTAGTCACATCCTAGAGCAATGGTTTGGATGTTGTGGCCCAGACCAGAGGCACCAGCATCCCCTGACAACTTGTTTGAAATGCACATTCTCAGGCCTCCCTCCAGACCTACTGAATCAGCAATTGGGTAGGGCCTAGTGATCTGCGTTATAACAATCCCCGCAGGGGGTCCTGATGCTCACTGAAGTCTTAGAGGAAGGAGTATATTAAGGTCTTTTTATTTTTTATTTTGTACTTATTTTTTTTTTAAGATTTTATTTATTTATTTGACAGAGAGAGACAGCCGGAGAGGGAACACAAGCAGGGGCAGTGGGAGAGGGAAAAGCAGGCCCTCCGCCCAGCAGGGAGCCTGTTGCAGGGCTCCATCCCAGGACCCTGGGATCATGACCTGAGCCAAAGGCAGACGCTTAACAAGTGAGCCACTCAAGTGCCCTGGGGTCTTTTTTATTTTTAATTATTTTATTTATTTATTTATTTGAGAGAGAGCGCTAGCGGTGAGGGGCCGAGGGGGAGGGAGTGAATCAAGCAGACTCCATGCTGAGTTCGGAGTGACTTGGGACCCGATCTCACAACCCTGACCCTGAGATCATGACCTGAGCAGAAACCAGGAGTTGGTGGCTCAACCGACTGAGCCACCCAGGTACCTGTATTAAGGTCTTAATTGAAGGGTCTGGCAAATAGCATCCTTTTTGTGAAACAGAGTGATTGCTTCTCTTTTTCTCCACCATGGATCTGCAACAACGGTGCCTGAGCTCAGGCAGCCATAATTGGATTCCTTTATAAACACGCTGTCGCTGCCCACCCAGCCTAGTAGAGATCTGGAATGCCGCTCCAGCGCATCTGTTATGAGGCTGACTTTAGGGAGCGAGGAAATTAAAGCTATTTATCACAGACCATTTTCCCTCAATGACAGGAGAAATGAGCCTTAGCCTAACAAGGCTTCAAACTGGGCCCACGTTCGAAAAACACATAGCTTGACAAACACATTTTGAGCAGACTTACATTTCTTTTGACTTTTCCTTTTTGAAAATGAACTCTTTTTTGAGCTGCCCCAAGATAGTGGTGCTTGTTTAAGAAATACTGGAGGTGGCTTCATCCCAGTCTGTTTCCTGATTCAGGCATAAGTCCCAGGATGGCATATTCCGCCGACCATTTCTTTCCTTCCTCTCCTTCCTGGGAAGGGATCATTGGTAAGAGAGGGAATCTTTCCTCTGAGACTAAGACTATGCACGGGAGCTGTGTTATAGAAGGTGGGGATGGTATTTATCAAGAGAACAGTTTGTATGATCTGGCCTGCTGCCTTACTGCCCACTTGAAATGGATACGGTATGGATTTTGAGAAGTAATTCTATTTTGTGTGTGTATGTGTACATATAAAATTAAACTTGGTAAAAATCTGTGATTGTCTGATATTTACATTTCTTCCTGGTGTTGTGCATTACAGGCAAAACATATACAGAGTTTTATGTTACATGTTAGTAACTGACATCTGTTTGGTGTGTACCATGTACACAGTGCGTTGCATCCATTACACTATTTAATGTTCACAACAATCCTCCGAGATGGTTACGATCATCTCTATTTTACAGGTGAAAAAACTGAAGTGCAGGAAGTTTATATATGCCTGTCACAGAGCTGTTAGAGCCTTGATTTAAATGTAGGTCTTTGGATTCCAAAGCCAGTGTTCTCAACCAGTGTTTTTCAAATTTTATGTTGAGAAATCACTTTAACAAGTTGCAACTAGTATTGTAAAAAAATTGAATAGAATGTGAAAGACCAGAATGTGTCATATTTAGTATGGGCAAATCTTAATGCATGAAACTTTCATTTCAACTATAAGTGTATTTATCTTCATACACAAATATAAGCACATTTATGTGTGCTGGGCAACAATGTAAATGATATTTCCTATTGTGTCACAGTCAAATTTGAAAGCAGATATTCTGGGCTAAAGGAGGAGGAGAGAAGGAATAGAGGGAAAGAGGGAGAATATAAGGAATAAGTAAATGAGTGAAAAGCTGTCAAATAGAGAGCCTCTGAGAGAGGAAGAGGCAATTAGAGGGAGTGGGAAGAGGAGGAGAGAATGGACAGTCTGTGAAAGAGAGATAAGGGAGGGGGGAGGAAGATACACAGGGAGTCACGTGGTTCTGTCCACCATTCCATTCAGTGAGCAGATACCCCTACTTGAGGACAAAACTAGAGACTTGAATTATCTTCTTGGTAGATGTTAGTTTTCATACACTTCTCTTGCTGTGATCCTCAAGCTATTCTGAGTATGAGTTGAATAAAGATTTTTATGAAACATGGCCCCTATGTACAAATAATCTATTTCATCTGCTGCTCAACTGAAAACCAGTGATCTGAAGGGAAGTAGGCTGTGTTGGAGTTACCCAAATGCCCAATATGCTCCTTCCAAAGGAACTGACAAAGGCAGTTTTGAGTATTTGTTATTTTTGTCTTTTGAGCTAATTTTGATGCTGCAGCACTACCTCTTGTGTCTTATGGGAAACCATAGATAGCAAAGATTTTAAAGTAACCCCCTAAGTATCTTACTTCTGGAGGATTCTGGAATCAGTTAACAGAAGTTCCTATATACAGATGTGGAAACTGAGTGAACATTTTATAAAGTTTCCCTATAGACAATGCTGTCATAGGAATCCTATTACTGAATCTTCATAGCTACTCTGCTAGGTTACCCTTATGCCAGTTTTACTGGAGAAATTGGCTCAGGAAGCTCGAGTTCCTTGCCTCAGTTCTTACATAAGAGGTGGTAGAGCTTAGATTCAAACCTGATTCTCTGACCCCTAGTTCCATATTTTCCCCCAGTAAACACAGAGTAGCGACAGTGGGATGAAATACAGTGCTATTTGTTATAATTTAGAAGAATTATTTTTGTTTATAAATCAGAGCCTGGTGCAAAGCCGAAAATGCCTATGGTTTTAACGTGTTGGGGCATCATTCTGTAATTCACTCTTCTCCCCAATGGTATTTCCTTATTTCTAGGCCTTCCTTAGTAAATTGGGATTGATATCGCTACGTTTTTTTGTGATCCATTCTTGACATTTCTTGGTTGAAAACCATTATAAGCACCAATTACATTTTTAGTTAGTAATAACATTGCATCAAATAACTTAGGTAGCCACTTCTTGGCATCAACTTAAGTGGGTGATCTTTCCTTTAAAAAAAAATAGAGATGCCTGGGTCGCTCAGTCAGTTAAGCATCTGCCTTCAGTTCAGGTCATGATCCCAGAGTCCTGGGATTGAGTCCTGTACTGGGCTCCTTGCTCAGCATGGAGCCTGCTTCTCCCTCTGCCTGCAGCTCCCCCTGCTTGTGCATGCTCTCTCTTTCTCTCTCTCACAAATAAATAAAATAAAAATCTTAAAAAAAAAAATAAATGCCATATATAGAGGTGAGTAAGCAGGGTCCCAGAGTGACTCCATCTCAAAAGCGTTCGTAGCCTGTTGTGAAAAAACCATAATGTTTCCCTCAGCTTGCCTAAAGGCCATTGCTGTATATCCTATCCATCTTGCCTGGTCTCATCACTAATATTTTCCTTAAGAAAGAAATAACTGGGAAGAGTGCTGACCCAGTTTCACTCCAACTGCCTCTGCAGAAGTTTAATGTGGGTGTGGGTGTGTAATAGGGTCCTGCAGCCGAGGCCTCTCATCCAGTGTTTGCTCTAAATCCCCTCATTTGTCATAAGGATTCATGCCTCTGAATGTAAATACTTTAAAGGAGATCATTTCTTCTCATGTCCTGGTTTTATTCTTCCACCTTCAAAATATGATTGTAAATAGAATTGTTCCTCTTTTCCTCTACTGGTTTAATTTTGCAGAGTATTTATTAAAGTCAACCAGATACTTTCAGGAAGCTACGATTCAGCTCTACACTCCATGAAAGCTTTGTCAGTGCAAACATAACATATATCTCTGGGAAAGTATGGGGGATCCTAGACTCATAATTTAATGACTTGTAGGGCCTGATTGTTGCTTATTCTCGATTTCAGAGATCCCTGAAGACCCGCTTGTGGCTGAAGAGTATTATGCTGATGCCTTTGATTCCTGTTCTGAAGAAAGTGAGGAGGAAGAAGAAGAAACACTGTTCTCAGCACCAGAGGAAGAGGTCGAAGATGAGGGACCCCGGCCTGCTTACAGAACATTCCAACAGGTATAGGCTGTTCCCCAGCAAAAATAGTGGAACTGTCCGAGGTCCTGATCAGGTTGTGAATTCCCAAAGAGAGTCAGGGAAGTCTTAGAACTTGAAGTGGGTGTGAGGAATTAGGGTTTGTTATAAAGGCCCAACGTGATGGGTCCAGGGGCAGCCAGGGCTCCATGGGGTTCTCAGATTCTGATATGGATCCTGTTGATGAGGGAGGGGCTGGAGCACCCAGTACTAATTCAAGTAGGAAGATGAAACACACTGCACTGATGAGCACCCTGTATATAGCTGTTAAATAAATAAAGAATGCAAGTGTCTCTTTAGCAGAGAGAAGGAGATTTTTAAAAATATACTTTTCTGCTTGGTAATCAGATTTTTGAGTCATGTCCTAGTGTACAAATTAGTTCTGGGAATGAGGCCCAGAGATCCTGGGCTTAGGGCATGATCTTTCTGGCCACATCCAGCTTTTGCAGGCCCATTCCTTACACAGTGCTGGAGTCTCTGTATGTCCTTGGCATAGATCTCTTTAACAATAGCAAGAGTAAGCCCTATCTGGGTCATAGGCTAAGAAATAGTCCCAACATGTGATTTCTCTGCCAGGTGTCTATAGGAGAGAAGAAAAACAAGAAGTATATAAGGAGTAAGCAGATTACTTTGGGCAACTTATGCTCATAAACTTTATTTTCCTCTTAGCCCGTAATGTGATAACCTTTCCAGTCCTAAAATTTCTTAAGGCACAAAAGTTTTGTTATTGGAAATCATTGAGCTAGGAAAATAGAAGCCAATCAAGGGGTACCTATATCAATGGAAACTTAATGCAGGATTAATTGAAGTTTGTATACAGTCTAGTTAACAATTTTTAAGGAAGACTAAACAAAACATCATAATGTTCAATAAATAAAACCAATAAGAAATGTTCTCAGGTTCTACATAAGAAAAGAAGAAAGAGCCAAGGAAAGGGGAACTAGAAGGATATGAATATGAGGCTAAGAAGAGAAAAGGATGAGAGAAAGAGGAGAAAGAGAAATTAGGAGACAAATACGTGAAGAGAGAAGTAAATGAATGTTGAGGAAAATACAGTCAAGGCAGAGAGTGATTCAGCATACCAAAATAAAAATGCTTCCCTTAGGGGTGCCTGGGTGGCTCAGTCGTTAAGCGTCTGCCTTTGGCTCAGGTCATGATCCCAGGGTCCTGGGATCGAGCCCCGCATCGGGCTCCCTGCTCGGCGGGAAGCCTGATTCTCCCGCTACCATTCCCTCTACTTGTGTTCCCTCTCTCATCGCTGTGTTTCTCTCTGTCAAATAAATAAAATCTTAAAAAAAAATACTTCACTTATACCATTTCCCCATTTTCCAATAGACTCTGGTGAACAACATCACCTCCTACCACACATTTAAAATACAATTCCCATTTCCTTCTGTGCCACGGTCCTAAACATCTGAGACAAATCTTTTTTTATTTATTTAAATAACTTCTACACCCAACATGGAGCTCAAACTAATGACCCCAGGATCAACAGTCACACCACGCGCCTCTGACTGAGCCAGCCAGGCACCCCATGAGACAAATAGTACAATATTGCAGAGCCATATTTGTGCCTATGGTTACAAAACATCCATTTTTGCCCAAAGCATCAAGTGACAAAATTTTAGCTACTGGTGTTATTACTTTTTATTTTTAATAGATTAAAACTGATTCAGAAAAACACATGAATAAAATAAACAGCAAATACCTCTCATTCAGGAAATAGAACTTTGCTAGCCACCCTGGAAGTCCTGTCTTTGGTATACTTACAGGAACAGAGGGTTGGAAATCAAAATGCCTGTGTACAAGATTAGCCTTTGTTACTTGAAGGTTGTGTGACCTTGTGCAAGTTACTGAATTTCACCGTATCTCAGTTTTCTAATCTGTAAAATGGGAGAATAATGACTCCTACCTCATAGAGTAGTCTGGGGATTAAAATGAAGTAATCAATGCAAGGTACTTAAAAACGTGTCTAGAATTTAATAAAGTAATTAATTAATGAGATATTAATTATTATAATGATGTGGCCTAACCATCTAGTGGGGTTTTTTTATTAACATATAATATATTATTTGCTTCAGGGGTACAGGTCTGTGAATCATCGGTCTTAGACAATTCACAGCGCTCACCATGGCACATACCCTCTGCAATGTCCATCCCCCAGCCACCCTATCTTTCCCTGCCAAACCCCAGCAACTCTCAGTTTGTTTCCTGAGATTAAGAGTCTCTTATGGTTTGTCTCCCTCCCCAGTCCCATCTTGTTTCATTTTTTCCCTCCCTTCTCCCCACAACCCCCACCCTGCCTCTCTAATTCCTCATATCAAAGAGATCATATGATAATTGTCTTCCTCTGATTGACTTCTTTTGCTTAGCAGAATCTTGTGGGTTTTTTTTTTTTTAAGATTTATTTATTTATTTATTCTAGACAGGGCACATGCATGAGCTGGGGGAGGGGCAAAGGGAGAGGGAAAGACTCTCAAGCAGACTCCCTGCTGAGCATGGAGCCCCACACAGGGCTTGATCCCATGACCCTGAGATCATGACTTGAGCCAAAACCAAGAGTCAGATTCCCCACTGATTGAACCACCCAGGCACCCCATCTTGTGGATTTTTAATGATATTTCCTGAACTCTTTAATGTTAGTGTGAGATTTTATAACTGTAGTATTAAAAAAAAAATCATTTTTATTTCTTAGGGCCAATGCTAAATATAGAACAGCAGTTTTGCTCTCTGGGCCGTGCATCTCACATGTGATATGATAACTGAAACTTTCTCTGCTCAGTGAAGTGTTAGGAAAAGAGTGATCTTTTTGGAATGGTGCCACAGGGGCCGCGAAATGAATATAGGCGAGGCTTTGTGAGTTGATTTTAAATCTGTTGGGACAGGATGCTGAGGCCTCTCACACACATGTGGGTATTTTGTCTCATAAAATCCTGTCGGGTAGTCATTCTTATTTCTGTTTTCTAGATGAGGAAGCCGAGTCTCTGAGAGAAGTAGGTTGCCTGTGGCCACACAGCTAGGGAAGGCTCAGAACCACGAATAGGCCTGGGTCTGTCATGCTCACCAGCCAGTGTTCTTTCTGGTACAAAATGTGTTTCAGGCTGGAGTAAACTTAGTATAATAGAAACAGTAGTGGAAATCTCAGCTGAGTAATCTGTGGAGAGATAGATAACTACAGTCCTCTTTGTTTTTCCTAGTAATCTAATACATTTTCCCCACCCCAAAGGCTGTGAGTGTGTGGTTGTGATGGGTGTCTGCTCTTCCCTTTCTAGGTTATTTTACTAGCAACACTCAAACTGTAGTTACAGAACTCCATGCCGAGACCCGATCACCATTGGCTTTGTGAATTGGGTGAAACCTGCAGCCATCACTGGGATTTGCTCTTCCCTCTCCCTGGTCTCACCCTTGACCCAAGTGTGTCCAGGGTCTACTTCGGCAATCATTGTACATTTTTTTTTAAAGATTTTATTTATTTACCTGACAGATAGAGACCACAAGTAGGCAGAGAGGCAGGCAGGGTTGAGGAGGGGCGGGAAGCAGGCTCCCCGTTGAGCAGAGAGCCTGACTCAGGGCTCAGTCCCAGCACCCTGAGATCACCACCTGAGCCGAAGGCAGAGGTTTAACCCACTGAGCCACCCAGGCGCCCTGATCATTGTACTTTTATGTGAGTAACCAGATCAAGTTGATTCTCCTTCCTTCAGGTGGAGCAAAAGTCACATAGTTTGTATTTGATGGAAGAAGTGCTTTCAAAAAGAAAAACAGCCATGGGCTTCATTGGGATTGATTGCTGAGTCCCTTGTGCCACCTGTGACAATCTTCAGCAGCAGTGTCTCCAAAGTGGTTTTATTAAGCACCTAATTGCTGCTGATCGTTCCTTGCTTCTCTGCTGCGTTAAGCGGAATGTCAACAGCATCTTTATCACAAACCATTATCATATTGTTGATAGCTACTCTGTGAAGGCTGTGGTCACTGAATTGGAACCAGCTTCTTAGATCTCAGGAGAATGGAGTTTATAGCTGTCATCGTAAGAGAGTTTTCAACAGTATTTGTGGGACCTGTCACTGAAAAGTGTTTTTGCTCTAATGGATATGCTTTAGGGCTGCAGATTGATAGGGTGTGTTCAAAGGCCTTCTGTTTTCCCTCACTGCCTTGACCACTGTTTCCCTCTGCAAGACTAATCAATGTCCCAGGTGCCCCAGGAATACACATGCTAGGTAGACCGTAATGACTTCACACCAGACTCCCTCAGGAAAGGCTCTGTTGTTTAATGAATGTAGCTTTCAGTAGTACTTGTTTTAAGAAGGCTCTTAGGACCATGGTGTTTGTTCTTGCCAAGACAAAGGGCTGTGGAGGCCCATTTTTCCAGCTAATTCTGAAACTTTCACCAAATCCTCTAGTGGCTTTGAAATTCCCTCTGCACAGCAAAGCTTTAGAAAAGGCGGAATGATCTCCTTGGAATGGTGCCACAGGGGCAGAGAAATGGACACAGGCTAGGCAAGGCCTAAGAGTCTACCGAGGACTCTCAGATCAGGTCATCATGAGAATATGTGCCCCTCTGAGTGTCTTCTGTTAGTGGAGTCATTAGTTTAATCAAATCCTCATTGTTATACAGGATCACCTAACATCTCCTGAACCTTTATTCTATGTCCTATACTTTATATGTCGTGTCAGCCCGGGCCCTCTGGGAAGCAGGTGACAAGCCAGAATTGGGGAAAGCCTCAAACCACGATGGTGGTCTGCACCTCTGAGAGTAAGGATGGAAGGGAAGGCAGGACTGGATGACACCTGCAACGCGCAGGGCAGTTCTGGAAAGGTCTTCACGGTGCCCTTAAGAGAGCCCCAAGCAAAGACTGCCCTGCCTATCAGAGGAGGCTGGCTGAGTGGGAATGGCCCGGCTCTGGTTTCCCCACACTCCAACTGGCTGGGACCTTCGGGGAAGAGCCGATCCTGAGGCAGCAGTGGCAGGTGGCTGGCTGGCTCCACAGAGAGGATGGCAGCAGGCCAGCTCTGGAAGAGAAATGGAAAAGGTGCACCCCGGCTACAGGCACAGATGCATACTTCGTTTCATTCTTGCAAGCTGGCTCTTTAAGGCTTGTAGTCTAGTTGAATTGCATCAAACTGGAGTTGAACTGACTGGATTTCCAACAAGGGAGAAGGTGAGTGTGAGGAAGGAGGCAGGGTAGGCAAGAGAAAGGAAGAGAGCATGGATTAGTGATTTCCGGCCAGTTCTGCCTGACATTTGAACCAAAATGTGGGTGCCCCAGATGGAGAAAGGGCCGAAAGCTATGAATCCAGAATCTCTCACTGCTTCTCAGGGTCCATGTGTCTCTCAGATGGAGAACCTCTTGGTGCTTTGAATTCTTGCCCTAGACTTAGAGTAGTTAAAACTATGTGTTCTTCATACAATGCAGTTCCTAAGTGCAAGTCAGCTCTTTCATTTGATGCTTAAAAAGAAACAGCATGATTGGTCTATAATGAGTTACTGTATTAAGCACTGACTTTAAAACTCAGGTCCCTTGAAAGATGAGACTGTTGTGATAGCCTCATTTTGCATAAGAAGAAACTGAGGCTCAGTGAGGGGAATGCAGCCAGCAAGTAGCACAGAGCTAAGCAAGTAGGAGAGCTGCAGATCCGACACATGTTTTAGCCACTCCTTTAGACAGTCTTCTGGTGCAACCATTTAATTATAGCAATTATACTCCCTCCTCCGTGGTGATCGGGTAAACACAGTAGGTACGAGGAAATAGCTGAGGGCCACTGCAAGGTCTGGCCCTGTTCTCCTGAACTGAATTACTGAGCTATGCAAAAGCAAAATTTATGCACTGTTCTGGGGACAGTGCTGAGTGATGAAAATTGAAACAGAAAAAGAGCCTGTCTCTCGCGTCTGTTATAGGATACAGAATTCTCTCCTCCTACCGTCTTTTTGTTTGTTTGATTTAACAGAAGATGCCAGAACTCTTGAGTGCAAACCGTAGGGCTGATTTAACTGGGATTTTGCATGATCTGACCTAACAGATCTGACTTCATGCATGGGAGGAAACCGTTTTTGTCTGGAATTGGCCTCAGAGGGCATCGGTTCTAAGAAGCAGTCAGCCCCGCTATTTAACATCTCTCCATCTGTACCCTCCTGGCCCATGACCCAGGCTGTAAAGCAGCCCACCTTGCTGAGGCGTTAGTCAGAGGAACCCAGGGTTTCAGGTGTTACTCCCTCCAAGTAACGGGCCTTCTGTAGAACCAGTGTGTGTTGCTGAGTTACTTTGGTGGGACAGTTTCCACTGCCGGCCCTATTCCAGCCCTCATTTCCAGCATGGTTAGTCTGCCTTCCCTCTCTACTATTTCTTGTCCAGGCTAAAGCATAGCTCACTGTGGGCCAGACGAGGGCCAGCAAACCTTGCTGTGGGACATAGCACTGTGGGCTTTGTAGGAGGCCTTACTCCCTAAATCTTTTAAATTGGATCCACTGTTGTATTGAGGATTGCACCTACACTTTTTGCCCCAATCTCAAAGAATGGAGGACAAAGAAGGAAGGTGACAGGGTGGATAAAGACAAAGCAAAACTGAGTGGGAGTGCACAGAATTTGTGGGCTCCTTTCAGTGTGGAGGGCGGGAGCCTCCCCTCGCCTCCACCACCCCCATGTTGGCTGAGCACAGGTCCACAGCAGCTGGGGAAGGAAAGGGACAGCAAGCAGCCCGTACTGGGCTCTCCTGTGCTACTCCTGGGGCTGGGGGTGAGCATGGTGGAGTGGTGTGTGCTGATTTTGCAGAGCGGGTAAGCCTAGTTGGAATGGTACCTTTGGGCTTTTCTCTCCAACATGCCCCCTTCCCCTTCTGCCAGCACCAAGTCATGTGTCCACGGCTATCAGCTGAGCCAAGCTACCCTGACCATACGGGGCATGAATGAGGCTGCAGAGAATAGGAGGATCCTCCCACGAGGTCCTTGCAAACAAAGGGCTCATCCCACTCTTCTGTGATCCAGTTATACAGAGAAATTTAACTTTATTTTCTGAATATTTTATTCATCTGGGAAGAGAGAGTGAATACCATTTCATGGTGAGTAGTCTAGGAAGAAAGGAGTGTGACATATCTGGGGCGTTGTTGGAGGTGCTGTCCTTTCTACATGACCCACACGGGACCACATCATACCAGAGGAAGCAGCAAACATTCTTAATAAAATAGAGCCAGCTTTGCAGTCCGACAGGTGCCACGCTAAGTCCTTTGCGTGCCTTGTCCCATTTTATACTCGCAGGCACTTTACGGAACTAATAATATCTTCCATCCCACTTTACAAAGAGGAAAGTGCAACCCAGAAAGAAAGAATAACTGAATAGACCTAGGTCACCCAGTCTATTGACAGAGCTGGAATTCAAACCAGCAAATACTCCTTGCCAACAAGGAGACATGTGGAGTGAGTGTAGAAGTGAATGTAGAGGTTTCGAAAGGAGAGGAAAAGAAGACGCTCAGGACCTAAGGGGCAGCTCCAAAACGTGTGAGAATGTGACAGGGTGATTTAAAATCATGTTGAAAACACAGGACCAAATTTCCCACATACTCTGTGGGACTCACGTGGGAGTAAAGCTAGAGCTGGAGTTAAAAATAGTAACGTGCCATAAAGAAGTGTGTGTCACAAGGGCTACCTTTTGGAACATAAACCAATGAAATGTTCCTTAAATGGCAGGACTTTCCTCCCTAGACTATTGGGCATGTGGCGTGAGAAGAGATAAATAGTTCATCAAGAGCAGGTGAGCTTTTGGGAGGGAAGGGTGGCCTGGGGGTAGGCTCCCCGCACACTGCTGCGACTCAAGAAACGGATCACAGCAAAGGTACCAGCCTCCCCAGCTCTTGAAAACTGCATTGCCCAAGTTGTTGGGTGGGTATCGTGATGCCACTCCCCGCGGCCCTGCTTTCTTTTGTCTTCTTTCCATCCTTTACATTTCCAAGCTGTGATCCAAAATGTCTTAAGAGTTCCGTATCGGATACCTATGAATGTCTTTGAACCCCAGAAGCAACACCTCGGATACCGATGTGCTGCGAACCTGGGCCCTAATAGGAGACAGCTGCAGTGCGAAGGTTTTAATAATGCAGAGTAAACAAGGCATCAGCAGGGAAATGTGGACACATTGACAGTCACGTCTCAGTGACTCGGAATTCAGTCACAGAGGCATTTGGTGTTATGGGAGCCTGGGGGCTCGCTTGCAGTTCGAGTTTGGCAGATGTGGCTCTGTGTTCCCATCACGACACACGCTCTGAGACCTTTTTTGCTTGACAGAAGGAGACCGTTGGTGGTGAGCTAGAAGTGAAGACGTCAGCTTCCTGATTTCAGGGCAGCACCCCTGAAGGGGCCATCCGCTCTCTCCTGTGGCTTTGTACTGAGCGGCACCCTCTGTCGTCCTATGAACTATGAATGCAAATAAGCGAGGGCTTACCTTCTTTTTTTTTTTTTAAAGATTTATTTTATTTATTTATTTGTTTGTCTGTTTGTTTGACAGAGAGAGAGATTACAAGTAGGCAGAGAAAGAGAGAGAGGGAAGCAGGCTTTCCCGCCGAGCAGAGAGCCCGATGCGGGGCTAGATCCCAGGACCCTGAGATTATGACCCGAGCTGAAGGCAGAGGCTTTAACCCACCGAGCCACCCAGGCGCCCCAAGGGCTTACCTTCTAATGAGATCGAAGTGAGATGTGAAAGGTCCATCTGAGTATGTAGAAAATGGAAAGGTCATGTTGGTGTTTGGTTTCTGTAACTTAGTGACATTTTGCAGGATGGAGTGGATACAGTTTGAAGGAGAGTGGACAGTAGCTTAGTTAAAAGAAAGTGGTTGGGTTGTGGGAAAGAATGTGGCTGGGTTGTTGCTTGGATCATACATTCACACATCACACAGCAGAAGGTTCTAGGCACTGGTGGAAGGTAGTGAAAAGCAGACACAATGCCACCTTCATGGACATCTCACCCAGTCTCCTGCATTTACGGAGTATCCATAGACTGTCAGCTCCCAGATGTGTGTCTTCCATTCTTCAGTTCTGTCTCCAGATTCACATCCCCGGTCTGTCCGGGAGTGGGGATAGAGGTCTTGTGGACGTCTCATAGACATCCTCCACGGAGCATGTCCAAAAGGGAATGAATACACCCCAGCCCCAGTCCCAGTCAGCTCCTTCTGAGTCAACCTTGACTCTGGCATTTCACTCACTGACTTTCTGACTTTCACTCACATTCCACTTTCAATGCATAAGCAAAACCTATTGACTCGATGTTTAGAAAATGATCATTACTTAGCATCTCTGTTCTTACTGCCAGAGCCACCATCGCCTCCCCGGTGTATGATTGCAGTAGCTTCTAGCTGACCTCCTGGTAACCCTCCCCCCCATACCTCACTCAAACGAAAAGGCACAAGTCTGTTCAAAATGTCCTTGCCGCATCCCCTCATCACCCAGAGAAGAGCCCCTCCCTTCCGTCACTGTGAGCATCACCCTTCCCACCCCACTCAAGTCATGTTAACCTCTTTGCTGTTTCTGGAACACATTGGGCATGTTCCTGCCGTTGAAAGCCTAGAATGCACTCCCTCCAGAGACATAAATTATTTTGCTCCCTCTCTACCTTCAAGTCTGTGCTTATATGCCGTCATCTTGGGGAGGACTCAGACTACTTAGATAAAATAGCACTTGCTGGTCTGAGAAATCCTTGTGTCCTTTTCCTGCTTTATTTTCCTCCATAGACCTTAACACCATCTGACCTACCACTGTTTATTTGCTTACTCACTTATAGTTTCTCTCTCCCTTCTAGAATGTAAGCCAGTTGGGCAAAGATTCTGTTTGTATCACTGCTGTATTCCTAGCACCTTGAACAATATTTAGCACAGAGCAAACACTGAGCAGATATTGGGGAGTAAATAAATGAGTGAATGCCTGGAGTGGGCAAGCTAGTGATACAGGTAGCCAAAAAGCTGGGACACAAACGGCTAGAGCAAAGAGGAAAGGAAGAAGTTGAAGTGATGGAAGACATGGGCATTTGGGGGAGGGGTGGAGACACCTACTTAGGGGTTCAGGAAGTTTCTAGCAGAGGGCTTCTCAGCTGTGACCTGAGCGATTGAAAAAGCTCCCCCTAATATAAGAAAACAGAGTTGGGAGAGGAGTGTTTCAGGGAGGGGAAGGGTGTTTAGGAAGGCCCAGGTCATGAGAGGGCTTGGCAAGTTTGAAAAATTGCATAGTAAGCAAGAAGATCGATGCTGTTGGAGAGGTCAGGCCAGCAGTAGCTACATCATGACGGTCTTGTAAGGAGAGTGGATTTTATTTTAAGTGCAAGGCCGATCCAGTGAAGGGCAACTGAAATCAAGTCTTAAAATGAATCTACAGCAGTAGAAATTGGAATAACAATGGCAGTGAAAGATGGCAATTGGCTGGAAGGGGGTCTGAGGGAAATTTCAGGGATGTGGTGACAATATGGGTATTGTACACGGAAGATCTGGGCATTTCACTGCATGCAGATTTTACCTCAATAAAAAGAACACATCAACAATGTCATCAAGCAAGAAAAACTACCAAAAAAAGACACCAGAATTGTGATTTTCATACATATATTGTGATACTTGTAAGTCATCATGTATCAAGGCTGCATCTTTGGCTCCTTGTAGCCCATGCATGACTTTTAGCTTCAAGGAGATCAGCTTGGTTCTAACACACCTTACACTCAGGTAAGGTGTCTTAGGGGAAAAAAAAAGGTAAGTCCAGAATGACTGAGCATGAGTGGGGAAAAGGGTTCTGTATGGTTTGGTCTCATCCTGTGGGACAACTCTGATAAGACCGGTTACCAAGAGGTAAAAGAAATCACCCCTTCACACCCTCAGACCCACAAATATAGGGACCCTTGAGTGGGATCTGCCCAAGGGTCTGAGTGAGATGAAGCTTAGCTGAGCTTCCCTCTGTGGCTGGAGCTCTAATGGGTGGTTATGTCCACTTTGTCTAAACATTTATAGATCTTTGTTTGGGTTTGTTCCACAGACAGAAATGGTGTCGGGCCTGGCAGCACACCACATAGGTACCCATTCCCACTCATCCTGAGTGGCCTTCAGCTCTAGGAAACTTAAACACTTCATAGTTGTGCAACTGTTTATGTCTGGGTTGCTAACTGCCCAGCCTTCCATGGTATGCCTTTGGGAGTCAGCATCGCCCACCTGCCAGGAGGGTGCTGAGGGTGCTAGATGAAGACAGATGGGTAGGTTTTTACCAACTCAAGGTGTGGGAGCACGAAGCAGAAGAAAAACCCTCTGCGAGGTTCTTGAGAATGTCTAAAGGTAGATGTACAATTGCTAAGGGGTATTGGTGCCCAAACTGAGCCCTCATCCCAAAATAAGGTCTTCTGGCAGCTGCCATCCTTTCATTTGTTCATTCATTCATTCATTCATTCACAATTCATTCCAAGAAGCGCACAGTATTATGAACTGGTTATCATTTTACTGATATCACTGCTAGATCTCTTTATCCATATATATTCAGGTTCAAAGAAAAAACATTCACTGAGATGAAGGGGGTGGGGGCGGGTAGGGAGAGTGGTGGAGTGAAGGACCATATCTTTACATCTCTACCTTGCCTCTCTTTGGCTCCTTCCTCTGCAATCTCTTCTTCATCCAGATAAAGGTCAAACATCCTTAGACTTTGGACAACAAGCCTCAAAGCCACTCTAGGCTTCTCTGTGAGTGGGTTCTCATTGCTTTGTTCCCTGAGGGGAATAAGTGACTATCAGCAACCGCTTGAGAAACAACTACTTCAGAAACAATCGCTCAGGTCACAGCTGAGAAGCCCTCTGCTAGAGATTTCTTCAACTGCATTATCCATTCCAATAATTTGAGCAGAAAGTTAAGCTGGATTCAGTCCAAGATGCTGAGCATATCGGTTGTGTGCCAAACAAACGTTTTGAGCCTTTTGTTTAACAAACATGTTACAGTTAATATGGGCCAGCCATGGAGCTATGTACTTTATGGATGCTGGAATTTATTCCTCCTAACAACCCATTTTACAGATGGGGAAATGAAGATGTGAATCGATTAAGTAATTTGCTCAAGACACGTGACTGGCAAATGGCAAGTCCAGATTTAAACACAGGTGGGCTTGTTCCAGAGCCCTTGCTCTTAACCACTAGGCTGTGCTCCTCTCCTTTGGTCCATTCTGTCAGAGCCTCAGAGCCTCAGTTTTGCATCAGTGGCCAGTCTGGCCATCACACTCCACTTACCAGGGACGGGTTTAAGATGAATATGCAATCAGTTCTGACCAAAAAGTGTGAGGATATACTTTCTTGGGGAAGAGGATGTCTGAGAGTGCATGGAAAGGAACATATAGGGGCTTTTGTTTAAGCTGATTAATGGAGGTTTTTGGTTACTTATAGCTTAAACTGTCCTAGGTGATATAGATGCTAAATTAAGATACTTTTTCTAACAGGAATATTGGCACAGAAATATGGTTGTGTAGTTATTGGATTATATTTTCAAGACAGCTTCTTGTCAACTTTCATATAAAAGTTTGAATTGTAAGGAACAAGCCAATGCTTGTGATATGCACAAATGACAATATTTGGGGCTTGCACTAAGAACTCACAATGAAAGCGTATGATGCTGTATATGCTGGTTTGGTATAAACCTGGTCTGTTATTGAGTATCCATGTTCAGATGGTATTGAGAATTTGGACTTTGAGTCCATCAGAGTATTAGGTCCCAACAAAATAATGCTCATAGAAATTCTTTTTCCTGGATTGGAAAACTGCTTTTTCTATACCACTTTATTCTCTTTTCTTTTTTAAGTTAAATTTTAGTTAGTTAGCATACAGTGTAACATTGGTTTCAGGAGTGGAATTCAGTGATTCATCATTTACAACACTCAGTGCTCATCACAAGTGCCCTCTGGAATACCCATCACCCATCTAGCACATCATCTACCTCCCTCTCTCAACCTTCAGTTTGTTCTCTATTGTTAAAAGTCTCTTATGGTTTGTTTCCCTCTCTCTTTTTCCCCCCTTCCCATATGTTCATCTGTTTTCTTTTTTTTTTTTTTTAAAGATTTTATTTATTTATTTGACACAGAGAGAGAGATCACAAGTAGGCAGAGAGGCAGGCAGAAAGAGAGGGGGAAGCAGGCTCCCTGCTGAGCAGAAAGCCCAATGTGGGGCTCGATCCCAGGACCCTGAAATCATGACCTGAGCCGAAGGCAGAGGCTTTAACCCACTGAGCCACCCAGGTGCCCCTGTTCATCTGTTTTCTTAAATTTCACATAGGAGTGAGATCATATGGTATTTGTCTTTTCAGACCGACTTATTTCTCTTAGCATAATACACCCTAACTCCATCCACATCATTGCAAATGTCAAGATTTCATTCTTTTTGATGGCTGGGTAATATTCCATTGTGTATATATACCACATCTTCTTTATCCATTCATCAGTCAATGGACATTTGGGCTCTCTCTATAGTGTGGCTATTGTGGGTAATGCTGCTATAAACGTTGGGGTGCATGTACCTCTTCCAATCTTTGTTTTTGTATCTTCTAGGTAAATACCTAGTAGTGTAATTGCTGGGTCATAGGGTAGTTCTATTTTTAACTTTTTGAGGAGCCTCCATGCTGTGTTCCAGAGTGCATTCACACTGACAGTGCAAGAGGGTTCCCCTTTCTCCACATCCTCACCAACACCTTTGTTTCTTGTGTTGTTGATTTTAGCTATTCTGACAGATGTGAGGTGGTATCTTATTGTGGTTTTAATTTGTATTTCCCTGATAATGAATGATGTTGAGTATCTTTTCATGTGTCTGTCAGCCATGCCATTTGGATGTCTTCGTTGGGAAAGTGTCTATTCATATCTTCTGCCCATTTCTTAACTGGATTATTTGTTTTTTTGGGGGTGTTGAGTTTGATAAGCTCTTTATAGATTTTGGAGACCAACCCTTTATCTAGTATGTCATTTGCAAATAGCTTCTCCCATTCCGTAGGTTGCCTTTTGGTTTTGTTGATTGTTTCCTTCACTGTGCAGAATCTTTTTATCTTGATGAACTCCCAATAGTTTATTTTTGCTTTTATTTCCCTTGCCTCTGGTGATCTGTCTAGCAAGAAGTTGCTATGGCTGAGGTCAAAGAAGTTTCTACCTGTGTTCTCTAGGATTTTGTCTCACATTTAGGTCTTTCATCCATTTTGTGTTTGTTTGTTTGTTTATTTATTTATTTATTTATTTATTTAAAGATTTTATTTATTCGACAGAGAGAAACACAGCGAGAGAGGGAACACAAGCAGAGGGAGTGGTAGCCGGAGAAGCAGGCTTCCCGCAGAGCAGGGAGCCCGATATGGGGCTCGATCCCAGGACTCTGGGATCATGACCTGAGCCGAAGGCAGACGCTTAACGACTGAGCCACCCAGGCACACCATTTTGAGTTTATTTTTGTGTATGGTGTAAGAAAATGGTCCAATTTATTATTCTTCATGTTGCTGTCTAGTTTCCCCAACACCATTTGTTGAAGAGAGTTTTTCCATTGGATATTCTTTCCTGCTTTATCAAAGATTAATTGACCATAGAGTTGAGGGTCCATTTCCGGGCTCTCTGTTCTGTTCCATTGATCTATGTGTCTGTTTTTGTGCCAGTACCATACCAGCTTGATGACCACAGCTTTGTAATAGAGCTTGAAATCCAGAATCATGATGCCTCCCATTTTGTTTTTCTTTTTCAGGATTGCTTTGGCTATTTGGGCCTTTTGTGTTTCCATAAAATTTTAAGATTGTTCTAGCTCTGTGAAAACTGCTGGTAGTATTTTGATAGGGATTGCATTAAATGCATAGATTGCTTTAGGTAGTATGGACATTTTAACAATGTTTGTTCTTCCAATCCATGAGCTTTTTCATTTTTTTTTTTTTTTTTTGGTGTTCTCTTCAGTTTCTTTCATAAGTGTTCTATAGTTTTCAGAGTACAAATCTTTTACCTCTTTAGTTAGGTTTATTCCTAGGTATCTTATTGGTTTTGGTGCAGTTGCAAATGGGATCAGTTCCTTGATTGCTTTTTCTGCTGCTTTGTTATTGGTGTATAGAAATGCAACAGATTTCTGGACATTGATTTCATATCCTCCAACTTTACTGAATTCATGTATGAGTTCTGGCAATTTTTTGGTGGAGTCTGTTGGATTTTCTACATAGAGCATCATGTCATCTACAGATAGTGACAGTTTGACTTCTTCCTTGCTGATTTGAATGCTTTTTATTTTTTCTTGTTGTCTGATTGCTGAGCCTAAGACAGAATTCTAGTACTATGTTAAAGAGTAATGGTGAGACTGGACATCCTTGTCTTGTTCCTGACTATAGGGGAAAGGCTCCCAGTTTTCCCCATTGAAACTGTGATTCTTTTGCATATGGCCATTATGATGTTCAGATATATTCCATCTATCCCTATTTTATCCCTATTATCCCTATATCTTTGTGGAGGGTTTTTATCAAGAATGGGTGTTGTATTTTGTCAAATGCTTTTTCTACATCGATTAACACGATTATATGATTCTTATGCTTTCTTTTAATAATGTGTACACCACTGAATTCTTAATGGTTGGGAGATTTTTATGTTTTTCAGAGTCAGAATTCTCTAATTATACCAATAGTAAGTTGACTAGGAAAACAACAGAGGTGGTTGGCAATTTTAGATGGTTGGGGTTTTATTTTGTTTTGTTTTTTAATGGCCCCAGTGAAAGGCTTCAGAACATTAAAAAAGTGTTAACTTAAAGTGAACACTTAATTGAACTTTTGATTTCCAGTGTAGGCAGGATTCAAAATATTAACGTGTCTGACACAGAAGACTTCAATGATAAATGTAATTCTTTTGAGTTTTGTCACTCTCTAATTCATCATGAACATATCTAGTACTATACAGACCAAAGTTCTTCACATATTTCTTGAATGAAAACAAGAGTAAAGGGGAGATTTTGCTATTGTTTCAAATATCTATGGTTTTAATGTAAGTTCTATAGTTAGAGCTCCCACCCCACATATATGTTTGGACATACACATCTCACTATTCTAAATCTAAAATCTCACTATTCTAAAGCTGAGCAAAGAAAAGGCATCATGTTTTGGAAGCCATGCAGGGAAGGACAGATGTCTTAGTCTTAAATAGTCCTTCTTAGAAATCATCTTGATTTTTTTCATGAAGATGACATCAAAGTTGTGAAATATATAAACAATGTAATTAAAAGTCTATAGACTCATATCTATAATACAGTGCGACAAATATCATGATGCCAAGTGATTCTATGTCAGCACAGTGGGGGTTTTGCCCTCCAAAGGGTATTTGGAAATGTCTGATGACATGTTTAATTGTCACAAGTTGGATGAGGGAGGGTGCTAGTAGTGGGTTGAGGCCAGGGATACTGCTAAACATCCTACAATGCACACAACAGCCCCCCACCCAAAGAATTACCCAGGCTAACACATCACTAGTACTGAAGTTGAAAAGTCTTGAGTTAGCAAAGCAGGTGCTTGTGGAAATTCTTCCCATCTTAAAGTAACATTCACACTAATTGAATAAGTGACAATTCTCTAAGGCAAACAGAATCTTCTAGTACAATCCTCATGGCAAGCTCATTAAAGTAGACTATCACCAATCATTCATGTTGGCTAAAGTTTGCCCTTGAAACTGTGGTCCATAGGCCAGCAACATCAGTCGCTGCTGAGAGCTTGTTAAAATGCAGAATCTCAGCCCGACTCCAGACCTGCTGAATCCGATTCTGCATTCTTAGCCAGATCCCTGGATGAGTCCTACAAACAGTGAAATTTGAGAATCACTGGTAAGAGGACTGCATATCTACACCTCCCCTCCAAAGCTGATCTGTGCCTGGAAACAGGCCAAGAGCTCCACTCCTTAGGAATAAGAAACAAGGTTGGAAAGCCTCCCTCTCACAGGTGTGAGTAGAAATTATCCCATGCAAAAGTTTCCTGTTAACTGTTTCCTTTGCTCCTTGTAGGCTTTTCTCCAGGTCAGCAATTAAAAGGAGAGTGAGGCGGTAACTAGTTTACTGTGGTGATCACTTTGTAATGTATGTAAATGTCGAATCACTATGTTATACATCTGAAACTAATATAATATTGTATGTCAACTGCACTTCCATTTTAAAAAAGGAGATCGAGGGCACCTGGGTGGCTCAGTTGGTTAATCCACTGCCTTCCGCTCAGGTCATGATCCCGGAGTCCTGGGATTGAGTCCCGCATCCAGCTCCCTACTCAGTGGGAAGTCTACTTCTCCCTCTGACCCTCCCCACTCTCATGCTCTCTCTCATAAATAAATAAAAAATCTTAAAAAAAAAAGATTGAGAAATTCATCAAAGCACACTGAATTTTAATATTCAAATTAACACAGGATTTGATAAAGATCTGCTATCACCAAATGTGGTACTGATTCCAAAAATACTTTTCCGGTTTCATCCTAAAATCCCTGTGACTTATGTTTGCGGGGCTAACATATAAAAATCCTTTCAGTTAACCTCTGCAGAGAAAAAGGCAAAACTATGCTCCATCCTTTTTTTAGAAATTGCTCCAGAACCTAAAGGATCCTGATTCTAATGTGAAGTAGCAGGATGTAAGTAACTACATGTAAATCTCTACTAGTTGAAGTGCTGGTGCTTGCTAAATGTTTTAAAGAAAGTGATTTGAGGTCAGGGGTAGGAAAGAAGCACTATTTTTTAATCTCAAAGAAAGAACTAAGGTCATGTCTTAATTGAAAAATTACAAGCATTTTAGAGCTAAAGATACTAAAGCAATCTTCCAGTGAGAGGGACTTATATATAATAGAATAGAGGCTCTCATAGTAGAAAATTTTTACTTGAACAAAAGAGTAAGGACAGGTAGCTTATGAAGTCCCAGGACTAAATTCAGTACAGACACTGAGGATCCCAGAGTGTATAGAACGGGAAGTATATAGTGTATACTATATATCCCAGAGTGTATAGAACGGGAAGTTAAAGTATTTGCCCACCTGAGGAGTTCCCAAACAATGTTCCTGGGACTTCCACAGAATGAACTGGGTTTCACGGACAATTAGGTTTGGGAAGCACTAAGCAGGATTTTAGATCTTTACTAGGAGGCTTTTCAGAGCTTTCAATATGTTCCTGAAGGTTATGAATCTCCAAGAGGCCATAGATGGTGTTGCTGAGACATATTTTCATAGACTCGTTTTAAAAAGTTGTTTGGCACATACTTTGATAAATGTCAGTACATCTTGTTTAGTAATAGTAGCAGCAGGGATGCTTTCGTATATTGCCTCGATGAGATACAGTTTCACTGAGGCCAAGACAGATAAATCTGTGACCCAGAGAGCAAAGGGTCCAATTCCTTATGGGTCACAGGCTCTGTAGGACAAATAACGTGGGGCCTGCTAGAATGTGGAATTGGGAAGAATCGTGGACCAGCCCCAGGAAGGACCAACCATGAAGCAAGGAAAGCCTGAGAGACTAATGAGCAGAAAGCTAAATTTGGGATGAGAAATTCTACACCTGACGCTCACATGCTCCACGTGAGGCTTTTATCCCTCAGTAGTCGAGTGTCCCACAGTGCCCAGTGGTGTGTACCCTTGGTGGACACAGGGAAGGAGAACTTGGAGCAAGGCTTCAGCGCACAGTGGGCTCATCTTTTGAAAGCACATTCATCATTTTGGGACATTTGGAAGGAAGTTTCCCAAAAGGCTCATGAGAGGGATTTCACCAAAGGAAGTTCCAGTTTGGGGGCGGTAGCCTGTGAGGTCCTATCTGTCCCTGGGGTCAGCTCAGGAGGAGTCAGAGAATAGCCTTCTGAGACAACATCCGAGAGCCAAGAAAAAGAAATGACAGGTGGAAATAGAAGATGCACTGTCAGGTGGCTCAGAAGGAAGCTTAGCAAATAAAAGCCGCTGAAAGAATCGAATGGGGGGGAAATGCATTCAAAGTTTGCACAGGACACGGAACTCTGAATTTAAGTAAAACCTGCATGGTGAGGTAGAAACAGGAGTATTCTGTTTGTTGTCTTGGTGTGGCTTTTCTGGGTTTTTTTTATTGCTTCCCGTGTGCCCAGCTCTGAGCTAATGATTACTCAGCAGGCATGGTCCTGCACTCGTGGAGCTCACAGTAATGAACAAAACATTAATTTTATCTTTGGATAAGTGAATGAAAAGAAACACAGCACTGGGAGAGGGTTGACTAAAGCGGTGGTGGAAACATAATTTAGGAAGATAGTCACTTAAATACGCGAAGCCAGAGCATTTTCAGCCAACGAGAAGGGCCCTAAGGTGCAAAAGATCCTGATGCCTTCGACGAAAAGATAGTGTGGCTGGAGCAGAGTGAACAGGAGAGAAGGCGCGAGGAGGTGAGGTTGGAAAGATCGAGAGGCACTGGATCACTCAGGGCGAGGCAAGCCATGACAGGATTTCCTTCCATATACAGGGCTCTGGATTGTTTTCTATGCACAGCAACAGAGTAGTGGCTCTTGTGCGGAAAATGGATTAAAGCGATGGCACAGTGGAGAGAAGGAAGGAGGTTGTCCCATGGTCCAGGCAAGAGCTGATGATGGTGACTCGAGCTGTTGGATTTTTATTTGTTCACTTTTCATGTGTGGCTCTTTCTCTTTTAATAGAAAAGAAGGGCCTTTGTACTGGTTTCCCAGTTTGGCTTCTGTGATCCCAGTAGCCACCTGATGGTGGAGAACGTGTATTGCAGGGGAAATAATGGGGGAATTGACTGCTGGAAGAGCGCGGTCTGGGATACCCTGGGACATAAGATCATCCCTCCCAGCCTCTGTTCATGGCCTCTCTTCTCTCCCATCTACAGAAATGGGTCATCTGTCCTCAAACGGTGAGCTAAGGCTGCATCTGTCTCCCTCATCTTCATACACATTTGGCACATAACTAGCATTGGGTAAATGTTTCCTGAATGGAATAAACTGGGTAATGGAGTGAAACCTGTGTGTATGAACTCAATCTTTCACCATGGCTATCTCTAAGATGAGGAGATACGAGATATTCTGGATGATTTAGTCAGATAGAACTTGCTGATGATTAAGTGAGAATCTATGCAGTGTGATTTTTACAGCCCTGTAACGATACCACCTGATTTTCTCCTTTGACATGCCTGCTTTCTGCTGCCTAAACTTCTGCTGTTAGAAATTCATTTCTCTGATATGAGGTTGTATCCCTTATCAAAACACAAATATCCTGAGATAACACATGAGCCTTATCAATCGTCTTGGACTTTCATGGATCTACCGTATCTTTTCTTGAGAGAAAGCAAATATCTGTGAGAGGAGGATAAAACAAAGTAGGAAGGAGCTCCTTGTGGAGAAAATGCCTTCCTTGGGATGGGTGTGAGCACGATGTAAAGAGCGAGAACAGAGAAAAGAAGACGGTTTCTAAAAGTTCACGTTCTTTGGCTCAACAATTCCACTAACCTAAAAAATAATGTTACACATGGGGCCAAGATTTATGTCTATGTCCTATGACAATCACTGTAGTAGTACTTGCAACAAAAAAAGTGGAGGCAACTGGATGTCCAGTGATGGCGCAGGGGACAAAGAAATGTGATATGCCCATACAGCGCAAGATTATGCTGCTATTCAGATTATGTTTCTGGAGAATTCTTAATAGTGTGAGATGAAAGTCCAAACAAAAATGCATGAGTGTCTGTGTGTTCTATGTATATCATACATCTACAGTATAATTTCAAATATCTGAAAGGTAGATCTAGGCAGAAAAGACTGACTAGATATGTGTGTATGTTTTTGTGAGAGTTGCATCAATAGTGATGGGTTTCTTTGGTGATATTTATTTTCTTTTGATAATTTCCTATTCTTTTCCAGAATAAAAAATAAATATGAATTATTAGAGGATGTATTATTTTTAATATCTCTATATAAACATTGTTTCAAAGGAGAGGTTGCCCCAGATGTCATAGCTTTCTTTGTGGCCACCAGGCAGGTATTGCTAGGTCTCGTGTACATTACAGATTCCACTGACCTTTTCAGAACAGCTACCTTTTCCCCTGAGGAGCAATTTCTAATTCAAATTACTGCATCTGTTTCTGGAAAAAAATCTGGGTGTTTGACTGAACTTGAATCTGTGGAACAGTTTTTCAGAACTGAGTCTTACCTGATGTTCCTCATGCCTCGAAGGCCCATTCCCATTAGAGAGAAGCTGGTGGTTACGGGAGAAGGAGGTTTGAAGAGTGTCTAAATTCACCAGCAAAATAACCATTATGTCATTTTCACAGCATTTGAAATTCGGCTCCCTGGCACTTGGTTGAAATGAGTGTAGGCTGGTGGCACTGTAGTTTGGCTTCTATCTGGACATGGTTGTTCTCTTAGGCCACTTAGCTCTGGCAGAGATTAATTTAAATTGTGAAACAGTGAGGCGCCTGAGTGGCTCAGTGGGTTAAGCCTCTGCCTTCCGCTCAGGTCATGATCTCAGGGTCCTGGGATCGAGCCCCACATCGGGCTCTCTGCTCAGCAAAGAGCCTGCTTCCCACTCTCTCTCTGCCTGCCTCTCTGCCTACTTGTGATCTCTCTCTCTGTCAAATAAATAAATAAATAAAATCTTTTAAAAAAATGAAATAAGTTGTGAAACAGTGAGGAGACACATAGATTCCAGTCAACAGCATAATCCCCATCTTGTACCAGCCATAATATGCTCCTGCAAGGTGTTTCCATGACTGAACTTCTTGCTAAAGTACAAACATGGCACAGAATAGTGGAAATCATCTTTAAAAAGGCGTTGGTATTCATTTCCATTTTTCTTCCTTTCTCCTGGGGGTGGATATGTTTCTACTGGAATCGTTTATGTTCAATTAGATGATAATTTCTGCAACACAAGGAATGAGTTTATTGCTAAATTAATTGCAACACAGTAAAACAAGTTCTTTAACTCCTTTCCTAAATTATTTAATGTAAAAAGAAGAAAACGCTGATCTTTGTAATGAGTTGTCTCATTTTCACAATACAGAAAGTTTCATTTAAATGTTAAAAAGTATGATTGGCAACTTATTTAATTCTGTAGCTTATTAATCTATTAATGTCATTTATTTTTATCACCAAGTTGTTCAGATTTAACCACTAGGAAAAAATACATGATGGGGGTTAGAGCTATATGTAGATAAACTGGTCTCAATTGGGAGATTTT
>CM053603.1:72676152-72703534 GCA_028646535.1 Procyon lotor
CAGGCTCTCCACTGAGCAGGGAGCCCTATGTGGGACTCAATCTCAGGACCCTGGGACCATGACCTGAGCCAAAGGCAGGTGCTTATCCAACTGAGCCACCCAGGCGCCCCATTTGGAAGGAATCTTACAGATATTTTAGTCCAACCTATTCATTTTATACAGGAGGAAACTGAGGCCAACAGAAGACGGGAGTCTGGCTCAGGGCCAGACAACTCAAAGTTGATTGCTGTAAGTGACTAGCAGTCTCCAAGGATGAAATAGCTCCAGCTATTTCAGTAGTCTAGCTATTTCAGTGGTCCATTGTGATCAAACTGTGGCCTGGCAGTGCATAATAATACCTCACTCTTCCTGTAGAAACAGATTGCATTCAAGTCAAGCTGCAAGGACCATCACTCTGAAGGTCAGTCAGTTACTGAAAGCGATTTGGTCTGAAAAACAAAGCTGAAATTTCTTTAGCATTGTCAGTCTCAATAAATGGGATGGCTGTGCTTCAAGGATAAAACCCTGTTTCTTAGTTTCTCCTTCTTTTTCTTTAATCTGAAAAGCCCAACTGTGGAAACTTTGCAGTAGATGATAAATTGTCACACCTGACACGGGTAAGAAGGACAGAGGATATACCTACAGGTCCTGGGTGAAACAGGCTGGGATTTTTTTCTTTGAAATTCAGTTGTGGGTTTTTAATTGCATGGCCAAAAGCAGTCTCCTCACAGGGAATGGCAGGAATAAAGATGAAGTGTTCAGATGTGCAAACATTCACCACTATTTTATTAGGAGCTTTGTGCACAGTTTATACCCTTTTTGTAGCTTATTCCACGGCTCTGTGTGCAAAGCCTCAGTCATAAGCATAGCTCCTGGGTTTTTTCTCCTGATCATCGCTCTACGATCTGTTCCACTGCACATCAGTAACACTTTATGGGTACATTTAGCTTCAAATCCAAGTATTTGGATTTGAAGACCAGGAAGGCTTTCCTTTGGCCAAGTCGCTTTTCTTCTCGGGACCTTGGATTAGATCAGTAAGTTTCAGACTGGGTTCCTCGGGGACCTCCAGGAGCAGACAAGGCTCTGAGCAGCTAGAGAACAGAACCCATTTCTACACTGCTCATCTGTGTTTCTCCAGAGTCTGACACAGTGTCTGGTGCAGAGGAGGCCCTTAACAGATATTTTAAAATATTTTTAAGAGAAATGAGATGCACACCCTGCTCCTTTACCAGCTTCAACCAAAATAGTTTCACTCGTGTCTGTTTTATAAATTAGACTTATACATAAGGTTGTGTCTTGAAAAAGATAGATTCCACTGCAAAAAAAGAAATTAACACTGGATTGGAGAGATGATATCTAAGTTCCCTTTTAGAGTATAGGCTTTTATAAAAATGAGCAGTAGAAACATGAAATAAAAAATGCATTTATCTCTGCTTGGAGCTCCCCTCAAGTGACAGGAAGAGAACAAAGCTGGTATGAACTTATAGGACAAAGGGAACAGGAGAGATGGGAGCAGGTGAGAGCTGGTAGTTCATTTGAGAAGCTAGGAAGCAGATGGATGAGCAATTTCGAAGACAGACAAGGTGAAAGTTGCATGCCTAAGATGTGTGCAGGAAAGGAGAGCCACTAAGGGGTGGGCCAGCAGACTTTGAGATGATGGGGAGCATGCTTTTGAAATACCTGTCTGGGAGGTACTCACAGTGGGACCCTCATCAGAGATGAGAATATTATTACTTTCAGAACTCCAGGCTTCCAGCATTACATAGAAGCCATGAAGAAATCTCCTTATGTGGTGTTACAGGGGTGAGACTGCTCAGAGAGCTGTTTTGCTCTAACCACGTTTTGGAGGGAGATTCACAGATACAGTAATTACTGTGGTGTTAATATACGTCGGAACAGGGGCACCTGGGTGGCTCAGTGGGTTAAAGCCTCTGCCTTCAGCTCAGGTCATGATCTCAGGGTCCTGGGATCGAGCCCCACATCGGGCTCTCTGCTCAGCGGGGAGCCTGCTTCCCCCTCTCTCTCTGCCTACCTCTCTGCCTCCTTGTGACCTCTCTGTCAAATAAATAAATAAAATCTTTAAAAAAAAAATATACGTCAGAACGTTAACAGGATCTGGGGACAATGTAAACAAAAATGTGTCAGATATAAGAAATGAAACCTCTGTTACTTGAGTGAGGCTTACTCACATTCAGCATCAGCATATGCATTTTGGAAATGTCCGATTGCCTGTGGAGCGGGTTAAGATATTAAGTGTCTTCCACAAATACTTTCAAGAGCTTCTCCCAAACCTCAACAAGCGAGGAAAAACACAGGTGCAAATGTCCTTTCTGGTTATTTGGAGCAGGCAAATTTTAGCTTTATAGCGCTGAAAACATTGTGTGTAGTGGTTTGACCCCAACTCAACCCCGGATTTAGTTTTACTTCTATTTAAAAGTGAGGCAGTGATATTTTCCCTGCCTGTATCAATAGGGAGTGGAGAGAATGAACGAGTTAGCATTTGTGTAGTTTCAAGAGATCCTTAATTTGAAGGGACCCTTTTGAATTCCAAGTTCAGTATATTAGTTTCCTCTATATATCAAGGTCATTTTAAAGCCTTTAGATCAGTGGTTCTCGCACTTGAACATGCATCAGAATCACTCACAGGGCTTGTAAAATGCAGGTCTGGTGCGTGGCCAACAATTTGTATTTCTAACAAGTTCCCGAGCAGTGCCTATGTTCCAGGTCCAGATCGGGTTTTGAGAACCATAGCTTTAAAGTCCTTAAGCCCTGAAATTCTTACTGTGCACCCACCCCAATTTATAGTCCAAAGAGAATATTGCTGAAGTATAAAATAAAAATTTTATTTCCTTAAGTCAGTCAGAGAAAGACAATTATCATATGATCTCTCTGATATGAAGAATTTGAGAGGCAAGGCGCGGGGTTGTAGGGGAGGAAAATGAAACAAGATGGGATCAGGAGGGAGACAAACCGTAAGAGACTCCTAAACTCACAAAACAAACTGAGGGTGGCTGGGTTGTGGACACTGGGGAGGGTACGTGCTATGGTAAGTGCTGTGAAATGTGTAAGCCTGACGACTCACAGACATGTGCCCTGGGGCAAATGATACATTATATGTTAATAAAAAAATAAATTATTAAAATAAAAAATTATTTCTTAAAATTATAATTTGCCTATAAGCTAAACTGAAAATAGCTCCTTTCTACATTTTTCTCCTCTTTATGCGATGCTGTCTGTGTGCTGGGCTATTTGGCACCATATACAGGAGTTACTGAGCTTCCCTAGAAGCAATATCAATACTGTATTCTTGCCTCATCCTTAACATCTGCATCAGCTATTTAGGAAGGTCTGATGGGCTCAAGGCACTAGATGAGATTGTAGATGTCGAGACCTATCTGGAACATGGTCCTAGCCACCAGGTAGGGTCCTGGATAAACCAGGGCACAGCTTTGTAATGATACAGAGAGCAGCACTGGGTGCTCCTTTCACACATAGAGGACCTATTGTCCCAAATGGAGGTCCCTCATTTCTGAAGCCCTAAATCCCCCCCTGAAATTTCCCATAGCATATAAGACAAAAGGCCGGTCATGAACAGGATATTGAGTGATCCCACGTGGAATTAAGAGAGGGAGGGAGAGAATAAACTAAAAAGAGGACAGAAAAGGCCAGAAATCAGGGTCTGGAGGAGACAGCCAAGAATGCAGGCCATTTCACCAAGGGCAAATACACTAAAACATGAAATTTCCATGGTTTAAATGTGTATCCTGCCTTTCTCCCCCTCTCCTGTTCCTTTCTTCCCTCCAAATGTTTATAAAGTATATATAATAAGCCAGGTATTACAGAGAGATGAAGAAAATGACATCCCTGTCTTAATGAGCTCCCAGTGTAGTCAGGGAGGCTGATAATTAGAGGACACCATGATGAGGACAAGACATACTGTAAACAAAGTGGAAGACAAAGGTCCACTATGGGAATGCAGCAGCCTGGGGAGGACTTTACAGAGGGTGAGGTTTGTCATTTCTTGGGTCAGTGAGGTCAGTACAAGATCTTTTTTTTTTTTTTTTTTTTTTTAAGATTTACTTATTGTAAAAAAAAAAAAAAAAGATTTACTTATTTGTTTTAGAGCGAGCAAGCGAGACAGAGAGCAAATGGGAGGAAGGGCAGAGGGAGAGAGAGAGAGATAATCTCAAGTAGACTCCTCACTGAGCATGGAGCCCAGCTTGGGGCTTAATCCCAGGACCCTGAGATCATGACCGGAGCTGAAATCAAGAGCCAGCCACTTAACCTCCTGAGCCACCCAGGCCCCCCAGGGCAATGTAAGATCTTATTCACTGTAGTATTCTCAGAGTCTAACATACAACCTGGCACACAGTATTTTATCAATAATCATTTGATGAATGAATAGAAAGATGAATAGAGTTGCCAAGGGGTTGGAGAGGGGAAGTATCCTTTAGAAAGGATGGAGCAGCATGAAAGTTCAGAGTAGGAAACAACTGGGTATATTCATGGAACTATCAGTAAGTTTGATATTACCTGAATATGGTGCGAGGAAGGGACCAGCAAACTTGGCTATGGAGGGCCAAACCCAAGGATAATCTTGTATGCTAGGTTAAGGAGCTTGAATTTTATTCTGTGGATTAGGATACCACTGATTTTTAAGCATGGTCGGGAAAGATTACCTTTAACAAATGGTAAGGAGGTAGCTTTGAAAGGAGTGACTTGAGATGGGGAACTGGTTATGGGTTCTCATTACACAGACAATAGATGATGTTACTATAGTAACTGTTCAGGCCCATCACTATTTAGTAAGGACAGAAGATGACCTCTCACTTCCTTTTCTTTGAACTTAGAAAGGAAAATTTTGTCTCCATATTTCCTTAGTAACCAGATTATGAATCAAGGCAACATATGAATTTAACATTTTTAAATGTTTATGAAATTGGCTGTACTTCTAGAGAGAGGAGTCATCAGCAGAATGATATAAGTCCTTGGTAAACTATACTTAAAAGAAGGCTCATTTTGTAGATCCAACTGGATGTTGTCACAGAAGCAATTAGAATATAACAGATGCTTCAGAAACCTCTCTGCCCATTAAGATCCCCTTAGTGTGTTGAGTTGTCTGATCAGTTTGGCTTTTTGAAAATTGTTACCCCTCAATTCTTCCATTGAACCTTGGTAATAGCTATTTAATCTCTACTAAACAATATCACTGCTCTAGACTAGAGAAGGCCTCAGGGTTTTTGAATCCTTTAGAATCTTCCTTTGCTTAAGCTCTTCAGACTCTAAGCTGTTAACTGTAAGATTGACTGACAGCCATTTAACCTTGTATTACTGTGCTTTTCACCTTGAAAGAAATGAATTTCTCATACTAATTAGAGGGATGTCAACATAGTGTTTTATCTTTCCTTACTGACACACTGAAACCACTACATTTGAGGAGGGGAGGGATATGCAAACCACTTGGATCATTTTGATGCAGATACACAATGCACAATATCTGTTTGCCATTATACCTTCTGTTGATGTATTAGGGAAATTTAATAGTTTCTGTAAAAACTTGAAACTTGAAAGGAGGCAACAGATTCAGAATTAGTGGCAATTTATAGAGAACCCACTATGTGTCTGCTGCCATGCCAGTCATAGTCATTTGGCAGATGTGTGGTGATGGGGCGGGGGGTAGAGAAAGGACTTTGTAATATAGAGAAATCCCTAAAACTGTAGTATTATTCATTCTTAGTAGTATACTCTTTAGCAAAGAACATTCCGTATATCACTACCGTCTAGAAAAGAAGTGCCAGTGATTGAGTTTGCCTGACTAAGAGAGACACTCATGCCTTCTTTTATCATTCATACATTAGGGTTAATATATGTTGGTCTGTAAGTTTAATATATGTAATTAGTTTATTAATAAAATAAATATAATAAAATTAATAAATTACATTAACTTATTAATGTAAGTTGGTTTGTAAGATTAATATATGTTGGTTTGTAAGTTCCTTGGGAGCTTCCTTTATATAATCTGAAACTGGCCCCTATACCCAGGTAGGCAAGGAGAGGCTGAAGAAAGACGCAGACCACTCCAGGTTGGTAGGTGGCAGGTTTAATAAGCAAGGGAACTGGGGCGCCTGGGCAGCTCAGTGGGTTAAAGCCTCTGCCTTTGGCTCAGGTCATGGTCCCAGGGTCCTGGGATCAAGCCCCGCATCTGGCTCTCTGCTCAGCAGGGAGCCTGCTTCCTCCTCTCTCTCTCTGCCTGCCTCTCTGCCTACTTGTGATCTCTCTCTCTGTGTGTCAAATAAACAAATAAAATCTTAAAAAAAAAAAAAAGGAACACAGAGATTGTTCCATTCAGTGTTATTTGCCTGAATCATCTCACTTGTTAATATGAAATGAACTGTCTGTGCAGCTAATTTTTATTATTTTTCTTAAACAAATAAGGTCTCCTTTTCTTTGTAAAAGGTATTTACTGAGATCTTTAATATCCAGTACCCTTTTGTGTAGAGGAAATATTCACTACTACTTGCACTTGATTTAAGGTTCAATGTATTAAGCTATATAATTATAAAGACATTACTGCTCCCTTTTTTGTCTTGTTTTTATAGACTCGAGCTTTCCTATTTGTTTATTTGTTTAAAAGAGACTCATATATGGACTCCTGAATTTTTTTCTAGGATTCTTATGGTCTTATTTTTGTAGTTTTTATGCCAGGTGAATTATTCTTTTCCATTTAATTTCAGTTCTCCTTTTGTCATATCACAACTCCTGGATATTGTCCGTTTCTGATTCTGTTTTGGTCTACTGATCTCGCTTCTTAATCTTCTGTCAGTACCAGAGTATTCTAATTACACTGCCTTAGTGGGATGTGTTAATGTCTAATAGGACAATTATCTTCCAATTTTCTTATGTTTTCAAAAGATTCTTCTCCTCTGACATTTATTTTCCCACATGGATTTTAAGATCATTTATCCATTTCCAAAGGACACCTTTTTCCCCCCTACTGCTAAGTTCTAAGAAGTTAGTAGCACAGCATTTCTAAGACAACTGTGCAGCATGACAGTGATTTTAGAACTCGTTTTAAGGTAAATGCAGAAACAGTCTTCATATATTTGTTTCTTCTTCTGATCCTCCATAAAAGTCGGTGCCTATATTGCTATCTATGGCTGCATAAAAAAAGCACTCCAACACTTATTGGCTGAGAGCAATGATAATCATTTACTGTTTTCCATGGTTGCTGTGGGTCATGAATTTTAAAAGTGATTCAGCTGGGTGGTTAATGCTCAGGGGCCCATGAAGTTATAGTCAGACTTCAGGACCACAGTCATCTGAAGGCTGAATGACTCACTTGTACAGCAACAAGTTGGCAGAGGGCCTCGGTTCCCTCCATATGGACCTCTTCCCAGGGCGTCTTGGGAGTCCTCAAGGCCACTAATGGTGGACATTGGGCATCATCACTAGACTGGCTTCCATTGCCACCTCAGGAACCTGGCCATGGCTGCCACTCCTGCCCGGGCCTTGCCTGGATGGACTCCATGTGACCTCCAGCCCTTCTCATTACCGACTTCAGATATACAGTCTGGGGAGGATGTGTCTCATTGGCAGAGGCTGGTCATGTGTCGACACGATGGGCCTGCAACAAGGGAGGCTGGGAAAGTGAGTAACCAGGGTTTTAGCTTCTTCAGTGGGAGCCAGACTTCGTCTCATAAAGTAGAAGATTCTTCTAACAAAGGAAGAGGAATGTGAGGCCAAACATAATAATAAATACCTACTATAGTAATGAACTTTCTAGTTCTGAAAGATGTGGACAGAGAGATGGCCCTTCCAGTGTTTTGTGGACACATTTCTTTCGGCTTTCACAGGAGTAGATGAGTAAGGGAATCCTTCTTCAATTCATCTTCTGTGTTGCTGACTGTAGAGGGAGCCATTTGCTTGGGACAGCAATTGTCAGCGTTGACACTAGGAAAAGGTGCAACCTTGCCCGAATAGGGGGCATGGCCAGCCCGCTGGGGGTGGGGGTGGGGGTGGTGAACTCCATGGAGTGCGCACCTGCTTGCAGAAAGAACCAAGACACTTGGTCCTGGATCTGCCTAGCTGATCACTCAGCTCAGACCCCAATTCCACACCATTCAGCTGATAAGAGGTGGTAGGACACAGACCCTCTGTCATCCATCTCAGCCCCAGAAGGGGCTCCAGCATGCTCTTGGGTGTGTCTGATTGCATGCAGCATGGATGGCCATCGCTGTGCCTTCCCGCATGAGGTGGATGCTCCTGGGCCCCAGAAAATGAACAGATTAACTTGGCCATGTGAACTTTAGAGAAGACTTGTTCTGAAAGGGACAATATTGAGCGGTTCTTTCTGGCAGTAATTATGTACCAGACCGAATGCTTTGTGAGGCCACTTCTGGCTGGGTCAGGAAGGCCATGTCACTGGCAGAGAGGGAGTTTGTCCATCTATCTGCTAGGGCAGAGGGTATCTTTTCTAGTTCATTTAGAACTACCCTCAGGTTATGTGAAAAGTTGGAAATGTGAGTAAGGCTGTATTTAACTACAAGTCAATTCGTGTGAGCATTTCCTGGCCCAGAACCAGGGTAGGACGCAAAAGGAATCTGATTCATGGTTCATATTTTCAGGGAATTTCTAGGTAATTTGAGGTATGAACATCTCTAGACCAAATGACCAGAACCGCAGGCAGGAGGTAATGAGCATCAGTGGGGATGAGTGGGCAACATCAGACTCCCCAGCTCCCTGGGCCCCACCCCTGGAGATGCCACTTCGGTAGGTTTGAGGGAGGTCTTGAGAATCTGCATTTTTAACAAGTTCCCAGGTAATGCTGATGCTGCTGCTCCAGGGACTCTGCTTTGAGATCCACTGGGCTAGGAAATCAGGGAAGAGAGCATGCTCACTTCCAGCGATGGCTTTAGAAAGAAAATATTGACTTTTGACAAATTTTGGTAAGTTGAATCAGGTTTTTAATAAAGGTGCCTCACATTCAATTTTAATATATATTTATGACCCCACTGAAGAGAATGGTATTTACACCCCAGAAAAAGATTTTCTTTCAACATTTAGGTTACACTAACCTGAAAGAACAAATTATTTTTGACCCAGTAAGTCCTTGTCTAGAATTTTATCTTGAATCGATAGAGGTGGGTGTAAAGATAAATATATGAAGGTCTTCATGGCAGTATTGCTCACAATAGTGAAAAATTGGAATCAAAATAAATGCCTAGAAATAGAGACTAGTATAGCTTCCAGAACAAAGTTCTTTACAGCTGATTAAAAATGATGATGTCATTATATATTCATTGGCATGCAAGGTGTTCTAAAATAATGATGTGTACAAAGCTATCGTTGATACACACACACACAATCCATGTGTGTGTGCGTGCCGATGGTTCTCCTGAGCAGCTTTTCCCTTCTGTGTTTTCTAATGTGTCTGCAATGAACACGGATGACTTAGGTTATTCTTTTCTCCCAAAAGAAGAGGGAAGCACTGATGCATTTACCTTAAGTATTTCGGTCAGTCTTGAACTAGCCCAACCTCCCATCACAAAAGGTTTTGTTTCTCAAGCCAGGATTGTCTACATTGGCATATTAGAATGATTAAACTCCCAAATACTGGCTTCTGGCTCCTTGGGGTAAGCACAACCGAAGAAGCTGGAGTCTGGCTTCCACAAATCTCTTTTCAAACTGTATCCACATTTAATTGCTTATTAAAAAAACAGACACTCTTTTTTTCTTTTTTCTTTTTTTTAAACTGATAGGTGCTATTCTTAGAGGCCTCTTCTGGTACTTTCAAAAGGAAATGAACGTTTGCAAACCCCTGAACTCCTGTTGTTTTTAATCTTCCATACAGTTCAGCTGAATATTTGTTGTGTGAAATAACCATGTCGTAAAAATAGAAAGTTTATTTCCCATCTTCTGGTATTTATTATCTCCCCAATGAGCAGCAAGTTTTCTTTCCCAAGCTGACCCACTTTTTTTCCAAGTAATGTAATGTTGGCGGAGACAGTGGGGCACTATTGGGAAGTTGTCCTGTGCAAAAGCACTGGGGTGGGTGCCATGGGGTCAAGGGAGGCGGCGTAAATGTGTCCTGGGCCTCTACCCACAACAGAGCACTCTTCTATGTATCATTGCATTTGAGCTTTACTGGAGCTTTGTGCACAGGGCTTTTTTGCCCAGGTGAGGAAGCGGAGTCACAGATGTTTTGTAATTTAGTAAACATCACAGAGTCAGACTCTAAGGCAGTTCACAGTGCTCATCTCAATGTGCCCCCGCTCCATTCCCACTGGAAGCTTCTGGAGGCTGTTCCTCCTGGACCTTCTTCTTTCCTCCAGACTACCTCCTTCACCAGCCTTCTCAGGGGGTCTGGCTTGGACACAGCTGCTCCTGATGGTTGGCAACAACTCCCCTAGGTGGTGGCTGCTGTCCCATGCCTGTGGAGTTGCCCTGTGCCAATTCCCAAAGAATCGCTCAAGGGGGGTGGGAGTAAAAGTTTCCATTGGTATTTTTCTTGTTGCTCATGTTTAATGCTCAACTTGTTCATATCGTCAAGACAACCACCTCCATGCCTCTACTTCTCCCCAAACCCAGCACCCTGTGTCATGGCTAGGGTTCTTCAGGAAGCAGCCTCTGACATGAAGCCGAGTGGGCAGGATGCTTACTGGGGAGTGCCCTCAGGAGAGCCCTGTGGACAGGAGGGGTGAGGCAGAGGGGGGACAGTGCAGCAATGCAGTCCTGACAATCCTGGCCCAAATCCACAGGGAGTTCTGGACCTACCAGAATTGTCTACGTGGGCCAAAATGGCCAGGCCTCCTACCTCTACCATGGTCAGTCATTCAACATGGGCTGTATGGGAACGGCGTGATCTTGGGCAAGGCAGCTTTCTGCAGCAGAGGCAGGTCCTGAGGGGGCCACAGCTGGAGGCCGGGTGTCTTTGGTGCTTCAGGAAGCTGGGGAACAGCTCCCTCCTTGAAAGGAAATTGGGGTGGTGCGTCGCCATCCCTGGGGTGTTGAGGTAACATGGTGAAGAGAGAGAGCAGCCTGCTTTGCAGATTCTGAGGCAATTAGTGATATCCTGAGGTCCACTATCATCGAAAGAGAAGCTCAAGGAAAAATCTTCACCAAAGATAAGGGTCAGGTAAGCCTCTCAGCAGAGTGGCACAGCTCTCACACACCCTACTGGTTCGTGGCCCCTCATAACAAGCCCTGAGCCATTGTCTGGAGAGGTGGAGAGATGAGATGACAGATGCCATGTCCTCCCGAAATTTCAACCTTTGGAGGAGGGATTTTGTCTGATAATTTCCTTATTTTTCAAAATCAGCTCATGAAAATCCTTATCTGGATGTGTCACTTCTATGAGGGATTAGAAAAGTCACGTTTTGCATTTAGGAAGCCACAGTTCTAGTCCTTACTTTGCCTCTTTGTTTATAGCTCTTTGACCTCAAGCAAGCCACACAGCCTCTCTTGGCCTCAGTTTCCCCATCCATAAGATGAGACAAGTTGGCGTGAAGAAGTCTATAGTCACTTCCAGCTCAGGATCGTGAAGCTTCTCCATCGTCTAGGCCAGGAGTTGATAAACTACAGCCCACAGGCCAAATCTGGCTCAATACCTGTTTTTGTCAATAAGAGTTTACTGGAACACAGCCATGCTCATTTATTTACCTCTTGTCTATGGCTATTTTCATGCTACAACAGCAGAGTTGAGTACTTGTAACAAAGATTGGTTTGCAAGTCTAAAACTACTTGGCTCTTTACAGAAAAAGTTTGCCAGCCCATAGGCAAATCTTCCATCATGTGCCACTCTAAAGAGTAGGGGGAACAATATAGGCCATGAGGACGTGCCTTTGCAATAATTTGGGCCAAGAGGGGCAACTATATTTCTGGAGTATTCCTGAAGCACTTGCAAAACAGGGGAGGGTAAAAGATTAGGAGAGGAGGAACTATGATCCTCTAACTTGACCTTAACTCCTATCTTCAAGCATCTAAAATATAATATAAAATATAATCTCCCCCTTAAGAAATTAGAAGAAATAATGACTAGACAATCAATAGAGGACACTGACAAGACCAAAACTCCTTAAAAGGATCAGCAGAATTAATAAATCTTTAGCCATAATGTCCAAGGAAATAAGAAAGAAGACTCAAATTCATGAATCAGGAATGAAAAGGGAGACGTTACTACTACCTTTAAGGAAATGAAATGTATTATAAGGGCATACTATGAACAACAGTATATCTGTGTGTACTGTGCATAAAGGGCAGTGTCTGCAAGGATTCCTGAGTAAGCAATGTCCCAGGTGCTTACGTGAGATTTTGTTTGCCAAAATATCCAGCCCTGCATCAGCTCTTTATCGCCCACATGGCAGGAGGTTTTACAGGGAGGGCAAACGCAGCTTTCACTTTTACCATCAAGGTCATCCATCCAGGCACAGAGCTGGGGAGTAAATGAGTAGAGTAAATGTGTAAAGGGAAATTTTAGAGGAAAAGAGAGAAGAATCTCTGCTGGTGAAATGTCACAATCATCAAGCTATCACTCCTTCAAGGAAAAGAGCTCGCTAGTAAGAGACCATGGAAGTAGGAGGAAGCCCGACAATATTACTATGATGAGCTGTGCTCTGTGCCCTTACGGAACACAGCTCCTAGTTGCTGACTGTCTCTTCATATCGTCTTGTGTTCATGTCACTGTCCAAACATTCCCAGGGGGTAGTGTCAAGTGTTCTGATCCTCCTCATCCTGTGTTTCGCAGGTGGGGAAAGACTTCAGGATGATTTTGCCTGAGGTTTCAGAGTGCCTGCAGTGTTGATTGTTGGTGCCAGCCATTTGCCTCTTAATATTTGGTCCTTCTGGTTGCTTTTCACGTTTCATGTTGTTATTAGTATTAGTGTTGCCTTCCCAAGGAAATTCCACTCCACTGGAAGTCCAGGGAGATGTCTTATACCAGATCATAGAAAGTTCCATTTGAGAGGAGGTCCTCCGTCTAATGAAACTGTTTAGATATACTATGAGCAAACTGAGGCTCAAGGAGGTGACCTGAGGGCTTTGTAGCCGGTGAGAGGAGAGCTAGAACAATAACTATGATCCTCTAACTTGAAGGCTAGTGCTTTTTCCACAGACCCTCAGTACTCCTCTTTGTAGCATGGTGTCTTATGTCCACCTATAAAGTAGCACTCCTGGTGATCATCTAGACAGATACCCTGTCTTCCCCCAGTAGATTGCAAGCTCCTTCTGGGTTAAAAACCATGGCTACTATTTACATTACCTTTGACTTTAACTCCTACCTTCAAGCATCTAAAATATAATCCCCCCCCTTAAGAAATTAGAAGAAGAGCAAATCAAACCCAAAACAAGCAGAAGGGAGGAAATAATAAAGACTAGAGTGGAAATAAATGTAATAATGACTAGACAATCAATAGAGGACACCGACAAGACCAAAACTCCTTAAAAGGATCAGCAGAATTAATAAATCTTTAGCCATAATGTCCAAGGAAATAAGAAAGAAGACTCAAATTCGTGAATCAGGAATGAAAAGGGAGACATTACTACTACCTTTAAGGAAATGAAATGTATTATAAGGGCATACTATGAACAACAGTATGCCAGCATATTAGATAACTTAGAGAAGATGGACAAATTTCTAGAGAGACACAAGTTACCAAAACCGAGTCAAGAACAAAAAATCTGAATAGATTAGATAGATTAGATACAAGTAGATCAAATTAGTAAACTGAAAATTTCCAATAGAGAAAATCCCAGGCCTAGAAGGCTTCCCTGAATTCTGCCAAATATTCCAAGAAGAATTAATACCAGTTTTTCATAAGCCCTTCCAAAAAATGGAATATGAGACACTTCCTAACTTCTTCTATGAAGCCATTCTTTGATACCAAAACCAGACTAAGACATCACAAGCAAAACCAAACAAAACTATGAGCCAGTATCCATCGTGAATGTATGTCCAAAAATCATCAGCAAAATACTACTAAAATGAATCCAGCAACATTAAAAAAAAAAAAAAAAAAGGATTATACTTGATGACCAAGTGAGATTCAGCTGAAGAATGCAAGGGTCATCTAACATCAGAAAATCAATTAATGAACTAAAACATATGAATAGAATAAAGGACAAAAACAGTATAATCATCTCAATAGATGCAGAAAAAGCATTTGACAAAATCTAACATCCTTTCTTGATAAGAAACACTCAACAAACTAAGAATGGAAAGGAATTTCCTAAACCTGATGAAAGGGTATCTATGAACACATCTACAGCTAATTTATACTTAATGGTGTAAGAATGAATGTTTCCACCCAAAAAATAGGAATATGACAAAGACTTCTTCATTCACCACTTCCATTTAGCACTGTGCTAGAGGTTCTAGCTGGGGAAATCAGGCAAGGGGAAGGAATAAAAGGCATTGGAGAGGCGCCTGGGTGGCTCAGTCGTTAAGCGTCTGCCTTCGGCCCAGGTCAGATCCCAGCGTCCTGGGATCGAGCCCCGCATCGGGCTCCCTGCTCTGCGGGAAGCCTGCTTCTCCCGCTACCATTCCCTCTGCTTGTGTCCCCTCTCTCGCTGTGTTTCTCGCTGTCAGATAGATAAAATCTTAAAAAAAAAAAAAAAAAGGCATTGGAAAAGAAGTAAAATTATCTCTATTTGCAGAATAGAGATATTCAGAATAGAGATGCAGAATAGAATCTGATAATTTTTCAGATTGGAAAAGAAGTAAAATTATCTCTATTTGCAGAAAACATGCTCTTGTATATAGAAAACCCTAAGAAATCCACTAAAAACTATTAGCTTTAATAAAGAAGTTAAGCAAGATTGCAGGATACAAAATCAATACACTAAAACCACTATTTTTTTACATAGCAGTGAACGTTTCAAAAATGAAATTAAGAAAACAATTCCATCTACAATAGCATCAAGAATAAAATGCTTAGGTATAGGCAACCACTGTGACCAAGATGGCCAGGAGACTCACTACTTACCTCGAGGATGCCCGGGCCAAGATGCTGGTGCTGGTCATGTCCTTCACCATTGATATCCTCACTATAATTCTGCTAACCCTCAGCCCTTTCACCAAATATGTCACCATGATCAACCAGGCCACACCCTATAGCTATCCAGTGGCCCCCACCCCTGGAGATGATGGGAACAAGTCTAATGCACACAGCCACCCCCAGAATCCCCAGGGCCCAAGCTTGGAGTAGCTGAAAAAATTGTGAGCACCTGTGGCGATAATGGTCCTCTCTCCTGTGGCCCCCTCCCTGGTGGCCTCCCTTGTGGCCAATAAAATGTGAAGAGTGACCTTCTCCCCCCAAAAGAATAAAATACTTAGGTATAAACTTAATATGATACATGCTTTATTCTGAGATGAACTTTGGAGGTACAGAGATGAACAAAGTAAAAAACATTTACAGATTATATATTAAATGAAAGTTTAATATCTATAATAATAACTACAACTCAGCAACAAAAATACAAACAACTCAATTTAAAAATGGGCAAAGGATTTGAATAGACATTTTTTCAAAGAAGATAAATGGCCAATAACCACATGAAAAGTCATTTGGGAAATGCAAATCAAAACTACAATGAGATGCCACTTAACAGCCACTAGGATGGCTATAATTTATATATAAACCATGTATACACACACACACACACACACACACACACATACATACAAATATATATATATTTATATATAAACCAGAAAATAACAGTGCTGGCGAAGATGTGGAGAACCCTCACACACTAATAGTGAGAAGGTGAAACGGTGTAGCTGCTGTGGAAAAGAGTCTGGTGGCTCCTCAATCAGCTAAATATAGAATTACCACACAACCCAGCAAATTCTACTCCTAGGTATATACTCAAAAGCATAGAAAATGGGTACTCAGATACTTGTATGCCAATGTTTATTGCAGCATTACTCATGATATTCAAAAAGTGGAAACAACTCAAGTGTCCTTCAACAGATGAATGGATAAACAGAATGTGATATATACGTACAATGAATATTATTTGTCCATAGAAAGGAAGTCCTGCTGATGAGACACATTGATGAACCTTGAAAATAGTATGCTAAGTGAAGTAAGCCAGATCCCGAAGGACATATATTGTATGATTTCATTTACATGAAGTCATTTACCTAGAAGAGTAAAATTCACAGACACAGGAAGTGACTAGAGGTTAGTAGGGACTTGCAGGAGAGGTGCATGGGGAATTACTGTTTCATGATTATAGAGTCTCTATTTAGGATGATGAGAAATTTTAGAAATAGGTAGTGTTGATAGTTGCACGTGGCAAAAATCCTTGATGCCATTGAATTGTACACTAAAAAATGGATTAAGAAGTAAAAAATAAAGATGAACAGGACATAATCTGTATACTCAGGGAGCTTACTAACTGGCTGGAGAAGGATAGGGGAGTGGAGTAACAGATTCATCTCTGTGACTATGAGTATTAGAAAGCAAACCATGGCAGGCAGTACCTCAGCTAATCCTGGCCCAGTGGCTGCCGTAGAATGGATATGCACACTGGGAAGATTCCAGTAGGGTCGCCAACATCTAGGACTGCGGAATGAAAAAAAGAACTGGTTTCAAGTTCTGGCTCTGTCATATGTCAGTTGTAATGAACTTGGTTAAGTTACTTACTGTCTCAAAGCTCACTCATTGAAAAATGTACCTACTTCCCCGGACCCTCACATGACATGACATGATAAAGAGAAGCTGCTCAGCACAGGGCCTGGCACTTGTCTACTAAAAAGGGGTTAGCCATCACTATTGTTGTTTTTTTTTTTTTTTTTAAAGATTTTATTTATTTGGCAGAGAGAAACACAGCGAGAGAGGGAACACAGGCAGAGGGAATGTCAGCGGGAGAAGCAGGCTTCCTGCCGAACAGGAAGCCCGATGTGGGGCTCGATCCCAGGACCCCGGGATCATGACCTGAGCCGAAGGCAGATGCTTAACGACTGAGCCACCCAGGCGCCCCACTATTGTTGTTTTTAATGATGAACTGGGATGAATTTGGATCAAATAAAATTTTTTAAAAGACCATAAACCAAGTACCAAAATACCAGTCCCGCACCTGAGAGAGGAAGGTACAGGAACTGAGGATGGAAAGCTGGGGTGAGCCGTGGAAGGATGGGACCCAGGAAAGGAGGATGGGAGAGAGTCGACGGTGACAGGACCCAGAGGAGAGAGAGGAGAATCTGAGGGAGACAGACCCAGGCTCAATGACACGAGGGAAGAGTGGAGTTGGCTTAAAAGGAAACTCAACCAGAACTGCCAAGTGGCATCTGTTTGCAGTTGTGTTTCCCTAGTGCGACAGGTCCTACCTGTTCCAGGGAAGGATGGGGATGGAGGAAGGAAGCAAGAACTCAAACTGTTCCATGTTACATTTTCTGTCACCGCGTTCTCTTCAAAATGTCTGGACCCTCCATTTTGAGACGGACCCATGGTTTGAGCCAGGAGCACAGTGGAATTCTCCACGACATGACCACAGTCACTCTCCCTTTATCCTAATGGGGTCACAGTCCCCTTCTAAGGAACGCACAGCCCACACAGTGAGTGGGTAGAAGGAAGCAGGACATGGCTGCCATTTGATCCCTGGTCTTCTCTGGCTTGAAGCTGAAGTCAGAGCCACTTAACACCTACCACAGGGCTTTTCCCAGAGGCACACCCACGTCAAGCATCTTCACACTCACCACTAGTGGAATAGACTGGCCAGACTTCTTTTGTTTTGTTTTATTTTTTTTTTTTCTAAAGCTACCTTGGCCACCCTTTGCATGCGCACATACCCACTTTTTAAAAATCATCCTAGATAGAAGCTGTGTTTGATGACTGGTTGGCCGACATTCTTCTGTCTTAGAAACCGATGCTTCCTGTCAGATTCACTGTTCTTTAGAAAAAAGATGGAGGTGAAGCAAAAGTGAGGGACAGCCAATGGTAGACAGAGAGGAGCAGACTTAACTCACAGGAGGGTGTGTGTCCAACCCGTGGCTTGAAGCTCCTTGGGAAGGGGGCGGGTATACACTTCTGGAAGGAAATTTGTGAACCCATACATGCACCTAACATTATGTGTCACATATGTACTACTTCCAAGGCCGTGAACCTTCCATTGAAATTAATAAAGAGACTCTTAATTTTAGAAAATCAACATAAAGATTAAGGATTTATCTATTTTTTAAGTCCGAGAAAGCAGAGCCCTGGAACCAGAGCATTGTGGGCCTGTGACCAGTGCCGTTGCATGGTGTCCCAGGCTCAGGAGGGGGCCTTGCACTTGGGTTTTAGTAAAATCCCTAATGATTTTATCTTTGGATTTGTGTTTTATGAGTGAAGTCTGATGGGACAATGGAATCTATGCTGGGGGCTTGAAGCCTCACTTGAATGCTGCCTCCCGCCACCTCCTTGGGAAGGCTTTCCACCACCCACTCCCTAACTACCTGGACCTCACCATCCTCCATTCCCTATGGGAGCCTCTGCACAGATAGTGGGGGATCAGGGACTGGCAGGGCCCTCGAGCCCCTGCAAGGGTCTTCACCCTCCTTGAGAGTATCTATCCCAGTTCCTGAAGGAGAACATTAAATGGCCCATAAAAAAACACCGTGACAGGTCCACAGAGAGAAGCAGAAGAAAGAAATCAGCTTTTCTCTTGGTTTTTGAAAGGGGGGCCTTGCACTGTCATTCAGCTGTGGGCCTCACACATTATGTAGCTGGCCCGACTAGAGCCTTGTCAAAAAGCGGCCCAAGGACCGGCAGCATTGGTATCAGTTGGAAGCTTGTTTGAAATGCAGAATTCCATTCTCCCCACACCTACTAAGACAGCATCCACATTTTTAACAGGATCTCTAGGTGATTCATATAGCACTGAAGTTTGAAAGCGGGGGTCTAGAACACACTCGGATTCGGTGACACTGGGATTCATCTAATAAGCTGAAGTCCATGATTATAGCCCATTTTTGTTGTGATTGCTAAATGTGTCGTCCTTCTCTTTGACATAAAGCAACTGCTATTCATGGTGAAAGGTGGGATGGAGAGTTAAAAGCCTGGCCAATAAGAAAAACTAAAAAAGGAATTGCTCTGAGTACCAGGCTTTGCCAGCACTGGTGCTTGAAATGTTATTTGCCCTGTTCTCTTAGCATCTTTGCCAGCAATGCTGAGAGCCCTACTGAGGGGCATCGTGGCAGCATTAAAATAAACTGTAGCTCCCCTGGAAATTTCTTTGACCTTTATTTGCATAAGTCTTCAGGACTTGCCAGCTCTCTGGAAGAGAAGGGAAAGCAGCACCTTCTTTTCAGTCCTGGCAGAACTGGTTTTTGAGCTTGCGTTTTACTTGGCATGGCGTGTTTATTGTTTTAGTAACTTTTCAGGATCTAGGAAAGATGATTATAAAAAGCAAACAACGAGAACATGAAATGAATCCCCTATGCCATCTCTCCTCCTCACAAAAGCCTTCCTTGGGGAGAAGCAGCTGTCCTGGCCAGAGCTGGTAGGAGGGGAAGGCTGAAATAAAGCTTCTGTCTGATGCCAGGGAGAGCTGAGCAGGTCTCAGGGTGTGGAAGGGGAAATCTCCAGGAGTGAGCAAAAGGGGAGCGATCACTCACTGGCACTTGTGTCTTTAAGTGGGGCCGTAACTGGTAATGTAGCAGGGAGAGCAGGGTGTTTATTTAACTCTGTGTGAAGGCGCCCTTTATAGAATTCATACCTGTCGATCCAGTCCTTCTGCATCTAGGGGTGGAGGCTGAGAAAAGATCAGAGGTTCTGACAAAGAGTTAAACAGGAGAGTATTCATCTCAATGACATAAGAGCAAGCAGTTCAGAGCGAGATGCATACCCTCCAAGAGGGTGTACAAAAGATGACTGTATTTGAAAAATATTAGAATTTGCACTTAATTTTTCAAACTTAATTAAGAAGAAAGCTTTGCTGATATGAGAACTGGCTGTCACTCCCTCTTTTGGTCCCTAAATCAGTCACATGGGAAGAGTGGGAATGTCCCAACATGGGTCTCTTCTGGGCCAGAGCAACTATGTGGATAGAATTTATAAATGACTGTTAGGCTGTTCCATGTTTTTTTTTGTTTTTTTTTTTCTCCCGATGGAGTGTGAGGCACCTGGTGGGGGGTATGAGGAATGTACAGGACGATTCTGCCCCAGCTCCAACCCAGCTCTGGAGGAACCCAGCCCTTGCTCAGCGGCCCACGTTGGCTTCTTAATGGGAAGTCATGTGGTTTCACTTGATGGACTGTTTCCTTCCCTTCGGTTCCAACATGCCTTGTAAGAGCCTCCAGGGTTTATCATAGAAACTGGAGCTATCTCAGCAGATTTCATAATGCTGCAGTTCCCATTAACAACGCTTTACCTCCTGAACCCAGTTTTGACCTGCTCCATTCTGCTGAAGTTCACGGCTGCAGGTGAATGCCCCCGTCAGCATCTTGCTATCCATTGCGAAAAAGCAATGCTCAGTTCTGGGATTAAGATAAAGGGAAAACTAAGCTTATTAGAAAAACTGTCTCAGCCATCGGAGCAAATACCACACCTGCCAAGGGATCCTCAGGAACATTGGCTTTGCCATTGATGCATTTCTCCGCGAGTTTGCTAATATAAAGCCCATCTTTTAAATAATGGTGTTCTGTTTAAATAATCCTTTTGGAGAGAGGCTTGGTCCTAGAATTCCTTGTGTGTATTAAGACTATAAATAATCTTGTCATTAGGAATAAATCTCCTTAATGGGCACGTCATAATTGAATTCATCTCTAATTAATGTAGCATTACTTAGTGGCAAAGGTGGATTAACTTCTGTTTTCTGATTGTCCTTGAATGTCGCCTCCAAGTTGCCGGAGTGCCGATGAAGTCAGTAAGTGCTGTGCATTGATTTTTCAGACACAGGGACCGTCACCAGCACAGCTGCAGACGTGTCCCGGAGGCCAACAGTGTTCAACAGCCCAGCGGCCAGGAGCAAGATGAAACACATGAGGGAGTAAGTAGCATGTCACCTGAGCCCTGGGAGAGTAGAGTGTGAGCCCTATTGACATAGACTGTGATCCTATCACGTAATGCTATTCCACTTGGTCTCAAAAATAACAGCTGTACTTTTCTAGAAGCAAAGGTGAATGGAATGTGTAAAACACAGTTGGAGAGGCCTGCAGCTGCGTGGAAAACTCCTGCTGTGGTCTGAGTGCGTACCCACCCCTCTCCCAAATTCATATGTTGCAATCCTAACCTCCAGAGGAGGTGGTATTAGTAGGTGGGGTCTTTGGGAAGTGCTTAAATCTCATTAGGCCTCGTGGATGGGATTAGTGCCTTATAGCAGAGGTTCCAGGGAGCTCCCCAGCCCCTTCTGCCATGTGGAGACACGGGGAGGAGGTGCTGGCTTTGAACCAGGAAGAGGGGAAGGGGGCTCCTCATCAGAAGGTGAGCGTGCGGGTGCTTTGATCTTGGACTTCCCAGCCTCCAGAGCTGTGAGCAACACATTTCTGTGGTTGAAAAGTTACCCAGTCTACGGTGTTTTATAGCAGCCCTAAAGAATAAACACAGCACCTGTTACAGACTTCTTGGCAAAGAAGAAATACCGGCCTCCTAGTCTAAATTTTCCTGTACAATTCATGTCTCTAGATCAGTGGTTGGCAAATTCTCTCTTCAGGGAGCTAGATAGTAAATAGTTTTGGCTCTGTGGGTCATAGGGTTTCTGTCATAATTATTTAGTCTGCTATTATAACACAAAGGCAACCTTAGGGGCACCTGAGTAGCTCAGTGGGCTAAGCGTCTGCCTTCAGCTCAGGTCATGGTCCCGGGGTCCTGGGATCGAGCCCCGCATCGGGCTCTCTGCTCAGCAGGGAGCCTGCTTCTCCCTCTTCCCCTGCCCCTACCCCTGTTTGTGTGTACACACACACACACACACACTCTCTCTCTCAAATAAATAAATAAAATCCTTAAAAAAAAGCAGCCTTAGACAATGTATAAATACATAAGCATGGCTGTGCTTCAAAAAATATTATTTTAGATTAAAATTTGAATTTTGTGTAATTTTCAGATATCACAAAATATTCTTATTTTGATTTTTTCAACCAATTAAAAATGTAAAAACAATTCTTAGTTCACAAGATGTACAAAAATAGGTGACAGGCCACAGATTTGGCCTGTGGGCTCTCTAGTTTGAAGACCCCTCCTACAGCTGTCCTAACTCAGAAACTTTTTTCTAAAATTGACTTCCTGTCTTGGTGGTGGTCATGCACAGTTAGGGAAGTTTGGCAAACATTATTTTTTAGTCAAGTTGCATTTATATTGTTCTTGCAACACCACATATCGCCATACGGGTTCATGTTTGAAAGCAAAGGAGAAAAAAGCGCTGAAAATTATTTCTAAACCAAAAGCTGGTAATGTGTTTAGATGCTTATTATTTCAAACCCTGCTTCTGTCTGAGTGGCCACCTAGTAACAGAGTTACCATGGCAACAAGTGATGCCCAGGAGCTGGAAGTGAGAGGGAGTTTGGACTAAACTTTCTTGCCTCTGCCTCCTTTCACTTCTCCTTGCTCCGAGGAGATTATGGAGAAGCCTTTGTTAATCTCCCAGTTGATAATCTTTAAGGAAAAGCTACTTAACTATTTCGCCCTTAAAATTTAATAATGTGGTATTGTCAGATTTTTGATCTAAGACTTCATTAATTTTGCAGAGTACACAACATCCCATTTGCTAGCATATTATGAAATGCTTTAAATAATTGAAATGAAAGTAGTTCTGGCAAAATAAATGACAAAGATATGTTCTAGTGATTTCAGTCCTAGTCTTTTCTGTTTTCCTTCCTTGTTGCTTGACTGAATTTGAATTTGACCAGGTATTTTCTGGCTCATGTTTTAATGTAGAGCTTGGGTTCTCTCCCCATGGTTGGTATTGCTTCTTTGGCCTAATAACCTGCCATCCCCTCATATCCCATGTCACAAAGCCCTATACCATTCCAGAAAAGACAAAAAGGAAATTGAAGCCACAGGGCTGAGTATCTTTTGAGGATGTTATGCTTCCTGTTCTAAGACTTAGAACACAACCAGAAGAGAGAGGATCTTGTCATTCTTTCACATTCTTTGCACAGTAATGTACTGTGTGCTCTGCGTGTGGACGACCACTGTTGGGACACAAAGAGTAATGAATGACCTTTGTCCCAGGGAACTTAGAAGACAAGAGAAAGCACCAAACTTCAAAGTGGAAAGCTAAATGGCAACACAATGATTTTGTACTATGAGGTAAGGGTTCAGAAGAGTGTCCAAGTGGGACCATGCCCGTGGGCCACATGGAGCAGATGGTGAGAGCTTCAAGGTCAGAAAGGGGAAGTCATGGAGGCCTCTGGGAGAAGTAGGAACTTGGCTTTGTCCTTAAGAGAGAGGTAGAATTTGGAAAGGTAAATAGAAGGGAAGGGAGGCAGGCTGGAGGCCAACAGATTTGGAGTCCGAATCATGGCTTCACCAAAAAATGGTTTTCTGACCTTAGGCAGGTGATTTTTCAAAGATTCTATTTCCTCATCTGCAAAATGGTCATAATATTATTGCCACAGTTGGGTCCCTGGGAAAGACTTGGAGGTGGGGATTACTGTGCAGGAGGCTCGTGAGGGAGTGTTCATGAGGCCACCACATGTAGCAAGGAGGGGAAGGAAGGGGACTGGGCACAGGGACATATCCGGCTGTGACACGGTCTCATTGGAGGCCTAAGTGGACCCTACAGAGAGCTCTGAAGTGGGAATGGGGTGAGAAGGCCAGGACTTTACAGCCCCAAGTCAACAAGCACTGGATGTGGGCTGTCCTAGAAAGGGACTGTGACTGAGGAAGATATTCCTTGGCCAACGTTCTCCACCAGTGGTACCCCCAGTGGCTGGAGAGTACCTGCAGGGCCTGCTGTGATGAGTAAGTGATATAATGCAGAGAAAACTGATACATACAAGAGGCCTTCTTAAGGAAAAGTCAAATATTCAGTACTTATCAGTAAGACATAAAGAAGATCGCTTTTTATTCAAAAGAATTTAAGGAAGGGAATGCAAGGGATATATTTTAGGGATACTAACTGCATCAGGTTAATCATGCTAATTTTTTAAAAAATGATTTTGAAAAAAGATTAAGCCTATAGAAAAGTTGAAAGAATAGCACAATAAATACTGACATATGCTTCACCTAGATTCACCGGTTGCTAACATTTTGCCACATTTGGATAATCTCTTCATATCTATATAATATAGACATATATTTATACATTATTATAGTTGTTATTGTCACTGTATCATTTGAGAATAAATTTTGTTCATCATGATTTTCACACCTAAAAATTTAAGTGTGAAACTCGTGAGAATATGGACATTCTCATATATAACCTCAGTAAATGATTAAGATATTTCACATCAATATATATTATATAATATACTAATCAACATTCAAATTTCATTGATTGACCAAATAATGTCCTTTATAGCAATTTTTTTTTCTGATCCAGGATACAAGCCAGTTTCACACATTTCATATAGTTGTTATGTGTCTTGGTATCATTTATTCTGAAACGATTCCTTAGTTTTTCATTATCTTTCATGATGTTGACATTTTTGAAGAGTTGGTTGTCCCTCAATTTGGGTTTGTCTTGTATTCCTTTATGATTAGATCTAGGTTTTACATTTTGCATGATATTCTATATAAGGGGTGTGTCCTTCTGAATTTTTTTAAAGATTTATTTGCGAAGGAATGAGGGCATAGTGTGGGGAGAGGGGCAGAGAGGGAGAGAGAGAGAATCCCAAATAGACTGTATGCCGAGTGCGAGCCCAACATGGGGCTCAATCTCACCACCCAAGGTCAGGACCGGATTCAAAACCAAGAGTCAAATGCTCAACCAACAGTGCCAGGTGCCCCTCCTGAATTTTTAAAAATTTACTTTGGGAAGTTGCAGACATACAAAAGTAGTCAGAATAGTATAATTAATCCCAATGGACTCATCAGTCAGCCTAACAATTATCAACTGATGGTAAATCTTGCTTTATCTCTGCTCCCAACTATTCTCCCATGTTACTCTTGAGAGAGTCCCATTCACCATATCTTGCCATCCATTAGTTTTTCAGTAATATATAAGTTTGAACCTGCTCTTTGACATCTCCCATTTGGATGTACATTGAGGCATTTTAGACTCAGGCCTGATTTCCCTCCCAAAACTGCTCCCTCCACAGCCTTCCCCATCTTTACAGAAGAAAGGTAAGACCTAGGGCAGAACAAACCTTCTGGCTCAGTTATCTGTGCCACCCTAGGCTCACTGTGTGATGGCTTAAGGGTATCAGGCAAGTGGCTTCATGTAAAGTGAAGCTCGTAAGGAAATTAGGGAGCAACACATATGGTGATCCTAATGCCATGTTTCTTCAAGTTCCCAGTTGGGAGACCCCAAGGCTTAGTGAGCATTCATATATGCAGTGCCAGGCATAGGGCATACCCTAGCATAGTGGTCAGGTCAGGGGAAGGGATGGGGCAGGGAGACAGCAACTGCTGGGAGTTTATATCCCTGTTTATTATTACTAGTGTGCATCCTTGGACTAATTACCCAGCCTCCTGTGCCTGAGAGTTCTCATCTGTAAAGAAGAGCCAGTAGTTGTTCCTGCTTTGTAGGGTTGTTGTGAGGTGATGCCCTGCTGAGATTATGAATGCAGGAATTGCACTTAGGATACTTCATGGCACATAGTAAGTGCTCAATAAATGTTAACTCATAATAAGACTCTCAATATACATATGGTTGCTTCCTCTTAAAAAGCCACAACTGAAGTATCTGAAGGTATTGGCATATGTTAGTCTGCTAAGTGATGTTTTATACCTAAGGGCATCTGTGGGGGAAGAAGCTGTGAAGATATTTATATAGTGGTTTTTTGGGGTTTTTTAAGCATGCAAAAAGAAGTGTCAGTTCTCTGGGAAAGTGTCATGAAGTTGTTGAATATAAAACCCAGCCCTTTACCATTATCCTCCAACAGTTTCCTGTCATGGCTACTTCTTACTCCTGCTGGGAGAGCACTCCGCAGATGAAAGTCCCTGCTGGGGGCACAGGCAGCAGTGGGCTCTCAGCAGCTGTGAATTGGTGCCACTCGTAGTCCGCAGAATCATAAGAAATCAGTATTGACTTCCTTTCTAAGTAATTTCCATGCACATTTGAAAAGAGGTTGCTATTCATATATAGGTGGTTGGATGGATGGATGGATGGATGGATGGATGGATGGATGGACGGGTGGATGGACGGATGGATGGATGGATAGATGGATGGATGGTTGGATGGATGGATGCATGGCCTTTGTGGCTTCATAGGCCACTGTGGCTTCATGGGCCTCCTGAAGCTTCTACCCGAAGGGCAAGGGTTTTTGGATTTCTGTTGACAAGTTTTCTTTACAACCATTAGCTGGATTTGATTCCAGTCCAGTTGGTCAGCTTTCAGCTCCGAGGATAGTAAGTGACACACTGTTGCAAAAGGATCAGTCCTTTAACACATACAGGCCAAGACCATGTATCATGCCACAAGGGTGTTTTTCAACTGAATGAGTAGTTCTCCTAGCCTTTATATATCAAGTAATCCGACTGGCGTCCTTGGCTTTGCTGCTTAAAGTGTGTTCCATAGACCAACAGCATCGACGTCACCTGCAAGCTTCTGAGAAACGCAGAATCTCCTCCCTCACTCCTTCTAAATTAGAAGGTGCATTTTAATAAGTTCTCTGGAGACTCATATACATATTAAAGTTTGAGAAGCACCAAATCTAAAGGATTTCACCCTGGGGAGAGTTTGTTACCAGAGTATGAATTAGGATCAATCTTAATAAAAGCCAAATATAATGTAAAAATATGTTTATATTTTTAAGGCCTCAGGTTTTTAGACTTTTTCTTTTACTTGTTTTCTATTTATTTTATTAAGGAAGGTATAATTTATATCTAATAAAGCTCACCTTTTTTAGTATATAGTTCTATGAAATTTGACAAATGTGTAACAAGAAAATTCACTCTTTTTAGTATATTATATATATAATATATAGTTCTATCAATTTTGATAAGTGCATATAGTCCTATAACCATCACCACAGTCAAGATTATGGATCAGTTTCTATAGAAGATTTTAGAACCTCCAAAAATTCCTTGTGCTCCTCTTTGTAACCCATCTCTCCTGTCATACCCTGTCCTGGCAACCATTGATCTGTTTTCTGTCCCTATTGTTTTATCTTTTCCAGAATGTCATAGAAGTGAGCTCATCACTTAGCATCATAGGCCCCCACTGTAACTAGATGGTAGTTGTCGATATGGATCTAGATCTATGAATAGTTATATGTTAATCCCTTATAGTAGTTCTGAATTCCTTTATTCCCCTTAGAATTGCCACAAGGAGAGCCAGGTTTGGGGGATTGTTTCACACACCTCATGAGCAGTTGTCC
>CM053603.1:72703634-72744850 GCA_028646535.1 Procyon lotor
ATCAGAGAGATCATGTGATAATTGTCTTTCTCTGATTGACTTGTTTTGCTTAGCATAATACCCTCCAGTTCCATCCATGTCATTGCAAATGGCCAGATTTCGTTTCTCTTGATGGCTGCATAGTATTCCATTGTGTATATATACCACATCTTCTTTATCCATTCATCTGTTGATGGACATCGAGGGTCTTTCCATAGTTTGGCTATTGTGGACATTGCTGCTATAAACATTCGGGTACACATGCCCCTTAGGATCACATTTGTATCTTTAGGGTAAAACCCAGTAGTGCGATTGCTGGGTCGTAGGGTAGCTCTAGTTTCAACTTTTTGAGGAACCTCCATACTGTTTTCCAGAGTGGCTGTACCAGCTTGCATTCCTACCAACAGTGTAGGAGGGCTCCCCTTTCTCCACATCCTCACCAACATCTGTCGTTTCCTGTCTTGCTAATTTTAGCCATTCTGACTGGTGTGAGGTGGTATCTCACTGTGGTTTTGATTTATATTTCTCTGATGCCAAGTGATGTTGAGCACTTTTTTCATGTGTCTGTTGGCCATTTGGATGTCCTCTTTGCAGAAATGTCTGTTCATATCTTCTGCCCATTTCTCGATTGGATTATTTGTTCTTTGACTACCCAGGATATTCTGTAGATGAACTTCTGGTTTCCCTGTCAGGGACTCCTCAGGTTCTTGCAGTGGCCAAGAGGCCCTAATGCCTGGGAACCATGGGGGAGGGGTGGGCTCTACTGTCCTGGCCAGTGGGACAAAGTTCTAGGGATGGGATCTACTTCACTAAAACTCAGCCTGAGAGTGGGCACCCATGGAGAAAGCCTAAGGTTCTTGGGGAGTGTCTGAGCCCATTTCTCCAGTTGGAAGGTCAATGCCCTGAAAAACATCTGGGCCCTAAGAAATTTTCTTGGTGAGAGGGATGGCAGCTCTTTGTGACCACAACTCTGAATCTCCTCTGCATTGACAATTCATGCATAGGACACAGGAAAACAAAGTATTTGCCTATGTAGACATGTGTCTCCTCTTTGGGAAATACAATGATACATATATCAGGTTTCTTGAAGTTGTCCGCAGCTCACTGAAGCTCTGGGGGGTTTTATGAGGCATTTTTTTGTTTTTGTTGTTTTGTTTTGTTTTGTTTTCCCCTCTCTCTGTTTCATTTTAGTTTCTATGGCTCTGTCTTCAACTTAACTAGTCTTTTCCTCTGCAGTGTCTGATCTGTTAATCCCAATCAGTGTATTTTTTACCTAAGACTTTGAAGTTTTCTTCTCTAGAAGTTTGATTTGAGTCTTTTTAAATTGATATATATCTTTCGTGTCTTTGATTAACATGGCCAACATTTCCTCTAGCTACTTGAACAAGTAGAATACAGTTTAATTATTTTAATGTCCTTGTCTGCTAATTCTAATATCTGTGTCATTTCTGGGTTGGTTTCAATTGATTGATTTTTTTCTCCTAATTATAGATAATATCTTTCTACTTCCTGATATTCCAGGTCATGTTTGACTAAATGTCTGGCATTGTGAATTTTTCTTTGTTGGTGCTGGTCATTTCTGTATTCCAACAAACAGTCTTGAACTTTGTTTTAGGACTCAGTCAAGTTACTGGGAAACAGTTTGATACACTTGGGTCTTCTTCTGAGCTTTGTAATGTAGGACCAGAGCAGCCTTTAGCCATGGTTGATTACTGCCCATTATTGAGGTGAGACCCTTCCGTATACTCTACCTAATGGCCAGTGAATTGTCAGGTTTAATAATAAGGGACAGTTTGGCAGGTGTGAAGAGGCAGTGTTCCTGGCCCTGTGTGAGCTCCAGGTGCTTTTCTCTTTCTAACTCTTCTGCATGATTCTTTCCTTTGCCTTAATAATTTCCTCACACACATGCAACTCATCTATATTTAGCTGACTTATTAGTCTCTATATGGGCATATAAAGGTATGTTTATTTCAAATATTTAGAAACAGCTTTTGTCTTATTACTTTTGTTTATTTTTTTTCCCCAAATACTTTTATTTTTTCAGTGTTACAAGATTAATTGTTCATGCACCAAACCGAGGGCTCCATGCAATACATGCCCTCCTCAATATCCACTACCAGGCTTGCCCAACCCCTTACCTCCACCCCTCCCAAACCCTCAGTTTGTTGCTCAGAGTCCATAGTCTCTCTTGGTTCATCTCCCCCTCCTCTTTCCCCCCATTCACCCTTCCTTTACTTCTCTCAATGTCCTCCATGTTTTTTCTTATGCCCTACATGTAAGTGAGACCATAAGATAATTGACTCTCTCCACTTGACTTATTTCACTCTGCATAATCTCTTCCAGTCCTGTCAATGTTGATACAAAAGTTGGGTATTCATCCTTTCTGATGGAGGCATAATATTCCATTGTATATATGGACCATATCTTCTTTATCCATTCAGCTGTTGAAGGGCATCTTGGTTCTTTCCACAGTTTGGTGATTGTGGCCATTGCTGCTATGAACATTGGGGTACATGTGGCCCTTCTTTGTACTGCATCTGCTTCTTTGGGGTAAATACCCAGTAGTGCAATTACAAGGTCATAGGGTAGCTATATTTTTAATTTCTTGAGGAAATCTCCACACTGTTTCCAAAGTGGCTGCACCAATTTGCATTCCCACCAACAGTGTAAGAGGGTTCCCCTTTCTCCACATCCTCTCCAACATTTGTTGTTTACTGTCTTGTTGATTTTGGCCATTATAACTGGTGTAAGGTGGTATCTCAGTGTGGTTTTGATTTGAATCTCCCTGATGGCTAAAGATGATGAACATTTTTTCATGTGTCTGTCAGCCATTTGTATGTCTTCTTTGGAGACCTCAACATGAGGCAGCAATCTATTAGAACCCTAGAGGAGAACATAGGCAGTAACCTCTTCGACATCAGCCACAGCAACTTCTTTCAGGACATGTCTCCAAAGGCAAAGGAAACAAAAGCAAAAATGAACTTTTGGAACTTCATCAAGATAAAAGGCTTCTGCACAGTGAAGGAAACAGTCAACAATTACTTTTGTTTATTAATTATGTAAAGTGGTTCCATGGGTCCAAACTCAAATCCATAAAAAGGCATATTTAAGGAAGATAACTTCTATCCTGGATCCCTTACCCTATTCTCTCCCTTTCCCAAGAGAGAATAATCTAAAAAATTTTTTTTATGGATCATCTTTTCATTTGAAAATATATTCAGGTAAAGGCATCCTATCTCTCACTTCTTAAGAAATTGGTAGCACATTATACACACTTCTGTCTGTTTCACTTAGCAATATATCCTGGAGATTACTTCATAGTAGGATGTAGCCATAGACTTCATTCCTTTTCACATCTTCCATCGTCCATCCTTTGTGTGAACAGACGGTTGTTCATTCACCCTATCTCCTAGATGGACATACGGGTTTTTCCAGCGTTAGCTATTAGAAATAGCACCAAAATGAATAGTCCATGCATTCAGCTTTTTTGTTTTATTTCCAATTTATCTTCGAGATAGACTTCTGGAGGTGGGATTGCTTGATCAAAGGATAAATGTATATATAATTCTTGTAGGCATTTCTAAATGCCTTTTTGCAATCCAGCCAACAATGTAGGAAAGTGCCTATTCTCTGGTTTCCTCACAGAGTATGCCATCAAACTTTCAGATTTCATGTTTTCTGTCATCTTCCTTTCTTTCTCTCTACTCCTCTCCTTTCACCTCTCCCTCCCTCCCTCTGTCTTTCTCTCTGTCTTTCATAAATGTAGTCTTTCATTGTGGGATCTTTTTAACTTTGCTTTTGATATATTTTTTAGAATCTAGGAAATTGTATCTTCATCTCTGTCAGCAAACACACTTGAGAGCCAAGTACAGAAAATGTCTCAAAGTCTAGATTTGGAGTGGAAGGGAAGGGAAGAAGCCACTTTCGGCCTCAGGGTTCAGCTGAGCTTTCTAACCAGTTTCCCCAGAAACACTGTTTATTGGGAGTCACACAGGTGTCATTCACATGGATTAACACAATGTGATGTGCGGGTGGGTGTGTGGGTGTGGGTGTGTTGGGGGAGCTGGTTAGCCATTTAGCCAGTGGTCTTTGTGGGAATTATCTTAATAAGGTGAAGGAATTCATGGTGCCCTAACATGTAGGAAGAACACTTTCCGAGACTGTTGACTTCGGAGTCAGTGGGCTTAGTTGCCAAACAGCTGGAGTCAGTGTGGTCATGCGCGGCATCAGGCCCAAATGGGCATCGCTCTCAGATACGTGGGCAGTGAGCATACAGTCTCTGTTGAAGAAGATGGGAAGCAAGGTGGTTCTTACGGAGCTGCCCAGTGCCCTAGTGTGTTTAGTGGGACGTGCTGGCGACTTACCCGTGCAGCATGCCCGACGCAGTGCGTGCCGCTTCAGTGCTCGACACTGGTTTGTGTATTTGTGTATGTGCATCACAGGGGCCTGTTCTTGGCCAGAGGGCACTAGCTCTGGTGTTAGCTGCTGTGGTTGCAGAGCCTTCTTTGAGTACTGCAGGGCTGTGGAGAGTTTCCTGCAGATTCCATCGCTGAGCTCTCATGTCAGCTGTTTGGAAAGGTCTGGGCAAGGTCAGAGCACAGCCCTGGCCGAGTGCTGTGATGAGTGCTGAAGACAACTATTTAGAGGCTGCAGAAGGCACAAGGAGGTTCTATAGTAACACTGAGGTCAAACATAGTAATTGGTTCAGTCTCAGTTAGCTGGCTCAGAAGTTCTTGAAATTTTTCTTTCACTTTCAATCACAGGAAGACCTTGACCAAGGAAGGTCAAACTGAAGATGAGAAGCCCATGACCTTTATTGTCCTTCTTGTTAACCTGGTATACGGCTCATCATGCAGTAGCAATTACTTGGGATAATGATGGTCAGCATTAAGCACTTGCTAAAAATGCTTCCAAGTTGGAATTGCAGAAGGTTTGTAATAGTACCAGCTCAGGTTCTGAATTGGCCCAAAACCATAGCCATGTTTATGTGAAAGGAAGCTTGCTTTCAATGCCCAGAGGAGGTGTGGTAAGGGGAATGTGCTAGGACAGACACCCTCTCCCACATACAGCTCTCACCACATACCTGTGAGATGGCAAGACTATTTTATGGAGAGGTGGTATTTCAGGAGGTTAAGAAACTTCCCCACTGTCACACAGCTAGCTAGCAAGTGGCAAGGCTACATTTGGAATAGAAGTATGGTTAATCTCAAAACTAGTGCCACTAAACCACAACCAGAGTGACAGTGGGAGCCAAGTGACCCAAAAGCCTAAGTCTCTTTGGAAACTCTAAAGATGCCTTTTAATTACCATGAGCCTTCCACATGCATGGTGTCATGTTGGGAACTTACTTGTTCTCATTTTGTAGTCATAAGTACTTGCGACTTACCCCACTTTGAGAAGCTGTGGCTACAGAAAGGCCAAGTGAGACCCAAGCCCAAAGCTGGCTTCCAGTCTCGGTCTGCCACTATCGAATCCTACGCTCTATCACATCCCTATCACATGCCTTTCTGAGTTGGTGGGTATTGGAGATCTGTATTTTGACAGCATCTCATCCTCTCAGCCCAGGCTTCTCCTTTGCCAAACATATTTAATACAAAATCTTTCAGGATTTCCAAGTGCTTTATGAATAAAGTTCATTCTATCTCACTGATTGAAATAACCTTTCAGTGGAAAAATAGATGAAGTGACGTTCTCGTCTCTGCTTTCCAAATCTCATTGAAGAGGTGTTAGTTGTACTTCGAGCAGTTCCTCTCTTTAATAAAAGGTCAGTGTCAGGCAGCAACGCTTCTGAAGGAACTGTTGATTGAAGCCAGCATTTCAGTTTCAAAACAACAAACAAAAATTTGTCTATAAGGAAGGCTTGGTGACCAGCAAATGAGGGTTTCTTATCCAGAGAGCAGTGGTTTCAAATTTACGTATAAGGTTTGAGAGAGCCTTTACAGAGCTGGTCAAAGTTCTTACTCAGCTGTCTCAAGGTCTACAATCAATTAATTGTGTTTTTCTTAAGAGTCTGTTATGCGAGGTGCTACGTGCCATGAGGTACAAAGCAAGGGAGACACCTTACACCCTTGCTGGGGAGCCTGGACACTCGAAGTATGATTCACAAGTCGGGGGAGAATGTCAGGAGCCCCCTGAGTGGTGCCAACAGCCAGGAAGTTCGGAGGAGGGGCCCATCTCTCCCAAAGGCTGGGACAGGTCCGTGTCCTGCTCAGAAGATCCTTCTCCCTCAAAGGCACCTGTTGCACCTACTTTCCTGGCCCAGGAATTAGCCCCTGTCTATGGAGGCAAAGCTCAGCCTCATCAACGCTAACCCACATGTCAGCCAGTTTGTTCCTGCCTCTCAGGTCTGGGCAACTTGGGCTCAAGCCCTAAGTCCACGTTCCATAATGGTTCACAGCCCTTCCTGGGAGTTCTGCAATCCCTACAAGTTGGGAATATCTCATCTTCTGTCTCCATTGTCCCCGTTCTGCACCATATTGGTCTAAACTGAAAAATCTAGGCTCTTTGTCTCATTTTCCCCAATACTCCTACTTAACCAAGTCGTCTGTGAGGACACTAGAGTGTTTTAAGGATCTGGATGCCAGTGATGAAGGTGTCATATCACAAAGACTTAAGCAACTTCAAACTAGTCACTTAGGCATCCCTGTTCTTAAAGAAGTGCTCTTTAGTTTACGTGTTGCAAGTACACTCACTGGAAAGCAGGCTCTGAGATCATTTTTCTGTAGCAAGTTTCTGGCACTGGGGCTGGCTCTCTGTGTCCCTATATGTTGGGAGAGAGAAGGAAGGCAGACTGGGCAGAGGGAGAAGTTGGGCTGTGGAACTGTCTCAGCAAGGACTCGTTGACCAGATGGGACGTGCGGAAGCTGGGATGACCCTGCAAAGTTGTTCCAAGTTAACTGTAGGGGGCGGAGCTTGAGAGCCCTGCACCCACCAATCACTGGCCGCAGGACCAGGGCAGTTCCCCAGCTGGGCAGTGGGCTGAGGGCTTCCTGCTAGGGCCACTTCCCAAAGCTGGAAAATGAGATTTCAGTCATAAAAGGAGATCTGGAGGTACAGCTCAAAGTCCACTATGCTCCCAGAGGTCTCCATCCTCAGCTTCACTCCAGTTTTCCAGCATTTTTTGCTTTCATCCCTTTCTCAAAAGCAAAGTAAAACATTCTCATGCCAGGCACCTTAGCCATTCCTCTACTTCTTGGGCTTTTGCTCACCTTTATGCCTTCCAGATCTCAACTTCCCCGAAAAAGTCTTCTCTAGGTATTTTTTCAAAATACTGTGTGTGTGTGTGTGTGTGTGTGTGTGTGTGTGTGTACCAGCTGTCGCTTAACACAGGTGAACCCAAATTCCATTTGTTCCATTTCAGTAACAATGGGAGGCATCATAGGTAAATTGCTGTAATGCGTGGAGGTGGATTTTAGGATTTGAACAATCTGAATTTGCAACTTGGCTCTTCTTCTTACTCTGTAGTCTTAGACAAGTCCCTTTGCCTCTCCAAGCCTTGGTTTCTTCACCTGCAAAAGTACAAAATATCATTCTATTTAGTACTGAATGCGCGCCCAGTAAATGTTCTCTTCTCTTTTCACACCTCTTTCTGGATCCTTTCAATGGCCACTCTACAGGCCCCTGACTTTATGAATTGGTGTCTAATTGGCTATGAAGTGATTATTCTGTTATTTTTCTCCTACATAAAATTGAAATCCTGTTTTCCAAGCAAACCATCCTAAAGAGGGCCCTAGGGTGTGGTACATAAACAATGAATCTTGGAACTCTGAAAAAATAAAATTAAAAAAAATTTAAAAATTAAAAAAATAAAGGGCCCTTTAGCTATTGTCAACTGCAAAACAGATGTCTAAGTCTGGGGACTGGGGACGAGGTTGGGGCACAAGTTTAAAGATTACTTAGGTAAGAAGCAGCAAAGCTTCAGTCTGCATAGTATCCCTTGTTGACTCTTCCTTGCTCATTTATTTTTTTCCTTTTAGAGCCATAAATCAAATATGTTACATGTCTCCGATTTCCACTGTAGTAAATTTGTACTTTTCCCAGCTTGGGCAATGAACCTTATTTTGAAACAATTAAGCACACTTAGGATAAAACTATAATAAATTAACACAGCTGTTCCTATATTATTTTGAAATATCTACAATCTATTTGATGCCGGAAACCCTAAACACCACCAGGTACTGCAGGTTAAGCAGGAAGTCGCGTGTTTATTGCTGTATTTGTTGAGTTTTGACGCTAATAGTTTTTGATTCACCAAATTAGAAAAAGAATGCAGGCAACCCGACTTTTCAATTCCCAGCCATGGAATAAGCTGTCACAGCTGGTCTCCCAAATCACAGGACCTTGGGAAGAAGGCGGGCTCCTCCTGACAGTACAGTATGAAGATATTGGCAAAGAAATAATCTAAACAAATGTTATTTTCGACCCTTGAGAAGATGGCGGAGTCGGCGTCACAGCTGTCTTTCCAGAAGCCCCTCTGGCTGTGAGGGGCACAGGCGACCGCGTCACTCTTATATAACCTGAGTGTGTCAGGGGAATAGCCAGAAACACTTTGGGTGGAGTCGGATGCAGAATAATGGCCAAACCTTAGAACAAGGGAAGAATACCAGAGTCATAGTGTTTTCAACTCTATACCAAAGAGGTGTTTTCTGTGCTCCTGTGCCGCGGAAACTAGCTGGGTGGGCGTGGGAGCAGGCGTGCTCCTTGGTGAATCCCAGGGTCATCTCCTGCTGTGTCAGTGGGGCCAAGTTCTTGGTATCGCCCCCTGGCACTGGATGCGGGAGCCTCAGGACACCTTGTCGTCATGTGCCCAGGCTCCCAACAAGTCTGCCCACCTCAGTCAGAGCAGGTAAGTGCTCACTGGAGAAACCAAAGCCTTCTCCCTCTACTACTTATCCTGTACCTCCTATGCCAGGATAAAAAAATAGCCTCCCAAGTTACAGCAAGTTCCAAGAAATACGAACCAAACACTCAAAAGCAAGTGTTAGCCCTTGTTGCCTTCAGTGGCATTGACTGAGCTCCTGGCATTTGCAGAGAATAATGAAAAGAGAAATGAAAGACAGTCTTTGCCTCTGAGAGACTGAAAATCTACTTTACTGAAAAATTTATTCTCTAACTCTTTGTCAAAAGGATTTGAAAATGAAATTACCAGTTGACGCATATGAATAGCATGCTTTGCTGATCACAGCTTACCTCTAATACCTGAGAGACGTTTATTTAATCCATTCTCACATCATGTGTAATATGCAATATGACTTACGGAATAATATATATTAAAAAATGAAGATCAGAGACAGAGTGAGGAAGTCAATGTGTGGCCTTGTTGCTGTGACTGAGTATATAATGTGGCCCTGAACTGCCAGAAGTCAAGTCAAAAGAGGGAAATGGGATATAATTCCTAGTTCTCATTATCAGGAATGTGAATGTGGGTTCTTTTAGAAGACAGGGCTCCCCACGTGGGGCTTTATACATGGCATATTGAGTAAACTCCTATCCTCAAGAATCCTTCTGCAGGAAATGCACATGTGAATTTTATAACGGTGGCTTCTTTGATAAAATAAAAAGCTATTTGATGATTACCTAAACTGTGTAGTTTCCTAGGGGTCTAACTCTATTTAAAGGTAAAAGTTGGATTACCTAGAGAATTTACAATCCATTGATTTTAATTAGAATTAAATGTTTGCTTCTCATTTAAATTAAAAACATGTGACCCTTGAAGAAGGGATGAGAGCAAAACTGAAGGCAGATTTTAATTCAAATTCTCTTTAGAATAAATGACAGGGATGACCTTGGCTGATTTGATGAGTATGTTTCCCTATGACCGTGCATTAATTAACTAATAGTGTTTTGACTTTCTATTTTTATGGTCAACTCCTAATGAAGGAGTATTAAAGCAAAGTTACTATTATAGATGTTCTAAGAAAAGTGGAGCACAGAATAACATCCACTAGAACTTAACATGGCGTCTCATCAGCCTCTGATCAGGAGTTCTGCTTAGTTGGTTTGCCCATATATTGGCAGTAGAATCTTATCCATAACAGCCAGGAAAATCTTAATGTAATAAAACACGAAGGTGTTTCTTAACTCAGAGCTCTTTAGAAGCATCTCAAGGATTTGTTCAGTGTGAACAACTTTATCCTCTTGTGTGTGAACAGTTTATGAACACAAACTATAGGAATAAATTCTGATGGCTCCGTGAAAGAGGCTGAGAGAGAATAAGCACAGTAAACTCCCATCTCCTTCTCTAAGAAATGAGGATTACCCTTTTAGAGTGACTCTTCCAGTCTAGCCGAGATTTTTCTTCTCCTTATATGGTACACATTTTGCTGGTATTCTTGTCCCACTCTGTTCTGGACTAGGATGATCTACTCTTTGTATCGGGGCCCTTTTATCATTTGCAAAAGTTATTTATACTTACACCTGAGGATTCTCAAGATTCAATTTAAGCTCTGTCTTTGTTGGCTATTTTTTAATCACCCATGCACATTCTAATGCATTCTGTAAAATGCTGGGTGCCACTTAATTCCCCTTGTTTGCTTGGCTTGTCAGACTCTCTCTGATATCAGGACCCCTGTTCTCTGCATGAATAGTCTACCTGCCATGGTATTGGGAAAACCATATTAAAATTCACTGGAAGATGCTCTTTCTCACCTGAGTCTTTGGGAAAAATCAAAGTTACACAAGGTGGGCCCTGTTGTTGAAGTTGTTACTTAGCTTATTAGTTTATTTTAAAAGAAGAAGAAGAAGACGTTGTCATTGGCATAAAAAGAATCATTTCCTAGTTGAGATCCAGGCTTAAGTGGATCTGCCACTGTCAGAGGTATGGGCGCCATGACACTCGCTGCGAGTCACAAAATGGCCTCCTCTCCCCCTGCCTGCAATAGCGCAGGAAGGTGTTCTCATTAAACACAACTCCCACACAATGACGTTTCATCCCCCCCAAAATCACACCAAGATTCCTCATAGACTGCAACATTCGGGTACAAAACAAATGCCTTCTAATTTTGTTTTTTGTAATACTATTATCTCCCTAAGTGGAAGGCCAGATAATGAGTAAATCAATGTAGGGGATGAGCCTTTCACCAGACAGCCTGAAGAGAAAACCCTTTGTGGTCAGAAGTGTGAGGGTGAAATACGAAATCTAAAAGGCAGATATGATTGTATGATTTCCTTATTGAATTCTGTACACAAGAAAAAGTTACTGAGATGGCTTGACAGGATTCTTCATCTGGTTCATTGCTGATTTCTTGGCACCAAGATTAGGTGCTCAGTAAACACCAATGGATGAATGAATGGATGAGTGAATGAAAAACGGGGGCATTACAAAAATGGGTTTCTTCCTTACTGCATCCTCAAATCTCTAAAAGGTGGCTCACGGATCTCTGAGAATCCCCTGGCTGGATTGTCAGTGGGCTTGAGGAGAATGGGCCTCCAGGACACTTCTAAGCTATGCATGGGTTTGGTTTCTCTGGATAGCTTGTCTGGCTGCAGTGAGCGGCAGAGTTTTTGTGTGAAGCTTGACATGACGTGTCGAGACAGTGGGGCCTTCGAGGTGAATTCTCAGGACTAGATGGGGAGAGATTTTGTAGTCGCCATCACTGGTGAATGATCTTGCTATTACCTTGCAGAGATTTCATTTTTTTTTTTTAATGATTTCCTGCATCTCAGGGGTTTTTTGCTTTTAGTTTTTTCGAATTTTCCTTTTTATATGACAAATATGCTCTCAAACTTAGAGGTAAACAGCAATGGCAGAGGCTCTGGCCTTTGTACCTTTTGAGTGTCAGCTCAGCAGGATGTGTTTGTTGGCCGCTTCTGAAAATCAATAGAAAAAATATGGTGTGTATCTGTGCAGAAACATGATAAATACAGGGATAGACAAGAGTCGTATAATAGCATACTGGGGCATCTCAAGCCATTTGCCTCATTCCAAACTCTGCTCAAAAATGAGGCTTGAAGCTGCTGTTGTCCATACTTCTGATTTTGTGCTTGTAAACACGCAGCCCGGCCTTTGCCTCTAGCTCCCCAGCATGAGCGACTCAGACCTCCCACGGGAGGAAGAGATGTCCGCTGGCCCCGTGAGTTCATCCCTCCCATGGGCTCCACTGTGGATCAGTGGGGTTTCTGGGATCCCTCATCCTTAGTTCACATGTATCCAGAACCATATCAGCCCTGTGGATTTAGAAGCCTGGAACATTCAAATCACCCCATATGACTTACCAGCTCTGTAGTTCTGAGAAAATTGCCTAAACTTTCTCGCCTCCTTCTGCTCTAGAGAACAGGAAAGACAATGTTACCTACTCTCATTGGTTTATTACGAACCTCGAATTAAATGCAGTAAAGCAGGGGCACCTGGGTGACTCAGTGGGTTAAAGCCTCTGCCTTCGGCTCAGGTCATGGTCTCAGGGTCCTGGGATCGAGCCCCGCATCGGGCTCTCTGCTCAGCAAGGAGCCTGCTTCCCCCTCTCTCTCTGCCTGCCTCTCTGCCTACTTGTGATCTCTCTCACTTTCTCTGTGTGTCAAAAATAAATAAATAAAATATTTAAATGCAGTAAAGCATACAGAAACACACCGTTGTACTCCATGGTGTTGACTGAATATCGATGAGCAAATAACGTTTGGGAAAATGGGACATTATGCAAGAGCAGAAGAATCAATGTGCGAAGGCAGCAGATTTGCCACTTGGAAGGGACACCTGGTCCAAGAAGACCAGCACTGAAAAGGATATCATTGAAGGGTATAGCTCTTGCAAACATTTGGTGTATGCAAATCAGTACATTCTATTTTGGCTGTTGCTTTAGAGAGCTGCTGGCTAATTCAATATAAGACAAAGGCTAGAGATATTTTAAACTTATTTTTAAAGAACTGGTTGGCTTAATTTATCTTAGGAAAATATTAGAAACTGTCGTAAACACCAGGTAGGTAAGGTAAGTTCAGAAAGTAACCAGACTACAATCACCCAAGAACTTATGAGTTTTGTCCATAGAATGGTAATCACCTAAAAGAAGGTACCTAAAGCCAAAATGGGGAGGAAGAGTTGGTTGAGGATACATGATTGCTCGGTTCTTAGAGTCAGGGAGACTCAGGTACAAACTCAGAATGTTTGCCCCTAAACAATTATATGACCTTGAGCTAGTTGCATTATGTCTTTGAGATTCATTTTATCATCTGTAGACAAGAGACAAGACATAGGGAGTATTTACTGTCCTCACTGTATTATATGACAGTGAGGACAGAGCAACAAATCTGAAATGTTTCTGTCATTGTTGCCATATGCAATCTTGCTGCTTTAAACCAACACACACAGAAGGGTCTTAGGAATACGTATGACCAGGACTTACGTGAGACTTGGTTGCTTTTCTCCTACAATGACAGTAGTGCGAAGTTCCAGTTATAGTTCTATCCCTGCGTCGATGTCCAAATCAGGTAGCATTTCAGTGAAGTACTTTTGCTAAAAATAAATGAATGGCAGTTTTCTCCACTCATTTAAAAGGTTTTCAAATCAAGCTACATTTACTTTTGAGTCTACTCTACAGAGAAATAAGTGTCAGCTGCCAAGCCAACCACACTGACAGTTATTCTTATCATGACGTATAATTCTCTCCATCTAACCATACCTGGAATTCTAGTTGTGAGTCTCCGGATTCAGCTCCAGAAATCTCTTGTTGCTTTCTTTGCTTTCTTCCAATTTCTCCATAGAAAAAACGGGTGTGTGTGTGTGTGTGTGTGTGTGTGTGTTGCATTAGGGAGGTTAAGTTGAAGAATACTGTAATCCCCATCTCACACCGCCTCACAACCTATTCATCCTTTTAGAGCACAGACGGCAGTAGATGGAGGTGGAAGCTCATGAAACAACCATTAAGAGATACTAGGTTTCTCTTTCGCTCATCTCATCAAGGATCAAGTAGTTTGGCCCATATCAGATTTAATATCAAACTACACAACAAATCTTATGGGGAACTCTTCTATGCTTCCAAGAATGTTGTGTCTTGGAAAGGAATCCTGACCCGCCTTTCTCAGCTCTTCTATCAGCCAAGCCCCTGATAAGAGAAAGAAACCACAGCAATTATTTTAGTGGAGAGAATTTAATACAAAGCTGTTGTCCAAGTTTTGGGGGAACTCAAAAGACAAAAAGAAGACTCTGGCCTCTCACAAAGCGGCAACTACAGGGAGCATCTCCCACCACAGGCCAGAATAAAAGAAAAGATAGAGGCTGGGACCATGAAAACTCAGAGGCTCAGAGGAGCAGCCCAGGGCCTGGGATGCAGACCCCCGAGGAGGCACCAACCCTGGGCTCTATGGTGTTTCTGAGCTTGAGGAGGGGTTCCATGGAATGGTACCCAGATTTTGTAACAGAGGGGACAGCTGCCAGAGCTGGTGTCTCTGAAGGGGAGCGAATGGCCTGGGTGTGCGAGGTGGGGAGAGACCATGCATTGGAACCCAGAAGAGTGGGTTTGGAGTGGAGGCAATGACCAGGCACCACTCACTAGCCTGCCTTGCATCACATTCTCGAAACAGACGTGTCCTGTGCTTCTCGCTTCTCCAGGAAACCTGAGCCATTCCTTAAACATCTTGGGTGGGAAAAAGCTTTGACTTTAAGTGGTCCTGGGATAGGCTCTCTCAACTCCCTTGTTTATAGTTCTCTTAAATCATTAAAACAAAGGTTTTTATGGCTGTCTATGGGTGTGTATAATAAAGACAACTCTAGGAAAGCTGTTAGTTTTCTTTCATACACCAGGTAGACAGTAGTTTGGTGGTTATTATAAACATAGAATTTCAACAGCTTGATTTCTTGAAAAAGAAAAGAAACATTATGCCTCTCTGATTTTTCTACTCAAATAGAACTTTTTAATGCAAATTAAAGCATGATTCAAGCATAAAAACAACCTAATTGCTAATCATATTTTTAGTGATCCCTTATTAGAGCAAAATTTAAAGTGAATACAAGCGTATTAGAAACTTTTCTCATGTTTCCTTAATTTGTATCTATCACTCATAAGGCTAAGCCGGCATGTCTCCCCAGGATTTAGAGAAACACACCCTTTTACTCACATCGAACCTATTTATCAAATGGGAACAACAATCTCATTGGATGACAAAGTTCTCAAGACCTGCATGGGGTCTTGGCCTTTTGATTATGTTTTGGAAAGGAAACCATTCACTTACTAGTTTCAGTAAGGCTCCAAGCCTGAGCTCTTGTGCGTGTTGGGCGGTGAGGGGTGTGCGCACGTGCGTGTTTACTGGTAACTTCCTCTCTCGCTATCCTTAGGCAGAAACTGAGAGAGGGAAAATCTCGGTGTGCCAGCATCGAACACTGCCTGGCTTGGATCAGAGAGGTGAAAAATGTTTCTGTCAACCTCGGCCTGTGAATTTTTTAAAGCTAGCGTTTGTACTTCCCTTGATTTACAAGGACTGATGGCAAAGAAATCATCCCACGGGAAGAATTAGATATAAAAACGTCCCAGTTCCCAAATGTACATCAATAATCCCAACTTGGCTGGAATGTAACACTTCAGGAAAGATTTCTGCGGAACATGCAGGAGTTGTAGAGGAGCTTTTAACAGTTACATTCCAAAGGAAGTGGTGAGGCTATCAAGCCCCAACTGAAGCTACTTTAATGCTGGGCCTTTGGGCAATAGTTCTCATTTTGTTCTCAGCCAGCGGGGAAAGCAATGAGGTGCGGCCTCAGTCCCGCCAGCTGCAGCTTATGGGCACCCTCGGGACCGAACTTAAAGTGAGCACTTCCGCTGAGTCCTGGAACAGTGTCTGCAGTACCGGGCGCTACATGAACGAGGGACATGTTAGAGGACTCTGCGGGGCAGCCGTCATCACTTTGAGGATGAAGCAAATAAAACACGATCTGATCTCGAGGTCTGGGTTCCTGCAAGTGTGGAAACCAGTCAGTCTAGGTGTGAACACAGTATTTGTTTGGTCCTGGTGCTAGTGTGGGCCGGGCTGACTTGGGCGGGGAAAGCAGTAGACACGGAGCGAGCCAGCCCATGACTGTTAGCACCTTGCGTGTAACATTTGCAGGAGGCGTTCTTGGCTCTAAATGTAATGCTCACAGCCCTTCCCTCGGATTCCTAATGCCCCTGCCTGTTGTTTCTGGAAGCGGGCTTTGTCAGCTGAGTTCTGGTCCTCCCAGCGTGGTTCCAGACCACCACCAGCAGCAGCAGCAGGGCTGCCTGGAAGCCCGTTAGAAATGCAGATTCCCTGGCCCCGGCCAGCCTTGTTAAACAAGCCCCTCAGGGGAGCCCCGTGCCCAGGGAGATTAGAAACACACCCCCCAACTGCCCTCCCCTGCTTGTCTGACTTGCCCTACACCACAGGTTTCCACGCATTCCCCACAACATTCTGCTTCCAAGTTTTTCCCATCTTTATGGAGAGAGCTAGTTGACATAACATTATTTCAGTTTAATGTTTTGCTGTGTAAAGGTATTGTGAGATGATTGCCACAGTAGGCTTAGTTTACCGTGGTTTACCATCGCCTCTCACGGTTGCCGTAAAAATATAAAACGCTTCACAAATCTGCGTGTCATTCCCACACGGAAGCCAGGCTCATGTCTGTGTGGGTCCAATCTTAGTCCATAAACTGCCAAAATAAGCCCTCTGCTTCCATCTGAAACCCATTTCCTGCTTTCTTCCGATTCTCTAACTGCCACGTAAATTCTTCACTGGCCTTCACTCTGATTTCTCCCTGTCTCTTTTCCCATTAGATAAAATAATAAAGATGGAATGAGAGGAGGAAGGGAGAGGGGGAGGGAGGAAGGAGAAGAAGAAAATGAAAAAAAGGAAGGTGGGAAGAAAGAACAAGTGGGAAGGGAGGTAGGGAGGGAGGGCAGGGGACCTCATTAACAATTGTGCCATAGTAGTGTTGGAGTTCCTGAGCTCTATTTCAAATATACACATACCCAGGAATACAGATGACCTTTGAACAGTTGTGGGGGTTCAGGCGCCAACCCACCACACAGTGGAAAATCCTCATATAACTGCTGACTCCTCAGACGTTAACTACGAATAGCCTGCCTTTCATGGGAAACCTTACCAATACCATCAACAGTCAGTCAGTTAATACATATTGTGTGTGCTCTAAGTATTCTATACAGTATTCCTACAAGAAAGTAAGCAGAGAAAAGAAAATGTCATTAAGAAAATGACAAGGACCTGGGGCAAATAATACATTATATGTTAATAAAAATTAAAAAAAAAAAAAAGAAAATGACAAGGATGAGTCCTGGGTGTTTTACGCAACTAATGAATCATTGAACACTACACCAAAAACTAATGATGTACTGTATGTTGGCTAATTGAATCTAAGTAAAAATTTTTTTTAAATCACAAGGAAGAGAAAATACATTTGCAGTACTGTACTGTAAAGTATCTGCATGTAAGTGGACCCACACTAACTCATTCAAACTTGCGTTGTTCAAGGGTCAACCGTGTTCTATTCACTGTTTCCATTTTAAAATGAAGCAGTTACTTCCATGCACTGTTGAAGGGAATGTTAATTGGTGCAGTAATTTGGAAGGCAATTTGGCAATGTCTATTCAAATTTCTTAAATGGACATTCTTTGATCTAGCAATTTCAGAATTTGTCCTACAGAAATACTTGTATAAATGCACAAAACAACAGTGTTGTTTTAATAGCAAAAAGCTATAAATAGCCTAAAGGTATCAATAAGAGCTATTTTGAAAAATCAGCATGTATCTCTGCAGTGGAATACTATCCTGGCATTGAAGATAAATAGAATTAAGGAAGATCTGTGTGTGCTTATGTGATGAACTCTCCAGATTTTATTATTAACTGAGAAAAGGTGCAGAGCAATAGGGATGATATGGCCCATTTGTGCGTTATTTTTTAGTGTGTGTGTGTGTGTGTGTGTGTGTGTGTGTGTGTGTGTTCATAAAACAGTTAATAACTCTATTGACATCCAATCGGATATTCTATAGCCATTATAAACACTATTTTGACAGAATTTTGAATAACTTGGGACATTTTGTGATGTAGTGTTAGGTTAAAAAAAAAGGGCAGGATATTGGTGTCATGGTTTTTCTCTCACCTTTTTTGAGCATTTTTCAAGGTCACTAAATGTTAAATGTTCTAAAAAAATATTAATTTCTCTATGAAAGAATGCCTTATTCCTGGGATTTTAGGTTGTTTTCAGTTATTTTCAACTCATATCTATTATTTAAGTAAGTATTTTTTACTTAGAGGTGTTTTCAAACATTTCAAACAGTTTATCTTTCCTGAGATAAATGTCTTGTAATTACTGATTCATAGGCAGACCTTTTATTATAATTACTGGCTCATAGAATGTGACCTTGATATTTGTTGCCAAATTGTTTTTTATGATCCTCAATGATTTTATTTATTTATTTATTTATTTATTTATTTATTTATTTATTTATTATTTTTAAGATTATTTAATTGAGAGAGAGAGCAAGGGGGCAGGAGGGGGAGAGAATCTCCAGCAGATTCCCCACTGAACAAGGAGCTGGAGGTGAGGCTCGATCCTATGACCCTGACATCATGATCTGAACCAAAATCAAAAGTTGGGACTCAGCCAAGTGAACCACCTAGGTGCCCCAATCCACAAAGATTTTTAATGTAATGTCTTCAATTTTTACATGTGATTGGTTATTAAAAGTCATCATTTATTCAACAAATTTCAAAATTTGAGCTAAAACAGTTATTAATGCCTACTGTATGCCAAGTTCTCTTAAAAGCACTACACACACCATCACAAATGATACATGATTCCTACCTAGCTACTTTGAGTGTGATCCTGGGCCAGCACTCTTAAACAATTACATGCTGATGTGATTCAGGCTGTCATAGAATATGCTGAGTACCATGGAACACAGCATGACTATGGTATAATTGTTACAATTAACCAAGAGGGGGACTAGATTCTTGTTACCTCCCTTTGACTCTTCCTCTCCCACATTCCAACTAAAGAGTGACATTAGCTGGTGATAAGGAAAAATCTCTTCTTGCTATGATTGGAGTTCAAGTATTAACTGCACTTGACTATAACAAAGAAGTAGATAAGAAACTCACCCTAGTTTGTGGTGTCAATGTCTGGCACCATTTATATATTTCACAGTTCCGGAAGGCGATAAGCCCCCTTCAAGGATATATACTTTCATTCTGAATCCATAACCAAACCTGACCTTCTACCACCCCCTTTCTCTCTGGCTGCTTAGAATAGAGCAATGATTATCTAGCCTTCAGAGCATTTGTCCCAACCTCCCCAAAAAAAAAAAAAGTCTTCAAGGAAATAGAACAATCCAGCCTCCACAAATAGCACTTATCACTTACTTAATATTCCTTAGGGCAAGAAATTCTAAATTGAAACATTCTAATTACGTTGATTAAATGAAATTGCCAGTATTTCACTATTATTTAACCTGTGAGAATGGCAATATCAAATGGTTCAACTAAAACTTGCAATTTAATTCCTCCTGTTTCTTCTCAAGTGTATCCCAAGACTACCCATATATTAGACCTAAATGAAACTTTTTTTCACACGAAGTGATTTCTGTGATTTAGGCCTAGAAACAAAGAAGAGAAAATTTATTAACATGGGTTTATGCTTGGTTGTCACTTCCAGTCAGATAATCAGTAAGATAAAATTAAAATACAGTATTTCCTGAAATGCAGGGAAAAATATTTTCTGCTTATTAAAAAGGGAACTTTTAGCTGATGCAGAATCAGGAGTTAGGAACAAACATGGGCAAACAAACCCAGCAAACTACCAAACAAACTGTAATTCATAATCTCCAGCCTGAGCAGGGCTGGTGTCCTCCTCTTAAAACAAACAGGATGCTGAGAGTGTGTGATGAATCCGAGATTATCACCGATGCAAATCTGTGCACCAGATACCCAGGGAGAAGGAAAGAGGAGTGTGAGAGAAATTGTGCTTCAGCCTGAAATTAATGGAGGTCCCTTTTCTATTACTCTTATCAGATTTAAACTCATATTGTAAAAAAGTAAATTTAGTAATTCTGTAGAGGGTGCTGGCATGTGAAATAGTGCCTCAGAGCTTGGTAAGCTGGCCTGACTGCATAAAAGCATCAGAATTCTCTGTCAAAAGCAAATCCATGGCTTTAAATACTTTTCAGAATCTTGCTATTCAAAGTGTGATCCAGAGCTCCAGCCAGGGTTTCTCAAACTCTGAGGTGTATACGAATCACTTGGGGTCTTGTTTTTGGCTTGTTTGCTTGTTTGGGGTTTTATGTTTGTTTTTATTTTTGTTTGATTTGGTTTGGTTCAGGAACTGCTGTTCATTATTAAGTGTCTAAACTGGTCCTTAGAAATTCTTGACTTTGGCTAGTGTGAATGAATATGTGAAGGAACTATGATCTTTCTTTTTTTTTTTTTGTCACCATAATAAATGTACTCTTTAATCCCCATCACCTATTTCACCCATTGTCCTAACCCCTCCCCTCTGGTAACCACCAGTTTGTTCTCTGTCATTAAGTCTGTTTCTTAGGGAGCCTCACTCAGAAGAGCACGTGACTCTTATCTCGGGATCATGAGTTTGAGCCCCATGTTGGGTATAGAGGTTACTTAAATAAAAACTTTTTTTAAAAAAGTCTCTTTCTTGGTTAGTCTCTCCCTCTCTTTTCCTTTGCTCCTTTTTTGTTTGTTTCTTGAATTCCACATACGAGTGAAGTCATATAGTATTTGTCTTTTCTAACTGACTCATTTTGTTTAGCATTATAGTCTCTAGATCCATCCATGGTGTTACAAATGGCAAAATTTCATTCTTTTTATGGCTGACTAATATTCCATATTTACATACATCTTTCTCTGTTCATCTGTCAATGGATACTTGAGTTGCTTCCATAATTTGGCTATTGTAAAAAATGCTACAATAAACATAGGGGTGCATGTATCCTTTCAAATTAGTGTTTTTGTATTTTTGGGTAATTACCCAGTCGTGCAATTACTGGATCATAGGGTAGTTCTATTTTCAATGTTTTGAAGAAGCTCCATACTGTTTTCCAGAGTGGCTGCACCAGTTTTCATTCCCACCAACAGTGCAAGAGGGCTCCCCTTTCTCTGCATCCTCGCCAACCCTGTTGTTGTGTGTGTATGTGTGTGTTTTAGAGAGAGAGAGAGAGAGAGAGAGAGAGAGAGCGCTTACATGCAAGCAGGGGTTGGGGGCAGAGGGAGAGGGAGAGAGAGAGTCTTAAGCAGGCTCCACACTCAGCACAGAACCTGGTGTGGCGCTTGATCCCACAATCCTCAGATCATGACTTGAGCTGAAATCAAGCATGGGATGCTTAACTGACTGAGCCACCCAGGTGCTTCTCTTGGGGTTCTGATTGTAGCCATTCTGACAGGTGTGAGGTGATATCTCATTGTAGTTTTGATTTGCATTTCCCCGATGATGAGTGATGTTGAGGATCTTTTCATGTGTCTGTTGGCCATCTGGATGTCTTCTTTAGAGAAATGTCTGTTCATGTCTTCCGCTCATTTTTTAATTGGATTATTTGTATTTTGGGTGTTGAGTTGTATAAGTTCTTTACGTATTTTGGACACTAACCCTTTGTTGGATATGTCATTTGCAAATGTCTTCTATTTTGTAGGTTGCCTTTTAGTTTTGTCACTTGTTTCTTTCCCTGGGCAGAGGTTTCTTATTTCGACGTACTCCCAATAGTTTATTTTACTTTTATTTCCCTTGCCTCAGGAGACATACCTAGAATAAATGTTGCTTTGGCCAATGTCAGAAAAATTAAAGCTTGTGCTCTCTTCCAGGGTTTTTACGATTTTAGGTCTCACATTTAGGTGCTTGATCCATTTTGAGTTTATTTTTGTGTATGGTGTAAGAAAGTGATCCAGTTTCATTCTTCTGCATGTAGCTGTCCAGTTTTCCCAACATTTGTTGAAAAGACTATATTTTTTCCATTGTATATTCTTTCCTTCTTTTTTTGAAGATTAATTGACCATATAACTGTGGCTTTATTTTGGGGCTTTCTGTTCTGTTCTATTGATCTATGTGTCCATGTCAGTACCATACTTTTTTTTATTTCTACAGCTTTGTAATGTAACTTTAAATCTGGAATTATACCTCCAGCTTTGATTTTCCTTTTCAAGATTGTTTTGGCTCTTCATGGTCTTTTGTGATCCCATACAAACTTTGGGATTGTTTTTTCTAGTTCTATGAAAAATGCCGTTGATATTTTTATAGGATTGCGTTAAATCTGTAGATAGCTTTGAATAGATGGACATTTTATCAATATTTGTTCTTCCAACCCATGAGCATGGAATATCTTTCTATTTCTTTGTGTTGTCTTCAATTTCTGTAATCAGCGTTTTATAGTTTTCAGAGTATAGGTCTTTCACCTTTTTGGTTAGGTTTATTCCTAGGTATCTTACTAGTTTTGGTGCAATTGCAAATGGAATTGTTTCCTTAACTTCTCTTTGCTGCTTCATTATTAGTGTATAGAAATGCAATGGATTTCTGTATGCTGATTTTATATATATGCTAATTTTATCTTTATGTAATTTTATATATAGTTTATATATATAAACTTTAGGATTTTCTATGTATAATATCATATCTTCTGCAAATAGTGAAAGTTTTACTTCTTCCTTTACCAATTTGGAAGTTTTTATTTCTTCTTGTTGTCTGATTGCTGTGGCTAGGACTTCCAGTGCTATGTTGAATAAAAGTGGTAAGAGTGGACATTCTTGTCTTGTTCCTGACCTTGGCGGAAAAGCTCTGTTTTTCATCATTGAGTATGATGTTAACTGTGGGTTTTTCATACATGGCCTTTTTATGTTGAAGTATGTTCCCTCTTGACCCTACTTTGTTGAAGGTTTTTATCATGAATGGTTGTCGTACTTTGTCAAATGCTTCTTCTGTGTCTGTTGAAATGAGCTTGTGGTTTTTATCCTTTCTCTTATTGATGCAATGTATCCCGTTGATTGATTTGCAAATATTGAACGATACTTGCATCCCAGGAATAAATCCTACTTGTTTGTGGTAAATGATTTTTTTAATGTATTGTTGCATTCGGTTTGCTTTTATTGTGTTGAGGATTTTTGCATCTATGTTCATTAGAGATAATTAGATATCTCTAATCTTCATTAGAGATAAAGTCAGTTTTGTTGATCTTTTCAAAGAACCAGCTCTTGGTTTCATTAATCTGTTCTACTGTTTTGTGGTTTTTTAGTTTGATATCATTTATTTCTTCTCAAGTCTTTATTATTTCCTTCCTTCTGATGATTTGGGGTTTTGTTTGTTTTTTTTTTCTAGCTCCTCTAGGCGTAAGGTTAGGTTGTTTATTTGAGATTTTTCTTGCTTCTTGAGGTAAGCCTCTATTGCTGTAAACCTTCCTCTTGGGACCACTTTTGCTGCATCCCAAAAGTTTTGGACCCATTCCGGGTCTTGTTAAATGCAGATCCTGATAGAGCAGGTCTTGGGTAGAATCTGAGATCCTGCATTTCTAGCCAGCTGTCCTTGGAGATGATGCCCGGAGGCAGGACCATGTTTTGAGCTACTGAAACCTACTGAAACCTAGGTTTCAGTAGAGCATCCTTCTGATGGCTTGTTCCTTTTCTTCTAAATCAGCAGCTCATCCTTCGGGTCACATCCCGAGCCCCCCGAAATCAGGAAACTCAGCTCCCCTTCAGTAACCTTGCTTTTCCCTCATTCAACTCTTTCTACCTGTAAAATGGGATTAACAAACCCATGTTGAGAGTCCCTGGAGGCAGAGTCTCCCAGTAGGATGAAAATCTAATCTGGGTATTATCTGATCCAAGCCTTTCACCTCCGCTCCCTACCTTGCCTTTTGTGCCTGAAGGCCGTGCTGGAGAGCCTGCTGAGTTTGCGGTTCTCTCCCATTCCACTGGACTCAGGAAGCTCTGCAGGGTAAGGGCTTCTTACAGATACTCTCAGACAAGTAGAAGTATCGATGAAAGCCATTTTCCAAAACTACTCTGCAAACCTTGCCTTAATGAGGGATCTTCTCCTTTGGCTTCAGGACAGGAGACAATTAAGAAACCCAGTGTTTCCGAGCGAAACGTTTTAGGAGTTCCTGCCTATCCAGTTTGCTCCTCACAGCATGTGAAAGCCCCGCTCAATTGTCATTTGTCCCAGCCTGTCAAGAGCAGCTGCCAGCTTCGATTATTGTTTTGAAACTCATTTCAGCCTTTCAATGCAATTCACCAGAGAATGAGGTATTGATCCCCCAATCTCAGTTGTTTTTCCTACGGCCTGCACCACATTGGCCTTCCTGGTCTCCCTCTGTCTCTAGGTCTCCTCCCTCCCTCCCCTTTGCTCTGGAATTCATGTCACTTTCCCGGGAAGTGTGCTGTGGTAAGACCTGCTGTGGTCCTCGAAGGAGAGCTGTAATAAAGCAACATATGCACATGTTGGAGAGACAAAATAATGAAAATCATCCTTTTTTATTTATGGAGAAACATTTTTGATTTGGACATAAAATGATACAAGTCTAATATAGCAATGCTTTAGGGGTCAGGACTAAAAAGGAGCATTCTCATTTCATGAGTCTGGTCTCGTATTCATCAGAATTGCTGCAACACCATATGTCAAGTCCTGCAGGTTGTCTTGTCACTGGTGACCTCGATGACAGTTTAGCCAGTAAATTTCACACTGTGTGTGGGTAACCATATAATTGTCCAAACCAGGACACTTTTGACAGTGGAATGGACGCCGCCGGTGATACTTCTGTGTCAGGCATGCACTGAGACTATCTCGGGTTAGCCAAAATGTAGCCCTTCCAAATATGGATAGTTTGTAATGTGAGACCCAGTGACAGCCTGGCATTGAGAGGTAACTGTGTCCAAGAAAAATTACACCCAACAGAATTAAACAGGCAAGGAAGATTTTTCAAGACTGTTGCAACAGGTGTCTCAGCCAGTTCAGCATCTGCCTTTGGCTCAGGTCATGATCTCAGAGCCCTGGGATCAGCCCTGGGTGTCCAGCTCCCTGTTCAACTGGGCGTCTGTTTGTCCCTCTTCCTCTTCCCCTTCTCCATCCCCGCTGGTGCACACGCTTTCTCTCTCTCTCAAATAAATAAATAAAATCTCCCAAAAGAGACTGTTGTAATAGGGGAGAAAGCTTGAACTCAGCTCCGAATACCACGGGAGCAGGGGATTTATGGGCAGTGGGCAGTGAGAGTGGGGTCAGTGGATGGAAAGTTACTAATAGGAACTGGGTTAGGTATCAAGAGTGAGGACTGGGGGCGCCTGGGTGGCTCAGTGTAAAGCCTCTGCCGTCGGCTCAGGTCATGATCCCGGGGTCCTTGGATCGAGCCCCACTTCGGGCTCTCTGCTCAGCAGGAAGCCTGCTTCCCCCTCTTTCTCTGTCTGCCTCTCTGGCTACTTGTGATCTCTCTCTGTCAAATAAATAAAATCTTTAAAAAAAAAAAAAAGAGTGAGGACTGACTAAAGTTTGGTCAAGGTGGGAAACTTTAGGGAATCTCACCAAATGACAGGCAGCTTTTGGAATTTATTCTTCTCCCAGGAAACGCACGGTTGCTCACATCCTTGCCCTGACAAACTCTTCCAAACATATTAAGGCTCTAATTGCTTTTCCTTGGTGATTTCTCTTCCTTTTCCTTTGCAAATCTAGTTATTCTTATTGTGTTTGAATAGGAAGTTTGTTTTAGTTTCAGATCTTTGCTTCTACATCAGCAAAGCTGGGGTGAAAAACTACTTCTGAAAAATAAAAAATGTGGTTTGAATTAATTAAGGGAAGCACAGTTGTGATTCAGCCAGGAAGGACTTAATCAAGTGGCCAACATTTCACAGTGCAGTTATTAGGGGGGCTTAGTGAATAGAAGGGAAAGCAAGGGGACTTACTTATTCAGTATTTGCTTCATATGTATGGCCATCCCAGAGGGGGCCGAGTAGAGAATCCTCTGTCCTTAGCACAGTACATCTTTCTCATTTTGTCTACCATGAAAGTATTTGATTAGATGAACTCCTTGGTACCTTACAGGGCTTCTCAAAAATTCCAGGTTCTGGTTTTTAAATCTTTCCATCCCTCTCTGGATTGTATTTTCTTGTTATAAAATATCCCTGTTGATGCCATTATAAAGGATCAGCAGCTTCTCTTTGCAGCCAGGATCGAGGACTCCTTACCTCAGCTTCCCGAGTCCCTGGTCCTGCCTAACCACCTGCCTTCGTCTCCTGTCCTCTCCTCCTCCAAATTAGGCCCCAGCCACCTCAATTTTCTTCCTTATGGGGCATGCCCTCTTCTGTCAGTTGGGAGTGCTCCTCTCCCACACCCTGGCAGGGATGACTCATCTTACTGTCAAGTCTCCATTCAAATGTCATTCCTACTCTCACCCCTCAGAGAGGTCTTTCTTAATTACATCAGCAAGGCAGCCCTCCTCCGGTACCTCCCAGCCCCGGCCAATGGGGGATGCTGGGCTTGTGCTACAGAGGGTCCCACTTGGTCAGCCCCCAGCCGTACCCCTCCCCATGCAGCCAGAAATCCAAGGGGCCAATGGGGCTTGCACGCTCAGAGCCTGTCTCCTCTTCGAGACCATGCCGTAGCTACCTAGGGCCTTGCCCTAGTTCTTTCCTCAGAGGGCCCCAAACCCATTTCCAGAGTCCGTGGGCCTCTGCCTCAGGTCCCTCCTCCTGTGGGTGGTCTGGGCTGCCAGTTCGCACACCCCTAATCCCGAGGGGGGACCACAGGGAAACTATTTGCAGGAAGCATGAGTGAATCTTGGACATAGGGGCTGGAGTATCAAATGTGTGTGTAAAAATCCCTTCTGTGAGGTCACATCGTGTACTTACTCTATGCCAGGCACTGTTCTAGGTAATGGGATCAGTGAACAAGAAAGGTGAAAACAATCCCAAAACCTGGGAAACAGCCAGGCTAGAGGAGAAGGGAATGGGCCAACTTCCAGGGATAAATGTCCAGAGGCTGCCTCACCCAGCTGTACCCTATTCCAATGCAGAACTCTGAGGAGTCTGAGAGTACTGAATGCAAACCTGGCCTTCCAGGTCTTAATAAAGTCAATATGTCAAGGTAAGACATAGATCATATTTTTTAAAGATTTTTTTTTATTTATTTGAGAGAATAGAGAGAGAGAGAGTGTGTGTGTGCAGTAGTAGGGGGAGGGGCAGAGGGAGAGGGAGAAGCAAGCTCCCCCGTGAGCAGGGACCCTGACGCAGAGCCCCATCCCAGGGTCCCGGGATCACGACCTGAGCCACAGGCAGACGCTCAACCGACTGAACCACCCAGGCGCCCCGAGGTAGGATCATATCTTATTTAATACTTTGTTAGCTTGCTTCATAAGTTTTAATCATTAAGACATGTGTGGGCCTCCATCAATACTCTTGCCGCATCCCGACTAATGTTTCCTCTTCTTGGTCAGCCGTCGCACAGAGCCGTCCACAGGACAGGGCCTGGTGAGCAGAGAGGGCTCATACCAAATATCTCCTCTGCACCCCCTTGCCAGGCATCCCAGCCCTCTTCTGGACAGCCCGCTCTCCCTTCCATGGCCATTTCATCTTACTTGCAGCATTGACAAAAATCTGAAATTGCCCTGTTTACTTGTTTCCTGTCTGCCTTCTTCCCACTGAACGCTGAATTCTGTGAGGTCACAAGCTTCTGGCAGCATTCCCAGCACTTGGCCTGTACTAAGTGCTCATTAAAAATGTGCTGACTGAGCAGCTTAGTGCAGTCTGGGGCCAGGCCCACGCTGGCTGCCCCCTGACTAAGAAAGCTGCCCTGTCCCCAAGGCTTCCGGCCTCATTAGGGAGCAGACCTGAAAGCAAACAGTCCTTTGCTTTTAGTTTTTGCTCCTCAAGTGGTTAATTAATCTGAAAATAAAGGTATAAATGTAGCCATTATTGGGGAGCTTCTGTTAGTCAGAGAAACAGTCTGCAAGACAAATAAGCTCTAAGGAAAGGGGAAGACAAGATAGTTTTCCTGTTAGTTTGTGTAAAGGGAAAAAGGGATGAGGGTGACCTTGATGACCTATCAGAGAGCTGGTGGAAACTCTTTCCTTTTCTCTCTCCCCAAAGAGACATTGCTTATTGTTTTTCCGGGAGGAGGGGAACGTGTTGAACATTTTCCGCTGTTCAGCTAGAATGCTGTTTGGAGCAGGAGGCTAACATCCCCTCAGCTGCTGCTCTCTGCCTTATTTAACTCACACGGCAGACGGTGACATCTGTTGAACAGCACTTCCTTGGCTGCCCCCTCCCTCGGAGGGGCTGAGGGCCTCTGGAGCTCTCCCCTGAGGCCTCCCACATGCCGGGGGGGGGGGGGGGGGGGGGGGGGGGGGGGGGGGGGGGGGGTCAGCGGGGCTTCCGGCCGCTGTGCGCGGATTTCTGTTGCTTTCCGCAAGGCCCCATTGTCAAGCGTGAAGCACAGTCCTCTCCACACAGGATTTTTTTTCAAGTAAGGCTTATGTTCTCCCACTCAGAACTATGAGGTCATTTTTATTAAAGGTTGATCGGATAGGCCCCATAAAGCCAATCTGCTTGAAATCGGGATGAAAGTATAATAATGCGGGAAGCTGCACCTAATTGGAGCTCTGTCTTGGAAAATAACCACTAAAAATCACAAAAGTGATCTTATACTTTGCAAAATTAGGTTACAGTTTCTCTATGTGCTAATTCTTAGAATAAATCCTAGAGATGCATATATTTCTAATTAAATTTGTCTGATATCACCATATTCCTTGTCTATTTGGCTTTCAGGGTATCTGTTCATTCATCCAACACATATTTATTGTGTACTTACTATATGCCAGGCACTCTTCTAGGTAATGGGATCAGTGAACAAGAAAGATGAAAACAATCCATGCTCTGTGGACCCTATAGGGCGTATAGGACCCTGTATTCTGTAGTGGGGTAGATTGGTCATAAAATATGGAAGAACAGAGTGTGCTAGAGAGTATCAAGCGCTAAGACAATACAAAGCAGGGAAAGAGAATATGCAGTGCAGAATGGGGGTAAAAGTTACAATCAAAGAGGGTAGTCTGGGTAGGTGTCTCTGAAAAGATCACATGAGGACACAGACCTGGAAGAGTTGAAGGAGAGAGAGAGGGATGTCTGGAGAAAGAGTATTCTCATCAGAGGGAACAGCAGGTGCAAAGGCTATGGGGTAGAGTGTGCCTGAGGTATTCAAGGAAGAACAAGGGGCCAGTGTAACAGGAATGGAGGGAGGGAGGAGGAGGATGGAGGACATGCATTTGGAAAGCATGGTGGGAAGATGGGTCAGGATATTTTAGACCACCAGAAGGACCTTGACTTCACTCTGAGTGAGATGGGGAGCCCTGGACAGGGTTTTGAGCAGGAGGGTGAAGGGATCTGACTTACTCTGGCTGCTGAATTGATAACAAACTGTAGGGGAGGGAGAGTAAGAGTGGAAGACCAACTGAGAAGCCACTGTAGCAATCGGGAGAGCGTGTGGTAGCCTGGACCAGGACGGTAGTGGTGGAGATGATGGAATTCTGTCTCCTGCATATAGTTTGAAAATGGAGCTTATAGGATTTATTAACTGATCTAGTTATGCCGGACTATTGGAGTAAGACAGAAAGAGAGGAATCAGGATGACTCAAAGGTTTTTGGCCAGAGCGACTGGAAGGCAGGAGCTGACATGGACAGAAATGAGGAAGGCTGCAGCATTAGGATATTTTCGGAGGAAGCTCAGAAATCCAATTGGGCATAAGATTTCTACCTGATGGTCAAGTGGAGATACCAAGTGATTAGCACACCCAGGGCATTCTTTCTTGAGCCTCTGGAAACTTACCTTAAAGGAGCTTCCTTTCCTTATGAGGACCCCCTATTTCTTACAGTATATGGGGAACAAATCTATAGAGAAGAATCATGAACTAGGCACCTGAAAACAAGATACTGTTACTACCAGGGCATCTTTTAGACCCAAGAGAAGGAAGAAAATTCTTGAACTGGTATAGCAAGAGCTAATAATATCCCAAGATAATGGAAGGCTCTACTCCTGTCTTTCAGCTAATACACAAAAGGAGAGATCACTAGAGGGTAGGAGTTGTTAATTCCCATAGGCAAGGGCAACACAAATTGAGGGACAGTCTACAAAACTTGTTTCAAACCTTTGAATGTGTCAAGGTCATTGAAGGAGACTAAGGAGACACAACAACTAAATCTGGCACATGATTATTTTGACCTGGATCCTTTTACTATAAGGGGCATTAATGGATTAGAGTATTAGATGACAGTAATACATCAGTGTTAAATTTCTTGATCTTGATGGCCATTCTGTGGTTATGTGAAAGAGTGTCTTCATTTGTAGAAAATACACACCAAGTACGGAAGGGAAGGGGCATCAGGTTAGCAGCTTATTCTCAAAAGGCTCAGGGAGAAAAAGAATTCTTAGTATTATACTTAGAACTTCCCTCTGTGAGATTGTTGCAAAATCAAATTCATATTTAAAACATGAAGCAGGGAGTCCTGGCTGGCTTGGTCCATAGAGTGAGTGTTTGACCCTTGATCTTGGAGTTGAGAATTCAAGCCCAACAAAGGAGTACAGATTACTAAAAAATAAATAACCTTTAAAAAAAAAAGTGAGGACATTTTTGTTTGACATCTTCTTCAGAGCCCCTAAGAGAGATAGATAATTAGAGGGCACAGAGAGCAGTCGATATTGATGGGTAAATAGATGTGATAAAACATATTGTTTGCGAGTTAAAAGTAAACATGAGAGAAAGTAAAGGAATTTGGAGGATAAGAGATTGAGTTTGGAGGAAACAGTCAGGAAAGATAGTACTCTCTTGTGGTTTAATGGAACTTTTTGGCTGGGAAATCAACCAAGCACATGTTGGGGGTTGGCTTCAGGCAGCTGGAGCCTCTTCAGGAGCCTGGGGAGGCTTCCTCCTACTCTCCTGTGTCCCCATCCATCTGGGCAGGACGGTGGTCCAGCCGGAAGAGCAAGGGCCCGTAGATGAGGCGTCTGGACTAAGATGATCTTCAGGATCCGTTAAATACTTAAAGGACTTTGAACAAGAGAATAAAATTGATAAAAGATAGGAGCATAGGAAGAAATAAATGAAAAAGAATGAAAATATAGTTATTTTCATTTGAAAATGTAACTTCTTTTTATTTAACATACCCACTTACCTAAAGGGGTGGTTCCTGTCCCCCCATCTCTCCTTCCATCCCTTCTGTAGAAAAAGCAAACATAACCTCGTCCTTAATGGGAACTGCATAAGGAGCACCCCCTCTCTTCTCAAATCTTAGGTAACAGCAAGAGTTCCCTTAAATAGAATTTTCGATTTTATGATTTCTAAAATACTCAGATGCATCATTGCAGAAATATTACAGCAGGTTTTCCAAGTGTCAGAATAAATTTACACTGAAATATTACAATGCTAGAGTACCTATCACTTTTTTTTTGGCTTCAAATGAGTTTGTTTATAGCATGCCTGATTTTTTAATTGACCCATAATTTATATAGAATAAATAAATTTACAGACATGGTACTATTTAAGCCTATCTTTGTTACAGATTTTCATCAATTGTCTTGTAATCAGATAACTAAATTTTGTGTAAAATCAATTATTTGAAATGTGTTGAGGCTTGAGTTGCTAGTTAGTGGTTCATTTTTGTAAATGTTATGTAAGTCTGCAAAGAATGAAGGGTCTCTAATTTTCAGGGAGGGAGAGGGTCCTATATATGTTTCTTAAGTTTAGCTTATTTAAGTATATTCATATTTTCTATGTCACTACTAATTTTTCAACTCTTTTACCTACCAATAACTGAGCAACATGTATTGAAATCCTACACTATGGGGACATTTCTGTCAATTTCTCCCCATAGTGCTTTATGTATTTTGATTCTACTTTATTAGATGCATACTAGTTTAGAATTTTTATTTCTTCCTGGTTGAAATAGTTGAACTGAGTTGAACTGTCTTCATTATCGAATGGCAATCTTTATTGTAATAATGCTTTTGTTCTTAAAATCTATTTTGTCTCATGTTAATACAGTTATCTCCAGCTTTCTCTTGGGTATTTGCTTGGTATATCTTTTTAAAATTTGTTTACTCTCAACCTTTCAATGCCCTGTGTTTTAAGTGTACCTCTTGTAAACAAGCTGGATTTTGTTTTTAGTCGTTATTTACCCATGTACATTTACTGTGGTTATGAACAATGGAAGGTGTTGAGGTCACAAACAAAATAATCCTTACAGGAATGGTTAGCTTGAACAGTCTCCCGCCAACAGTTGCGCTCAAGATCCTGCTGCCGGGGAGGACAGAACAGAAGGCAAGCACCGTTTACAAAAAGGGGCCGTAAAGTCACATGTCCCATTTGGGGGGTGCCATATGTCACCCAAGCATCGACTGCCTCTGTAGAGAGATCTGTTCCATCTTTGCCCACCAGGTTCAGAGACAGCCATTTGAAATAGTGGATGTGGAGAGAGGGGGTACAAATCATCCTTTTTTTTTTTTTTTTTAAGATTTTATTTATTTGACACAGAGAGAGAGAGATCACAAGTAGGCAGAGAGGCAGGCAGAGAGAGGGGGAAGCAGGCTTCCTGTTCCTTGTGCCTGTTGTGGGGCTTGATCTCAGGACCCTGAGATCATGACCTGAGCCGAAGGCAGAGGCTTTAACCCACTGAGCCACCCAGGTGCCCTGGTACAAATCATCCTTAATAAAGATTCCCATTGCTTGTTAACACTAAATGATCACTAAGACCGCAGTATTAAAGAGGAAATATGTGTACCGTTCTATTCCCACAGCGGCTCATACATATTTAATGTTCAGGGATTTCTTATATTCTGTAAAATCGTTTTCAAGCTTTCCTTAAACTATGCCTGAAGAGTAATCTATGTGTTCTCTTAATGCTTTCTGCTAAAATAGGTTTCATGATTATTTCTACAAAATTACTTTGTTTTCCCCTTCTACTCTGCCACTGGCTTTCTTATGTCTCCCCTTTCTTTCTTTCTTTCTTTCTTTCTTTCTTTCTTTCTTTCTTTCTTTCTTTCTTTCTTTCTTTAATTCAGAGAAGATAAAACTATTTAAATTAGTGTCTTAACCAGAGGTAGAACTACAAAACTGCTTGAAGCTTGCAGGTAAACTGAGATAGGACTCTGGTATCATCCAGCCTTGGGAAAGCAACAATAAAACAATGACAGACAAGCACCTGGTAGGTGACAGGTACCATGCTAGGATATATGTGTGTGTAATCTCCATGTAAATATGAAAATTCAAGGCTCTGACAGGTTAAGTAGCTAGCCCAAGATCACACGGCCAGTGTCAGGTAGAGCCAGTATTCAACTCCAGTGTTTGAATCCATAGTGATGAAAAGTGAGTCCTGGAGTGAAGCTACTGGAATTCATGCCCCAGCTCCAGCACTTAAAAATTGTATGGCAATGGGCAAGTTATTTAATCTCCTCCTATAGCTCAGTTTCCTCACCTGTAGAATGGAAATAACAGTATCATATCCATAGGATTTAATGAGATGATATGAGGAGATGCTCAGAATAGAGCCTGGCACACAAAGAAGGCTCAAAAACTGTTAGTTATTATGGTTTCTGGGGACATTTTAGGGCTTCTTTCTCATCAGTGGGTGCTATTAGTAGTCAGATTCCAAGTTTCTTTTTTTCTTTTTTGAGAGAGAGAGAGTGCCTGTGCACATGTGGGGGGAGGGGCAGAGGGCCAGAGAGAATCTCCAGCAGACTCCCTGCTGAGGATGAGCTCTGAGCTCATCCCGATGCGGGTCTGGATCCCACAACCCTGGGATCATGACCTGAGCCGAAATCAAGAGTCTGACGCTTAACCTTCTGAGCCAGCCAGGTGCCGGGATTCCAAAGTTTCTTTAACATTATGTTCACCTGGTTCTCACCCTCTTCTTCACATGCCTTCCTCACCTGCCGAGCTGACTCACTGATTTCCCAGTGTTCCCACTATCGCTGACACCTGGCTTCCCTCCAGCTGTTATGGCCCAAGTGAGACTTTGCCTTCTCTTCCTCAACAGGGTGTTTGATTTTCTCAACTTTCATAGCACTTTGTGTTTGTTTATAAAGAGTTCTTTTTTCCCACCATATTGTGGTTGCGTGAGACACCCTTTAGATAGCCAGTTGGTGATATCAAGTGGGCAGTTGATTCACAAGCCTGGAGTTCTAGGTGAAGGACAGGGTGGACATACGGAGAGTCCTCAGTCTATAAATGGCATGAAAGATTCTGAAATGTAGAGGCCGAAATGAGGAGGAAGAAGAGTCAGCTGAAGAGGTTAAAAAGAAGCAGCTAATAGGAAGAGCTCCTGGCGAAGGTGGTATCACCAACAGCAACAGAAGGAAGGGTTTGAAGGAGAGAGTAGCCACTGTTGAATGTCAAGATAGTGCAGAGAAGGGACCAGAGGAAACAGCCACATGAAGGTCATGGCAAGAGTAGTTCATGGAAAGAATGAGGACCAAGGCCCAAGAGGAGTGGATTGAAGGACAGTGTGCAGTCAGAAAGTGGCAACAGCAGCCACACGTGACTCTCAAGAATCTTTGCTAGTGATGGAGGTCCCAGTGCTAGACAGGGAGGCAGGTGAACTGAGGGAATGTGGAGACCACGAGAAGGTTCTTGTTTAAAAGAGGGCACTACGGCGTATTTTCTTCTGATGTGTATGCTCCAGGAGATGTAGAAACAGCTGCAGGCGGGAAGGCCACTGACCTGGTGACAGACGGTGAGATCTGGAGCACCCAGGGAGATAGAGGAAGGTCTTTCATGGGAGCATCCCCACTAGGGATGGAGGGAAGGCCAAGTAGGTGGGGTAGTGGGGCACTTAGAAGAGGGAATTTCTACATGTTTGTTTCTGTTTCTCAAAGAGATATCAGGTAAAGTCATCAGCTGAGAAGGAGAGTAGAGCTTAGCAAGTTTGAGAATAAAGAATAAAGAAGAAGGTGTGAAATAGTTACTTTGAGCAGTGGAAAATAAGTAGACCAGAGAACTATAGGAGGACCATGGGCAGTGCTGAGCGCCATTTTGAATTGTGGTCGTTAATTATTTAAATGAGACCTGTTGGCATAATTGGATGTTTTTCTCCTGGAATGTTCTTTTGTTCGAGTCCAGGCATAAGTAAACGGATGTCTGGGTTTAACCATTACAACTTTGCCAGAGGAGTCAGACACAGGAAGAGGGGACTGAAAGAGTCAAGGGTGTCTGCAAGATCGTGATTGTAATAATGGACCAGGAAATGTAACTGAGGAAAAGTGGGACGTGGGGACATGAGGACACAACGGGGTAACTGTCATTGTGGTAATAGCCCGAAGGATTGCAGGTGACCACAAAGTATAAGAACAGCTGAAGTGGGGCGCCTGGGTGGCTCAGTGGGTTAAAGCCTCTGCCTTCGGCTCAGGTCATGATCTCAGGGTCCTGGGATCGAGCCCCGCATCGGGCTCTCTGCTCAGCAAGGAGCCTGCTTCCCCCTCTCTCTCTGCCTGCCTCTCTGCCTACTTGTGATCTCTCTCTCTCTCTGTCAAATAAATAAATAAAATCTTTAAAAAAAGAAAAAAGCTGAAGTGAGTATGGTGGACAATTACAAAGGGATGGTGTAGAGCATAAGGCCTGATGTCCATTCTAGAGGAGGTGTGGTCATTGGTGCTGAGGAGGTCAAGGGCATGAGCATGGGTGTGTGTAACTGTGTAAGGTAAAGAAAATGATCATTGGATACGAGACAGTCCAAAGTCAGAGGGACTAAGAATACGGACACCAGGAGAATGGTGGCAGGAGTAGGGTGTGCAAAAGAGATCATGAAGGTTACTGAAGTCATCCATGAATGGGGGATGTGACAGGGTTTGCTAAATGTCAGCAGAAGAAAAGCTTGGGTTTCTGGGGGTGACTGGGGTGACTAGGGATGTGAGGTGTCCTGGATCGGTCCTGATAATCTCCAGACAGAAGGTGGGAAATCTGCTCATGGACAGCCTGGGGCCCTAGGGCTGCCGAGCTCCCCAGCACAGGACCTGTGTTCGAGTTTAGGCTCCGACAGCCGCTAGCTGTGCGAGTCTGCGAAAGTCAGCCTGCTTATTCTCGTCTGTCAAATAGAAATGTTCAGTGACTTGCCTCGTTCACAGGGATCATTTGACATAATGAATGTAAAAGGATTTTGTAAGCTCTAAAGAACCATTAAAAAGTGAGTTACAATTTTAAAATGTATGTATCTTAACATGATTTCTAGCTTCTAAACTAGAGCAAGATAAATCACTTACTTTTCCTTTTGTCAGCCACAGTACCTAACCTGGATGCTTGCATTCCAGAGATGGCAGTGTTGAATAGTACTGAACAATAAAAACTTATAAAATGAATTAGAAGCTGTGATGAATGCCTTCAGTGGGATTGTCAGTATCGCCATGCACATTGTCTAGCAGCAATGCTTTAAAAATTCTGAAAAAAAAACCAAAACCCACCAAACTCTGATTTTTCTTTTCATCAAATTCACTGATGAAAAATAAAGAAGCACTTCTTAAGGTTAAAGTCCTAAGAATATTTATGCATTTTGATCCAATAATTCCACTCTCACAACTTTTTAAAACCTTTTAAGCCCACTCAACATATACAGAAAAATGCAGAAATCACAAATGCACATATGAGTTTTCCCAGGGGAACACACTCATGTAATTCGCCTCACTCATAGAAATTTGATGCCAGAAAAAAATTCCTCTGGATGAAAAAGCTATGTTCCTAAGGATGTTGGCTCAATGTTATAGCGAAAAACGCTAACAGGTAGAGGAATGACTCGGTAAATGTTGGCACATAAGTTCAGTGGAACAGTGTGGAGCACTAAAAATGACAGTTTTAGGGGCACCTGGGTGGCTCAGTTGTTAAGCGTCTGCCTTCAGCTCAGGTCATGATCCCAGGGTCCTGGGATCCAGCTCCGCATCGGGCTCCTTGCTCGGCAGGAGGCTTCTCCTGCTTCTCCCGCTACCATCCCCTCTGCTTGTGTTCCCTCTCTCGCTGTGTTTCTCTCTGTCAAATAAATAAAATCTTTAAAAAAAATAAAATAAAAAATAAATAAATAAAAATGACAGTTTTGAACTGGAGAATGAAATTCACAAAACTGGAATCCCCTTCAGGCAGGCAGGCAGCTGAAATACAAGAAGCAGTCTGTTCTAAAACCACACGAGGGGAGGTGGCCTCCGGGTGATAAACAAGTGCAGAGGGTAGAGTGCGAGCGGGGCCTAGACATGAAATGCTCAAGAAAGTAACGCACTGAGGCACTTGGGTGGTGCAGTTAGTTAAGGGTCTGGCTCTTAGTTTTGGCACAGATGGTGATCTCAGGATCATGGGGTCAAGTCCCACATCAGGCTCTATGCTCTGAGGGTTCTCTCTCCCTCTCCCTCTGCCCCTTCCTTCTCTACAATCAATCCATCGATCAAAAAATGGAAAAAAGTAAAGCATAGTGCTGATCAAACAAAACATGCTCTGGGCCTAGTGGTACTAGTAGGCCTTTCCTTTGTGACCCTCCCCGGAGGTAAAGGAAAATACAGGCAACATGAACGCACCAGGTATGGCCATCGTTGATTCTAACAATGCAGAGGTTGTGCAACAGGAGGACAAGGGCCAGAGGTGAGCACAGCAAAACCAACGTTGGCCTGGGTGGGAGCCGGGCCAAATGACCTCACCCCTTTAAGCCTTAGTTTCTCCATCTGTAAAACAAGGGAATTGAAAAATGCCTCCTTCACAGAGCTGTTGTAAAGGTTAAGTGCATTCCCTTCCTTTGCCTCTTCTTCCTCATTGTTATTTTATCATTCTCATTAATATTATTTCTGACTTCATCCCACTCTCCTCGTCCCCCACCCCCTATTCTCCCTACTCCAGACACACTAGTCTTCTCGATATTTCTCCAAGGTGTTTTAGCCTCAGGGCCCCTGTTTTTTCCCCTTACTGTTGGCCTCACTTCATGCGGGTCTCTGCCCAGAGGACACCTCCTCTCAGGGGAGTCTGTCTGTCTGTCTGTCTCTCTCTTTCTCTCTCTCTTTCTGCTTTATTGTTCTTCATTGCACATAGTGCTGCCTGACATTTTATTGTCTATGTATTTTTTTTTTTAAATTATCTCTTTATTCTCTACCCTAGAAGGCAAGCTCTATGAAGGTAGGACTTTACTTCACTTGTTTAATGCTGTGTTCACAGTTCCTAGAAGGCACCTGGTGCATAACAGATATTCAGGAAGTATTTGTTGAGTACTGATGAGTGTTCAAGGTAGAACCATCACATCTTATTTTTTTCCTTTTCCCTCCAAATCTCAAAGGTACAATCATTGTGTAATTAATGATTTAGAAAGACATTTCTTGCAGATGACTCAAATGTGTAAAATTCCTCTTTATCTCTCCTAACTTGCGTGGCAGGTCAGCCATGCAGAAGCTGGGAGCGGAAGTATTTGAGAAGGTCTACAACTACCTCCAGAGAGCGAGGCGCCAGAAGGCCAGTGAAGCCGAGATCCAGGCAGCCCTAGAAAAAGTGGTGCCTCATGCCAGTGACTGTTTTGAAGTTGACCAGCTCCTGTACTTTGAGGAACAGCTGCTGATCCCAGTGGGTAAAGGGCCCGCACTCCAGAACCCTCACCAACAACTGTCAAAAACAAGCAATTTCAAGGGGACAAATCCATTCGACACGTAGGCTGGACTTCATTATGGGAAATGGGTACAAAGCTGGGGCTACCATCTTTAGTTTCAGTTCCTTGTCAAGCGGAGTGAGTCCTGTAGAAAGTAGGAAACCTATCTGCCTCTACTCTGAGCTCTGGGCCAGTCAGTGTTTGGTCTATACTCAGAGGAAAGCTTGTGGACCAAGTGTGGCTTCCTGAAAAGCACTTTCGAGCGTGCCCTCCACGCTTCCACAGGGTTGGACCACCCCTGAGAAGGCCTGGAAGAATCCATCTACCCTTGACCGCTTCCACTTGGAGGACAGACTTGGTGCCTGCCTGCCTCCTGAGGGTCCCCTATGCTCTATGATTAGCCTGCTCCTCCCTTAGGTTGCTGAACACAGGCCTCTGACACACTGAGCTACTGACCAGTAGTCACGAGTGTTTGTCTCACGTGCCCTGACGTGGCTAACAAGCAAGATGTGTGTGTGTCTGTGTGTGTGTGTGTGTGTGTGTATATGGACCTGGACTAAAAATCCAAAATATAATTCTCTTCTGTGATTTAATCTCCAAGCTCATTCATGGAGTATTGAAGACTTTTATTCTTAATACATATATTTTACATGGTTATAAAATAAATCACCTATTTTATCTTTTCCTTATTGAGAAGTTTGTTGATGAATGTAACCCATCTGTGGTCATTATTACCAAAAGCAGCTCACACTGTATTCATTTGGTGCCTATTATGTGTCAATACCATGCTCTGTGCTTACAACTTGAAGGGCCTTCTGTCATTGGATCATTTCACCAACGAGAGAGACAGAGAGAGGAGAGATTACCCCATGTTTGAGCTAACGCTTACTTACTCAGCCACCAGAGCTGAGCCGAACTGTCATCCCGGGTCTGAGTGATTCCAGCGCTGGAATCCTTCACACGTAGGCATGTGGGTTTTCAACGAAGAAGCTACATCAGACTTGCTCGAGGAGCTTTTTAGACATACACACGTTTAAACGTACTGTTAAAGAATTATCCTGACGTGTGTGAAAACAGTAGAGAAGACTTTATTCAGGACAAGTAAAATAGGGGAGAGAGATGGGGCTCAACCCCCAAACACAGCACCCAAGGCTGGAGGTTTATACCCCAGGTGGGACGGGGCAGAGCGAGGCTCGAGGATGACATTTCGAAGAGAAGACACCCAGGGTAGGGGAGATTGTTACCAAACCGACTTCACGGGACCCTTGCTGAAGACAGGCCAGGGTGACCCGACAGCTGGGGCGGGGGGGATTCTCACAACTGACTTAATACAATTCCAGCTGCTCTGGACTCAGCAGGCTGGAGACAGGGCCCACCCCAGGCGGAGGCCCCGCCGAACGAGCACTCAGAGGAGCCGGTCTAAAGTTCTGTCAAGGAGAGAGCCTTTGTCCACACCCAACCTCACCCCACTCCTTGCTCTGGGGAGGCCAAAGCCTTCTGTTACAGAACGACCTGGTGAATCTGACACACGCATTACCTAGCGGTCAGCATTCTGCCCCCCGCTGATGACGGAGGACACCAAGGCAGAATTATGGCCGTGCTGTGCTCCCTGCACTAGGTGGTGTCTCTCAGACTAGTGTTTCTTGCATTTGAGCAGCAGGATCACCGGGAGGGCTCGTTAAAACAAATTCAGGGCCCTGTGCCCAGCATTTCTGATTCAATAGGTCTGGGTGAAAACAGGAACTTTGCATTTCTTACAAGTTCCTAGGGGACGCTGACACTCTTGGTGTGAGAACCCTCCTCAGACCACTGCAACCCTTCCTCCTGCGGCCCTGCCTCCCTGTGTTTGGAGCAGTACTTGATCTGCGGGGGCCTGACTCATCTCACTAACATCTCTGAAGGTGGTATGAGGACCGGGAAGAAGGGCCCAAAGACCTCAGATGCCTTGCCATGAATATTCTGAAGAGGCAGTGATCTGGAGGAAAAAGGTCAAAATGTGACTAACATGGCTTTGGGGAGTTCGATGGTGTCAGTTCAAGGGAAAGGGAGCATGGTCACGGTGCTCTATATCTCATTCCCACCTCCGCCCAGCAGCCAAGGGAACCACAGGAACCCGCAAACTCTGCCATACTCCAGGGCTCGTGATCATCACTATTCCATGTTCCCCCAACTCCTGTACACGTTGGGGAGGTAGAGGCATGCCAGGCACTTACCCCTGGCCAGCTGGTGATAGTCGTGTTGCTGATCTCACCGCCTCTGTGTCGGGGGCAGGAAAAACAGGCCTCAAAAATGGGCTTTTTCCTGGGGGTGGAATCTGAGACTTCGCAGAATTCTGACCTTGAGCATGTTGTTCAAGCCCAAATCCAGAACACATGACCCCTACCGGGATAGAACACTGAAGATCAGGTTTGCCCTGGGAGGCCTAGTACATTCCCATCGTTGACACGGAAGAGACCTCAGCCCCTGGAAGGGCTCCTCATAGCTCCCATATCCTTTTATGACCAAACAGATTCAAAATGGATCTGGAAAAGGAGGACAATAGTAGCAAGTTATGAAAGTTTCTGAATCTTCTTACTAATAGTTTTCATAACATTAGAACAGAATACTTGTGTGAGTTGCTGGGTCTGAATAAGAAATAGCTGGATTTCAAATAGTCTCTGCCATCTTTCACAGAGGAACGTGCCCGGGAACGTGTTGTTCAGGTCATTCCTCTAGCCTTTAGGCTCTG
>CM053603.1:72745350-72798723 GCA_028646535.1 Procyon lotor
ACACACAAAAATGCAAATGGTCATGATGTGAGGTGATAGATATGTTAATTAGGTTGATTGTGGTAGTCATTTCACAATGTATGAGTATATCAAAACCTCACCTTGTGCACCTTAAATATATACGGTTTTTGTTGACTATACCTCAGTCATGCTGGGAGAAATTTCATCAGGCAAATACAGGGAGGAAAAGATCTCGCAGGCCTGAAGAACACAACCATGGAGGACATAGGACACAGCAGGTGGATTCTGGGAGTCTGAAAGCTGTTCGTGCCGGCGGTACATAGTGTGAGGACAATCACGTCAGGTTTGAGAGGAAGGTGTAGCGGGCAGCCTCCTCCATGCCCCCAGGGATCCTCCCCTCTGGTATTCTTGTCTTGTGCTGTTACTTCTCCCATTGCATCATGGTGGCCTGTGTGACCCATAAAATACTATAGAAATGGTGCTGACTTCCGTGACTGGGTCATAAGACATGGATTCCATCTTGCTTTCTCTTGGATCGCTCACTCTGGAAGAAGCCAGCCACCATGTCTCCAAGACACTCAAGCGACTTTTGGGAGAAATCTATATGGCATAAAATTGAGGCTTCTGCCAACAGCCAGCATGGAGTTGAGTCACCTGGGAAACAAATTCTCCAGCCTAGTCAAGTCTTCATTTGACTGCAGCCCTTGCTGACATCGTGAGTAGAACATCATGAGAAACCCTCAGCCAGAACCGCCCGGCTAAGCCATTGCTTAATTCCTGATGGATGGACACTGAAACAGTAAGTGTCGGCTGTGGTGTTAAGTCACTACGTTTCACAGTATGATTCGGCAGCAGATCACTCATAGAGAAGGCAAGGCTCAGATGTGAGCTGTGTCCGTTTGCTGTTCTGTAGCCTGGGGCGGCCCCCGAAGAGGTATGGACAGAGCATGCCTCTTAGCTCTATCATGAAACTACGCCGAGGGCCGGTTTGAACAGAGGGAGACTGGAGGCAGGCAGTTAGGTCTAGTCCTGGTGAGAAAAGATGAAGTCAGGGCGCTGTGGGGACAGTGCGAGGGAACCGGGACACCTGAGGGCTGACTTGGGTGGGGAGGTGGGGAGGACTGGGTTTGTGGTGTGGGTGATGGGGCCACTCACAGGGCTGGGGTGTGGGAGATGCAGGGAGGGCAGTGCGGGGAGAAACACTGAGTCCCCTCCTGGGTGGGTTGGGCTTGGGGTGCTCGTGGGGTGTTCAAGGGATGAGGTCCAGGCATAAAGCTGCAAGTGTCTGTAAAATTCTTCTACTCAATGGGTGCACGCAATGAGCTCCAGACCACACGGCAGGGAGTATTTTCCATGCTGGACCTGCGAACAACGAAGGGTAGGGCTGCCTTCTGCAGAATGCCACCTCCTTGAAGGCTACCGGATTTGATTTCAGATAATGTGAGTGCCCCCCGAATAATAATCACAGCATCTAGCCCTTTTGGATGAGCCTCAGCTGACTCAGCCTGAAGCTCTCTGCTTATGGCATCTCCTCCCCGCCCCGCTCCCCCTTGTGTATTCTCCAAAACTCAGCCTTTCTCAACCTTGGCTCTACATTCGAAACACCTGGAAAGAAAAAAAATAAAATAAAATAAATAAGAAAAATATAAAAAAAAAAGAAACACCTGGAAAATTTTGTGAGGATTAAGTGGAATCATTTAAAATTTCCTGGTAGATTGTAGATGTTGCTCGCAGTCTTTTTTCTGCCTAAAAAAGTGAGATTGAATGCTTATCTTTTTCTCCCTCTCCTGCACCAAAAGGGATCCTGTCTGTGAAAGGGTTTTGTGAAATGCAAAACTTTATTCAAATGTAAATGATAACCTTTAACTTCAGGAGAAGTCAAAGATCTTGTTATTTTTAACTTTTTACTATGGAAAACATCAAACTGTATAAAAGTAAAGAGAATAATATAATAAGCCCTTGTTATGGAACATCACTCAGCCTCAGAAATAATCAATTCGCAGCCAATCCTATTTTATTTCTATTCTCACCCACTACCACCTCACTGCATTATTTTTATCATAAATTTATAAATATTTCAGTGTGTATCTCTAAAAGAGAATCTTTTTTTAAAGCTGTAATACTATTATCACACTTGTAACTGCACCAGTAATTGCTCTTATCAAATGGCCAGTCGGTACTCACATTTCCCATCTTACTTTTTGTTTCTTCAAATTAGAATCCCAGTAAAACCCAATTACTTCAACTGATATGTCTCCTTGATCTCTTTTTATGTACGGATTCTGCCTCCATCTCTTCTTTCCCCTTGTAATTCATTTACTGAGGAAACCAGGTCATTGGTCTTATAGAATTTCTTTTAGTCTACATTTTACTGGTGGCATCCTCCTCATTTAAAAAAAATAAACTTTGGGGCTCCTGGGTGGCTCAGCGGGTTAAAGCCTCTGCCTTCAGCTCAGGTCATGATCTCAGGGTCCTAGGATTGAGCCCCACATCTGGCTGTCTGCTCAGCAGGGAGCCTGCTTGCCCCCCTCTCTCTGCCTGCCTCTCTGCCTACTTGTGATCTGTCTCTGTCAAATAAATTAAAAATAAAATCTTTAAAAATAAATAAACCTTATTTTTTTTTAAAAGATTTTATTTATTTGACAGAGAGAAACACAGTGATGAGAGAGGGAACACAAGCAGAGGGGATGGTAGCAGGAGAAGCAGGCTTCCTGCCGAGCAGAGAGCCGGATGTGGGGCTCGATCCCAGGACTCTGGGATCATGACCTGAGCCGAAGGCAGATGCTTAACGACTGAGCCACCCAGGCGCCCCAAACCTTATTATTTTTAAAGAGATTTACTTATTTGAGAGAGAGAGAGAGAGCGAGCAGGGGGAGGGGCAGAAGGAAAGACTCTCAGACAGACTCCTTTCTCAGTGGAGCCTGACAACACAGGGGTCAGTCTCGGGACCCTGAGATCATGACCTGAGCTAAAATCAAGAGTTGGAGCTTAACCCACTGAGCCACCCAGGTGCCCCTAAACTTTATTTTTTGTAGCAGTTTTAGATTTACAGAAAAAGTTGTGAAGATAGTACAGAGTTCCCATATAGTCTACACAGTTTCCCTGTTATTAATATATTAACATGTACATTTGTTATAATAATGGGTCATATTGATATTAGTCCATACGTTATTATTAATCAAAGTCCATACTTAATTCAGATTTCCTTAGCTTTTATCTAATGTCTTTTTTCTGATCCAAGATCCTATCCAGGATACCACATTATTACATTTAGTCATCAGGAATCCTAAAGGTCCCCTTTGTTGTGACAGTTTCTCAGACTCTCCTATTTTCAGTGACCTTAACAGTTTTGAGGTGAGCTGCTCAGATGTTTTATAGAATGTCCCTCCTATGGGGTTTAATACTTTCCTCACAATTAGATCAGGGTTATGTAATTTTGGGAGGAAGACAACTGACATTAAGAACCATATCCATCACGTGGTATCAAGGGTGCCTACCACCAACATGACTTTTCAATGTTGATGTTGACCTTGATTCACCTGGCTAAAGTAATGTTTGTCAGGTTTCTCCTCAAAGTTAGCTCCAAAATTGTGCTCCACCCCTCCTTTCCATAGTGCCCTCACTGGAAGGAAGTCATTATTCACAGCCCACACTTAAGGAATGGTCAGTTGTGCTCCACCTCCTGGAGGACAGAGTATCTATATAAATTATTTCAAATTCTTCTGCACGCGGGAAATGTCCCTTCCCACTCATTTATTTACTTATGCATTATTTTTTTCAGTAAGCTCTAACCCCAGCCTGGGGCTTGAATTCATGACCCTGAGATCAAAGGGTTGAATGCTCTACTGACTGAGCCAGCAGGTGCCCCTACTTATGCATTAGTTACATCAGAATGGACCCACAGATGCTTACCTTATACTTTGGATTATAATCCAACACTTCTTTATTTTACTGCTCAAATCGTTTCAGCTTTGGCCACCGAGAGCTCTTTCAGTTAACTCCTGTGTCCCCCCTCCCTTTGACATATTCCTATCAATATGGGTTTTTTTTTTCTTTTCATTAAAAAAAAATTTTCTCACAAGATGCTCTAGGTTTATCATGTATGCATAAGGCATATTTCTTGTCCCAGTGCTCGAATCAGCCATTTCTCCAAGGGGTCCTGGTTCCTTTTATTAGAAAATGGTATTGGAAATCAACCTCTGGGCACTAGGTATGCTTTTTGCCATTGGGTTACCCCTGCTTCTAGACCCCCTCTTAGCTGACAGAGCGAGGAAATTTGTGTATACTAACCTTTGTATATGCACATATCTATAACTATTTCTGTATGTAACCATCTGTATCTAAGTTAAGCTCAGCAAAATTTCATACTGATGTCTCCAGCTCTAATCCACTACCACATGGATCATTTTAGCTTCTTCCTGATATTTAAAAAAGTTTTTTTTTATATTTCTTGTAAAATTGTAGTTAGATCCAGATTCAAATTCAGTTTTTTGGCAAGAATATTTCATACTAGGTGGTGTGTTCTTCCATCATGAGGTACATAATATCTGATTTTCTTTTGGTGATATTAGCAGTCACTGATGATCATTCCCTATGATCTATTAAAGTTTAAAAAAGAGTAAAATTATGATTGGCTGTATCTTTTTTCTTTGATTAACTGGAATACCTTATATAAATTTCCTCTTACTATTTGGGAGCCCTGAGGTACGGCACAGGAAAAAAAAAGGACAGGATAAATGCTTCATCCTTTTCCTCCTCCTCCTCATTATTATTTTAGGATTCAAATAGTATTTATTTTTTTAAAGATTTTATTTATTTATTTGACAGAGAGAGGGGGATCACAAGTAGGCAGAGAGGCAGAGAGAGAAGAGGAAGCAGGCTCCCTGCTGAGCAGAGAATCTGATGTGGGGCTCGATCCCAGGACCCTGAGATCATGACCTGAGCTGAAGGCAGAGGCTTTAACCCACTGAGCCACCGGGGCGCCCCTCAAATAGTATTTATTGAATCAATAGATTGATGATTTCGGAGGCTCCCAAAATTTCTCAGTTCTCTGTAATTTAGGGTGTTGGTACATTTTTCATGGCCTCCTTAAGCCAAAAGAAATAGCCATTGGTTTCACTTACTGAATAGTTAGGTCCAAACATCTTAATAAGTGTTTATGTCCTGACAATATGGCACCTGTTTATCACCACCTAACATCTCAAATCCTCATTCCCTGTGCCACACTGATTTTTTTTTATTAACATATAATGTATTATTTGCCCCAGGGTACATGTTTATGAATCATCAGGCTTACACATTTCACAGCACTTACCATAGCACATACCCTCCCCAATGTCCACAACCCAGCCACCCTATCCCTACCCCCCTGCCTCCCAGCCACCCTTAGTTCGTTTCGTGAGTCTAGGAGTCTCTTATGGTTTGTCTCCTTCCCCATGCCTTCCTCTTTTGATTTCTCTCCCCCATCCCCCCTTAACCCCCCACCCTGCCTCTCAAATTCTTCATATCAGAGAGATCATGTCCACACTGATTTTTATCCCATGCTTGCTTTTCATCACAACTGCTAAAAACCCAGCTTCACGAAGATACGACATCATCAGAAAGGATGTAGTCATCTAATGTTTGAATCTAATCATAGAATCAAAGCTAGCAGTGTTCTTGATGTCTGAGACTATTCAATTTTAAATTTCAGAATTTTTCTGTTTTTATTTTTATTTTTAATTTTTAAAAAATTTTATTTATTTGACACAGAGAAAAAGAGAGAGAGCACAAGCAGGGGGAGCTGCAGAGGGAGAGGGAGAAGCAGGCTCCCCGCTGAGCAAGGAGCCTGATGTGGGACTCCATCCCACGACCCTGGGACCATGACCAGAGCCAAAGGTCCACGCTTAAGCAACTGAGACACCCAGGCGCCCCATTTTTTTTATTTTTAGTATTCAAGTACAGTTGACGTACACTGTTATATTAGTTTCAGGTGTACAGCCCAGTGGTTTGACAAGTCTGTACATCACTCAGTGCTCACCATGGTAAGTGTGGTCACCATCTTTCATACGATGTTATTATGCTATCATTGCCTCTATTCCCTATGCTGTACTTTTCATCTCCATGACTTATTTTATAACCGGAAGTTTGAACCTCTTAATCCCCTTCACCTATTTCATCCATTCCCCCACCCGTTCCTCATTATTTTTCAGATGAATTCGTCCTTTAGCATCTTGTGAGGCTGACCTCTGAATTATTTCTGGTTTTGAGTACCATTATGAACTTGGAGTAGCTCCTGAGGAACACGGCATTGCTCAGTGATCTACCACCAGCCTTGACTTCTGGATACTGTGCCTCAGGAGGGTGGAATTGGGGGAGGGGATGGAGGCTGGGCTCCCCCACCAGAGGGAGAAAGCAGTGCAGAGGCAGAGAGCAGTTTAGAAACAGATGGCAAGATTGGGGAGGGAGGCTTCTTGGGGACTTCCATATTCATTCAAACTGGAAGAGCTCTGCTCTCCAAAGTCATTAATCCTTATACAGCTGTTGCCTTGGTTTCATAGAATTTTCCACATTGCCTTAGAAATAGCTGAATCTATCTTTAAAAGCCAGGAAAGAAAAACAGCCTGAAGCTCTGGGAAGGGTATGTCTCTCCCCTGTAGGAGAGAAAGTAAGTCCCCTTTGGAATGTTAGGGGTAAGTGTTGGGGCACTGATTGCTTATTAGTCACCTGAAACAAATTTAAAAACCAGCAGAGATTCTGATCCAGTTGGTCTGAGGTGGACTGCGGAATTGGCAGTTTTTGTGAGCTTTTTGCAAGGTGATCCCAGTGTTCAACAGGGGCCATTTCCAAGCCCCCCAGAACTCTAACAGGTCAATGAATTTGTGCCATACTTACAGTGTCATCACCTTGATCCGACTGCCTGATGTTGGCTGCATTCCAACCCACAGATCTACAATATAAGACACATCGCTCTGCCCCTACCCTCCACTCCAAGGATGGTTACGGTAAACTTGGGCTGGGCACTGCTCTAAGTGCCTTAAACACTTCACTACCTCTGTATCATCTTCACTGAAGAGTTGAGCAGCTGGGGATCTGAGAGAGTTAAATGACTTGCTAAGGTCACAAGGCTGTGTCTGGAGGAGTTGTGGGCTCTTTCCTATCACGTGCTGTCACAGGTTCTGACTTAAAGCGCAGGCCCTCCCAAGGAGCTGCGGCCTCCCTTCCTTTGTGTAATAAATATTGACTCTTGGGGTAGGGAGTATCTGCACAGGGCTTGGCCTGGGGCGAGGGATTCCGAATCCCTGTTCCTCAGCATCGGGCACTAGTAGCCTCCAGCCTTCCTTCACAGCTCCGGGATCTGGGATCTGGTGTGTATGGGTCAAGTCCGGAAAGCCTTAGGCACTTCTACCTCTGACCCTCCCTGTGAGCACAGCTCGCACGCACAGCAGTCTCACTTACCCTCCCCCTGAAAATCCCATCAGTCCTATCCTATCCTACGTGTCCTATCCGCTGCCTATTGCCACCCCCGATTTCTCTCTAGAATACACTTCTTGACTACCATCCCGCCATCTCAAAAAATGCCGCCGTGCACCCTGGCCATAAACTCTGACCTCACGCTAGCACAACTCTCCCCCGACGTTCACCCAGCCACTGGGTCCTCCGCACCCCGCTCCGCCCCGCAGGGCAGCTGTTCCACCCGTCACCCCTTCCCATCCCCACTGCCCAACGACAGGCCAGGCCTCCGAAGCCAGCTCGGCCTCAGCCCTTCCCAGTCCCGGCCCCGGGGCGGGGCTCCAGGTGCCACCGGAGCCAAACCAGCTGCGATTCCCCGGCGCTCCCGCGCTGCCTCCAGCCGCAGGCCTCGGGCCCAGGGAGAGCCTGCCAGGCCGGCCCGCCCCGCCACCGCCGGCGGCCGCAGCCCCGCGGGCCGGGCACTGTGACGGAAGCGCGACTTGCCCGCCTCGCTCCGCGCCCGGGCCGCCGGCCACGCCGCCTTCGCCCCGCCCCGCCCGGGGCCCAACCCGGACGCGGCTTTCTGGGGCCCGAGGCCCGCGGCCCGCTCCGGCTCCCAGACCTGCAAGCCCCGCCCCGATTGGCTGCCGCCGGGCCCGCCTGACCCCTTGGGCCTTCGGGACGGCGGCGGGCGCAGGCGTGGGGCCATGGCCGGGATCCGCAAGCTGGAGCTGCAGGAGGCCCTGGTGCTGGGGTCTGGCTGGCGGCACGCGTGCCACGCGCTGCTGTACGCGCCGGACCCGGGGACGCTGTTCGGCCGCATCCCGCTGCGCTACGCCGTCCTGGTGAGAGGGGGCGCCCCGCCCCTCCTCCCCCGCCCTTCCCCTCCCCTTTCCCGGGGACGCCGGCCGGGCGCCGGGGCAACGCCGCTTCCCTCTCCCCCAGATGCAGATGCGCTTTGACGGGCGCCTCGGCTTCCCCGGCGGCTTCGTCAGCCTGCAGGACGGCGGTCTGGAGGCCGGGCTGAACCGCGAGCTGACCGAGGAGCTGGGCGAGGCGGTGGCCGACTTCCGCGTGGAGCGCGCCGACTACCGCAGCTCGCACGCGGGGCCCGGGGCGCGCATCGTGGCCCACTTCTACGCCAAGCGCCTGACGCTCGAGCAGCTGGTGGCGGTGGAGATGGGTGCCCCGCGTGCCAAGGACCACGGGCTGGAGGTGGGGCCTGGCTCCGGGAACCCCACCCCCACGACCTCCCGCCCCTCTAAAGCCGATCCCCCACTTTCCTGGGGTGGTTGGGATCTTGGGCTTCTTTCTTCGGGTTGACAAGCCACAGCCAGCGTAGTCTTGTCGCAAAGGTCTCTCCCTTTCCCCCGTTTACTGGCCTCTGCAGCTGTTTTTCTAGAACACACCAATCCAAATCTCTCTTCTCCACATTGATCTGGCCAGGCGTTGCACCCCAGGCCCCTGATTTGCTTGGGTAGAAGATGTGGCCTGATAGGTTGTGGGGAACCTTTGTCGTTAAGCTAGGGGAGTAGGGGAGTAGATTCTGTATGGAGATGGTTTTCAAACTTTGACAGGTATCAGGATCAGCTGGGAGGCTTATGACTGACCCTACTCACAGAATTTCTGGTTCGGTGGGGTAAGGAAGGAGAGAAGGCCTTTAGAATCTGCATTTTTCAAAACTTTCTAAATGGTGCTGATATGGCTGGTCTGGAGTATTTTTGAGAACGACTGGTGCAGGGCCCAGCATACATCCCGGAGGCAAGAGGCACTGTAGGTTTAGTGATGTAGGAGGGATTAGCATTTATGAAGCTGGATGGCATGGGCATTTGTCTGTGGAGAGCTGGGCCCACTAGGTATAGGATGTAAGTCCTCAGGCCTAGTTCTGCTGGACTGATAAGGGATGAGACCTCTGATCTGGAAAGATCTGTCTAGGATGAGATACCTCTCTCGCCACCTGTCTCCTTCCTTTCACAGGTGCTAGGCCTGGTACGGGTGCCGCTGTATACCCTACGGGATGGTGTGGGAGGCCTGCCTGCCTTCCTGGAGAATTCCTTCATCGGAGCTGCAAAGGAGCAGCTGCTGGAGGCCCTCCAGGATTTAGAACTGGTGGAACCTGGTTCTCTTACAGCCCAGAAGATTTCTCTACCTCGCTAGAAGCAGCCCTCTGTGGACCCACGGAACCTGAAATGAGGATCTTGGTACAAAGGAAGGGAGGAGGGAATGGGGAAGGTTTTCTCTTCCAGGCCTGGGCCTGATAGATGATAACAGATTAAAAGAAGTATGTGTTGTATGTTTGAGCAGAGGGCCGCCCCCTCCCAGCAGCTCTCAAAGTCCGGAGCAAAAATTTGTAGCTCATCCCAGGGACCCTGGCGAATTCTCAGAGCTGGCCTCCTGTCTGTCCATTTGCACACACAGCATGGCAGCCTCCGGACCTGCGAATGTGCAGTCTGTGCCCACATATAAGCTGACGCCTCCCCACAACCCTCCATGTGCAGTTTAACTGGGAAGTGGCACATGTGAGGTCTACGTTGTCATCGGAGCCATCTCCTTGATGGGGAGGAGCCTCTGAACCAGCGGAGCGTCTCTGCCCACACTCGTGCATGGATGGCTGTTCTCCAGGGTCTAGCCCAGGGCATGCTTGCTGCGGAGGGGAGAGAAGCAGAGGACCCTTTTCCCCTTGAAATGGTCACATCCTTGCTTGGGTGTTGGTAAAAGCAATAAACCCCTGAAAGGTGGTAGAAAGTCCTAACCAGTTTCCTGCCCTCTTCTGAAATTGAGCAGAAGGGGTAAGAAAAATGGCTTGGTCTCCTCGGACTTGAGACTTCCGAGTCCCGGGAGATCTCCTCCAAAGCTGTCATTCGGGACTCCTTAGACTGGAGATATCAGAAGGGAAGGGACCCAGTCCTGATCTAGCCTGTCCTGACCAGCAGAGCCTGCCAGTAAAGAAGGGCTTAGAGCTGAGCCTCAAAGCCGTCAGTTTTTTTGGACAAACCATCTGTCTGAGGTATTGGAGATCTGGGGATGGTAGAGCCATGGGTCTTGCTCTCCACGGGGTTAAAGGGCTAAATGGCAAATATTTCAGGCTTCATGGGCCACATGGTCTTTGTAGCATTTGCTTAGCTCTTTCGTTTCAGAAGTAGCAGTGAACAGCACATAATGGGCATGGCTGTGTGCCAGTTAAACTTACTTTATAAAAGGAGGTAGCCAGTCATAAGTAATCAATTTAATTATGACGCCTATTTACTTGTTTTGTTTATGTCAGTGTTAAGAAGGAAATAAAAGACTGATACAGGTCTTGCCTTGATATGTTTTACTTTTTGCTAATGTGGTCTGGAAGGGTCGGCCCTCTCTGAAGAGCAGGTATGCTGAAAAATAAGGATGAATTACCAGGTAGGAGAATATTCTGGGAAGAATATTCTGGGTATTCTAGGAGTAGTCAAGGTTCTGAGGAGGAATCTTGGCAGATTATTCCACATCAAGGGGAGGGGAATTAAACTCCATTTCTCAGTTGGGGTGGCAGAGGGATAAGCAAAGAATTTGCAGTCATCTTTAATTTACCAGAGCGTAGTCTAGAAATGGAAGAAGGTCAGTTTAATTAGGCTCTAGGAGGTAAGGGGAGAGGACGCTGGAGAGGCGGACAGGAGCCAGATGGCCTCTCACAAGGCATGGCCAGGGGCTGGTGGTATGTGCAGGGTGGGCCAGAAGGGGATAGGATAGGGAGTGGGAGATGATGGAGGCTGCCACCTGGGAGATGGTGGAAGACTGAGCCATGGTGGTAGAGATAGATGGTGGGAAGACGTGGATGCATTTGAGAGAGGTGTTAGTAGTGCTGTTGACAGGCCCTCTGATGGACTGAGTGTGGGGTGAGGTGAGGGAAAAGATTCAAGGATGATTTTTTTCAGTTTGTGTCCTAAATTATCCAAATTGTGGATGGAGGGGAAGCCTGGGTTGGGGTGGAGAAGCTTGGGCAGGGGACAGGATCGAGGTCATTCTGGGCATGTCTAGACAAAAATGTTTGAGTCATCTGCGTAAAGATGGTATGACAGTTTGTCCAAAGCAGTTAGGCAGGGAGAGAAAAAAGAGAAGAGGGCTCAGGATGGGGCCCTGAGGAAGCCCAGTATCCAGGTTCAGGAGGAGGAGCAGGCTATGTTGAAAAGGCTCAGAAGTTGAGAGGAAGCCGCTTTAAGACAATGAACTCTGTCACATGCTTATGAGAGTTTTGGTAAAATGAGGTCAAAACTGTCCATCGGATTTAGTAGCTGGAGGTTTTTGGTGACTTGAGGGGAGCAGTTTCAGGAAGGGGTGGGAAGGGGAGTGGAAGGCAGCCTGGAGTTGGGCGGGTGGGTGGGTAGCGGGGGACCAGACAAAGGGAGAAGTTGGTCCTGAAAGTGTGTGGAGAACCGGCTTGATACCTGGAGAGGCAGCGGGGTCGGGGGCAGTGTTTCCAGCAGGAGACCGAGCGGGAGTGTGTTGAGGGGAACAAAGTAGAGAGAGGCAGTGCTCAAGGGGCCACGGTCCCTGAAAAAAGAGGAGGGCCGGAGCCTCTGAGAGGAAGAAGGACAGTCTCGCAGCATCACGGGGCTCAGGGAGAGGGAGGGGAAGGAGTAGAGGATGAGGAGAGCTAAATTAGTGGCGAGATGACGGAGGTGGGCTGTCTTGATGGAAATGAAGTGAGACCGATCGGCCGGATGTGGGCGGAGAATGCTCCCAGAAGGTCCAGAGTCAGTTGTCCCTGCGTGGAAAAGCAGGTCGGTTAAAGAAATAGCAGAATGGCAGGGCAGAGTTGAGCTAGGGGTCGGTTCAGAGTAGAAATCTGGGCCCTCAGGTGGGTCACGGGGTGGGGGGCACGCACGTATACATACCCCCGTCTTCCCACCCTCACTGCTCAGCAGCTAGGAAGAAGCCGCTGGTGCCCAGCTGGGGTTTGTGTTAGTTAGTTAGTTAGTTAGTTAGTTAGTTATCCATTTATTTAAAGATTTTATTTATTTATTTGACAGAGAGACAGTGAGAGGGAGCTGGGCTGGGAACCCCACACAGGGCTCCTTTAACAGAGGAGCTCAAGGAAGGGAGAGAGGCGGGGCCGAAAGAGGGCGCTGGAGAAACCAGGGTTAATCTGCATACAAAGGAAAATGAAGACCGGTGCTTCAGGGGTGGTTAGCCAATTAAAGGTCTCCTGGAGGCAGAACTCCAACCTGTGGGGCGGTGGGAGGTCTATTTGAGCCCCAGAGGGATGCTTCCAAAATTGAAAGGTGAGCTGTCACAGTTCAAGTCAAGGTCCTGTGATGAAACCAGACACAGATGTAGGAGAAGCTAGTGTGAGCTAGGAACCAGCGCCCGAACAACAGGAGGCCCTAAGGCCAGCGACAGCTGCCAGGAGGGGACAGCAGACATGAGGGCAGCAGGAGCTTCCGAGGAGGGGGGCCGCGCAGCAGGCCGGAGGGACAGCGGGGAGCAGCGTGGTCCTGGGGCACTTCTTGGCCCCAGAAGGGGCTGGGGAGTTGCTGTAGAGATAGGGCCTGAGCAGGACCCATCCCAGTGCAAGTGCGTCCTGGGGTCTAGTCTGCCTGAGCCTCCCACCGGGTCCACGCAGCCCCTAGACCATCCTGCGAATCTCTGCTCCAGAGTTCCCACGGCCCGGCTCCGGGCTCCCCAGCACTTCACCCGGCCGCCTACTTTCTCATTCCTACTCAGTGTCCTCATTTTGCAAGTCTCTGGTGATGTTGAGGGGGAAAATCCGTGACCTTCCCACGTCCTCCCACACCCACACCCTCCCAGTCAGTAGCTCTTGTCTCACGGAGCCATCTTAAAGGTGTCCGCCATCCTGTGGCTTGAGTGCATGTCACTGGCCTCGTCCCTCCCGTCCACAGGCAGGCCAGGGGGTCTACAAGTTCTTCCCCAGGTTTCTTCCTCTCTTACCCATTGCCATCCTGCTGCCAGACGAGGACCCCTGGGTATGGCTGCCCACGTGGGATCTCCTTGACCTCATTAAACCAGCCATCAGGTAGAGAAGACAGCAGCCTTCCAAGCGGTCCTCATCCCCGCCCCTTAGCTGCTGCAGTGACTGTCAGCACCTGACCTGTTCCTTATCTGAAACACTGGGTTTGTGACTCGTGGGGACAGGCCTCCCTGGGGACAGGGCTTTGAGGAGTTACGCCTGGCACCATTTACTGGTACCCGATGCCGGCCACGTTTCCCTCCAGCTTGTTAGTGCGTTTGTCTCTGGGGGGCTGAGTGGCCCAGGCTGCCTCCCTCCCCTCCCCTCCCCTCCCCTCCCCGGCCCGCCCGCCCGCCCAAAACATATTTGTGCTTTTCTCAGCAGAATCAGCTACATGTTCACACTTCTCAGTTCGGTGCTTTTTCCTGGATTATGCGACTGCTGGTGCTGAGTTAACACTTCTGGGGCCCAGGCTGTCCCGAGCCCAAGTTGTACTCAGTTATCAAGTTTCTGGCACACCTATTATAAGCAGAAACATCCGAAGGAAGAGTAGCTAGCTAGTCCTTCCCAGTTACTCGGGTCCTCGGAGGCTGCTAAGTAAAACAGATGAAGGCAGCGGGTAGAGAAGTGGGAAGGGATGTTTTCTGCGGGTTTCAGCTTATTGCAGAGCAAATTTTTTTTCCCATACTTTCTACCCCACACAGACAAAATGAATAGGAAGAAAAAAAAAATTAGAGGAATAAACATATTCCCTGTGATGAAATTAGTGAATGGCCTCAGAATTTGAGCCAAACCAGCAGACATTGGCCCCTGACCTACCCCAGAGAGGCAGAAGAGCAAGAGGTGAGGGGATTCTATTTAAAATACGATTTTGAGGAAGAGGAACTGGAGGTATGGTCAGGGCAGAGGAAAAGGAGAAACATCCAGTGGATTTAAGGCCACAGAAAACTCCGTAAAGGAGAAACCATGTGGCCTCACGTCTCCTGGCCCTCCTCCTTTGTATCTGACTCCGCTTGAGTATGGAAGTTCATGTTTCCTCTAGTGGTAAAGGCAGCCTGGCAGAGAGTTGAAACCACCTTGTGGGCAAAGCAACACTGGGGTACATGGAAGGAGGGACCCACAAAGGAGTCTCCTCATCTAACAGACTGGGGGGAGTCCGTGTGCAGGCTTCTTCTCCCCAAAGTGCCCAGCTCACCCTGATGCAGAGATGCGAACCCATGCCCAGAACCCGAGGGGTTCCCTGCGCCCCACGGGTTCTGTTCCTCTCCGCAGGCATTCCCAGCTGATGCAGCTGCGAGGATACTCCTCCTTCCACGGAGGGAGATGACCTCTGGGCGGGGTTTTCTATAATGATAAAGAGCCCTTAGAAAAGCCCCAGTGAGGACGGCTATTACCCCCCAGCACCACCCCCCACCTTCCGCAGGCCACTGAGGACAGATTGATCAATGCATAGCCCCTTGTTGTCAAGGACCATTTCCACAGTGGTGAATAGACAAAATGCAGGTAAACAGGGCAAGGTGAGCTGGTGCGTGGCCCCGTGCTTGTCTGGGAGCCAAGGAACAGAAGAATTGCCTCTAAGTAAACAGGAAATGATAACATGAGGTCCGTCCAAAAAAATGAAAGGAACCCCGGGTGTAAATGATAAAGAGTTTGCTCTGGAAGATTTTTTCCAACAAACAGAAGCAAGGTTTGCTCAGGGAATAAGGAAAACATGGACTTTGGAATGAGGTGAAAGCCAGGAAGCAGGTGGTAGCACCGAAGAAGGGATTTAAGGACACAGATCTCACCATTCGCTCAGAATCCCACGAGAACAGAGAAGAGCACCACCCACACTGGAAGTAAGTACCACTGATGTCAAGAGCAGGCTTAAGAAAACCTCCTAGAATACAAGTACCAAACAAGGAAAGTGACCAGAGAGAAGGCAGGAGGTGGAGAGATCATGCAGTGGAAATCCAGAGTACTGTTAATTGATAGAATGAAGATATTAGCAGGCAGCCCAAAGAATGTACCACACCAAGAGTGAAGCTGAGTAAACTCTGGACTTTGGGTGGAACGAAGGATCCTGTACATTCATTGGTCAGCAAGTACTACCGATGGGGGGGGGGCTTGGTCATGGGGGAGGTGTGTGTTGGGGGCACATAGGGGAATTTGTGTACCTCCCTCTTAGTTTTGCTGTGAACCTGATGCTGCTCTAAATAATACAGACTTACATATTAACAGGCAGGACACATGTAAAGTGAACAATATTTTAGGAGACAAGAAGGAAGAAACCTTCCCTAAACTAAAGGAGATCCAAACCTGCAGGTTCCCGTTGGAACACAGGAACTCTCTGTGTTCAGAGGGGGAAAATGATAAAAACTGGAAAACAACAGTAGGATGCTGTTCTTTATTTCAAGGACGTTGGTAAGGCAGGAAATTTAGGTCACTTACAGTACCAGAAACTTCCTGTCTACCCAGATGGATACTCAAATGCAAAAGCATGTATATTACCCACAGGGTCTTTCTGGAAAACAAGAATGTTCACAGCAGTCTATAAGACGAATCACAGCAAAGAACTGATCAACGGGGAAGAAACTTGTGAGCAGGAGCTTGTCTTCTATACAAACTCAGTACTAAGTAATTGTGCTAACGAAGGGTGTGAAATAATGCAGATGCTACCCACTGAAAGAAAAGATGTATAATGTAAAAATAAAATAATAATTTGATGACTATGCTTTGTCTCAAATTGTAGATCATTCTAGTAAAAAGGGAGGAGATGGGAAGAAGCATAAAAATATGCTAATTTTACTGGGGAAATGAATGGTACTGTTTGGTTTCTGAAGTTGTAAATGACCTTAGGTTGGATTAAAAACATGAAATTTTATTATTTCAAGGGACATGCTAGAGCAAATGGGATTCTGGTCGAATGCAAAAAGATGGGCAAAAAATGCCAGGCAGTTGCAGTCAAAAGTAAATAATTGTCATAATATTAATATCCATGTCAAAAGCCTTGGGGGGCGCTCAGAACTCTTTAACTGATGAAGAGATTGTCCACAATGATCACATAGTCATCATGAATTTCCGATTACATACAGCAAGATCTATGGGAAACGCAAGGAAGAACCACCAGAATGTTTTTGGGAGACCTCGAACATACCTCCTCTGTCCCAGACTGTCCCCTTGCTGGGCAGACACCAGTCCAAGCTCTTTTCATGAATTAAAATGCTTCCTCCTGGGGTGCCTGGGTGGCCTAGTGGGGTAAAGCCTCTGCCTTCGGCTCAGGTCATGATCTCAGGGTCCTGGGATAGAGCCCCACATCCGGCTCTCTGCTCAGCAGGGAGCCTGCTCCCCCCCCACCCTGCTTCTGCCTGTGTGATCTCTCTGTCAAATAAACAAATAAAATCTTAAAAAAAAAAAATAGAAATGTTGCAACACTGTGGTTCTCGATGACAGAGAAGTCAACGTTCTGGAGAAAAACACAGCTACCTATGACCCCGAAGTTGCAAAATGATTTAAAAGAGCTGGACACTGTGCAGAAGTGTGAGGACTATCTGAATCACAAGAGTAATCTATGATGAAAACTCATGTCTAAAAATGTCCAAAAATTAAAAAAAAATTAAAGATTTAAAAAAAGTGTCCAAAAATCTTTTTCAATATTTAGAAAATTAAAAAGAAAACTTCCAAGTGATAGGAAAACGTGATGTTATGGCTTAATGACAGGCATTTTCTTCCTGAGAGGTACAGATGGCGTGCTGCCATCAGTGAGATCTTAGGGTGGGGGAAAGGCGGGATGGGAGAAGCCTCACTCTCCACTTTGGAGCCATCCGAAGTCATATGTGACTCCTCAGAAACAGCTCGTGCTGTGCAGGAAGGTCTGAGAGACAAGGAGTCGGAAATGCCAGCAATGTGGTTCTCTGGCTCATCCACCACCCGAGGCAGCAGGCAGAGGGTGGGACAGGGTAGCAGTGAGCATGGGAATGAAAAGGGGGGGTCGGTGGTGGAGACCAAACACTGTGGCTTGAAAGGGCATTGGATCCAGCAGGGGAGAACGCTGGGTGATGGAGCAGGGGGAGGTTCTGAGGTAGCCGCCGGGAGGGGGAGGGCCCTCTGCCTGCCTGTGCCATCTGGGACCGGGCCAGCCCCAAGTAGCCCGGAAGCGGGACTAACAGACCCGGTGGAGCAGGGCAGATCACAGGCAGACATGGAATGTTCTCAAGAGCTGCCTGGGCGAGGCAGGCATGGGTGGAAGCCAAACCTTTGGGTCGGTGGCTTAGGGAAGGAGTTACATCAGGGGTAGCGGCTGGGACGGATGTTTTAGGTAGAATTAATTATGGCCCCTTGAACCATTCCTAGTGACTCGAGCACCCTCGTACTTCAAGATCCCTTCGAACAGTGGCCTGAGGACCCCATTTCCCGAAGTAGGATCTGCCGTCAGTTGAGGCAGCTCCAACTTGTGGGGACTACAGAGCCGAACGTTTGCAACGGGACACAGGGTCTCCCTCGGCATCAGCACCTGCTCTCGGGCACTGCTGGGAAAATGCCAATCCTCCTTTAGTAACACGGTAATGACATTAAACCTGGCAGGCCCCCCTTGTGCCAAGCCTCACCAAAGCCTGCTCGCCCTTCAGAGCTCATCACCCCTGCAGGGCAGCTTTCTGCCTTTGCGCAGCGTCTGGGTTGCTATGGCAACCAGAGCCTGCGCCTGCCAGCCTTTAATCGTTTTTTGGCCCTCCTGGAACATGCCTTTATTTCCCCAGCATCTGGCAAGTTGCTAATACAGTAGACTCGGCAAGCAGTCAGTAAAATGCTTATTGAATGCATGCTTCTTAAAAAGTCTTTTCTCTTAAGCCTGTGGAAGCTCATTCTGAGTTTTAATTCATATTAATTCTTTTTCAACAAGTTTTTTCACATTGTGGCAAATAACACTGGACTGCAATCCAAGCCTTTTTACAAAGTGCAGCGGTCGTGTGTGACTTTGGGCCATCTCCCTAACCTCTCTGGGTTTTGGTTTTCCCATCTCCTGTGAACATCTCAAGGGTGCCCTGTATCTTCCATTAATAGCACAGTGCCTGGCACGTAGTATGTGCTCAATAAATATTTGAATAAATTAATCTGTAAAATGAGTGAAAAGATTGGATAAATGATCTCAAAGGGCCTCTTTGGCTTCCTAACAATGCAAAGAAACCCTTTCCCTCACTCTTTCCAATCAAACCACATATTAATTTTTAACCCATATGATACAGTTTAACAAAGAGCTCACAAAGCTGCTTGGAAGTATTCCAGCAACTTGTTACCATGGCAACATCACACTTTCTAGTCATCAAATGATGGACACAGTATAGATGAGCCTACCTAACATATATATTAAGGTTTATCAGCCTTCCTGTTATGTGATAAGGTTTTAGTGGTCCCTAGAGACACGCTTCAGATCCTCTTCCACTTGTTGGCTGATAACTAAAATACTATGATTCATCTCCTTCATGTGAAGGGCTTTATGTCTTTTACAGAACCACAATTTTTTAAAATGGTGTCCCATATCAGAGTAAATAGCTTTATGTATTGCCTGCTTAGAACTTTAAAAAATAACACTGGTGAGTTGAGAGGGTCATATTGCTTCAGTTTTGTAATATTTTAAGGGAATTAAATTCATAAATCATTGCTTCAAGTCTGTTTCAAGCCACCTGGTGGGGGGGTTCCTTGCCGGCTCTGTCTGGAGAACATGCAACTCTTGATTCAGGGTCATGAGTTCGAGCCCCACATTGGGTGCAGAGATTATTTAAGCAAATAATAAAATTTAAAAAATACTGGTAGCTATGGGCAGGTTAAGCCTGCAAGTTTGTGTACTTTATAGCTAATAATAATTACACCGAGATGTGGACTATTTTTTTTAAAGATTTTGTTTATTTATTTGACAGAGAGAGAGATCACAAGTAGGCAGAGGCAGGCAGAGAGAGAGGTGGAAGCAGGCTCCCTGCTGAGCAGAGAGCCCGATGCGGGGCTCAATCCCAGGACCCTGAGAGCATGACCTGAGCCGAAGGCAGAGGCTTTAACCCACTGAGCCATCCAGGCAACCCTAAGATGTAGACTATTTATAGCAAGTATTATTTCCATACTTTTTAATGGAAGAACCAAGTCTGTTGGGTGAACTGTGGATCTTTCAGGTATCATTAAATACGGCTGAAAACCTCCAGCTCAGCCTGTGGTCTGCCACCTTGTCCTTCTCAGCTAGGACATTCTGGACTTTCTGAGAACAGACCTTTAAAAGTTACTAGAGTGATCCATGTGGCACCTGGGTGGCTCAGTGGTTTAAGTGTCTGCCTTCGGCTCAGGTCATGATCTCTGGGTCCTGGGATCAAGCCCCACATCGGGCTCTCTGCTCGGCAGGGAGCCTGCTTCTCCCTCTCCCTTTGCCTCTGCTTGTGCTCTCTCTCACGCTTACTCTTTCTCTCAAATAAAATTGTTTAACAAAAATACGAGCTACTAGAATGATCCAATTGTCCCTGCCTTTATATTTATTTTAATTCAGATTTGGGTACCTACATGGTACTGAGTGAATTTCTTACTAGGAGAGCAAAATATATTTCAAAGTTTTATTTCAGGGACATTTGTAATTATATACCGCTCACTAATTGTGTGAAACCAAACACGATGTACAGGGAGACAAGGCTAGGTTACTTCATTGATAAACTTCACCCTTTAACAAAACCCCTCTACTGTTTGTTGATGACAAGCAAGAAAGAGAAGCCTTCTGGGATCGGCCCTGTCGAGGCTGCTGCCGCACCCTGATTTGCCATGAACCCATTCGTGGGCTACCGGGTGTCAAAGACGCTTCCCCTGTCTGACTGCCTCACTGGTGTTGGACTCACCAGCAGGTCCAGTGTCCAGCTCTGGTTCCGCATGACTTTCCGAACCTTCACTACACCATCATCATTCACAGAGGGAGGCAGAAGGTGCAGTGCTCCAACACAAGTCGCAAATTCAGGATTCTGACTCTACTTCAGATGTAAAGGAAAACCATTTTGCTCAAGCAAGACCGCCCGCCTTGGTGAGGCACGTTACTGCGGGGAGGGGAGAACAGAGCCCCCTGTCATGAAGTGCCCGAGGCCAGTATAATTTTGGAAATGTCAACACATTTCCACATTCCGATGGGCCTCTATTATTTATGACATTTTTGATTGTGAATAACAGATTGTCCAGCTTAAGATCTTTTAACTTATACACCTGGAAATCGGAGAAGTGTGCCGAATTCAGGAATATTTGATCCACAGGCTCAATGCCTTAGTTTTATTCTCTCGCTATGCTGTATTGTGGAACGAAGCCCCATCTCCTGCTGTTTTCCTAATTTGCATCCAAGGGAGGCGTCTTTCATTTTGCCAGGATTGGGCCGGCCCTGGCCAATCCCCGTGGCCAAAGGAAGGCCATGCACTAATTGGCACAGGTCTGGGAGAGATCTGAGTTGGTGACTCTGCCAAGGGCGATAGGATTGAGTGACAGTCGATTCTACTCAGATTTCACAGCTGCAATTTAATAAGAGAGGGAAGGAAACCACAACATCTAAACTGGCAATAATGGTGCCACAGAAAGAACATTACCTCTGAATTAAGTACATGATTATTTTCGTCAGTCACAGTGTAAGGGGGCACAGACGGAAAGTAGTCTTCTGCCTGATTTCAAACAATTCCATGTAATTGAAGGATCTGTGTGAAAGCTCTGTCTCTCCCTGGCAGCTTGCCCACTCCCACCCCATATTCAAGAAGAGACTGAAGTCAGAAATGGGTTTTGCAGCTTATGTACCAGGGCGACTAGATACCATAGCTAATCCTGCATCCCTAGCTTTTGTTGTTGGGAATGCTTGGGCAGAGATGAGTGAAATCCCTTCTCCTGGAGCTGGCACAGCCCTTCTACTCTAAGTCGGAGCTGAATATTCAAGCCTCAGCAGCAGTATCTCAAATGGCCAATTAAAAAAAAATTACAAATTAGGCGGTTCTCCAAAGGGTGTTTTAAAACATTTATTTGCTTAAGTGACTATAAAATTAGTAATATGGTTAGGACTCAAAATAATGGGCTGGTGTAGCCTTGTGAGTTTATTTCATAGGCTCTACTTGGCCAGAACATTTTGCATCAATTTTTGTCATCCTAAAAGCCAACAGGTTCCCAAGCCTCTTACAACAGAGAAGTACCACACGGCTTCCTCCTGAGGACCTACAGGTTTGCTTCAAACACTGTCACCCTGGACTCCCTTGAGATTGTGTGTGTGTGTGTGTGCGTGCCCTTATTTATAAACAGAATTGAGTATCTACTAGGTACTAGCTATTTATCCTAAATCATTTTATTTAACCTGTGGTCATTTTATTAAATACGAATTCCATTGTTCAGACAAGGAAAGAGGCTTGGAGACGTGAAATGATTTTCCAAGTCATAGAGCTGTACATAGCAAAGCCTGAACTGAACTCGGGTCTGCATATGGTCACAGCTTACGATCTGACCCACCAAGCTTCACTCCCTCACTGCTTCTGTGGGACTTGAATTAAGTTCCATTTTTCATTTTGCTTTCAGCTTTGCATTCCTCCCTCCCTCCCACTTGCCTGCCAAACTCTGTACTCATTGACTCAGGAAATGTGTTTTGAGCATCTCTTACATATCAGACATGTTTTAAGTGCTAGAAATACAGGAGTGAGCAAAACAGGAAAAAACCTCTGCTCCTGGGAGTAAGACTAGTAAGGCTAGTTCAGTTGTCTATGTCTTGATGTCCCAGATTTCTACCCTAAATATCCTCTTCAATCATTTAAAAAAACCTTAGTGTCTTTTTCCTAAATGCTGCTTGCCCTGAAAGGTAACGCAACTTCTCAAATTCATAAGGGCAGTAGGAATTTGCTTGTATTCTTCTGCTCCGAGACACGCTTTGCTTCTCTGTTGTGTTAACTTCAGAGAACGGACTGGGCCCTGAATTGGCTGCTTGCCCAGTGTCACGTGGGCATCAGGGTGTCCAGTGGGTCAAGAGAGGGCTGCTTGGACTGAAAGGGTATCACAGGTTCAGCTTCCAGGGGAAGAGGCTCTGAGCCCGAGATCTGCAGGCAAGAGGTTTATTGAGAAGACTCTCCGGCACCAACTGGGCAGCGGGAAATGCTGAACTCCTCTGCAGTCACAACACAGGCCCGTCCTACAGGGAGTCCTGGAGCCGGAATGGCCTTCAGAGCCATCTTGAGTTGGGGCAAGGTAGCCAGGCCTTTGTACCCCCACCGACCGGTCATGAGAGGCAGCTGCCCCTAGGAAGACAGTGTGAATTTGGGGGAGGCCTCTCTCTGCAGCCACGGCAATTCCCAGATGGGCTTTCAGTTGAGTGGACCCTGCCAGCACCCCCAGAGGCACAGCCTCCCCCTGCAAGGAGCTGACTCCCAGGTAAGCTGAGCAAGACCTCTCCTCCCTGATGGAACATTCCCAGGGACTCCTCACCTCCAGGTATTGCTTCAGCGGGGTTTTACAGATACTCAAAGGCCTCGACTGCCTTAGACTCACCAAAGAGACACTGCAGGAAAATGGTACCGGGAGCCCAAAGGCAAAGCTGTAAGTTTGAGCCGCCCAACTTAAGTAAGTAAGCTACTTAGCCCCAAACGAGGTTCTCCATTTTGGCGATACAAGAAACACTGATGTGACCGACATCCTTTTGTTCTTAAGGACTATGATACTGTTTTGCTTGGTTGTAGTTGACATTTATTGGGCCAAACAAGGCACCGGACCTCAAGTTACATAGATTGTCTCATTTAATCCTTAAAACAACCCAATGAGACAAGCATCACTCTGTCTCCATTCGACAGAGGAGTGTTCTGAGGCACAACGAGGTGAAGGAATGTCCACGTCATTGCCCGACTAAGCGACAGAGCTGATATCCGAACCCAAGTCTACTTGACATTGGAGCCCAAGCCCTTACCATGCCTCTGCTCCATTTACAGGATGGGCCTGGATCTTCTCTAGGTTTAGTGGTTAAGATTATACTCTTGGATCTTCTATGTATCATTGATTTAGTTATCAGATCATGCAACAAACATACCATACTCTGTACAGTGTCTAAGGCCCAGGGACTATGAGATATAAGACAGACACATTTATGGCCCTCACAGCTTCGCAGGGGAATAAGGGGCTTCAGGGTAACAGATAGGCACAAGACAGAGGAGTCAGTGCTAAGATATGGCAATCTTTGTGTCCTACAGGTGCACATGGGAGAGGCTCCTAGCCGGGTCATGGGGGTGGGAGAGGATGGGGGAGGATGGGCAGGGGAAACTTCATGGAAGGGACATCTAAGTGGAAGCCTAAAGCAATTATCCAGGTAAATGTGTGTGTATGTGTAGGAATGGAGCATAGGAGAACATTCCAAGAAGCAAAAGGATGCGAATGCTTGGAGTGGACCCGCGAACAGGAGGAAATTCAGGATGACTGGGGTCCCTGTTTGAGAGGTTGGACATGGTAAGGGTTGCACCGAGACCGAGCCAGGAGCCACATGATCAAACCTTCCAAGCCAACATTAGAGAGACTGGATTTCACCCAAAGAGAATTGGAAAACCACTGAAACGTTAAATAGGGTGACATCATATTTGCTTTTTATTTTGCCATTTTTTATTCAGTTTTCTTTTTAATAGCTTTATTGAGACATAATTGGCTTGCAGTAAGCTGCACGTATTAAAGTATACATACTTTATCTCTCTCTCTCTCTTTTTAAAGATTTTATTTATTTGAGGGGCACCTGGGTGGCTCAGTGGGTTGAGGCCTCTGCCTTCAGCTCAGGTCGTGATCTCGGAGTCTTGGGATTGAGCCCCACATCGGGCTCTCTGCTCAACAAGGAGCCTGCTTCCCCCTCTCTCTGCCTGCCTCTCTGCCTGCTTGTGATCTCTTTCTCTGTGTAAATAAATAAAATCTTTAAAAAAAAAGATTTTATTTATTTGAGAGAGATAGAGAGAGAGAATGAGCTCATGAACCAAGGGGAGGGGCAGAGGGAGAAGAAGATTCCCCGCCCGGCGGGAAGCCTGACGTGTGACTGGATCCCAGGACCTGGAGATCTCGACCTGAGCTGAGGCAGACACTTTAACCGACGGAGCCACCCGGGTGCCCCTAAAGTATGCATTCTGATAAGTTTCCATCTACTCGCTCTGCTGCTGATAACATCAACCCTATCAAGAGAGATATCCCTCACCCCTAAATGTTTTCTCCTGCCCCTTTTCTGTCTTCCCTTTTTCCTCAACTGCTGTCCCCGGGCAACCACTGACCTGCTTCCCGTTAATAGGAGTGAATTTTCACTTTCTAGAGCTTCATATAAATGGAATCATAATTTATACGGATGAATTATTTTAGCAAGATCATGGGAACTGCCCGGCAAAGAGTGGATAAGACAAGGGAAAGGCTGGAAGCATTAGTCAGTGAATTATTAGTGAGGAAGAGGGCTCGACACATTCCCTGCAGACACACTTCAGCCCTACAGAGGTGGCAGCGTGCCTCTGACCAGCCCTTCTCTCTCAGCAGTGATGGGCAGCTCAGGACAAGGTAACGGGGTCAAGGACCAGAACTTTATAAGGGAGAAGAAATATATTACATTTTAGCCCTCTCTTTTCTCCTCGAATTAAACCCCAGTTAAATCTTCTTTTAGGTAACGACTCAGAAAGCCTGCAAAGGGTTTCCTAATAACTTGATGACTCATAGGAACATTTGACTCTGGAGTTGCTTGTCTTTGAGGAATGTCGAAGTGAAACTTTTGCTCCCGGGAAATACAGCGAAGGTCTCCGTACTTACTGCTTTGTGAAGTGGTTATGATAACAGTAATTAATAATTGTATTTTTCCGTGCTCTGCCAAAGCAGTTGCGCCCCGGCAAAAACACTTTAGAATAAAGCAATAAAGAGATAAGTAGCTAAAGACTTTAATTAAGCCGCTTAAAGTACCATTTCATTTTTTTTGTTGGTTTTACCCCCAGTGTCTACAAACTTTAAAAATACAATGTTTGAACTAATTGCTTGGGTAATACCAAAGATTATCATTTGCAGAAGTATATTATTAGATAGAAGCAAAACTCCAAGACTCTGAAAAGCATTTGATCACAATGCTTCAGTTTGAGGCAAACACCCTTCCCAAATGCTAGACCCGAGAAGGTCCTCAGGGCTAGGCCTGGCCTGCTCCCACCTGGCAGTGTGACCTGGGGGCAGGTCGCTTTTTCTCAGACCTGTTTTCCCACCTGTTACACGAGGTCACTGGACTGGATCTCTAAGACTCTTTGCTGCTCCAGGATTCGCTTAGCAGCTACGAATGCACAAGAAGGGTCCTTACTAAATACAGAACTAATTTTATGAATGGCCCACATTAATATGATTTTACTGATGTTTTCTCTTACATTTTACTAAAAAAATTTTTGAATATACAAAAAAGTTGAAAGAATGGCCCAGGGACCAGACACCTAGATTCTGTCCACCCAACCCCTGACTTCTACCATTAACATATTTGTTTACCTGCTCTGCCACATTTTAATTCATCTATCTGTTCCTTTGTCTGTCCCTCATTCCACCATAGTTTTCTGACATTACTTGAAGTGGCAGATGCCAGTGTACTTCACCCCTGAGCATTGCAGCTTGCCTAGTATTAACTAGCATTTCAACATTTGTTTATTTATCCTTACGAGAAAGCTTATGTACTGTGAGAGGCACTAATCTTAAGTGACAGATGCATACACTTGTGCAACCCAAACCTCTATCAAGATAAAGAACAGGACTTCGATGCCTGGGTGGCTCATCGGTTAAGCAGTTGCCTTCGGCTCAGGTCATGATCTCAGGGTCCCGGGATCGAGTCCCACGTCTGGCTCTAAGCTCAGCGGGAAGCCTGCTTCTCCCTTTGCCTGCTGCTCCCCCTGCTAGAACTCTCGCTCTCTGCTCTCGCTCTCTCCTTCTGACAAATAAATAAAATCTTAAAAAAAATAAAATAAAATAAAGAACAGGACCACCACCCCAGAAAGTTGCCTCATGTACCTTCTAGCCAGTCCCCACCCCCTACGCGCCCATATATGTCTGGGATGTTCTAAAACGTCATATAAATGAAATAACACAAGCATGTTCCCTTTTGAGTCCGGCTTTCACTCAACATGTTTTTGACCTTCCTCTCTGTGGCTGCATGGAATCCGTAGTCTTTCCTTCTCAGTCAGAAGTCAAGTGTACGGTCTGAATACACTACAGTTTGTTTAACCACTCTTCTGTGGATGACGCCAGGCCGTTCCGCTGTTCTGTCCACTCGTGAAAGCCACACTTTCTGACCTGCCCCACGCTTCAACAGATCCGTCCCAGGAAGACTGCGTGTGGAGTGCTTTGGTCTAGGAGACCCAGTCTGCCTACCGGCTGCAGCCAGAGTTTGTCACGGAGAGCTTCACACACGGGTGAGCCCTACACGGGAAACGGATGGTGACCTTGTTGATGCCCCAGTCTGCAGGGCGGCAGTGAGGCTAGGGTCAGGGACGCCGCAGGCCGGAGCCATTGGACGCCTACCTCAGGATCTGCAGTAACCTCATCTACTGCACAAATACCATTTTCCTGAGTGCAGTGATGTGAAAACCTCTGGGAAACCCTGAATTAAGCCTGTAAAATTAGACACACATCCTCCACCAAGAAAGAAATTGATGGGCCATGAAATCCCACTTGAGGTCTCGGCAAAACTTGACACATGTGCCTACTCCATATATCCAAAGAAAAACTTTCGAAGGAAATGGAAATCAGCCTAAAACTATATCACAGTAATAGAGAAAGAAAGTCTGAGCTTGGCAGCCTTCACAGGGGCAAATGGCAGAGGCAATAAGAGCTTCTTCCCCTTACTTGTAAACGGGGCTAAAACAGAAACAGCCAGCAAGTTCCAAAGGACTCATGGAAGAGTCTGCTTTTTCCCACCTCATGGCACCTTTGCCTCTCCTGTTTATTGGCCTGGTCCATTTCAGTCTTTGGGATCTAGAGATTGAAGTTCTGCTCTCAAATCTTCCAATAACCAACAGTGCCACTTTCACAAGTTATTTTTTAAAAAAAGGAACAAAAACGCCTATAAAAATGTTTACCCTGCCCATTTCCAAAAACGGAAGTTGAGGCAACTTTGGATAAAACCCTTTTCCCCCCGACATAATTATGAGATCTTCTTGATGTTCTTTGTTTTCAAATCATGCCAGTCACAGAGATGACCAGAGAATGTGACATTTCATAGCTGCCAACATCCAGACATTGATCCGACACTTTTATTTCATGGATATGAAAACCACCACGGTCCAGCCTGATACAGGTACCTCTGAAAGTTGCAAAGCTACTAGGAGCTAGTGAGTCCAGAACCCAGGTGTACTTGGCAATTCTACATTAATTCCCTCTCTCCTCAGGCTTGCCTTAGTTTAAATAGCATCTGTCATGGATTTGCTATCTTCGTGGTTGGCTGCCCGGCTCATGAAGTCCTTCTTACTTTGGGGGAGCCTCCCATCTTATGGCCACCTGCCCGACAGAAGCCGAGAGTGCCAAGCAGAAGACTCGCTTTCCCAGACTTCCTTGCAGTGAGGGCCCTTCCTTCCATGGGCTGTGGGCTCTGGGCTCTGCCAGCCTCATGTACCCAGGCAGGACTTCCACTAGGGAACAGAACGAAGCAATTGGTCCCAGACAACATATGTTGGCATCAGTGGCTTCTCTATCAGGACCAGTGGTGAAACATTATTTGGGGCCTTCTGTCTTAGCCTTGAACCTGGCCACCCAGATATCTCAACATTTTTGTGAACCCACCGGTAACTAGTAGATGCCGTAGCCAGTGTCTTCTACCACCTACAGTGAAGCTCCCTGACAAGTTCAGCTAATAATATCAAACACCATGTGCCAGGAGCTGTCCGAAGTACTTTACATGGATAAGCTTACTTAAACTTCACAATAACCCCGAGAGGCAGGTATCAGGACCAATCCTATTCTACTGGCGAGGTAGCTGAGATACAATGAAGAAAGTAATCTGGGGCTAAGTAATGTGCCCCAAATTATTAGCAATGAGTAACAGGACTAGGGTTTGAGCCGCGTTGCCTGGATCTAAGTCTGAGCTCTTAATCACTACATCATGCTTCTCCATGGGTTTTTGTTTGTTTGCTTGTTTACTGATTACATGAATAACTGTTCCTCATAGAAACATTCAGACATTATAGAAGAGTAGAAGAGAGAAAAGACAAATAAATTGCCACTCTACCGCTTATAGAAAATCATTGTCTGTAGCTGCACTGACTATTTAAAATTAATTTCAATTTATGTGGAACATGAGGGCTAGCATGGAGGACCACAGGGGAAGGGAGGGAAAACTGAATGGGAAGAAATCAGAGAGGGAGACAAACCACGAGAGACTCTGGACTCCAGGAACCAAACTGAGGGTTTCAGAAGGGAGGGGAGTGGGGGGAGGGAGAGCTGGGTGTTGGGTACCTGGGTGATGGGTATTAAGGAGGGCACGTGTGGTGAGGAGCACTGGGTGTCATACGCAACTGATGAATCGTTGAGCACTGCACCAAAAACTAATGATATACTATATGCTGGCTAAGTGAACATAATAAAAACAAATAAATAAATTTTAAAAATTAAATAAAGATGAGAGATTTCGTTTCTCAGTCACACTAATCACATTTCAAGGGCCCAGTGGCCACATGCATCTACTGGCTACTATTTTGGATAGCCCTGATATAAAACATTTCCATCACTGTAGGAAGTTCTAACGGACAGTGCTCAGGAGTTTGGGCGCCTATTTCCACAGTCCCCTGGGACAACAAACAAGAACATGGCATGTTATATAAGGAAATATTTTGCATGCTGTTTTTTATGGGGGCACTCTTCCATTATTCCCTCACCTACAGCATACTTTTTCTTGCTCTGACTCTTCACCTCTTTTCTCCTGATAAGCGGGATGTGTAGGCATCCTGCTAAGCCTTTCTCTTGGCTCTTACAATCATAACGTTAAATATTCCCATGAGGAAGGCCTTGGTGGTGGTGAACGATTTTGGCCTTCTTGCATTTTTCAGTTAATAAAACATCATGGAGACCTTTCTGAGTCATCTGTACTGGCCGAGTGTTGTTGAGCTTGTTAGTGACCATGTGGAATTCCATGGTCTGGATGTATGACAATATTCTGATGCTCATTCAGCCTCTTTCCATTTTTTTTCTACCATCAACAATGCCCAACAAATGTTGCCGCCCATAGCTCCCTATGAATTAGGACTTTTATTTCCACAGAACTGATTCCTGGGAGTAGGGTTATTGAATTCAGAGGTATATTTAGGTTTAATTTTCATAATTAAAATAAATAAAATAAAATTTTATAAAAATTTTATAAAAAAATTTATAAAAATTTTATAAAAAAAATAAACCCCATTAGCAGGGATCTCCATTTCCTCCCACAGTGTGTGAGTATATTCTGCTTTCTCCTTTGCCTTCTGTCTCCCTCCAACCTCCAGACCCCCCAAATTCCGCCAGACACTAGATACTGTCACGCTGATTCTTCCAGAATTATGGTTGAAACCAACATCCCTCTCCAGCAGCATAACAAGAGTAGATGGTGAGAGCAGTTGCCCAAGGTAAAGCAATTAAAAGTTTCCATCTTATGAAGAGGATATAAAAATCATAAACTGACTAAAAGTCAGTTTGCTTTTTACTGTCACCACACACAGGTCACAGGTCACACCACACACATTTTAACAACACTGCTCCCCTTAAAAATCTTTTATTGGCCAAAATTCTAAGCTATTGCGGTGACTGAGTCTTAATCATGTGTAAACTTCAAATGCCAGTTATATGACTAGCCTCAAACACACACGGACACAGCCACACATTTGCTTCAATAGTAAATTAGAATGGTTCTCGGTAATTCTAGCTCACTTCAGATGTGGCTTCTGTCTCCAGTCCCTGAGGTACACTCCTGTGCTTCCATGGGAAAGTCAGAATAAGCCAAGTTAACTGGCGGCAATTTTTCTTTTTTGAGATTAAGAAGACACAAGCATCTTTTCTTTTCTTTTTTTTGACACAAACATCTTTTCAAACAGTCAGCCTTGAACAATGTATTCTGAAGCATCAACCTTTAAAACTGTTCCTTGTGGAGAAGCACATGAACACGTAACAACTACCAAAAACGTAAAGAAAAAGAATTCCATTCCATAGAAATTATAGTCAAATTTTGAAGAAGAATGCCAGGGAAAATGACAAGAGGACAAAGTTTCTTCTGCCAGAAGAAACCGAAGGACAATCTTTGATTCTGGAACAAATCCCATGTACCCCAAGCCTCAATTTTCTCATCTGTGAAATAAGGACAATCATAACCTCCCGGGATTCCTGTAGGGATTAAGTGAGTTAATGTTTAACATACGAGGCTTGAAGTCCCAAAATCACCGCAGGCTTTGACCTATGGACCTTATCCCCACCCCCGCTTTTTTTTTTTTTAAAGTTTGAATTATTCCGTTAAGTAATAAAAAAGGTTTGAATCAGTTTCAATGTTTAAACATTGAGAGTTCTCACACTTAAAAAAAAAAATCCACATTTCTGCCATCTCTTAGAAAACCAGAGGCTTTAGCAATATTGTACCCACCTGGTCCTGCGCTGGCCACGGGGCTGGTCTGGAGAAGGGCCGACCCCCAGGGGCGAAGGACGGCAGGTGAGCATTGTTCTCGCTTCCCCTGTTGCCTGGCAACGGTGTTGGCCGCCCGGGGTCCTCTGGCCGCGGCGGCTCGGATGCTCACTTTACCTGCCGGCCCAGGTAGGCCCGCCCTGGCATTTAGCATCATCCCGCGGTGCGGTGCACCGGCTTCTCTTGGGGTCAGGTCCCGTCGCGTTAGTCACACTACGGCGGGAAGGCTCGATCAGGACTGACTGAGGTGATGACTATCTTCCTCCGGGAGATTTACCTTCTGATGGGATTTAAGGAAAGGCCCTAATCCTGTCTCTCTGACCACGAACAACCCCAGTAATGAGGTGACGACTTTTTTTGCCATCTGGGCAAGGGATCAATCCTGAGTGGCAGAAGCTTTTCCCTCCAGACTATTTCACAGTTCTATTTCTCTCCCTCCCCACCGCCGCAGCCTTCCAAGCCACCACCATCGCCCAGATTTTCATGAGACCAGGAACGGGCATCAAAACAACTTTGTCTTTCTTAATTCTCTCTCTCTCTCTCTCTCTCTCTTTTTTTTTCATTTTTACATCTAGTAATTTATTCTGATCATCTTTTTTTAAATTGAGGTCTAAATGCCTAATATATTATCAGTTTCATTATAGCATTGTAACAGTTTCTGTGCATGGTGTTTGTTTTTTAATTAACTCTTCAAATTTTAAAGGTAAAGAATTCACATGTTTTGGGCTTTTTAATGTTTTCATTATTATTATCTATGAGAACATCTTTTCAAAAAACTTTTATTATTTTCCAAATTTGAATGATGAACCATCCCCTAAACCCACTGCTAAAGTTTATTATTTTTCTTCTAAGGCAATAGTCCCCCTAAGGGATTTCATCATTTAGATTTATGGACTGATTTCAAGTCTGCCCTTCCTCTCAAGTACTTTTCTTCATAAATATTCAAAATATTCTTTTTTTTTTTTTTTTGGCCTTGGTGGTTTTTTTTTACTTGTGACGATTGTTTTGCTTGCTTTTAACCCATCTTTCCTTCATCTCTGAAAACTAGGAAGTGATCCAAGGAGAACAAGGGCCATTAGTAATCTTATGATTATTTTTTTCTCTATTTTTCACTCTACATCCGTAGTTTCTGCTTACCTCTCCTCTTGTTTGGATTTTTAGGTGTTGCAAACTTCTGTTACTTAGTTTATATACTCTAAACTTCTGAAAGTATAAATGATACTATCCAACTGTATCTCCATCAGTTTTCTACAACTTAAGCTGTTGCGTTTACCTGCTCAGTCATGTCCCAGGTGGGGAAGAGAAGCCTAGGTGGGGGCCAGATGTATTGCTAGTTATAGTAGTTTTATTGAAGGTTCCATAGGATATTCGACAAAGATGATCATGTTTCATGAAGTAAAATGACTTACTTTTCTATTTGGATTCCTTTCATTTGCTTTGCTTCCCATATTGTTCTGGCTTAGATCTCTTTAAGGAGTAGTGTTCAGATTTGCTAACAAAGCAAAATCCTACAGTACATCTCATGAGGAGTCATGCAGTTCTGGAAGTATGTGGAAATCTGAGATAAGGGTGCTAACATGACTGGGTGCTGGTGAAGGCCATCTACTGGGTTGCAGACTGCTGACTTGTATCCTCACATGGCAGAGAGCAGAGAGGGCCACAGTTGTTCCTCATTGTCTCTGCTGGCTATTTCTCGGTTCTGAAATTCAAGGATCATGCAGAGAAATCATTGTGTGGAAGACTAGGGGTTGGAGAGGGTGCTTTGAGTCAACAGGCTTGAAAATGGAAATCCAAGTCAAGTAAAAGAGACTACAGGGACCACCACGCTGAATGCAAACAGGCTAATTAGGTGGCCCACCTCAAAATACCCATATGCCCTAGCTAACCAGTGGGTTACTTATATCTGGCACAGTTCCAAAAAAAATTTTTTTCCACAAGTTCCCATACTATCTCACTCCACTCCACTCCACACCTATAGCCCATCACCACCACTTCCTGGCAGACAGTCTCTCCTTTGCTGTCCTGCCCACTGCACCTTTGCAGTATAGTCCATAAACTTCTGCCTCCTTTTTTCTGCCTTGGGTGAATTCTGTCCCCACCAGCCGGGTACTGGCCTCTACTTGGTTGGTTCACTCCACAGGGTTTAGGCTGATCTACAGTGATAATGGTGCACAAATTAGCAAGCTGAAGACAAAATATCACAGGCATTGACTTCTCAGCACCAAGGAAAGTTGGGGAGAAACTTGGATAGAGATTGCCCAGAGTTTGGAGCGATGCTCTCCGAAGACTTGCTTTGCACTCCGCTGGCCTTCCAGAATGAGCAGAGAATCATGAACATGCCATTTTGAAATCTGGCTACTGAAAAGCCAATCTGGGATCAGCCCCCAAGAACAGAAGAGAACAGTGCAAGTCCTGGCTGTCTCAGGGGCACACTACCGGCTTACTCAGACCGACAGAGTCCCCTGCCTTCTGTCTCTGCAAAATAGCAAGTTCCTCTGTGCATTTTTGTTCTAAACTATCTGGCCTTGATAAAACCCTACTGGTACCCTTTTCTGAGATAAATTTCTGCAATGCCCAAGTCTCAGTTAGTGTCATTGGATGCTTAGCAACCCTTTGAAGAATCAGAAAGTCCCAGGGCTTCTTTAAATAAGAGTTCACTGACTATTTGCATGTGACAACATCCTCTGTGGTGCTTGCTAGTAATGCAGATTACCTAGGTCTCAACTCAAGCCTCCTATATCAGAATCTTTAGAGTGGGTTCTAGGTACATGTATTTTAAAGCAATCTGATCTTACACTCCCCACACTTAAATTCCTCTGATAATCACTGGAATCATTCCTTCTAGGAAAAAAACAATCTCTATGTTTCCATGGCCTCTGGGGTCCTTCCTAGACACTGGACCTGGCCTGCTTAGCTCCCATGAGGCTGTCATTCCATCACTCAGTTCATCCCCAAATAGCCCAATTCCCTCCTTTACAGAACCACATGCTCTTCCCCTGCCAGGAATGGTTTTCCCTCCCTACCTCACGCAGCTAACAACAACCCATAATTTAGGTCTCAGCTCAGGAGTCTCCTAGTGATCAGATCCCCTTACTGCTTATTCTCGTACTACTTGACCCCTAGTCACTTGCATGAATAATTGATTAATATTAGAATCCCCAACAGACCATACAGTTCTGAATGCTGGGCCAGTGTCTTGTGTTTTCTCTCACTAAATCCACAAAGCTTACCTTAATGCCTGACACATAGTAGGTACTCAGTATGTACTTATTAATTGAAAGAACCATTCTTTTCCCCGTGTGATCTCATCTAGTCTCATGATTTGAAGCCCCATCTACTAGCTAATGACCTCCAAAGTCTTACCTTTAACTCTAATAGGCACCCCCAAACTCAACTCTCTTTCTTTCTCTCTCTTTTAGAGAACACAGGTGCATGCATGAGCAGGGGTGGGTGGTTGGGGGCAGAGGGAGAGGGAGAGAGAATCTTAAGCAAGCTCCAGGCCCAACACAGAACCCTACATTGGGCTCGATCACACAGCCCTGAGATCATGACCTGAGCCAAAATTAAGAGTCAGACGCTTAGCCAACTGAGCCACCTAGGCTTTCCCAAACTCAACTCTTGATCCCCATCTTTGCCATCTCAGAAACTGGTGTCATCATTCACCCTATTGCTTAGGGCCCAAACTTGGTGTCATCCTTAACCATCTTTTCTTTCACCTATGTTAGATCCATCAGCAAGCCCCCATAGGCTTCTTTTCAAAGTATTTTCAGAAACTTCCATGCACTTGCTCCCATGCTACCACATTGGCCCATGCCACCATCATTTCTTGTTGAGACCGACTTCTGTAGTCCCCTTCTGGGGGAGACTCCTGGGTTTGTGGAAATAACCAAAGACCACCTAAATGAGAATGCTCTTTACTCAGCATTTGCTATAGCAAAGGAATCAGCCACCAATATGCGTGTGTAAGAGACCTGAAGGCAGGCAGGGGCATGGGAAAGATTTATAGTAAATTAAAGAAAGGCTTTAGGTATGCTTGATTGAGACTTTAGCATGGGGAAACAGGACATGGGCTAACTAGAAGCAGAATATCTTATGTGATTGATTTGAGGAGCATATTTGTCTTTCTTTTGTTGGTCCTGAGTTAGAAGTGGGGGCAATATTGGGGAGGCTGGTAGTCACTGACCAAGTCTTGACCACGTGGGGACAGTTGCTGCAGAGGGTGTGGTTTGGATCCTGAATTGGTTACTGCAAGGCTTGTGGATCAGAGTTCTATTTCTACACAGTGTAGCCATTATCTGTTGGTATATTCAGTTTTTTGGGTAGATGGGGACTTCTGTGACCACTTGGGTCTTCTCTCTTTAAAGGGTGTCAGATGAGCTTTGCTATAAGTTTCAGGGCCTACGAGAGTGGACAGATAGGTCTGTACAGAAGCATTTGGGTATCCAGTAAGGCCAATAATGTAGTACCCTTTCAGACAGACAGTCTTAAGATGTGCATTCACCTGAACTTGGGATTGTGAGAGGTCAATAAAGCTCCACTTTGCCCTCTGTAAAGAATGTGGTTCCTGACTTGGCCCTGGGCACTTCTGTTTGGCTTCCTCTTGGGAAGGGAGGGCCCCTAATTCTTCCAGCCCTATCTCCATCCAATCTGTGTGAGGGAGAGGACTCTGTGGTCATCTGGAGCATGTCTACAAATTCTTTGACCCTCCTTCCTGTAAGAGTTGGCGTCTAATTTCTCGCCCTTTTCAAATAGGCCTCCCTTAGCAACTCACTTCTAATAAAGAGAATGTGGTAAAATGATATTCATGACTTCCAAGTCTAGGTCATGAAATTAATAGATCCTCCATCTGCATCTCTCTTAGGGACATGCACCTTCAGCACCCTGAGTGTCCATGTGAGAAGTATGGCTGCCTTGAAGCCATTGTACCAGAGAGATGGATGGATCATGTACTGGAAACTACTTCACTAGAGGAGCAGAGAGGGACAGGTGAGGAGCTCAGCTGTTGAGTCTTCTCAGCCTAGGCGCCAAGTCATATGGATGAGGAAGCTTTTGAGATGACTCCCATCCCTGTTATCTGAGTACAAATGCATGAGAGACCCCCGAAAAAGAACCACCTGGCTGAGCCTCATCAGCCCCCATACCCGTGAAAGATCATAGTAATAAACTGCAGTTGCCCTTTACATCACTAAATCTGGGCTGGTTTGTTACACAGCAGTCGATCACTCGACTCAAGAGGTTACAGACCTCTTGAGCGCAGCTGACATGGAGAGCAGGCCAGAGGAGCCCTGGGGAATGGCTGCCGCCCATGTGGGACCTCACTGCCACACCGTCTGCAGCCTTGCTAAAGGGCTGGTCACTCCCCGGGCCCTGGCCTGGGAAGGCCAGCCTGGGATTCTTCACATGTAAATGTCAGCAAAATGCTGAATTCCCATAATGAATACAAAGAAAACCTTCTAACCACAGATTCCGCCAAGGGAGAAATGTCCACAGCACTGGATCACATGTAGTTTAAATTCTAATTCAGGCAGAAATGCTAGGTCTAGAGATGAGGTGTTTTTTTTTTTTTCCCTCCCCTATGGAAACTGTTTTATTTTTCCCTCCCTTGAATGTAAGATCCCTTTGCTAGTTAGATAAGTAAGCCACAGTTAGCTGCGGAAGATGTCCAGTCCAAGTTCCATGCTTAAGGCAAGGAAACAGAGTCTCAGAGAGGTAAAGGGATATCTCTGAGTTAATAGACAGCTGAGCGGAGTTTAAAGGCCAGGATTTTAGACTCCCGGTGTCCAGTGTGCTCTTCAAGGAACAAATGTTTAATTTAAATAATAAACACTTATAAAACACTTATGGGCCAATACTAAGCGCTACATAAATATTAACATATTAATTCTTATGATGGCCCTAGGGCTATTTTAACTGTCATTTTTTAGTGAAAAGAGACAACTGAGGCCCAGAGAGCTTAGGGGCCTTTGCCCGGGCACTGCTTTAGAGATGCCCACACTGGCCTTTTCTTGCCTTCTCCTCCCCTGTGGGATGAGGAATCAGTGGGGCCCAGGTGCTGCCTACCTGGAGGCTCTGCTCTATCCTCTAGACCACAACCAGGGACCCAGAGCTCCAGCGTTCCCTGCCCAAACAGCCCTGATGGGGTTTCCAGGTCCCATGCAGATATTTGCCCAGGGTCGTCCTGCTGAGAGTGGACCTCCCCCAGCACACGTGCACCCTTAGGCCAGAAGGGAGGCTGAAGACAGCAGCCTTTGTGTTTGGGGGTTTGGGCAGAGCTTGAATGTCCAGGCTGGGAGTCCTCACATGAAGTAGGATGGATCTGGGGACAGAGTGGGAAGGGAGGACTGGTGGGGGCTGACTCACCCCCTACTGACACCCAACAGGGGATTCGGAGGAGCATTAGAATTCTAAATTTAAGCACAGCTTCCTAGTCATCATAAAGATCTATTTGCCAGGGTTAGAGGAGAGAGTTATTCTATGTAACAGTGCATTAATGTGATTTATAATTTTTCAATATTTGCACATATCTGTATCTATGTGTACACTCTTACTCGGATCCCCATGATAGCAGTGAGCGGTGGTTTGCTGGTGTTTGGGGCTGGGGAGCGTGGAGGAAAACCCGATTTGTAGCTGGCCTCTTTCCACGTGTGGCTACGCCCGCCACCGTGGGTTCCTTGGGATGGGTGACAGGCTGCCGCCCAGTGCGCAGTGAGAAAGCCTGTGCACAGCGGGCTCTCAGGAGCCAGACCGCCTGCCTCCAACCCGTGCTCGAGGCAAGCCCGATGAGGTCACACAGCTAGCGAGTGGCAGACACAGTGTGTGTGCCAAAGCAGTCCGGGGGGCTCCAGAAATCTTCCTAATTGCTCTCTCTTTCCCAGCCCTCTCTTTCCCAGGCTCGCATCCTCAGACCCTGCAAAGTGTGAAGGGTTGTTGCACCCGGCTCTGCTTCAGGTCCTGGGCCCCAGAGGGTCTAAGTTCTAGCTTCAGAAGGCCTTGTCATGGCTGCAGGCGTAGAGAAGACTTTCTGGCTGAAGCAAGGGGGCCGTATCTCCCTCGGAGGCAAAACTTCTTGCCTGTGTTGTAGCTTTCTTAACTTGCCGGTTTATTCCAGCTCTCAGAACTCCTAGAGCTTCCTGCCTCCTGCCTGCTTGCTTTGCCTTTCCCATCTCAGCTTGGTGACTTTTACTTACTTTTCCCTGTGGCTCATCTGACCACGGTCCACTGGGGAGGCGTTCCATGCCGTGGACACTGGGTGTTTGCGTGGTCTAAGGGGCCACTTATTTTCCTATTAAATGGGTATTCACATGGGGAGGCGTGTGTATGAAATGCTTTGACCTTTTTTTTTTAAGATTTTATTTATTTATTTCACAGAGAGGAGAGAGATCACAAGTAGGCAGAAAGGCAGGCAGAGAGAGAGGGGGAAGCAGGCTCCCTGCTGAGCAGAGAGCCCGATGTGGGGCTCGATCCCAGGACCCTGAGATCATGACCTGAGCCAAAGGCAGAGGCTTTAACCCACTGAGCCACCCAGGCGCCCCGAAATGCTTTGACCTTATAAAGGGATTCCGTTCTTGAAAAACTTGGGAACTCCTTTTCTAGACATTTCAACTTTTCCAACCATTTCAGGGGAAAATGAAACTCTAATGCCTAAAGCATCCAGTGTATATAATAAATTAACTTCTCTTCTGTGCATCTAGAATGGTACCATCCTTGGGAAAACCGAAGAAATAGTGCTTTTCATACTTCAGTGGGTGCACGGGTCACCGAAAGATCTCGCCAAAATGGACCCCCTCTAAACCAGCAGGTCAGGGATGCAGTAGCTCTCCAAGTGTGATGGCTGGTCCAGCCGTTTCAGCAGTGCCTGGAAACTTCTCAGAGCTGTAGATTCAGCTCAGACCTACTGAATCAGAAAGGCTGGAGATGGGACCAGCAACTGTATTTTAACAAATCTCTAGGTGATTTTGATGCAGCTAACGTTTAGGAACCACCTTTCACAAGGATTACTGCAAATCTGAAAGTGCTTTAAGAACACAGGAACCCAGGGAGGTAAGGCACTGCCTGAAAACGGGAAGGAGAGGCAGAGGGGTGTGGTGGTGGCCTGGCAGTGTGGCGAGTAAGTTCAGGGTTACAGCATCTCTCCAAGTATAATTACCCAGCCTGAACTGGGAGTCAGCCTTGTTCTGGCTGTATCGCATCACAATGGTGGTTATATTTTGCCACCAATTAAAATTTCCCATGGCCCAATGGGTTCCCAGAGCTATGTTCCAGAGGTGACCAGATACATCACTGCCCATGATTGCTTTTCAAGCATCTCCCGTGGAGAGATAGGAGCCTCCTGTTGGCCTTCTCCATTTGCATGTAGAATATCTTTAAACAAGGATGATTCTGATTTCCAGTGCTTGGTCTCTGGGCCACCCCTCTGCTTCCCCGCACTGTGACCTGCATGCTAAACAGAGCCCAGAGGGAGTGCATTAAATGCACGGAGAAGTAATGCCACAAAGGTCAGTGGGATTCCCAAGCAATCTCATTATACAATCTTTTTTTAAAATTGAAGTGTGATTGACACGCAATATCCTATTAGTTTCAGGTGTGATTTGATATTTTTATACCTTATGAAATGATCCCCATGATAAGTCTGGTTACCATCTGTCACCGTACCAAGCTATTACAATGTTATTGACTATACTCCCTACGCTGTACTTTATATCCCCATGACTTATGTATTTTATAACTGGAAATTTATACCTCTTAATCTCGTTCACCTATTTCCCTGCCCCTCCAACCTCCCCTACCTTTGGTTGCCAACAATTTGCTTCTTGTATCTGTGAATCTGTTTGTTTTCTTTGTTCATTTGTTTTGTTTTGTTTTTATTTCACATATAAGTGAAATCATATAGTATTTGTTTTTCTCTGTCCGACTTATTTCACTTACTATTATACCCTCTCTGTCCCTCCATATTGTCACAAAAGGCAAGATTCTATTCTTTTTTTATGAATTAGTAATATTCCATTGTATTGAATGTGTAATAGTCCACATCTTCTTTATCTGTTCATGTATCAGTGGACACTTAGGTTGTTTCCATAACTTAGCTATTGTAAATAATGCTGCAGTGTACATAGGGGTGCCTATATTTCTTGGAATTAGTGTCTCATTTTTGGGGAGTAAATACTCAAAAGTGAAATTGCTGGATTACATGGTAGCTCTCTTTTTGATTTTTTGAGGACCCTCCATACTGTTTTCCACAGTGGCTGCACCAATTTACATTCCCACCAGAAGTGCACAAGGGTTCATTTTTCCTGCATATCCTTGCCAACACTTACCATTTCTTGTCTTTTTGATACTGGCCATTATGACTAGGGTGAGGTGATATCTCACGGTGGTTTTGATTTGCATTTCCCTGATGATGAGTGATGTAGAGCATCTTCTCATGTGTCGGCCGTCTGTGTCTTCTTCAGAAAAAATATCTATTCAGGTCCTCCATCCATTTTGTAATCAGTTGCTTATTTCTTTTGATAATAGTGAGTCCAGACTCGTGAGGCCCTTCAATATATTGCAAAGCTATAATGCTTAGATTTAGGACCATCATGGAACTTAGTCATAGGAGAATATAGTCAGGAAAAAATTCAGCTCCTGACAGAGGGGTGGTGGGAGAATGGAGTCTGCCTTTTAATCTGGAGGAAATGCCTTGAGTTACTTGGCTGGAAGGTTCTCCAATGTGCTAGCCCAGGCTTGAAGGCTGTGTATTGTGAAGATCTTTGGCTTTCTTCCTGAGGGGTTTTGGCCGGCTAAGGGAGCATGCTCACAAAGTCCCTAGAAGCAACACTCAGCCGGTGACAGGTAGGGAATTAGAAGGTAAATACCCCCTGTGTCCTCACTTCTCTGTTGGGATATCTCCGAGGAGGGTCCTGCTCTATCCCTAGGGCACCCAGTAGAACTGCCCTCAGTTACCTACTGTGGATACTGACTTAAGAACATCCTTTATCACTTTCTTTCTCTGGGGTCTGCCTCTGGGAATAGCCAAACTAAGACAAAGATAACCAAAATATTTTAGGTGGGATGCCAATAAGGGAAAGGGATAGCTTTCATTCTTTCTTAGCAACAAAAAGCAAACCACTACTTTCAGGAAAATAGTATCAATGAGTTCATTCATCCATTTGCTACCAACCGTCTACGGGCACCTACTCTCTACCTGGAGCTACAAGTAGGTCTAGAGAGGTTGGGGCATGATTGTAAAAGTCCTGGGATACAAATCTACTGTACTTGAACCTTTTTGTATCAAGAGGAGCGAGGTGGAGGTGATATAGTCAGAGCTGGATAATGGAAGCTAAATCTGGCTATACAGTATGAACTGGAGGGTAAAACTGGGCTAAGGAGGCTCATCACAAAACTTCTGGAATATGTTTAGTGCATGTGCTGAAGAACACCTTCCCAAAAGTTAAATAAATGACCTACAAATATCAAATAAATGTCAAAGATTTTATTCCACTCATTGGGAACCATGATGTGATAAAACTAATTCAAGTGAGAATTTAAAGAATGGAGTTTTACAACAGACCAAAAAAAAAAAAAAAAAAAAGTCAAAATGAATTTGTTCATAAATGTGAAATTGGCTAATAGCCTACAGACAAAGGATTTGGGGCATTATCATTTTTGCCAACAGAAATCAATTGTTACTATCAGATGAAATTTGCATTTGTCGGGCATCATCTGCTTTGCTACCAGTTTCCTACAAGTTGGCCTCTACCCCTGCAGGGTTGTAAAATAGTCTGGTCAATAGAAAACAAGGGGCTGCTGGGTGGCTCAGTCCTTAAGTGTCTGCCTGCAGCTCAGGTCATGATCCCTGGGTTCTGGGATCGGGCCCCACATTGCGCTCCTTGCTGAGCTGGGAGTCTGTTTCTCTCTTTCTCTTCCTCTGCACCTCCCCACAACTTGTTCTCTCTCTCTCTCTCTCTCTCTCAAATAAATGAATAAAATCTCAAAAAAAAAAAAAAATAGAAAACAAATCAAAGGTGCCCTCCCAACATACTCTGAAAAAATACCCAATAATCTCTCTCTCCCTTTTAAAGATTTTACTTATTTATTTATTTGAGAGAGAATGTGTGTGTGCAAGCATGAGCAGCGGGGAAGGACAGAGGGAGAGGGAGAAGCAGACTCTTCAGTGAGCAAGGATCCCAACATGGGACTCGATCCTAGGACTCTGGGATCATGACTCGAGCCGAAGGCAGACCAACTGAGCCACCCAAGCGTCCCCCCTCACCCACCCCATAACCTTTTTTGCTTATTTTCAAATTTAGGAAAATTTTTGTAGACAGTCCCCCCACTTTGTGATCATAAATAATCTGCAAAGATTATTTATGATCATGACAAAGGCTGCTCTCATTAGGTTTGGCCTGATAATTCAGGAGGTGCAGTCAGACTGTTAAATAGCCATACAGGTTGCCTTGGGCTTGCTTTGCAAACCTAGAGCCGGACGGTATTGGCAACTCTACTGAGTAGGAGTCGCAATTGGGCTTTGAAAAGTATGATTTTCTTTTCTATCTTGAGGCTTGAGACCCAAGCCCAAGAAAGTCTACCCACCCCATTTAACCTGGAGAGCCTGTAACTTTGGTAAACTCTTCTCTTCTCGAGGTCCTCTCCATGGTTTAGACGTCCTGGCTTGCCCTGAAGTGAGCTTCAGTTCCACCTGGAAGGCTGGGGCACCATCAACCAGGCAGCAGTCCAGTCTTCCTAGGAGAACGTGGAGGGCACTGGCTCACGTGTAAAGCCAGACCCTTGGCGGAGATCTGGGTATAGAAATGGCTTCCAGGTATACTGATGTGATAATTCTTTCAGATTGTGCAGGAAAATCTGACATGCCTCGAAATCTTCCAGTTTTCAAAATTCAAGAGGTGCTTTCAACTTCAAGCAGCTCCTGTTTTCTCCTCTGTCTACAATAATCCCTGAGGCAAGGAAACGCGGAGGGTCTAGACCCCCATTTAGAACTCAGAACTCGAGGAGAGGCTTGCCAAAATGCACAAACTGGTTCCCCCCGTGAAAGACCTTGTTTCATGAGCTACAGTGAGGCTCCCGTTGTCTCAATGGTCCCATCTTATCAGTCTTTGGCTAGAAGTAGGTGGCATTTACATAAATTACCTCGTACTGTTAATCGTGTCTTGAGTCAAAGGGAAGGGGTGCAAATCCAGTTGGTGCTGTAGTGACCCAGCGGTTGCTCACGTGAGACATTCCACACCATTGCTCTTCAGAGAGCCAGAGGGAGCACCAGGGACCCCAGCGAATCCTGAGGTTGAACTCGCATGCTGCTGAGTGCTTCCAGATGGCAAAAATAGCAATGAAAAGGAGGTGTTCAAACGGGAGATCTGAGAACTGGTTATTTGAAGAGACAGGCAAAGGTCTTCCGCCATTTTCTAGCAATTTTGCATCCACTGTGGAGAGAAGTCAGCATGGCATTTGCAACCTGGCGTGTAGAAGGGAAAAAAAATAGCACTATACCATCAGAGGAACTGTGGTTTGATTCCTCGTGTACATTTATTTTCTTTATCCCAGCTTCATCTGTACCCACCTTGCTGTGGAATAGCAAAATTAACCACTGGGTTTCAGAGAGAGGTGAGAATTTTCAGTATATTCTCAGCTCATTACCAGTCAAGATTTTAGCCTGAAAATGGTTTTCCTTCTCCCTGTCACAGCAACTCTCAGAAATGGATTTTGCTGGAAGCCATCTATTTTCATCACTCTGATTGCTTTATTTATGTTTCAAATCACTGATTTGGTATTTTGGAAATTGCCATGTTTGGGCAGCAATGCTTTTACTTAATGGATTGATGGGTTTCAAACTTATTTATAAAGTGCATTTTTTTTAAAAAGGTCCTTAGAGTTCCAAGTCATCATTCAGGATAGTGATAAACAGTGACCTCTTTTACCATTTACTTCAACTTTTGGTGCCAAATCAAAACTGAAGACCATATTTAGCTAATGGCCACTCAAGAACATCTAGGTACTTGCCTTTAATAACCAGGTTGGATAAGCCAGTCTTCTTTCTAGATCAAAATCTGAACATCTTCTTCGCTGAATACCTGATCTTCTTGAATGGGATGCAATGAGAGAGAAATCAAAGTTGAGGGCTGATTTGGGTTCTGCCCTTCGTTATAATCACCACATCTTGACCTTTTGTGGTTCCGTTTCTTATCAATGGATTAAAAAGTCTGATTTGATGATGACTTTATAAACTCTCTTGTTTGCTGCTGTTTTGTTTTAAGCCACAGAGTTTTTCGAATGAAATTTTACTTGGGATTATACTATATGAAGTAGTGTATTGGTTTTCTAGTGCTGCATAACAAACCACCCTGAAACTTAGTGCCTTAAAGCAACAGTAATAACTTTATTTATCATTTTCCATGGGTTGAGAGAATTTGGAGGCAAACTGGCTGAGCGGTTCTGCCTTGGTTTACTGAGACCTCGACTGGGTCAGCAAGATGCAAGAATTCCACTTCCAAAGAGCTTCACTCCTGCAGCTGGTGGGGTGAGCTGGCTGTTGGCCTCCATTTTCATTTTTTATTTTGTACCCCCCGCCCCCATACGGGAGCCTCTCCACAGGGTTACTTGCATGGCAGCCACCTTTCCCCAAGGCTGTTTCACAACTGGTCTTCCTGCCTCACAGGCAGCAAGCTTGCAGCCCCGCCGCCCGGGGGGCCACAGGCCAGGGATGGGCAGCTGGGCTCCTTGTTAGGATCCCCCACACATTTGCTTCAGGAAAGCCCTCAATCCCTATTGGATTCTTGGAAGGTGCTCGCAGACATTTCTCTTCTTTGACATCACAACACGGGCCTCCTGTTTCCCTTTCTAGTTGACTTGGACAAAGCAAATTGTGGGGAAGGGCTCTGGGTTCTCTCAGAGCAAATGTAAACTACATCTGCTGAGCACAGGTTCTGTCCCAAGCAAGCCCTGCTCACAATCTCCTCTGCTCCCTTCTTTGGGACTTTCCTCTAAGCGCAGGGCTGCCATTCCCATCTTGCTGAGGACAGTCTTTGAATCCAAGGCTGTCCCCTCCTCCCACTGTAGCTTCCGCCTTGGAGCCAGGGACACTGGGGGGGTGGGGGGGTACAAGAGCGCTCAGCTCCTCCGAGGGCCCCCAACAGACCAGGTTCAGCCACTTGCTACTGACAAAATCCAAAGGCAGAGAAATGAGTGGCGGTGAAACAAGAAAGGAATTGATTTCAATGAAGCCAACATGACTGACATCTCAGGGACAGTCTCCAAAGTGCTGCCATCCTTCCAGGTTTATATAACGAAGGGGTGGGGCAGAGGTGGGCGGCTGCCTGCAGGTGGGCCTCGAAGGTCCAATGGATCATTGTCTGGGGGTCGGTCATGGCTGGGCTGGGCTCTGGCTGGCTCAGGGCAGTCTGTGTTGCTTGAGAGGGTAGTTTTGGTTCCCATCAGGGGGTGCTTTACCCTCAGGGTCTTCTGTCTGAGCCTGGAGACCCAACTGGAACATTTGAGGTCAAAGTGGAGGCGGTCGAAGTCCTCTTCACGTCCTGCACCTCGGAGGACGACATTCAGATGGGGGACTAGTTGGCGTTTGCTGGGAGAAGTGGGATGTGAGCACACAGGAGGGCCTCCGTCACAGTGGTGTTTCCTCCCTCTGGCTTCGGGTCACCGTGCGTGGGAAAGAGGCAGGTAGCGGAGGGGTGTCTGTTTGGATGAGGGGTGGCCCCAGATGGTCAGACCCTCACCCCTGACCCCTTGTCCCCAATGGCACTTCCAGGCGGAGGATGTGAGGCTCTCCCTGCCTGGCTGGCAAGGCCTTTGGGGGTGCATGGTCTTGCTGCTTAAGAGTTAATAAGTCCCCATGTTTTTCTTCCTCCAGGTGGCTGCTCTGCAGATATTTTCATTAGTATGCAAGGCCTGGTCCCATTAAGTATTGATGTCTGGAGCATTTATTTTTACCATTGTTGTCTGGGGAGGGAAAAGGTTAGGTCCTTGAAGAGTCCATTCATATGCATGATTTCCTCCAGCCCCAGGCAACCCACCCTGTGGTCTCCCACCTCAGCTCTCCAAGGCTGGTCCTCAGGGGGGAGGAAGGTAGAGGCAGCCCCGGTCCTGGAGGGGTTTTCCTGCCCGCGCTCACAGGCACACACGTGCACACCAGCTCCCCGGTGACCTGGGGTGAGGTGAGGTGAATCTCTCCCTCCCGGAGGATTCTGTAAGGGACTTGGTTGGAGGAGACCCAAGCTCTGCTTGTCCCAGGTCCTGGTTCTCCTCATGCAGGGACATGAGTCCCGAGTGGGAGGCCACCAGTCAGTTTCCAGTCAGGCGCCACCTGGAAGAGTTGAGTCCTCCGAACATCCTGACTTCCTCCATACTTGGTGAGAATTTTCAATACATCCATTTCTCCTGGTTATCACTTGCTCTGATTTCCTGCTTCTGCTGATTTCTGGATCCCATTTTGGCTCTGGTGGCCATTGCCTTCTCTCTGCTTTGCCTATCTGCCCAAACATCGGACCCAGCTTCTTCTCTCTGCTTCCCTCAGCACCACTCACTCGCACTGGGTGAAATCCTGGCTACTAAAGATTTGTGGGGGCGCCTGGGTGGCTCAGTGGGTTAAGCTTCTGCCTTCAGCTCAGGTCATGATCTCAGGGTCCTGGGATTGAGCCCCACATCGGGCTCTCTGCTCAGCGGGGAGCCTGCTTCCCCCCCCCGCCTCTCTCTCTGCTTGCCTCTCTGTCTACTTATGATCTCTGTCTCTGTGCCAAATAAATAAATAAATAAATAAATAATTCAATCTTTAAAAAAAAAGATTTGTGGATGACCATGCATCGGGTTGGGGGGCACTTGGACCAGCAGAGCAAGTCAATTAATGCTCTTTGAAGTCCCTCAGCCACACTGTCCCCTCTACCTTGCCTCTCACTGTCTAGCTTGGCTTCCAGTCAGCTCGTCCAGCTCCCCTCATTCTGTTCCCTTCCCTTCCTCCCTCTGGGGCTCCCCCAGAAGCTCAAAGTCCTTCCAACTTTACATGCAGAATAATTTCAGTCTTTAGTCGTGCCCTAGTTTGGTCTAGAGTATGTACTGGGGGCTATCTTTCCACAGTGAAGATAAATTGTAAAATATATAAGTAGGGCGCCTGGGTGGCTCAGTTGGTTAAACGACTGCCTTCGGCTCAGGTCATAATCCTGGAGTCCCGGGATCAAGTCCCGCATCAGGCTCCCAGCTCCAGGGGGAGTCTGCTTCTCCCTCTGACTTTCTCCCCTCTCACGCGCTTGCTCTCTCTCTCTCTCTCTTGCAAATAAATAAATAAATAAATAAATAAATAAATAAATAAAATATATAAGTAAATATCTAAATCCATGTTCTCCCTGAGACCTCCCCATGCTAATAATAAACTAACAATCATTACTTTAGCCCTTGCTGCTTTAGGAAGGGTTTGAAGGCAGAGAAGGAGCCACAGGGCAGAAGGCTGTGCCCCAAGGTAGTCAAACCTGTGGCTTTCTGCCCAGGAAAAGCACAGTCCTGTGTCCATCCTTTACAACTCACAGAGATCACGCCACTTCTGATATTTCTGGCCACTACACATGGGAGGTTCACCCACATCAACCAATTCTCTGTGACATCTGCTGGGTGTCCTACAATTCAATTCCATCCTGACACTAAGCAGAGTTAGCGCTGCCCCCACGGGCTGAGGGCTCAGTCCCACGAGGCAGCCCTCATTTCAGACGTCAGTCCATGCAAGGAGTGGCTCCCAGGTTACTCACAATTCCTGTCTAACTTTCCTACATATTACAAGTTCCCAGGATCCCCTTCTGGGATTCCATCATTTGCCAAAGCAGCTCACAACACTCAGGGAAACGTGTGCTAGTTTGTTGTAGAATAAAGGATATGATGAAATATACAGATCAACAGCCAGTTACATAGGTCAGGGTCTGAAAGGGTCTGCGAATGGGGGGATGGCATTAAAGTTCCAAGCTTCTAATCATGGCTTGTGATAACACATCTTTCTGGTGACCAGCCCCCCATCCAGGAGCCCACCACGAATCACTTCATCAGAACAAAAGATGCTCCTATCAACGGGGAAATTCTGAGTGTGGTGTTAGGAACTGGGGTCAGAGATGAAATATTAAACAAAAGATTTTCCTAGCACCCCTATTTATGAGGATTTTAGGGGTTCTATGTCAGGAACCAAGGGCAGAGACGATACATATATTATTATGTTACAATTCTGGATACAGAGAGACTCAGATTTGAATCTTGGCTCCACTACTTACTTGCTGTGTGACCTTGGGCAAGTTACTTAATCTGTCTGAGCCTAACTTCTTCAACTATAACATGGAGATATTAATGATAACCACCTTGTTGGGTTCCCATGAAGATTAAAAGGGGAAAGACATATAAATCCTACTGTCTGCTGTTTATTGAACACTTAATATGTAGCTCTTTTATATGAATCCCTGTGTGAAGCTGAATGGACAATGAGATTTTTGCCAAAAGAAGTTATAATAATACCATTAGCATATGCCATTACAAGTCCCAGATGCTTTCCGTGCACTAGCTCACTGAATCCACGCAGTAACTGTCCAAAGGACAGATGGTTATCTACCTCTGTAAGATGTAAAAATTCAAGTAGTTTCTGGAATGCCACACAGCAGGGAAGCAGGAGGATTCAGACTGTTTATTTAACTTGAAGTGGTGTTTATCAGCTCCAGGCTGGCTGAAGCAGGGGGAGGAACCCAGCCAGAGCTGGGGAAGAAGGAGATCTGTGGTGTCTGACCAATAAAGCCATAGCCAGCCGGGTCCCTGGCTGGGGGGCTTATGAGCACATATCTGAGCACATATGACACAGCTGGCTTGTTTCTCGGCAACAGATACTTTTTAGCAGAGCAAAATTGAACCAGTGTTATTCCAGGATGGAGGTCAGTATTAAGAGAGTTGAATAAAGAGGTCAGTATTAAGAGAGTTAGGAAATGTATTCTCTACGTATCAGAGACCACTCTTACCCACCCTCCCTCAAAACAAATTAGAGTCTGGATTTTTCTCTCCCATGAAATAGACCTGAAGATCAGCAATATTTGTTTCTATGCTCTACTCCACAACCGAATCAGGATACTTTCCTCCTTCCTAGATCCTGATCTCCAGTCTCAGAATCCCTTCAGGTTCTAAGATGGTTGCTGAAGCTCCAGCCATTGCATCCATGTTTCAGAAAAGAAGTAAAGGTAGAAGGGAGGGGTTAAAAGAAAAGGTTTGTCCCCTACAGCACCAGTCCCTCTTAAAAGGATTTCTCAGAACTACCACCAGACAGTTCCTTAAAACATGAAACATACAATTACCATATGATCAAGCAATTCTAGGTATATACCTAGAAGAACTGAAAGCAGGGACTTCAAGAAATATTTGTGCACCACTGTTTATAAGAGCATATTCACAATGACTAAAAGATGGAGTTAGTGCAGACCCCACGAGGTAAGGACTCAGTCCCCCAAGACTGGCCCCACCTCAGATGACCGCTGAAATCCTGGAAGGCTACTTCTCACTGGCTGCAAATCATGAGTTCCCACCTCCCCTTCAGACTCAATCATTTGCTAGAACTTATGTTTACTTATGTTTCCTGTTTACTGGCTTCCAATAAAGAATACAACCCAGGAACAACCAAATGAGAGAGATGCATAAAGAACGGTATGGGGTTTCCATGTCCTCTCTGGGCCTCCCAGCACCTTGAGATGGTCACCAGCCCCGAAGCTCTTGGAATATCCTTGTTCAAGAGTTTTTATGGAGCTCAGTCTCCATCCCCTTCCCCTCCTTGGAGGTGGGGCTGGAGCTGAGAGTTCCCACCCCTTGATCACTTGGTCTTGCTGGTCTCTCCATCCTCAGACTGTCTAGGGACCCCACCATAAGTCACCGCATTCACAGGAACTCAGGCGTGACCAAAAGAGGCCCGTTATGAATAAAAAAGGACACTCCTATCACTCGGGAAATTTCAGGGATTTCAGGAGCTCTGTTCTGGGAAGGACAACATACATGTTTTATTGCACCACAGATAGTGTGCCCCGGTAGGGGGTTGTCCGATGACACTTCTCTGTCACCGAATAACTTTCTTTTGCTTGCCTAAGATTTTTAAAAGGTAGCACGGTCCTGATGCTAAAGAGAATGCATTCTGGAACCAGACCGCCTGGGTTTGAATCGGATTCCACCAGCATCTGCAGGGTGGAGGGAGCGATAGTATCTTTCCGGTCGTGGTCGGGGTAGATCAGGCAGTCTGTGGAAACACAGTCTGGCACACAAGGTGTGCAAGAGACAGGGGCGAATTAGGGAAAGAGCACTTTGCATTCCATTTGCTCTTTAAGGCAGCCAGAATTTAGTGTTCAAATGTGTGTATCTCTCTTTCTCCAAGTATTTGCAATAGTATCTCTATCAGTGTGTACAAGTCAGATGTGTGTACTTGGTGCGACACAAACCAAGAACATTATCCTTCTTTGATTCTGCATGTTCATAAACAGCACTCTTTGAAGCAGAATGACATCATATGAATTCGAATAGCCTACACTTCTAATTATGAAAATTGTAAAAGAAAAGAAAAGAAAAGAAGAAAAGGAAAGAAAGCAGAGCATAAAGCTGTTATTTATATTTTGTTGTTCCAAGCCCATTACTAGTGGGTATACATAGAGACTGGGACATAGTGCTTCGATACAAAATATTTTGTACTATCAACCAGGAGCTTTATAATTGCCTACCTTGAAAGTCATCCCTCTGCGGAAGGATAGCCGTGTCAGTGTGATATGGAAGTGTGCATAGTAATTTATTAAGCGATAATTTAATAATTTATTTAGCAACTATTCTTGTAGCTATTTCATGGTGCTATCAATAAAGATCCCTTTATTTTTCTTTTCTTTTTTTTTAAAGATTATATTTATTTATTTGACAGAGAGGAGAGAGATCACAAGCAGGCAGAGAGGCAGGCAGGGGGTGGGGGGGAAGCAGGCTCCCTGCTGAGCGGAGAGCCCAATCTGGGGCTCAATTCCAGGACCCTGAGATCATGACCTGAGCCAAAGGCAGAGGCTTTAACCCACCGAGCCACCCAGGCGCCCCTATTTTTCTTTTCTTTTTAAACGATCTTTACACCCAATGTGGAGCTTGATCTATGAGCCTGAGATCGAGATGCCCCCTCCCCCAACTGAGCCACTAGGCGCCCCAATAAAGATCCCTGTAACTACCTCAAAAGAAAAAAAAATCCCGGGTACTTTACATACATGGTCTTATTTAACCTTTACAACAAGTGGAGGGAGAAGGTCTCCCCAGGATAAGGATGGCACAGAGGCACAGAGAAGTTAAGTTACTCACTCAGGGTCTCACAGCGGGCAAGCAGCAGAATTGGGATTGAAAGCCAGGCCAATCTGATGGTCAAGCATCATGTCCGGGCTACCCTATCACACGATTTCTGATTCCTTCTAGGCCTTGTCTTGCCTTCCTTGCCTCACTCTAACTTTGTGGCTTCTCCTCTCAACCTCCTTGATGAAGCCTTGGGTTTTATTTTTAACGTGGGGTAAATACAAGGGACAGATGGAGCAGCACTGTGGGTAGACAATGCTTGGAAACCAGGCTTTGATTTGCATTTCTCAGAGGAAACTGCATATTAATCATATTTCCTGTAGGTTCAACAACTGTATAGGCAGAAGAAAAACAATTAAGATCCAACAGTTTAAAGAAAAGGGAATATAGAGAATTTATCCATCACACACATACATCACACATACATACATATATATCCACATGCACACATACACACACAGACCCTTCCAGGTCCTGGGCACAGTCTGGGGTGGGGCCCGGGACAGAGTCCCCAGGGAGCTAAAGGGAAGATACTCTGAGTAGATGAGGAGTCAAGAATCACACCTGGACTTCTAGATTTCAATGAGGACAATGAGGAACATAAAGTCAGGCAGGGCAAAGTGACCAATGTCAGGACAAGCCCTTGGGGGAGCTGAGCTTGCTCTGACTGCAGCTTTCTGAAACCCAGGGAAAACCACGTGAAGAAAGAAATACCCTGAAATCCTAATGGTGGGTGGGTCCATTAGAGAGAAGAGTGTATGAGTTATTTTACAAAGTTTTTTTTTTAATAAAATGCTTATGTATTTTAACTATGAAAAACAACTATTCAAAAGAGAAAGAACAGGGCATCTGGGTGGCTCAGTGGGTTAAATGTCCCAGGGGGACTCGGATTGAGACCCGTATCAGGCTCGCTGCTTGGCTAGGAGTCTGCTTCTACCTCTATCCTTCCCCTCTGCTCGTATGTCCACTCTGTCTCTCTCTATCGCATAAATAAAATAAAATCTTTAAAAGAGAGAGAGAGAGAGTTGGTTGAAGGGATCCCAGACTCCTCCTGGGCACAGCATGGCTCTCACTCTGGGACGGATGTTTTTGCTGTTCACACTTGGCTGGGGGAAGGGGTAGGTCTCAGAGGCACAAAGCATTTTGGTTCAGTTGGAAGTTTTGGCTCCTCAGCATCTGACAACATTGAAGTTAGGTGAACTCAGGGATTGTTTGAGAAAAGGAAAGGAGTTTTTGCAAAAGGCTTTAGGCCCCAGAGCCTCCGGCCCCTTCTAATGTCAGCTTACCCTGGGCCCGGGCGCCATGTTTGCCTAACCCAACACTGGAACTTTGCATAGGCCATGACATTTCAAGAAAGGTCACTTCCCTGAAGGCATTCCCTGAAAACATCTTCTACTCCAAAAATGGTCCCCCCCATGCCCCTACCCCTGCCAAGAAATGCTAGTTTGGAGCTGAGGGCTTCTGAGTTCATGTGAAGTCACAAACTTACTGCCTCCCATTGTGTGGGGACCCCCATCACCCAAGAACAGGCCAGAATCTGCGTTGCTGCTCCACACTCATTTATTTGTCTTTCTGTGTCTCACTCCCCAACCTGTGCTCCCTGGGAGGCTGCTCACCAGCTCCCTCAGCCCTGTGACGCAACAGGAAAGAAGCTGGGAAGGCAGGTTCTCAACTCCACATCGCACTTCTGGTGGAAGCCACAGCCGGGGGAGAAAGGGTGCCCCTACCCTCTGCATCAGTGTCCCGGGGCTGCCATGACAAGTTATCACAAACCTGGGGTGCATTCTTTCACAGTTCTGGGCAACCATCTGACTCAAGGTGACAGCAAGGCTGTGCTCCCTCGGGAGGCTCTAGAGGAGAATCCCTGCCTTGCCTCTTCCAGCTCCTGGTGGCTGTTGGCGTTCCTTGCCTTGTGGCTGCATCACTCTGTGGTCACCCTGCCTTCTCCTCCTTGGCCTGCCTCTTAGAAGTACACACGTGGGGGTGCCTGGGTGGCTCAGTGGGTTAAAGCCTCTGCCTTCGGCTCAGGTCATGATCTCAGGGTCCTGGGATCGAGCCCCACGTCGGGCTCTCTGCTCGGTGGGGAACCTGCTTCCCCCTCTCTCTCGGCCTGCCTCTCTGCCTACTTGTGATCTCTCTC
>CM053603.1:72799223-72817531 GCA_028646535.1 Procyon lotor
TAAAGACAGTGTGGTACTGGCACAAAAACAGACACATAGATCAATGGAACAGAATAGAGAGCCCAGAAATGGACCCCCAACTCTGTGGTCAACTAATCTTCGACAAGGCAGGAAAGAATATCCAGTGGAAAAAAGACAGTCTCTTCAACAAATGGTGTTGGGAAAACTGGACAGCCGCTTGCAAAAGAATGACACTGGACCATTTCCTTACACCACACACAAAAATAGACTCAAAATGGATCAAAGACCTCAATGTGAGACAGGACTCCATCAAAATCCTGGAGGAGAACACAGGCAGCAATCTCTTCGACCTCAGCCATGGTAACTTCTTCCTAGAAACGTCTCCAAAGGCAAGGGAAGCAAGGGCAAAAATGAACTATTGGGACTTCATCAAGATCAAAAGCTTTTTGCACAGCAAAGGAAACAGTCAGCAAAACCAAAAGACGTCAATGCTTATGTTTTTAAAAGTTGGCTCAGCAGTTTTAGTTGGTATGACCTCTTTGGTGTTCTGGAAACTCGGGATTTTTTTTTTTTTTTAAGGTTTCATCCAGTTTTATTGCCCAAAGCTATTTGCAGGTCTAATCAATATCTGTTAGTCAGGCTTAGGACCCCTGCTCAGTTCAAAATAATCATTCTGGAGCTGGCTGAGAGGGTAATAAGATTGTCTTGACCTGCGCCAGGAGTGAAAGGGCAGAAGCTCTCATGCCCCCAACTTCTGGACCCTCTCGCCCTGCGAGGATGGTGAAGGGAGGCTGCCAGGGAGCAGTTTCATCCCGTTGTAGACAGGAAGGGCCTCCAGTGAAGTTCCACGGTCTGGTGGCCAGAGACCTCACACTTACACCCTGCTCTCCCTCTTGTACTGACTTCTACCTACATGGGAGAAACCACCCTTCAGGAAAGTTGTCTAAACATGCCTACAGGTGCGGCATGGAGGCACGGGGCTCCTACCTCCTCACGGTGGAAGAGTGGGGGAACTCAGTGGTAGCCACCAGGGTGGTCAGGAAACTCGGGTGCCTGGAAGCTGGGGCCCTGCCCAGAACGCAGGACTTGGAGTCCAGAGGTGACCTTCAGTTCCTGTCCCAGCTCCCCCGTACTGGACTAGGCAATGCGACATCATCTCTGAGTCTCCATGTCCTCCTGTGTGAAGTAGAGGTGAGAACAAACAGCTGGCAGGGTGGTTGAGGACTGAACATGACCCTATGTGTGAAACATCAGACACTTAGTGGGAGTTCAGTAAGTGTCTCACAGCTCTGACTGCTAACCTTCCAGTCAGAAGGAGGGGCCCTGATGCGGCCTGAGGGGCAGGATTCCCTGAGCAACCCTTCAACCCTTAGGAGTGGGCTGGTGTGGCTTCACCCTACACCCAATACTCCCATCTCCATGTCAGCTTCTCCGGAGTTGTTCTAAAGCATTGAGCTACGAAAAGAAAAGCAGTCTGGATCTATCCCAATTTTCAGAAGAAGAAACTAAGTTTGTGCATGTCATTCTCTCCATTTTCAAGATTTCCTCTCAGTAAGTTTTCCAGAACCTTCGATCCTTGCTGCAGGTGCAGGACAAGTGAAATAAATGAAGTAGGGAATATTGACAACAACAATAACTAACTGAAACATTCAGACATGCTAAGATTGACAGTTTGTTTCACTTGTGATTTTTTTTTATCATTGAGGTGAGATACTAAAGTAACACATTTCCAAAGCAAGCTGGAAACAATTTTTATTTTTATTTTTTTTAAGATTTTGTGTATTTATTTGAGAGAGAGAGAGTTCATGAGGAGGGAGAGGTAGAGGGAGAAGCAGGCTCCCCACTGAGCAAGGAGCCGGATGCATGACTCAATCCCAGGAGCCTGGGATCGGGATCTGACCCGAGCCAGACACTTAACCAACAGAGCCACCCAGACACCTGAAAAAATTTAATACATACTTGTGTATGAGGCTAAATCACAGTTCATAAGAGAGGAAACCAAACATACCAATATTTTAGGTTCTCTTTAAAGACAGTCATGAATCTCAGCTGTGCAGAGGGATACGGGGAAATCAGGAGCCCTGATTTTAGTACCAACTCTGCCAGTCACTTGTTTAATGAGGTCCTAGATTTCTCATTCTGCTTATTTTCTCGGTTATACGAGATTGATGGTATCTAACATTTGTATAGTTTTACAAGATGTTAAGCATTTCCCCAGGACAGTACTCTCAGAAGAACATAAAAACACCTTAAAATATAAGCTACTATACACATACAAAACATTACTATCATTACATATTTATAAACATTTCTCCAACGTGAATGGCTTTAAGGAGGCCCCTGAATAACGGGCCTGGGGAGCACAAATGACTTTTTTTTTTTTGAGGTGTAATGCAACTTCATCACTTTATTCAAATCTTCAAAATAGTCTTTATTCTACATTTTTAGTATAAAAAAATCCACAAGTTAAGTGCACCACAGTGTAGAGAGAGACATATGATGCTGAACTTCCATAACAGTCAATGGCACAGTCAAACATCACATGGACAGAACACAAAATTTAGATGAACTGAAATTATAAGATAAAATAAAATATCCAATTTCAGAAAACAAAAATCAAAATATTAAGGATCCCTGAAATATTCTTAACCCTAATGAGATTTCACTGGACTCAAGTCATTTTGTAGTGAGGGATTCATAATATGACCCCATTAGACCGGCTGAGGAATTCTCAGAAGCCATGAGGGCCTACCGTGACAATGAACGGTAACCAATTTTTGGATGGGAAAACTTCCCCTAATTTGGCTCTAACGTCATCGGGCTTTTGAAATGCCTCCTCCTCCTGCCTCCTCCTCTACACACCACATTGTTTTCAGCCAGTGGTTCTGAACCTTGACTGTGCGTTGGTATCACTTGGGGAGCTTTAAAAAATACTGATGTCTGAGGCTGAGCCCCAGAGATTCCAAGACTTATTGGAGTGGGGTTCTCAAAGCTCCCTGCATGGTTCCCATGTGCAGCCAGGGTTGGGGAGCACTGTGTTCGGCGAAGGTATGACGTGCCTTTGTAAAGCATTGTGAGAATGACCTGTGTCTGAGGAGCTCCCTTCCAGGGTCCTGTCATGTCGCTGGGCCTCGTCATCACCGTGCAGCACAAGGGTTCCCAGGCCACAGCACTTGAGTCTCCTTATGGGAAGCGATGTCTAACAAAGGGCTTTGGATCATTATAACACAACCCTCTTCCCGCCGTGGTGGTGTACTTACTAGCTACCGGCTGGGGAATGGAGCCGTGTAGGCAGGGAAGAGATCCTCCCTGTTCTAATTTTACAGGTAGAAAAAGGTTTGAGTTTTTGCAGAACAGATCCTTTCCTGTATACTTTTTTTTTTTAGATTTTTTATTTATTCACTTGACAGAGAGAGACAGTATGAGAGAACACAAGCAAGGGGAGTGGCAGAGGGAGAGGGAGAAGCAGGCTCCCCGCTGAGCAGGGAGCCCTACGTAGGGATTGATCCCAGGATCCTGGGACCATGACCTGAGCCAAAGGCAGACGCTTAACCAACTGAGCCACTCAGGTGCTCCTGTTTACTTTCTTTTTGCCAGTTTTTTTTTTTTTCCTTTGCTTACTTCCTCAGCTTTGATTATGTTTTCTCAACTACCTAGTTTTCTCTGTGGATACTGTCGCCTTGGTTCTCATTCATGGATATTTTGGCAGCAGGCTGGCTGTTCCCAGCAGCTTGTGAAACTCTCTGATGGGGGGAAGGCCGCCCTCCTTACAGGCACCAGGAGTCCTGTATGAGGGGAAGCATGGCTTCAGCATTTCTGCAGTTGGCCGAGCAACATGGACCCTCAGCCACCAGCCCTGCGGCCATCTTTGCCCCATCACCAAAACACGTCATTGAGGATGAGGAAATTCATGCAGGATGCCTGAGAAAGCCATTTTTTATGGTTCATTCTGACCCATTTTTGGTTCATTCTGATACAGTCCTCTGTGCCTCTTTGTCAGGAAGTTTGCAATGGAGTATTTAACTTGTTCCTTCTCAAATAAAGCAGATTTTAAGCACTGTCCAAACTTGGTATCCTTTTTCTTTTAAAAACAATGGACTTTTGCCCCAACACAAACTTGGTGATGTTATAACGTTCTCTTTAAGAGGATCGAGGTCACAACTCTCCCTTTCACTCCTCCAGTCAAAGCCAGGAAAGAACAGCTATGTGCCTCTCACGCCAAGAAGATGCTTTGGCCCTTGAGTTAAAGTCATTGATTTGCTTTTATGAGGTTACGAGTTGCATTTGTTGTGTTTAATTTGGCTTGTTTAACTTGCACGAGCCACCCTGTTAGTCTAAAAAGAATGAAAGACAAGGCGTGACGTGGATTACTGTAAGTTCTACGGAACACTTAAAAGCAGAAAACCAAATGATGAGATGAAGGTAGCGACCCTCATGCTCAGGACTCTGGCTGTTTTCTGCAGGGGGTGAGGACACCCTAATCGGGTCCTCTTCTTTCAGGGACTCCTAGGCAATTGCAGGAGGCAGAACCTGGATGGCAGTCACTTTTGTCTTGTAAGGCATGCTTGAGAGACCGTGGCCATTTCCGGGCCCAGCTCCAGCCTGGAGCCAGGAATTATTGCCAGAAGCTGGCAGATAAGGTCTTAAAGCAAACTCGACAGTAAAACTGGAAAACGAAGGAGAAATGTGTTGTTTGAGTCGACTTGATAGAAAATTCCTGAAACCCATCATCAGCCAAGTAAACTCTTATGTGGAGAACTGCTTCCTATATAGGAAGGATCTTTAGAATCACAAAGGATTCTAAAGCTCCTGAAGATGTGGGCCCAAGGGGGCCTCGCGGCATGGTGACCTACCTCTGTATTTAAATGCTCACTTTTGGTTCAGCAAACCTGAAATCAGCAACATGCCCTTCCTCCTCACTAACGGGCTCCACTGCAGAACTAGGTATAAAGACAAGGGTCGAAGTCCACTCTCCCTGCCATGCTTCCTGCAAGAGTTGGGGAGAACTTCCAAAGTACTGACCTCGGGCGACACAGGCAGGGAGCTGCAAGGTGGAAGGGCCCCCAGGAGCCGTGGGAGGGTATTTCCTCTGGGCAGAGAATGAGGAGTGATAGAGCCGCTTGAAGGCGTTGGCGTGAGCGTCTGTCCCGGAGAGCAGAACAGCAGATCCCAGGTCAGCGGTCCGAAGGATGCTCTCCCCGCAGATGGGGGGAACTTACCCTGCAACAGCAGGAGCCCTGAACGGCTGTCTTAGCTAGTGTGTGTCTTGACACTTCATGCCAAAAAAAAACACCCCTCTCCCACAACCCCAAATCCCCACTATGTACAAATAGTGCTGTACATATCTCCTCAGATGCACTCGGGGTCCATTCACAGATTTCTCTTCTGAAATAAGCTATAAAATTCATCCTCATAGTCCACCCCTTGTACACAGTTGAGGAGCAGGTCTGTATCTCAGCATTAAAGGTTATGGAAAGCACTATTTATTGACTTTGAAAACTTAATCTCCTCGCAAATTATATCCTCACATCTGCCGAGGGTAAGAAATGCCTTCACTGACATTTTAGTGTTTGTGACAGCCTGTCACCGTCCAATTCTCCCCCCATGCCAGGGCCCACGGTAGAGACGGGAGTCATCAGCGTTAGCATTTCAGCATCAGCTACTCTAACAAGGTTAGGGTCCTGGAAAGGCAGCAGGACAACCAGTGCTTAGTGTAACTCTTAAAACAGATGTGCCCCATGGGGCACCTGGATGGCTCAGTGGGTTAAAGCCTTTGTCTTCAGCTCAGGTCATGATCTCAGGGTCCTGGGATCGAGCCCCGCATCGGGCTCTCTGCTCAGCAGGGAGCCTGCTTCCCCCTCTCTGCCTGCCTCTCTGCCTACTTGTGATCTCTCTCTCTCTGTCAAATAAATAAATAAATAAATAAACAGATGTGCCTCGACCAGTGGGCCTTCCCAAGGCTCAGTTTATACAAGGGTTAGCATTTACTGATTTTAGAATAGCTAGGACCAACTAAGGCTGGAACAAATGTCTGATCTGAATGAAGTTTAGCTATAACAAGGTTCCCAACTCAAAACAAATCTAAAGTAGTAAATCAAGTTCCAGCCCAAATCAGGACTGGAAGGGGCTCCACTGCTGAGAATGAAATTGCCTCCACATCCGTGCAGTGGCCCGTATTGCTCAGGAACAGGCCCCTCATGGCCTGGACTCCACAGACGGAGGTGAGCAGCTGCTGTCCAGACCACGCACTCCTTATCCCTAGTAGGCTGAGTTCTGTTTTCCTCAAGCTGAACGTTGGATGATAGGCACTGTGCTCAGGAGGAGTGACCCAAGGTTCTAAGCAAATCACCTGTCTTGCTTAGTGATGGACCAGGCTTAACTGTCCATAACTGTCGAGGCTCCTTCCTTTTCCACTTGGGGCGGTAGAATACAACTCGGGTTACTTCTTCTGGGGTACTGAAGAAGTTTGCAGGAACGGGGCCCAGATCTTCTTCACTAGTAAGGTATCTGTACAGGGCCCTGGCAGTGGGGAGTGAGTGGATGAAAGTGGGGGGTGGAAGCGGATGCTTTGCTCCCCGATTCTCTTAGAAGATAGGGTTCATGCTCATTATTCTAAATGATGATGAGAAATCTTCTCCTTAAAACTCAAATGCAGATCCAAAGGCCATTTGAAGAGTCTATAGACAAATGGTGATGGTTCCAGGGCCGGCTCTCAGGGGAGAGGGCTCCCGGGCTCTTCAAAACACTGCATGTGCTGGGCAAATGCCTGCTGAATGGCTCCTCGCTCTCCCCGTCATGTCATCTGGTCCCTTCAGGTGCTGGGATTCCTTTCTCTCCATCTCCAAAAATACTTTATCCCGAAACAAGATTTTATGCTCTCCCAGCAATGACTGTTCATTTGCCCGGCAAGGGAACAGCTGCTTCCCTTTGGTTTATCAGCAAATGTCACACATCCCTAAGTTCGTTAAAACCTTCTGATCAAATCCAGCTGAAGTAGTAGAATTAAGGCATACAGGATTCTGAATTTCAAAATTAAGTTTAAGTCCCTAAGCATTGTATGGGGCATACCAAACTAATGGTTAGGTTTTAGCCACTCTTGAATTTTCACGTTCACATTCATTTTCAAACCAGTTTGAGTTTGGTTGGAAGTCCTGTTGAGATTTTAAAAACAGGGTTGGCTTCTTTACAATATTTAGTTTCCCATTCATAACCATGACATTCTTCTCTACTATGTTTTCTTTTATACCCTTCAATAAAATTTTATCTTTTCCAATAAGACCTCAGCATGTTAGGCTTTTTTTTCCTAGGTTAATGTTTTAAAAAAACTGCGATTGTGAATGATATCCATTCCCTCCCCACCCCATAAAATTTTTCAATTGAATATTGCTGTTTATATATTAATCTTATTCTCAGTCATCTTTCTAAACTGCCTTCACTGGTTCTGTGGCTTGTCAGTTGATTGTCTTTTATCTTCTCGGTAGATATTTCTTACAAGTAATATTGTTCTCACTTTGTAATATTTGTTTCAGTAATTTTTCTTGTCTTAGTAATTGTACTGACAAGGACCAAGAACATTGTTGTTGGTGGTAAAAAAATCAAAAATTTTTTGATCTCTGACAAGAACGTGTCAAGTATCTTATCCCTGAGTACGCTTGAGATAATTTTCTGATAGGTCCAGGAATTTCTAGTTTTGTAAGTTATTCTAGTTTTTAATAAAAAATGATACAGTGACCAAGACTTAGTCCAGTTTAAAACAGTTCCTCTTGAGGAACTCAAGATTAAAGAGAAATATGTAAAATATCAATATTTTTCTACTTTGGTATCCAGGCAGCTGAGAGTTTAACTGAGTATAACTCTGCATGTCATAGTCTGATCATCTGTATTATATCATTCCTATTCTTTCCCAACTACCCACCTATCCTCACACCAATGAGCAAGTTTTGGGGGGAAGGCTGGGCAGAGGGAGAGGGACAAGCCAACACTGCAGAGCAGAGCCCAGTGTGGGCTCAATCAATCTGATGACCCTGAGAACATGACCTGAGCCAAAACCAAGAATCCAACACTCAACTGACTGAACCAACCAGGCGTCCCTTCCCAGTCATTGCTGGGAGAGCATAAACATCCTTGGGTGTTTTTCCTCATTTACTTTTTTTTTTTTTTTACTTTTTTATTATATGGATTTCCTGTCATTTGCAATAAATCATAATGGAATTATGTGAACGATAAATGAAAACTTAAAAAAAAGATGTGGCTCCATTTAGATTTAAAATTGAGAATTAGAGGAATATAAGAAAAAAAATACTGTTGGATCTTTCAAGAACAAATCCATTTGTTTTCACGGAATTATATGGAGATCTAACAGTATGATTTAATAAGTCTCTTGGGTGACCACATGAATCAGATCTCAGAAAACATGTGGAGTTAAGTTGGATTCTGTGAGTCCTCAGGAATCTGGTACAGAGGAAATCCAGGAGTTCAATGAGGCCTGCTTATACTTGCATTGTTAAGCCTGATTTTTTTTTTTTTTTTAAAAGATTTTATTTATTTGACAGAAACAGTGAGAGAGGGAACACAAGCAGAGGGAACGGCAGCGGGAGAAGCAGGCTTCCTGCCGAGCAGGGAGCCCGATTCGGGGCTTGATCTCAGGACCCTGGGATCATGACCTGAGCCGAAGGCAGACGCTTAATGACTGAGCCACCCAGGCGCCACTCGGGCACCCTGATTTTTTACTTAAGTAACCATTAGTGAACACATCTTAATTTCATACAATGAAGGAAAACCCAGGGGCCATTAGCATTTTCAGAAATAGGTGATTCACAAGTTTGTTGAATGTATAATCCCAGGCCATTTCAAATCTTTCTGAAAAGTATCAGGAAAAATGATTAAACCTATCTATAGTTGAGTGATCAAACTAAAAAATATCCCTCCCAACAGAAGTATAAACAGGATCCACAATTTTTCATTTTATTGTTTTTCCTTCATTAGGCCTACATATATATTTCATGTGACATAGATACTTCTATAACTAAAATAAAAATCTTTCTTTGTTTAGGGTTCTAAAAGTGTAAGAATGATAAAAATGAATTTTAGGAAATGTTTTTTTTTCTTTTTCTGAGTAGGTTACACCATAACTCCCAAATGGTTTGCCACTGTTCCACAACCACTCCTTCGCAAAGACAGACAAATCTTTGGTAAAAGAAGTTTAATTTATAAACATCTTAAGATAACTTGAGAAGTATATAATAAAAAAAGAAAGAAACTTCACAAATCACAAAGATTTTGCTCATATGCAAACTTCCAGTCCATTTAAATTTGGCATATTCAGTCTACCTAACTGAACTGTTTAATGCGGTAATTTTTTTAAAACATAATTTAGTTTGAGGGATGAATGATGTATTTATGCCCTCCACAAAGATGACAAGTATGGTATTGTGATTAAGAAAGGAAAACATATTTCCTGGTTATAATTATTCTGGCTCATCAAAGCTCATAAAATATGTTAAGGTTCTGCCACATCCAATGAGGTTATTTAGGTATATGTAATAGAAGGTGCGCTGGGTTGACACACATTTTCATCATACAAATCTTCTGGTAGTTCTTCTTCATCTCCATCAGGAAAATATGTAGGAAATGGTAGATTTTTACAGAAGTCCTTATATGCAGGCAGATTGGAATCTCTGATCTGTGGGGAAGGACACAAAGATCTTATTAATAAGTATTACCAATTAAGTTAAAGATATTAAGCTAAATATAAGGTCTGTTTTAATTATTAATAATTAGAGAATATCTGTTCCTACATTTTCTAATGTGAATAATACAACTGTTCTATGAAGTAAAAGGAACTCAATGTATTCTTTTTAATTCCAATAAACTTAATTAATCCAATGACAGAAATACTGCCTTCCTCAAGTTAATCATCTACTCATAATAAAATTACTGATTATTAATTTACATCTTATCCATAACTTTTAAATTTCTAGAACTGTCCAGGATAAATCATAATTTACAATTACTACTTAGATATCAATTATATCCAAACTATGTAGCTAAAAATTATTACTACCTTTTTACTGATTTTACTGTCAACTCCTATTACTTATTTTTATCATTTTATTTTCTATCATAGATTTTTTGAGTCAAGGTTTAAAAAAATAACTTTTATCTAATATTTTTGTTAGTCTTAAGTCAAAAGGCACATAACCAAAAATATCAAGTTTTATTAAGGAAATAAGTTTACATTTAACAAGTACCATTATCATTGAGAAGATAAGGACAAAACAGTATTTAGCAAAACAATAATTAATCCACAAGTCTTTATATTACCTCTATTAACTCTTTATATTCTAAAAATATGCTTATTGTGAGTTCGTAAACCAAGGAACAGTTCAGATATTGATATGATCTAAAATGTTGGGCTTCATTTTTGGAAAACATTATTGGATTCTTTAAAGCTTCTGACTCATTCTACAGCTCTCATTCAGAGAGAAATAAAAAAAATTGCATGTAATTATACACACAGAGTAAAATAAGGCATAATCATTTTGGCAATAAGAAATGAATAATTTGGTTGAAATAAGTACACAGCTGCTAGGAACAGCTAAGTACAGGAAAACATCTATTTTAATCTCTCTCATTAAAATTGTTCCAAGAAATTTTCAGTAAGTTGCCCAGAAGAAAATAAACTTGTTTTTTTTCCCCCCAATTCACTAATCTCGGGTTGAACTTTAACTTGAGAAAAAAAATTCCCATTCTTTTACCAATTTAAACTGTCTCAAAAAAAATTTAGGGACACCCGGGTGGCTCAGTCAGTTAAGCAACTGCCTTTGGCTCAGGTCCCAATGTCCTGGGATCCAGTCCTTCATCCTTGCTCAGCGGGGAGCCTGCTTCTCCGTCTGCAACTCCCCCTGCTTGTTGTGCTCTCTCTCTCTCTCTCTCTGACAAATAAATAAAATCTTTAAAAAATAAAAAAATAAACTGTCTCAAAATTTAGAACTGAAGATGAAACCCAAGCAAATAAACAACAAAATCAACAATAGCAAAACTTTTTGTGCTAATCTGATAAATGTGAAAATTTAGTCATAAATGATCTAAGTAGCAAATTCTCAGTTGCTTTTACGTTTTGATAGATCTATCCTCCCTGAGGAACATTTCAGATAAAAGCACTGCTTATATAGCCTAATTGTAAATGCTACAGTACTATAAATTCACTGATTTAAAACATAAGTGATGACATTTTATTTAAATCTCTTTTGTTTGGTGGCTCTAAGGCTGAGGGCCAAAAGCTTGCGACCTATCTTTAACAAATATGTAAGACTCTATAGTATGTATTTTTGTGCACTTTTTTTTTAAAAGATTTTATTTATTTATTTGACAGAGAGAAAGAGATCACAAGTAGTCAGAGAGGCAGGCAAACAGAGAGGGGGAAGCAGGCTCCCTGCTGAGCAGAGAGCCCGAGATGCGGGGCTCCATCCCAGGACCTGATCAAGACCTGAGCCAAAGGCAGAGGCTTTAACCCACTGGGCCACCCAAGGCACTCCTATTTTTGTGCACTTAATCTAACCTCTGGCTTCTTATCTCCCTGCCTTCACCAAAATACCCTCAACTCTCCAGGTCATTCTTTTTATATTTCTGTTTATTGGCAAACCAGTTCAAATCCTTTGAGGAAAGGTGAGGGGTAGTACAAACACACACAAAAACCAGGAAATCTGGAATAAACTTAAATTCTAGATTAGGGGATAGGAAGGAGCATATCCAAAGAATAGTAACATACACTACGTAATGTTGTAAATGAGTTCTTTAGGCTCTCTTAATACATTTAGTGAATCCAAACAACAACAAAAATGCTTACATTGGTGAAATAGGTTGGTCATCCCTAAGACTGGGAGCCCTGTATTCCGTGGGGTGGTGGGGGAGGGGTGCAAAAGCTCCTATGGGATGAGAGAATGTTAAAGAGGCTGCCTGTCCTCTAGGAGGTGCCTCAATCCCCATGGCCAAGGGGGCTTTTTCACTCGCTATGGAATCACGTAGAAGAACAGAAAAAGTGGGGTGTATATTTTCAAAAAGTGTTTCACATTTCTGACATTTAAAACACAAGCCCACAAAACACTCACCAAACCCATACCTTAATGTTTGGGACAGACATTTGTGTAAGGTTACAAAAGACACTTGTTTAGACACTATATGTCAAAGATGTTTTTCAAAATGAGTTTTTTTTTTTTAATCAAAATATGTTTCTTGCAAATACATTCATTAGTGTGTTAACAGTTCAAAGTGGACTAGACATTCTTTGATGTTTGGTTTTTGGGTTTTTGTTTTTTTTTTTAAGATTTTATTTATTTGAGAGTGCACGGGTAGTGGGGAGGACTGAGGGAGAAGCAAGCACCCTGATGCAGGGTTTGATCCCTGGGTCCTGGGATCATGACCTGCGCTGAAGGCAGACCCTTAACCAACTGAGCACCCAGGGGCCCCTATGCTAGCCTCTTGAAATACATTTGGACTCCTCTTTTGGAATTGTCTTTGGTATATCCTCTGAATGTCTTCAGTAATGGTAAGCCATCATCCATCCTTTCAGAGATTTTTGGAGGCAATTTTTTTGTTGAAGTAGGTAGACGAGTACTAAATGTTGTTGACTCTGAACTGTTTATAACAACCAGTCAGAGTATCACCACACATATTATGGTTTTTCAAGACAGCTGACTGGTATCTATACTGGCATCCAAGAAAATGCTGAGGTGGACCTGAGAAGTCATAGCAGCAGTAAGGTGCAGCTGGAAAGCCAGCCTAGAACCGGGTATCCAGTAAAATGGGGAGAAAAGGGAGACTGACAACCTTTCGTCAAAATTTTAGAAATTCATCTGCTATAAATTATAATTTTATTATGGAAAGGATAATTTTCCTCTTTTTTATTAGGTTGTTATATTTATAAACATATAATAAACCTGGAATGTGGAGGGATACATTTAATTATGAAGCCAAAATGTTCTAAGAAGTACAAGGACAACCTGCCAATCTTGACAACCTGGCATTGTGTTTCTGACTAGGTCACTTTGGAGACTGGAAACCTACTTAAATCTAAAACATGCAAAGTAAAAAAAAAAAAAAAGCTGAAAAACTTGTAAGAATTCAAAAGATTTATTTTCTTTAAAAAATGAGAATAATCTGTTCAAAAAGTTAATTGCAGAAAGGGAATTTAAATTACTATAAGACTAAAACAAGTATTATACTTTATGCTAGTAATGGAATCTAATTTAAGAAATGAAAAGAATACATAAAGACCCAATCTGAAAAATCTGAGGTTAAAGTTTTAACTATTTTTGTTCTTACTGTTAGAAAATTAATAAAGAATACATTTCTGGGAATAGCTGGTATCACTTCTACCATAAATTTAGTTTCAGAATGGAAGATTCAAAATTCAAAAGTGATTTCTAATGTTGTATTGTTGGTCTAAATCCCAGGCAGAATATTTATTTTCTATTCTATTTGATAGATATAAGTCTGTGAAAGTGCAAGAGGTTTTTTTTTCCCCAAATTTTCCTATACATTTGTTTTCTTCTTTTACTTATTTTTGAACAATGAACATGTATATTTTTAAGAAAAACACTAAAAAGTATAATCACAGCAATGCTAGTAACAATAATAATAATGATAAATTTCTCCTTAAAATGTCTACCCTTTACCACCTTCTTTTTAAAAAAACTTTTATTTTTCCTTTTAGTAATCTCTATACCCAACGTGGGGCTCAAACTCAAAAATTAAGAGTCACCTGCTCTTCCAACTGAGCCAGCCAGGTGCCCTTTTACCACCTATCTTGTTGACTCTCTCGCTGAATTTCCATTTCATGTATTTCCAGTGCTTATGTCAAAGAATTTTGTAAAAAAGTAAAAGTTCTTTTTTGGAAGGATATTGATATTTTGACAATAGTTATCATAATATCCTTTTTGTATTTCTAAAGAGCCTCCATTTATTGGTCCTACCCTTTGTGCAGGGTTTATGATTTTATAAACATAGGTTTTGGCTATTTTGTACAATTTTTTCAGTCAGCTGCTACTGAAAAGTGGGAAAAAAAGTTAATTTAGCAGATAATGTGTTGAAATAGCCACTTACTTTCAAGCCATATTTATGGGTCAAAGGAGAATTTATGGCACACATTCATGTATCCAACAATGGAAAATAAAGATGGTTTACATACATACCTTTACTAAGCAATTTTTATGTCCAGGTACAGAGCCATTTACATAGATTATATTGTGCTTTGTGTTTATTCTCCATACCTAAAGTAAGAAATGAAATCAAATTTTAAGAGTTAAAAGTCTGAGAATATACTTGCATTAAAACAAGTGATGTTACTAAAAACTGAGGCTATAAGCAGCCTATGAAGTAATCATATTAGCACTTCGAAATGTTGAATGTGCAAAATGTTGTAATATATGATTATAACAGATATGTCCTATGGAAGTGGTAGCAAACACTCATTTTAAAGATTTATTTTTTTTAGGAAGAGAGAGAGAGAAAGAGAGCACGAGTGGGAGGGGGAGAGGGAGTGAGGGAGAGCATCTCAAGCAGACTCCATGCTGAGCATAGAGCTGGATGTGGGGCTTGACCCACGATCCTGATACCATGACCTGAGTTGAAATTAAGAGTCAGATACTGAACTGACTGCACCACCTAGGCACCCCACAAATTCTCATTTTAAATATAAATGTGATTGAACAACCAAGACTACTTGGCTATTTCAATGGACCCTGTTGGCACCATTAACAAGTGGAAATTCAATTTTGTTTTATTTTTATTTAATACTAACTTGCTGCAGCTAGAAGCCACAACCTCTCTGGATCTACTTTCCAAAATAAGTGTGCTGAGCAGATGGCCCGCATGTGGGTGGCCTTTCATGTGGAGAAAAAGCCTATACAAATGGGGGAGAATGGTCAAGAAGTGGTAGTGAAAGAACAACTCGTGGAGGGAAAATCAAGTCTGACCACAGCTCATAGCTACTAACGGCTAAATGTTAAATACTATGGAAAGTGAAGTACTGCACATGTAGTACATGCAAATACACACACATGCACGGAAAATACACACAGATACAAACAGGTGATTTCTCATAGACATAAAATAGAAGGGGAAAAAATTTTAGGTTTAATTACATAAAATTTAAAACACTCAAAATATATAAATAAAATGTATCTAGTATACATAGAATCTGGAAGAACATGCACCAAAATGGTAACAGTGTTTATCTTTGGGTATTGTTTTTATGAGGAGCTATTTTTTCTTTGTATTTTCTATACTTTGAAACATACACACATACATATATAAACATTAGTTATTTGTCAAATTCCGCAAATTAGTAGGGACTGAATTTAACTCCCCCTCCCCTTTAAATATATATAGTTATTGTAGAAGATGGGTATATACCACAACCCTTTCTTTAGTACTACCTTTTCCCTGTTTTGATGGTTTCCCTCTCTCCTCCTCCACATCTACTTCTATCCACTCACACATTCGACATATAATCCAAAATACTCTGGCACGGAATTCCACTTTACTCTGGACTTATATAATGGCACAGTAACATATACAGGGAGGGAGCTTTTGTTCATTCTTTTATAAAAGGACAGTATTACACACATGCTCTAGAATCCAACTTCTCTCACTGCACCATCTTCTTATGAAAATGTTCCAGATCAAACAGTGGATGACTTTTTCAATGACCACACATTCCATAGCTTGGGTGTTAAATGAACACACTACCATGATTATGGGTACAAGATACACACACACACACATTCAGGTATTAGAACGATCCTATGCAGACACAGACACAGTACACCCTCTGGTGCCTTGACATTTCAGGTATTAATTTGACTATTTCTAAAAGAGAGCCACTTCAGAAACTTACTTTCAGTCCATATGCTGTCCTATCTTTGTTACCCATTTGTCCAGGCATTTTAGTTCCAGGCCAGACTCTGGCAACATCCTACGTAAGAAAACGAAAATTAGCACTTTTAAGTACTCTCAGTTTCCAACAGCACTGATCAAACTGAAATGCAAAGTGAGATAGGAGTTATTAAAATGTTTTACTTTTTCCTCATTCTGGTAGGCCCCAGTAAGGAACTAAATGTGGATTTAGACACAATTACCCCAGAGGATCTCCTTTTTAAATTACATTAGAGCAACAAAATAAATACAGGCTAAGAAACAGATGTAGGAGAAAAACTCAGTTAACGAGAAGAGTAGCAACTTTGCTAATACTGGATAAGAAGTAGAAAAGAAAAATTATAGAATGTAAACTCAATTCACACCACCACTCAAAGAACAAACCTGACTGCCTGGCCTGTTTTCACTAATCTGCATTAACTGACTTAATGGACTCCATCTACACTCCTGCTGTTGGGATGGGCCTACTCTTCCACCCTTGCTTTTGATGTTACTTTCTTTTCCCAGAGTGATTAAAGGACAGAGTTAGTTACTAGAATATTAAGAGTTTGTCCAGCTTTGGTTGTCTCTGATTCACATAAATCAAACAGCTCCACATGGTCTCTCCGATTTTGGCTTTGATAATGGATAATACTACATCTAAAGAAGCAAATTTGAATTACATCTAAAATGGGAAAGCTGCTCATGACACATGAATTCCTGGAGTATAAACACTTCTGTATCACAGCTTTGACATCAACAGGCAAAACGCCCAGTGGAAGTAGCTCGCCATAGTATGAGAGTTGGTAACCAACTCAGATTAAAAGATAATTCTGTGTGTTATAGACTAAATATCACTCTTACTCATTCTATGAGCACACTCTGTGATAGGCACACCTTGCTTAACATTACATTACTAAAAAGGACTCTGCCTCCCCAATTAAATTGACATTCTCATTAATAGTACACCCTCGGGTGCCTGGATGGCTCATTGTCTGCCTTCGGCTCAGGTCATGATCCCGGGGTCCTGGGATCAAGCCCCGCATTGGGCTCCCTGATCAGAGGGGAGCCTGTTTCTCATTTTAAATAAAAATGTGACTAAACAACCAAGGTTGCTTGGCTATTTCAATGGACTCTGCTGGCACCATTAACAAGTGGAAATTCAATTTTATTTTATTTTTACTTAATATTAGCTTGGTACAACAAGCTGGAACAGAAATTCCAAATCCATTAGTAGTTAGTCCCTCCAACTACTCCCCAGCTCTATGCAACCACTAATCTACTTTAATCTTCATAGATTTGCCTAGGACAGATATTTCATGTAAATGGAATCATACAATATATAGCCTGTGACTGTTTTCAAGGTTCATCCATGTTGTAGCACATTATCAATACTTCATTCTACTTTATCGCTAAATATTATCTGAATTTGCCATATTTTAATTATCTATTCATCAATTTATGAACATTTGGGTTGCTTCTATTTTTTTTGGCTATTTTGAATAATGCTGCTATACACGCACAGGTGTTTTGTGCATGTTTTCACTTCTTCTGGGCACACACCTAGGAATGGAATTGCTGGGTCATATGGTAACTTTACACTTAACATTTTTAGCAACTGCCAAACTTTTCCAAAGCAACTGTTATCATTTCCACATTCCTATCAACAATGTGTGAGAGTTCCAATTTTTCCACGTCTTTTCAAACATTTGTTACTATCCATCTTTTTTTAAATTATTTTTTATTAACATATAATGTATTATTTGCCCCAAGGTACCTGTCTGTGAATCATCCATCAGGCTTACACATTTCATAGCACTTACAACAGCACATACCTTCCCTAATGTCCATAATCCGTTTATCTTTTTAATTCTAGCCAGCCCAGTTACATGTTGAAGTACTATCTTAATGTGGTTTTGATTTACATTTCCCTAATGGCTAAAGATGTTAAGCACTTCTTTATATGCTAATCAGCCATTTGTATATCTTCTTTGCAAAAATACCTATTCAAATCCTTTGAATTGGGTTATATTTTACTTTTTTTAAAGGCTTATTTATTTGAGAGAGAAAGAGAGAAGGGGGGAGAACGCACAAGCCCATGTGCAGGGGGAGGGACAGAGAGAGAGGGAGAGAGAGACAATCTCAAGCAGACTTTTCACGGAGCGTGGAGGCCAGTGTGGAGCTTGATTTCAGGACCCTAAGATCATGACCTGAGCCAAAATTAAGAGTCATCTAGATGCTTAACCAACCGAGGCACCCAGGCACCCTGAAATGGGTTATCTTTTCATATTTTGGATTATAAATTTTAGCAGATATATGATTTGTAAATATTTTCTTTCATTCTGTGAATTGTCTTTTCATTTTCTTGATTGTATTGTTTGCAAAAGAAAAGTTTAAATTTTGACGAAGCCTAAGTTACCTGTATTTTCTTT
>CM053603.1:72818031-72847405 GCA_028646535.1 Procyon lotor
AAAAACAGAAACTATGATAATCAAATATCTTACTGAAAGTTTGCTTTAGAAACTTAAATATTGCTAGTTAATGCTGAATTTTAGGACACATTTGAAAATAAAAAGCTTGGCAACTTAAAAATAAAGAAGAAATACCTACAAAGTCATTCTAGCCTATGGATACTGTCCGGCAAATTAACACTTTAAAGATAAAAAGAGGGGACTGGCAATACTAATCTAAACTGAACATGTTTTAAAAATACCACATTCTAATACTGGCCATTCTTGGTAGCAAGTTTGCTGGTATCTTCTGAGTTCTCAAACTGATTCATCGTTTTACTTAAAAAGAGTGCTAGTGTGTGCAACAATAAAACAAATGCCAGGTAAATTACAGAAGATAATTTAGCTCATTTTAAGAGTAAATGCTTGTAAGATGAAAGTGGTATCCTGAAAGTGCTAATTATCTGTCAGCTAATTACAGACTGTTTTTCAATCTAGCTCTAGAATGCATCATGTTGTTAGACTGTGTACAATGGGAACCTCTTCAATAAATAACCTTTAAACAAAAGGGTAAATGCAAATGACATGACAAATTATTGGCTTAATTCAGATTATGGAGAATAGAGTGCACCTGTTGATCCATGGGTGGTTTAGGTATCTATTCTACTAGTTCTCTCAGTTGTCAACCAACTAAGAACAAAACAAAATAAAAGCCAAGAAGAGAACTGATCTATACTTAGCCTACCCAGGCACATTTCAAATACAAGGTTTTCATAGGTCACATAAAAGAAAACCTTTATATAACAATGATACATAGCACATAACACACATGCTTTATCACCCCTATCCCTTTTCTGCTGCAGTTTTTAGCAGAAAAAAAATCAAATAAAGGAAAATTTACATCAGAAGGAACACAATGTGAGAAGTTCCGTATTTAGTGAGACAGATCAGAAAATTAAGAAAACACAGAAATACATTTAGAGCATTTATTATTGATAAACCAAAAATGCATTTAAAAACTCAGAAATCCTATTTAAATTTAGGAGACTCTATTGCCCTTGTTTCTCAGTCCATTTCCCCTTAGTACCCTTTAAGCTCAGGAAGGGCTTTTTATTTAACCCTTGTGCCCAACCTAGAAAAGTCAAAGTTATTTTGTTACTGGCTATCCTTGTGTCTCAAGAAGAAAGAAAATTAGTTTCCTTTATTTTGTCCTGTAGTTTCCAAATGTTGTGAATGGGCATGCCTTTTATAAAGTTTAAGAAGACAGTATTTAGAGGGGCTCTAAAGAGGAGGAGGGGCTCAAAGGTATGATAGTCATAAAACTATCTCGTAGAAGAAAATGCATAATTTAATGTTTCCCACTGCATTCTAAAAATTCTCTAGAAATTACTATGCAATTTCATTCCCTTGGTATATTGTGTCAAAAGCACAAATGTCTACCAGCAGACACACAGGTTTTAATACAAAGCCATCATATATTTCCCCACTCTGTGGGAAAGCACCCTTGACTGCATGATTCTAGATATATTTATACAGGGCATAAAACAGAATGCCCAAGAGTGAAGAGTGCTCTCAACTCGATTCATTCCGAGTCACTGGAGAACTTCCCCCCAAATTCTCATCACTGAGGCTTTCCATCGACATGGGCTCCTTTTCTCTCTCTCTCCTTGGTATCCCTCTTTCTCCACTATGGGAAGTAAACTATGCCCCCTTAATCCCTAAATCCAAAGCCTTTTATTAAAATATTGTTTTATTATGGAAAAATTTAAAACTTACTGGAAAGCAGAGAGACTAGTACAATGAATCCCTATGTACTCCATTAACCCGGGCTCAAAGATTATCAACGCAAGCCCTGTTCTGTTTCATCCATTCCCCTCCTATGCAACTCCAATGGATTATTTTTAAACAAATCCTAGATATCATATCATTTCATTCAAAAATATTTTAACATAGATCTCTTTTAAGGATCTTTTTAAAAACAAAACCACAATACCATTATCATAATCTAAAAAAATCACTAATTCTTTAATATCAAATACCTAGTCAATATTCAAATTTCTATGGCCTTTTTTAAAATAGAAAAAGGAGTCCTCAATTCTTCCTGTTTACCACCTTCCCCCAATACTCTCAATCATCATTTCTTTCCTATTTTTTCTGCTTCCTTAATGCTCCTTGCGACACTCCTTTCCCTTTGCTGCGACATGAAAAGATGGTTTTAGAAACCTGTTGCTGACCCCTCTTTTCGACAGAGTTTACATCAGGGGTTGAACTGCAGTGGCCACTTGTTTTTGTAAATAAAGTTTTATTGGAACACATCCTTGTACATTTGTTACTTATTGCCTACGGCGGCTATGGAGCTATAATGGCAGAACTGAGTAGTTTCAACAGAGAACATAATGCTTGTAAATCTCAAATATTTAATATCTGGCTCTTTGAAAAAAGTCTGCTGACTCTTGAGTCTATTACTAAAAAGATCGAGTTCCACAAACCTTGCCCTCTGGCAAGAATTCTGCTCCTATCCCATTCCACAGATGTACTGATCATATCCAACCAGAAGTACCCCAGCCATTCAATTATAATGTTTCAGAAATAGAAAGTTAACATCTCTCTCTCTCTTCAAGCTATCCTCCTTCATAGCCACTAGAGTGACATTCCCAAGATGATAGTCTTTTCACATAAGCTGCCCCTACTTTAAAAAGCAAAACAGCAGCAACAAAAATAAGCAAACTAAACCATAACCTTAAGTGGTTCCCAGTAACTTCTTTAACTTGGGGTATTTAAGGCCCTTTATAACTGGGTCCAGTTGATCTTTCAAACACTGCCCATCACGAAACCTCATCATAGCAGATTACTCTGTGAATCCCTAAATATGCCAATCCCTTTCCTATCTTTGCTCATTCTGTTCCCTCAGCCCCACATTCCCATCTCACTGCATTGTCTTTCTACTTTTAACCATGAATAGAGAACCCAAAGTGTTTGTCATCACATGTTACATGGGCTAAAGTATTTGATTTTCTTTATTAAAAAGAATAAAAATCCATACTGTAAGTAGAGGTTTTTGTATCAGAACCATTTCTAAATTGAGCTTTCACGTTTTCTCTTTAGCTGATTTAAAGTTGTAAAAAGTTTAAATCACTTGTACATAGTAGTCCCTCAGAGAACCAGTAACTGAGTACTAAATGGAAAAGGGGACTCGACTTCTCTAAAGATGCCTCAAGATCAGGCCATATTTTTATGGAGGTGAGGGTGGAAGATGAAGAAATCATTGGTTTAAAACTAGTTTCTCTATGGCTAAACATTAGGTACAAATACAGGGACATGGAGATTCATATCAGGTTCTGGCCAAAATCATGACTGAGCTGCTTCTTTATGAAGTTGAACGACTGAGAAGTGATTAGAGTAAGATGGTATCTCTCCCTGTGAAAAAGTAATGTGGAATATAAAGGCTTAAAGTACAATCAATAATCAAAAGAATTTCTTGTCGGGTATAATTTAGTATTACTTTGCTATGTTTTAGATTCAAACCACCTAAAAACCTTATTTTCAATTAAAAAATTTTTTTCTAGTAAACAAAAAAAGACAATTTTTACTAAAATAAATTACATGCATATAAAAGGCCCTATTAGCTAATTCACTATCTCCATCAGGATTAGCTTTTAATTTATGATAAACTCATAAGGCACAAACGTTTTAATCTTTAATTATAGCTTCTCATTTCAACAAACTCATGCAGATAGAGATTATCTACCTACTTTCATCTCCACATATTCCAAGGATAAAGTATCTCTCTGAAGACGCCTGTAACCTCTGGGAGTCAATTTCTACTGATTCAGTGTTGTCTAAACCTATTTAATCAGAGATGTACAGCTCCTGAGCCCACAAGTAAGGCAGGTGGAATTTTTCAGTTGCTTTGTGTTCTATCACATTTAGTTAAAAGCTGGCATGGAATAGCTATATAGCTGTTACTCTCCGGGATGAGTTTGTGACAGCATGACCTGAAATACAGAACGCATTCTGTTTCTGTCTAAAAACCATAAACCTCCCATCAATATCTGGGAACATTTTCATCAACAAGTGACTGCTAAGAGCGCACTGCTTGTAGCTTCCCAACTTCAAATCTAGCTTATTCAACACTACAAAGAGCGAAATGTGCAGTGGTTCCTCTGAGTCCTCTTGAAAAAGGAAGCATTTCTTGGCTGTCCTAAATAAATCCAGAAAACCTTATTTGCTGTCCTAAGTTCAATGTGAACTTCTCAAGAAAGAAAACTAAAATAACTGAATAATTTCATTTCATGGAAGGACATAACAGTCTTCTGCAGGATGTTAGCCATACCACTTTCTTCAATAGACCAGAAGACCATATTGCTGTGTATTTTTTAATCTACTATTATATCTTACTTCTTCATTAATATAGGTAAGAGTGAGTTATACCACTTGGAAAACTGAGGGATTATTTTTTGTAAATAATTGTTTGGAACAAAAGGAATCTTAGAAACCACATGCTCCCATGCCCTTATGGTAAAGACAATGAAATCTACACTCAGACATGTTAAGCCATATCTGAGTCTGAGGATCTGCCCAAGGACAGATCCCTGAAAATGGAAGCATCTGGCCAGGTTTTCAACCCAGGTCATACTGCCTCTTTGGAAATAGAATAGAGCAACAATACGAAAATGTCCAGCACATCAGAGTGGCATGAAACTATTTCAAAGGCATCCTCATTACTCAGTAAATTCTAGATGTAGCAGGTAGCATGCAATCTTAAAATTACCTAGAATGCTTGTAAAGCTACAACTTTGCTATATAAGTCAGTATTAAGACAGTAATTAGATGTATTAGAAAATCCCACAACAGAATTCCTAATGACTTCATGTTTTTTCTCCATTTTAAAAGATATTTCCTATTGAAAAAAAGATTTTTCCTTTTAAAATCTGAAACAAATTAATAAGCAGTAATATTAACAACAGTGATAGTAGCCAATACTCCTGAGCAGTTAATACATGCCAGGCCTTGAGCTAATAGCCTTCTGTGCATCATCTCATTCAGTCCTTACAACATGGCTATGAGGTAGGTACTATAATTATTCTTATGTTAAAGATGAGACAACAAAGAGGTTGAGAAAGCTATCTAGGTCACACAGCTACTGAGAAGAAAAGCCTATGCTTTTAGTCATTCCCTATACTGCCTCTCATTAGGCCTTAATTTTGCTGGTTTTTAGTAAAAAAAAAAAAGTTATTTCATAGAGTTAAAAGGCTGTTATAAATTATTACTATACAAATCTTTAAAGCAAAAAACAACAAAATATAACCCTAACTCTCACCCTCCAAACTCCTTTTTTTTTTTAAGATTTTATTTATTTATTTCACAGAGAGAGAGAGATCACAAGTAGGCAGAGAGGCAGGTGGAGAGAGAGGAGGAAGCAGGCTCCTTGCTGAGCAGAGAGCCTGATGCGGGGCTCGATCCCAGGACCCTGAGATCATGACCTGAGCTGAAGGCAGAGGCTTTAACCCACTGAGCCACCCAGGCACCTCTCTCCAAACTCCTTTATCCTGAAACAGACATTCACTTTTGACTGATTTTAAAAGGATTATTTTTTCTAGAAATGATTTCCTTATACAGTTTAATCACTCATTTTGAGAACTGTTTCATTACTATGCTTAAAATTATGTACTGCTTTAACAATAAGTGAAGTAACTTATTAAAAATGACTTAAAATTGGAAATGCATAGGGCCAAACAGCAATTGTATCCTGAAGGCAGCATATGCCTTGTTTTCCCCTCCTAGAGTTCCAGCAAACATCTGCTAAATAGAACAGTGGGTTAGTGGGGAAGGTTTCTGACAGAGTGAAGGACTGGGCATAGATCTCAAAGAGTCTGCTCTTGTAAAGATCTACCTGGCATTTTAATCACCTTAAGACTTTGATGGGCAACCATATTTCTATACATAATGTTATATTTTAATTATAAAATTAGCCAATTTTATATTAGCTATATATTATTTCTATATATAATTTCCCAAATTTTCCCAAAATTAGCTAATTTTGGGAAAGAACCCAAATTAGCCAAATCTCAGTAAATATGCAAAGGTGCTCTACCAGTCATCTAATCTCCCCCACTCCTTTCATTTCTACTTTCAGGGATAACATTATCAAGGTAAGCGCCTATTTTTCTATTTTGAGGCCAAAGGGCAGTAAGAATTGAAAGAGCATTGACAACTTTAAAGTAGTAAGATTATGTCTGAAAATATATGGGTTGTTCTAATCAGCCCAGACTTGGAGACAAGACTTAGATTATCCTTTATCCAGAAAGAAATCTTTTAAAGTAGCTGAATGAATTTTTTCTGACTTCAACGTGAGCGTCAGAATATTTTAAATAAATAATAAATAAATAAATACCAGACATCCAGAAAAAAAACCCTTACTTCAGGTATGCCACTGTCATGAAGTCAAAGCTTACTAAAAACACCTGGCAGGAAAGTGTACCAGGCACGCCCATGTAGGGAGATACCACCATCTGTGTCCTTCAAGTCCTTTCAGACAAAGACCTGTTTCCCCCTAATAATGCAGAATGCATTTTTACAGTTTTTTGTTTATTCTTTTTTCATTCTTTTCTCATTTCTTTCCTTTTTTAATAAAACCTACAAAAAGCACCATTAAGAGTCACCAGAAAACAATGGGCTATTCTGATAACAGAATCAAAAGTCACACCCCATCTCAACACTATTTATATATTATCCATAGCTATTTCCTCCTCAAAACTGAGAGTGAAAGAAAGGGAGAATGTTAGACCCTGAACCATCATCCATTAGATGTTACGCTGGAATGTAATTGCCAATACAGAACAAGAATAGAAACCTTAAAAGGGTGCTAGGGCAGGGAGTGAGGGACACATCATGATACACACTAGTCTTAAAATTGTATTTAGAATGAATTACACAAAACTGTCATATTTCAAAGACAGGGCTTTATTAGCTGTTAACAGCATAAGGCAACTAAAAAGTCATTCTGCTAGAATGGTTTTATATATTAGATGTAAAAACCTTTCCTATTAATCTAAATTGAATTTAGATTCTTAAACCCTCTGCATGAAAAACTATTTCTGATATAAAAGTAAAAATTAAAATGAACTCTGGTAAATATGTATTTACCTTACACTCCAAAGTAACACTGGTAAAAAATACTTACTTGTACAGAGAATTATAACCAATTTGGAACAGTTAATACAATGTGCCTTTCAATGCAAGCAGATTTCCCAATGCAATTATTAACAGAGAAACACTTAAAAATTTTAGGGAAGTATTCAAGAAGCTGCTACCGTTGGGTCACTGGTTACTCTAAAAAAATGCAGATAATTTCACCCTCAAAGCAGATGGATTCTACTAACACTTTATTTTCTTAAACTATATAGTATTTTGTTTCAAATTTGCTTAGTTATTTCAAAAATATGTTTAGTTGAGCAATTAAATTGAAGGTATAAGGGAAAAAAGCTTCAAATACCCAAAATGTAAGTGTATTTTTAAAAAATATAATTATTACAGCATGAGAAAAATAAAGATTTTCAATTAGAGATTTGAGATTTATCTTTTCTAATGGAAAGATGATGATGAAGCCAACTTATTACTAAAGAGACCAATTTTCAGTTTTACACTAACTAAAATGTGAGTACTAAATAGGCCTACTTTTATTGATACTGTTATTTGAAATGGGACTGATTAAATTTGCTTGCTTTAAAACAGATGTTTCAATGTTATAATTTGAGTACAGGTTTAGGGAAAGGAAGGGATTAGGATTCTAAGCTGGGTAAACGAGTAGGAAGGAAAGGCGGTTCCACTGGTGAGCCCTTGATCAGGCCAGTGGTTCTCAAAGTGTGGTCCCCGAACTAGCAGCATCCACATCATCTAGGCACTTGTAAGAAATGCAAATTCTCAGGTATTACCCTTGATCTACTGGCGGGGGGTGGGGGGATCTGCGGGGGGGTGCCGGTGGGGGGGGGTTCGGAAAGCTACTCAAGCATGACAACTACTGCTCCTGCCTGTAAAGCCATGTCCCTCATCATCTGACCTATCCATGTCACTGTACAATTTTTTTCCAGCAGGATTAATAATCAAGAAGATGGGGCTCAGACATTTCAAAACTCTGAAACAGGGGCTGGAAATGGGAGGACAAAGTAGTAAATTGTTGGCTGTAAGTGAGCCACAGTAAGGGACTGAGAGTACTTGGATCCTATTCCTAAAAGATGATGGTTTCATTTACAGTCAACAAGGAAAAGAACATTCTCACTGGCTGTGAAGAAGTTTAGCATCCCAAAATGGGAAGCATCAGGAAAAGGAGACAGAATTTAAGAAGAAAAAAGAAAAGCAAGCAGATGCACGTGCATGTTCCCCACAACCTGTCAGTGGCAAAGAGAAGAGGCAGCAGCATCTAGGACTGCATGGGACTGAAGATCCAATGCTGCCCCAGGAAGGAATTCAAAACAGCTCTTCATGAGAAGGACAAAGAGTCCTACATATTTACAAACATGGGCATCTCGAGGCCATAGTAACATGTTAGCTACAAGAGTCACTGGAAATACTCATCTTTTAAAAAGTCAAAGTCATCTGACCTCAGGTAATATCACATAAAGGCACACCCACCAGAGTAACGTGCAGGCAAGTGTGGGGCAACTCTCCCCCCTGACTTTACACGGCAGAAGTCAAACAGAACACTATATTGCAGCCCACACAATAGTGAGATCTTCTTAAATGAAGTTCCTCCCTTCTCCAGAGTTGAATGGTAACTACTTTAAATCCCAGAGCTAGTTATTCTTCCAGCTCTTATCAGCTACCTAGTCCCAAGGCTTGCACCAGGCTTTACAGTCTTGGTCTCTAGGGACATGATCTTAAAACAAAATTAAAATAATTTCCTTTTCACTTTATACTCTCAAGAAGAGTGCTGAAGTTTTAAAAATAACTTTTAAGAAACCAGAAACCCGAAAGTAGTGTATAAAATGAAAACATCTGCTGAACACAGGCATCTGAAAAACTTGGCTCTAATTCAAGGTAGTCACAAATCCCACCACAAAGCATCTGCTAACAAAGGTCTCTGTAGGCAATCTCGGAATATCTCATATAATCTGTAGTATCTCAGAATATCTGTAATATCTCGGAATATCTCATATAATCTGTAAACTGTGCAAATTAATGGAATTACTGAGGTATTTTATGTAATAATTCAGAAATTAAAAAATAAAATCATCTGATTCACAACACACACATCTCCCCAACTAACCAAACCAAAGCTTTCCAGCTCTAATATTCTGAGTTCTTAATAAGGGAACGCAGAACAAGGAAAGTGACCAAGTGATTTTAGAGGCCCAAGTAGGAACGAGTCTGCAACAATCAGGATGCAGGAAAAAAAAAAAGGGTGGGGAGTCCATAATCTCTCTAAAAGGAGGACCCACTGTACTGTCAATCTATCTGACTCCATTTCTAAGCAGCTAATCAAAGGTAAGGGCTGTTTGCAATGGCTCATATTTGAAAGTAGGCAATAGTGATGTGAAAATAAAGCATAGCTAACTGACTCGATTAAGGAAACTAATGCTGACTCTGGTTTCCTTGGATAAAAGCTCTTTGGCTCAGCCACTGTAATCACAGTAAGACTATCCCAGAGCACATGTGGACCATTGTCAGAATTACACAGGCTGCAGACCTTGTCGAATGACAAAAAAGGAGGAAATCAAGGCATACAAGAGAAGTAAAATTATCATCCGTGTTGACAGAACAAGAAACAGGAATAGCCGATAGCTAATATTTGGAGTTCAGTTTAGCCTCGTCATGCAGATTCTACTAACATATACTGAGCAACTGCTACATAAACATACGTAAGGGCTCAGTTATTTCATTTTATAGTGAAGTAACCTTAATCAAATTTTGAAAAACTGCTTCTTCTCCCGGTCTGAATATGACTCAAAGTCAGCATTTCTATTTGTGTAACAACTCTGTTGATTTCTCCCAAATTAAACCCTTGTTTCAGGATAAAAACTATTTTGTTTCGATGAAGTCTCACTGTCTCACTTGTCTAGTACTGAGAGATAACACCATGCTACCAGAGGCTTAAGGTGTAACACTACTTCTTCCTGCTTCTGATAGGTTCTTAACACAGTTAACAAAATGTTTTATAGTTATCCTAGGGCAAATCCTTAAGCAAAACAACCATCCCAAACAGTATACAATGTTTCTAATTTAACTGTTTCCTACAGTTGGAAAGAATCAGCATTTACAGATCACACAATCTCAAAAGAACTCCACAGCATTGTTCATTTATATTTCACCACCAAACTGTATATAGCCTTTGGTCTTAAAAACAGAAGTGGACCCAACCCACAAAGAACCTGAGTAATGTGACCTTTCTTAGTCCCATTTCAAGAAGCATACATCTCTGTTTCAAACCTGTACCTTGATGTTCACATACAACTAATTCAGTGCAATTTAAAATCTAGTAGAGTAACATTATAGAATTACAAATGAGAATGGTTACTTCATCTTTATCCACTGACTTGAAAGACTATACTTTCACTTGCTCTGTTATGTTCTAATATATGAGGAAAACAGAAGGAAAAGAACCTGTTATGAGGACCTACGTTTTGGCTGTGACATCCACATACTGTCCTGGGCGGAAATGAGCAGCATAAAGAGGGGTTCCTTTATGAAAAGAAAACAAAAAAATCAATATGAAATTTGTCACCCCGGGAACAACTTCACTAAATATAAACTACATCTAGGAAACCTATCAGATTTCAAAAAAAGTAGGAGATTCTCTTCACAATTATAATTATTAGAAACATCAACAATAAAATAAAATTGTTCATCAAATATGCCTTAATTGACTGTACATGGGCTGAAGAACAGTAAGTCCCAAGACGAGGCACATGGTGCTAGAGTCAGGCTAACAGACCATGGATGGCTGATGGGTTTGTGCCTTCACAGAGGCCAATGTGGTACTGGCTGAAATAGACAATTCACATGACAAACACAGTGTTCTTGCTGGTAAGTACACGAGTTTGATGATTCTTTGTTGTTTTGGTGAATAATAATATACTGACTTAAGTAACCTTTCCTATTTCATATAATGAAATAAAAACAAAAGAAAGACTCAAAAAATGCTATGGCTGCATCAGATCTTTTTTAACCATTAGAGATAAGTTATCCAAAAATAGGAACTTTTAACTGTTTGAACCCAGGTGCATTGTACACTAGCCAGTGACTACCATATGTGTGGTATCCATATAAAGCCCATATGTATCAGATTTTTAGTAGACTGCTCACTGCACCAATAAAATGTAGTTATTCTAGCACATGCCCAGATAATTTCAAAGTCTGAAAAACTGTCATTATTGATATGCCTAGTTTTATATACTAACATTTCCAAAACGTTGTTAAAAATGCACCAGAAAAATGTTATTTAGAGGAATTTTATAAGTGAAAGCCCTTCACAACATTGTGTTTGTATCAATCTGGAATTAACACTATGAGAACTACTTGACAATTAAACTGCAAATATTTATAGGGCACTTACCATATGTACAGTTAGAAATATAAAAGTTAAGACGTGGCTCCTAACCTCAAGAATTTATCTAGGTGAAGAATCAACATTAATATCATCAAGTAAGAGACTTTTTCTTAAAAAAAAAAAAAAAAAAAAAGCCATAATCAATGTAGTAGAGAATGCAACTGAATGCTAATTATGGCTTGTTTAAAACAGGGAGTAAGGTACTCTGGGATTTCAGAAGGTACTATCTTTTAATGTAGGACCTAACCTAGATTTGTATGGGCAAAGAAAAACCCTGAATTAAGAAAAAATGGGGGAGATAAAAACTGACTGAATTTCTACGAGGCTGAATGACTTGAACTGCTGATACCCAATCACTTTTTGTCCACAAAAACAATTCCACGTGGTTTGAGCTACAACAGTTAATAGGGACTTAATTTTTACACTTATTACCTTAATTCCATTCACTTTAGCTTCAAACTACAAAACTTGCACTTCAAAAAATACTTTCAATTCTAGTATATATCAAGGCTGATCCTGTCACTCCAATTAATAAGGCTTTTGCAATTATAATTTACTTCATGAATTCAGTTCAGATATTAAAATACCAAATCTCATTATAATATCTTTCTAATATCTATTTGTTAGAGATCAGGAAGCTTATCTTAAGTTCAAAGGTGTCAAAATGCTGTTAACTACATAAACTGATAAAACCATGCTACCAATCATTCTTTTTGACATTTAAGGGAGCAGGTAAAACACTTCAGAATTTTTAAGTTAGAATCTTTTTTTTTTTTTTTAAAGATTTTATTCATTTGACAGAGAGAAAACACAGCGAGAGAGGGAACACAAGCAGAAGGAATGGCAGGGGGAGAAGCAGGCTCCCCGCTGAGCAGAGAGCCCGATGCGGGGCTCGATCCCAGGACCCTGGGATCATGACCTGAGCCGAAGGCAGACGCTTAACGACTGAGCCACCCAGGCACCCCTTAAGTTAGAATCTTTACATCAAGATGCTATGGTCAGTCACTTCCCTGTTTCATGACAATTCTATCTCAGTGAGATTCTTCACTTATTAAAATGACAGCCTACACAGAGTAAACTTCACATTTTAAAGGCTAGTGTATTTTGAAAAATAAAAAAGTAAAAAAAGTGAAAGTTAGTGCATTTATCTGGAGTGGCTTTTCCAAAAGTGAAGCTCTCTGTACATTAAAAACAAAAGTGCTCCTCCCTCTTTAATGAAAACAAAGAGTTCTCTACAGTTCTTTCCAGTCAAAAAAGGAGAAAGACTTGTTTGTCCCTAGTGATTAAAGATACCACTTTGTATTTAAAAATAAATGTTTAGGACTTTGCATTGTGGATTCCGTTTTACTGAAAGGCCTAGCATTAAACAAATCACATATTTGGGTATTTTTGCCTCCCTCCTTTCCCCAACCTCAGATTACCTGGCTTAATTACAGCATTATCTGTTACACGGAAGATTTTAACTTTCTGTTTTGGCGGCAATCCAAGTTCTTGGTAAAATTCCAATACAGATGTAGATTTCTAGAGGAAAAGCAGCACACATAAGCAACCCATTACACTAAAGGAGGAGTTCAGTGCACAGAGATCTAAACCAAGTCCTTAACAACCCAGAGAACAAATCACTAAGATCATTCTGTTGCCCTAATGAACAAAGCGCACCATATTCTTATTTAAGGGAGGTGAGATTTTATCTATAATCCAATACATTCAGGATCCAACCAGGTGCATGGTGGAGCTCATATACATTGCATGGTGAAAGACCTTCATCTATAGGAAAAGAAACAGAATTGTGCTCATATTTGAATTCTGACTGGAGACTGTAAGTATCAAGAACCCCAATCTGGGGAAATTCCACTCTGTCTACTTTGCATCTGCTTCCAAGCAGCTGGAAGAAAACATTGTAGGTCACATTCAAATGTATGACCACAAACTTCAAAGTGAGTCCCAAATGTGGTCTGGCCAATCTACCTTTCCCTACTTGAATTCCTCTCACACTCTCCAAAGCCCCCTTTCACAATCTCTTTTAAAACCTCCAGTACATTTCCCTCCTTCTCCCCTCTTTGAGCCGACCACATTGCTTCAGATTTCACTAAAAAACCAGAACAGGAACATTTCCCCAAGGTCTTATCACCCAATCAATCTGTTTGCACAAGCACTTACCTACTGCTATCCCTCCACCCCACACTAGATTGCACGAGATGCACATGGGGCACTTTTAGAAAAATGCCAATGTCAAGGCCCTTCTGTTTGGAGAACGTCACTTCACTGACCTAAGGTCTCATCCAGGTGTCAGTGTTTTTTAAGCACCCTCTATGATTCTGATGTGAAACTGGGGCTGGAAATCACTATGACAAGTGAACTGTCCATGCTCTTATTAGAAGTCAAATCCCTCACTGGGTACTCATCCCACTCCTCTCTTACCTATTCAATGGCTCCACTCTTGAAGTTCCCACTGCCTTCTGAATCACCAATTCCCCCCTTCTTCTGGACTATCCTATCAGTATACAAAGATGTCATAATAACTCACATTAAAACAAAACTTCCTTAACTACATAGTTTCCTTTTCATTCCCTCTTGCAACAATGCTCCTTGAAAACCTTCTGCTGAATCTACTTTCTATCTTCCCATTCTCTCAAACCCACTTTAATCAGGTGCCTGCAGCCCCTAAATACTCAATGCAAAGTGCTTATCAAGGTCACCAACATCTCTATGTGGCCAGATACACTGGTCAATACTTATCTCATTGGCTCTGCCAGCAATGCTTGGCACAGGTGACCACTCCCCCTCCTTGAGATTTGCACTCTTAGTTCTTTCAGATGCTAATAACCCCACATTTCTAACCTCTATCGCAAATTCTACTCTGAACTACAAATACAACCGCTAACTCAGTATTTCACTTTGGTATCATACAGCAACTCAAGTTTGATATGTCTAAAATTGAACTCAACTTCCCCCAGAAACCTGCTTTCCTCTGGTTTCAATAAATGGCAACTCCATACTTCAGTTCCTTGGACCCAAAATCTTGTGGTTACCTTTGACCCTTCATCACATCCCGTGTCCCATACATCAGCAGTTCCTGTAAACTCTATTTACAAATAAAGCCCACATCAATTACTTCTCACCTGCGCCTCAAACCACCATCTTTTGCCTGGATTATATTAATAGTCTCCTAATTGGGTCTCCAAACGTCCACACTGCTGACACCATGGTCTATTCTCCAGTCACAGGCTGGCAGGATCCTTTTGAAACTCAAGCTAAATCATGTCTCCACAATGGCTTCCAACTCATGCAGAATCAATCCTAAATCCTTTAACATGGCTTACAAGGTTCTATACAATCTGACCTCACCTAACACTCTCCTCCTGGCTCACCCTGCTTCAGGTAGAATGCATTCCCCACATTCCAAGAACACATTAAACAATAACTTCAGGTCCTCTGCACATACTATTCCCCCCGCATGGAATGCTTCTCAGATTTTTGCAGGACTTGCTCCCACGTTTTATTGAGGCCTCCATCTAAATATTAACTTATCTTTCCTGATTATTCTACCTAAAACAGACTACTTTTTCACTTGCAATCCCCTCAGCCTACTTTACTAGACTATAAAGCACTTCTGTCATGATACATATTTTTTATTGTGTATCTTCTAAGCTATGGCCTCCCTGTATCAGCCCCAATCCCACCAAAATGCAAGCTTCTTGAGAACAGAAACTTTAGTTGCTGCTACATTCCCAGCTCCTGGTAGGTCCTGCCATCTGCTTTTCCCTCCACCCATGCCTTTTTTTCTGTACTGTAAACATCCTTGAATAAAAAATATCCTTGAACAGAAAACTTTATGAATATCTCATTTCCTTAAAATAATGTCTCGGGTCTTTTTTCTTTTCTTAGTTCTTAAGACTCTCAATGCAGATTGCTAGAAGACTTGACAAAAAAGTTGTACCACTTTCTATTTCCTGATGTGAAGAGTGCTTCTTTCCCGGGAGTATGACCAGCACAGGTGTATCTTATCTTCCTGATGCTCTTTCCCCCTCAACTTCCCATCTCATGACAAAAGAAACACCTGCAGGTCCCCAAGGAACCACAGTGCTCTATGTATGCTTACCTATGTCTGCCTGTGCCAGTCTCTTGGCCTGGCATTCTTCCTCACCCCTGTACCTCCAAAGCTCATTACAAATCTGTTAAATATATGTCTGGTCTTGGCTCCAGTAATATTTCCTGTCCTGATTCCTGCCTGGGCAGCCTTGCCAGAGCAGACTACTCCTTGGTCTATGCTACCTTTAGACCTTGCCTATATCTCAAACACTGTCCACATTTCCTTACACTTATCAATTTACAGGAATGTTTGCCTGCCTGCTGGAGCACCTGGATGGTGAGCTGTTTTATTCACCTGTGTCTACAACTTTAGAGCTACACACAGTGGTAAGTCATACACTGCAGAAGTGAGCTAAATGAATGGTGAAGACATTTCTCCAAAAGATGGAGGACAGACATCCATCTGGATGTCAAGTCCTGATTTGCCTCGCCACGTCACACTTTTCCACACTTGCTGCTGTGTCAGTTCTTGGCACACAACATTACTGTGTTTACAATGTTATCTTCAAGTCTAGTTATTAAACAACTGTATGCCTTAAATAAAGATCATGACTTATTCTGAAGATGAACAAATCTTCAAGAAACTAAACTACTATGAAACCAGGAGTAATTTGTAATCAAAAAGCAAGAACAGCAGCAACTGAAAGACCCTAAGCAACTCAAGATGATGCTAGTGATGTACTGATAACCAAGCATCACTGTCCCCAATCCAATGGAGTATCTGCACAGTCAGTCTTAATTATAGAATATATGAATATACAACAATCTTCAGTTACTTAGTGATTTCAATTTAAAATGTAAGCTGTTGGTGCCACTTTGTAACTTACTGAGAAGGCTGCCTTTGGTAGACATGATATTGGGTGGCACTGGCCTATAAGCATAGAATGTTAATTTCTGGATCAACCCACAAGCACTGGGATGTTCCTGGGGTCCTCTAGTGGGACCATGCAACAGACGCTGAGGAGCCCTGCTCTGGATGCCCACGAAAGGTTGTGTTGTACCTCAGTGTTCCCTCAAGAAGCTATCCTTTCCACCTTTCCTCCAAGCGTGATGACATAAGTTCATCCCAATCATTCCCTATCGTTTTGCCTCTCACATGCTGAAATCTAACACCGATATTCAACACCACCCTTATCAAGGCCCCTACTTTTCTTTTTTTTTTTAAGATTTTATTTATTTGTCAGAGGAAAGAGAGAGAGAGCACGAGTAGAGTGAGGACAGAGAGAGAGGGAGAAGCAGACTCCCCACTGAGCAAGGAGCCCAACACAGGACTTGATCCCAGGACCCTGAGATCATCATGACCTGAGCCAAACGCAGATGCTTAACTTACTAAGCCACCCAGGTGTCCCTAAGCCCCTATTTTTCATCTTCAACCAAGCACACTTCCTTCACATCAAAAGCAAACACAGAAGTTCTCATTTAAAAATGTGCCTCCTTGCAATTATTTTCCTGATGTATCAGATTTAAATTCATTATTTTAGAACAGACTTTAAATTTATTCTTGATATTCACATATTCTACCTGATGATTTAAAAAACATATTCTTTTATTAATGTCAGTTTCTATGTGAGGAAGCTTCTAAGAAAAAACTACTTTTTCAGAAACACAAAACAGGTAAGATAAACATTTTGACCTAAATCACTACAGACAGAGATGTGAAAGGTAATACAAACTTCTTGATTATATTCCAATTTCATTAAAATTGAGTAATTTTTTAAATCAAAATATCATAAAACTAATTAGGTATCAGTTGTGAGAAAATCTAACTGCTCAAGTTGAGTTGAAAGCAGCAGCAGTGTAACAGAAGACTTTTTTTTTTTAACTTCCAAATAAATGATTTCAAAAGGCAATTTAAAAGACTGACAGCAGTGTCACACTTGGATAATCCCATCTATGAGGATGCAATTTTTTTTCCCTCTTCAAAGTTCTCTGCAATTATCCTTCTCACAATGAAAATGCTTCTCTGCTCCTAAGATGAATTGATTTAATCAACTTTTAAGGCTACTTAACTTCCTATGTTTTTATTTATAATAAGTTACAAAAATAGCAAAAGCAAAAGAGTCTAATTTTTGGGAGGCCTAAATTCTTTACAGAGTAAAAGAAATAAAACAATCCCAGCCCTATTATAAATAAAATTGATGCAGTCAATTCATTTTAGAATACTTAACTATTTGATATTTTATATTCATAGGTCTATATGTTTTTAAAACCTTCTATAACCAATCTACTTGCAGTTTTTCTGAGGGTTACAATATGCAAGAGGAATTTTGCATATTTTTAGTTTTGAAAATTTTCCTTTCTGAACCAAAATTCTTTACTTATGAAGAATTCTAAAACTTCATTTTCACATCTTATTTGAAGAAAAGTCATTCAAAGACAAAGCTTTTTCTTAATATTGTAATGCACGTCATCTGGACCTAGAAAATTTATCTTCTTTTTTTCCTAAAGATTTATTTATTTTAGAGAAAGATAGAGAGCGTGTGAGCAGGGGAGAGGGGCAGGGAGAATCTTAAGCAGACTCCGCATGGAGAGCAGAGCCTAACCGGGGTTCATTCCCACAACCCTGAGATCATGACCTAAGCCAAAAACAAAAGTCAGTTGCTTAACCAACTGTGCTACCCAGATGCTCCTAGAAAATGTTTATCTTGAAGAACAAGAAAGACCCTTGTAGCACTTTCCATAACAGAGAACTAAATTAAAAATCTGTGTAAGGTAAGTGGGTGGAAATCCACCACAACATAATCAAGCGTCCAAATCACCTTGCTTTGTTTATTCACTAAAGAGAATAAAGCTTAAAATATGTAGACCACAAACTCAAGTATGAAAGAACTATCATTTCTGAAATTTTTCTTAAAAGATTTATTTGAGAGAGAGAGAGAGAGAGACCATGAGCACACAAGAGGGAGAGAGGCAATGGGAGAGGAAGAAGCAAGTTCACCACTATGCAAGGAGCTACATCTCAGAACCCTGGGATCAGGGGCACCTGGGTGGTTCATTTGGTTAAGCGTCTGCCTTCGGCTCAGGTCATGATCCCGGGGTCCTGGGATTGAGCCCCACATTGGGATCCCTGCTCAGTTGGAAGCCTGCTTCTCCCTCTCCCACTCCCTATGCTTGTGTTCCCTCTCTCGCTATCTCTTTATCTATCAAATAAATAAAATCTTTAAAAAAAAAAAAGAACCTTGGGATCATGACCTGAGCCAAAGGCAGACGCTTAACCAACTGAGCCACTCAGGCTTCCCATTTCTGAAATATTTTAATTATTAGTATTAATAAAATCTGTAGGACATCTTCCTCACTAAGTAAAATAGAATAAATTGAACTGCCAAATACGTTTCGGGGAGGAACTTTAGTATTCTCTTGAGAACTAAGATATTAGAGAACCAAATAAAAGAGGATTTAGCAACCATTAAGTGCAATTCCCTGTTTTCATGTGTAAGAAAATAGATATTTAAAAAAAGTGGAGTGAAGGGAGCCAATGGGAGAAGTCAGAACTAGAACTCAGCTCTTCTGACCCCACATCCATTTGTTTTTCCACTATCTCAAAGTTTTGGAAGTAATATTTACAGATCTGTTGGGGCAGAATGGATTATCCCAACATCATGTTTGATTTACAAATGAGCAAGGAGCCCAACACAGGACTTGATCCCCAAGACAATAAAGTCATGAATTTACAAAATTGGTATGAAAATAAAGATAATGGTGCTAAACCTTAAAAAAAAACACAGAAGTACAATCAATGAGAAAACAGGCATCTATCAAATCAAAGAATTATAGACATGAAGACTAGCATGTATTTACACATTTAAAAAATTCAAACATCTGAAAAAATCTGACATTTTAAAAAGTTTTCATAAATACCTCAGTGTGCTTTTCATTATTGTGAAACTACTTAAACCCTAAAATTGTTAGCCAATAAATTGTCAAGAATAGCAGACTAAAATATATATAGACTATACACTACCATAATACACAAAAGTAGTTAACTTCTCTAACACTTAGGAGACAGGCCCAAATGGCCTCTAGTCCTATCAAACTATAGGACTCCAACGATTTTAACTACCTTGAATTCACTGATCAGTGTATCCCACTATTTATATGACAACTCCACCTGAATTTTCTGTAAACACCTCACACACTTCTTTCCTCCGAAACTTCCCTTTCCTTGTTGCTATTCCAGAGTACAGCATCCACACTGAACCACTCAGGAACTGCTCTAAGCCTGTGTCCCCTTACCACATACTCACCCAGTCTTGTCCAAATCCCTGTCCTCTCCAAGCCCAACTCAACTACCTTGGTTCAAAAGCCTTTTATCAATTCTCCCCAGTACTTAAAACAACTTCCTAAATGTTCTCCCTGCATCCAGATTCTTCTAATTTAGTTAACCAAGACTATGATTTGACAACATCTCTGCCCCAATTAAACAATTCAGAAAGCTCCTGGGAGTCTACACGATGAAGTCTAAACTCTTCTTCGGCACTCTACCCTGACAGGTGCATCCTTGCACCTTTACTATGTTCCCCCATTGGCCCCCACGCTCATACACTAAGAGCTCACATGCCATACTTCTCTTCTCAAGCACACACACTCTCTTCCATGTGTCTCTGCAGAAGCTACCTGAAACAAGTAACTCTAAGCTGCAGTATTTGCTCATCTGCAAAATGGGGATAAAAATACTACTTACCTAAGAGGTTTGTCATCAGGATGAAATGAGATTTTTGCAATGTGCCTGGTATGTTAAAACAGGTATTCCTGCTGGGATGCTTTTTCTAGTCTCCTTTCTGTGAGACCTTCTGGGATTTTCCCAAGCAGAACTGGCCGTCCCCCATTCCATGCCTGTTGCATGTGTAATCCTATATAGGGAAGGTGGATTTATTTGTCCATCTTTCCCATTAGCCTATGAGTACCCAGAGGGTGACTGTTAAGACACAATTAAGAAAGTAAGGATCTGAAGTCTGATTGTCACCCTACCTTTTACCAGTGGGTGGCCCTCAAGGAGTTCCTTAACTTCTTTAGCCTTAGATGCTGAGAAGGTTAAACAACAGGCTTAACGGTTATGTATCCGTGTGTAATAAGCGCTCAACAAAGTTAACTATAACAACAAAATAGGAGGCACACATAAATACTTGCTAGTTTTGATAGTTGTACAGTATGGGTTGTATCCTATTTACCATCCATGTTCATTTCATAAACAATTTTCAATGGAAAAAATGTTTATCTTAGGGATAAGCACTATGCTTTAGTAAACCTAAAGATGTTTCATTACCTATTAGTGAAAAGCATCACCATTTCTAGAAAGATATTAATCATCCAAAAGAGGACACTAACTGCACAGATTTCTCAAATTTAAGCTATATATTCAGCATTCTAATAGTATTCTACTTGGGGGGAAAATGCTTTATTTCTAAAAAACTGATGTAGGTTTGAATATAGCTCTATCCCAGGGACTGAAAGTTCCTTCTAGGGAGGGTCTAAACTGGGTGCTTCTTGTGTGCTCTAGGGACTTAAAAATATTTTCAGGTCGGGGCGCTTGGGTGGCTCAGTGGGTTAAAGCCTCTGCCTTCAGCTCAGGTCATGATCTCAAGGTCCTGGGATTGAGCCCCGCATCGGGCTCTCTTGTTCAGCAGGGAGCCTGCTTCCCCCCTCTCTCTGCCTGACTCTCTGCCTGCTTGTGATCTCTGTCAGAAAAGTAAATAAAATCTTAAAAAAAAAAAAAAAAAATTTTCAGGTCTTAGGATTGTCAAGTCACCCTTTCTACCCACATCTGAAATGTTATCAATTCTCTTCATATTGCAGAGAATCATGCCTGGGGAGTATACATCATGGGATGGTTTTGGAAGCTTACAGACTCAAAACAATGCTGTTTGTATGTGATACCAGTGCTGTTAAAAGTTCTTGTTAAGATGATGAATATAATTTATTCCTTCTCATGGATGTGACTAGAAAGGACTATGTTTTCCATCTTTTTTTTTTTTAAAGATTTTATTTATTTTACAGAGAGAAATTCAGCTAGAGAGGGAACACAAGCAGAGGGAGTGGTAGCGGGAGAAGCAGGCTTCTTGCTGAGCAAGGAGCCCGATGTGGGACTCGATCCCAGGACCCTGGGATCATGACCTGAGCTGAAGGCAGACGCTTAACAACTGAGCCACCCAGGCGCCCCTATGTTTTCCATCTTAGGAAATACAGTGTTTGTACAAGTATTTGAATTGGTATAAAGTTGTGGGATTTTTAACTTACGAGGAATGTGAATAGATTCTACCTTTTAGTTTTCCATGTGTGTTTTAAGAAAATTACAAATTTTGATGGTGAAATATACTTAGAGAAACATACATAACCATGAAAATAAAGACAACTTATTGATTGTATGATATATTGTACTGTATTCTCATTGATGATGATTTCAGATTAAAAAAATGCACAAAGTTCCTTCTATATACACAAATTAGTCCCCACATGCTGCTGGTGTCAGATACTCAGAAGGCTCAGAAAAAAATGAGAAATTAAACATAAATGACAAAATAGCTACCATCTATTGAGTATCTGTGACATGCTAGGCATATATGAGAAATCTCATTAATCCTGGTAACAAACCTCTTAGGTAAGTAATATTTTTATCTCCATTGTACAGATGGGCAAATACTTCAGCTTAGAGGGTAAAGTTGTTTCAAATACTGAGGAGAGGTACTGGAACAAACTCAAATTCTCTCAGAATCCTGGGCTCAATGGATTCACTAGACTGCCTTTCCTTAAACCCACAATTTACCTCATAGATAAACACAAATTTGACTACGGAATAGCCTCAAAGCTTAAAGAATTCAGATCTGAAACTAATGAAATGTACTCTTCTAAAGAATGAAAATATACTCTTACATGGAAACGTGATACAGTTTTTCCTCCTACAGTTAGGGCTGCCCTTTTTCCATTATGGTTTTCCTTTGGCGTATATTTTAGAACGTGACAGTCTTGTACCTAAGGAAACAAATATTAAAAAAAAAAACAAACTAAGTATGTGCTAAGATACACTTTAACATATCATACCAGCCACACTGAAGCCATAGGACAATTAGGGATTCCCCAAAGCTAATTACCTCATCATTCCTCTAACACCAACCACAATCTTAAAATACAAAAGTAATCTTTTAAAAAAATGTCAAGTACAGACAGAGCATACAGACAACACATATAGAAAAGTGCCTAAAACATATATACACAACAGAATGAGTACTTATGAAGAAAATATGCATTTACCACTACCCATGTCAAGAAGCAGAATCTACAAAGCCTCTGTCTCTTCTTAGTAATCCTCCCCCCCTTGTTTTTTTACCCCTAGAGCAGTGGTTCTCTAAGTGTGGTCCTCAAGCAAGCAGCATCAACAGCACCTAGGAACCTAGTGAAAATGCTGGTCCTCACACCCCAGCCCAGAACAACTGATTCAGAATCTGCTTGTTTTATAAACCTTCTAGGTGATTAAAGCTCGCTAAAGTTTGAGAAGCACTGCCCTAGAAATAAATACTATTCTTAACACATGGTAATCACTTACTTTTCCTTATAGTCGTTACCTTTGAAAACATGTAGTTTATATTGTTGCCTGCCTTAGACTTTGTATAAACAGAATCAGATTGTACTTTTTCATGTCTTGCTTCTTTTGCTTGTTTATATTACTATTTCATCCACATGCTGTGTGTAACTCTCTTCTGTTCATTTTCATTGCTATCCAGCATTCTATTACATGAATACCATGACTTATTCATCCATTCTGCTATTGGACATTTGGGTTATTTCCAGTTTTGGAGTATTAAGAACCACACTGCTATAAACATTGTTGTAAAGTAATAAAGTTCAAGTTCTCTATTAACACTCAGGAGTGGAACTGCTAGACTACAAGATTCACCTATCTCAACTTTACCACATAATTATCCTAAATTGTTTTCTGAAGTGGTTGTACCAATGTACAATTCCACCAGTCATTCCTGAAAGCTCCCTAAGTTCCTTAGAGTTTTAGGAACTATAATCTTCTCTTTGATCAGAGTCAATAAAAACATCAGACTTGTAGGCCTCCTGGGCCTAGGTGCATGAGCTCTCATTTTAATCACCAACATCTGTCTAATGACTTGTCTAAGACTAGGCCCCAAAGATGAAGTCAGGTGTCCAAACTGATTTGGGGAATGATGGGTCTCCTAACTCTCTCAGTAATTTCTCTAATAATAATCATAAAGACAACAGCAGCCAATGTATACTGGACATTTAACAGTGTTTTAAGTGCTTGATGTTTATTACCTTGTGCAACCTTCCAAAAACCTTTGAGGTAGGTAATAATTATTTCTTTTACCAAATACAATTATATCTTTTGCAGAGGAGGCAGAATGTTCCAGGGAACATAGGTAGGAAGTGGCAGAAACAAGATCTAAAGTCAGATATTCTGGTCTCAGGAACCACATTCTTAACCATTAGAGTTTGTCTTATCTCAGAGAACAAAATGCTGCTTCTCCAGATAAGAATGTTACATTATAAGTTAGCAAAAAGATCAAAATTTTAATTTCGAGCTGAAAGAATGAAAATAAGATGGGACTGAGACTTTTTTCCAATTATGAATTCAACTGGTACACCTGTAAGAAGCTAGGTTACAATCTTTTTTTTTTATTCATGGTTGTAGTTAACCTTATGTCAGTATCAAGAAGGCCACCCCTCAGGCAAGAGTGAAACATTCACTGAAACAGAAGTGAAGTTCTTTAATAGTATTTATGCTTGACATTATCCTATCCTTCATCACAAAGTCACAATGTTTCAGAATACAATTAGGTTTGCACAAATAGATCTTGGCACACATAACAGATCTGTTGCACCCTCTGTTTCTTTCTCACCTGAAGTAATGTAACCGCATGCTTTTGACCATCTTTGGTCCATAAAGGCATCATACCCAGCTTCAGTGCAATAAGGCCTACTCTAGAGGAACCTGGTAATTAAAAGCAAATCAGTGTTATTACAAACTTTTTCAACATTCGCCAACATGAAGTAACAGTATTTCCTACACCGTGGTTTCAAATATGAGCAACAGATAGTAAGAAACATGCTAACATATTCACAAGAATAAAACACTTCTGTTCTTAGAAACGTAAGAGACTTCAACCATGGCTGGGTAACATACTGTTACTTAATAATCTCTGTATAATGAATAAATATAAGAAACTGTACTAAATAAAGAAAACCAGTAAAGTAAGATAGTCTGGATTTAAAATAATGGCATTAAGAGAGGACATGATAAATCCATCATTTCACTTTGCTTTTCTAGTAATCAATTCATATCTAACTCATTAACTAGAAAACATCTATTCAAATTATAAGAACTTAGCTGGTGTTAAAGGATGACACAAATGGTCAAGTTGCTAAAATATGTCAGCCTCCACCACGCCACTTAGATTTCTTGCCTGAGTTAGTAAAGCTGCTCCACTAAGAACTTTTTTTTTAAGATTTTATTTATTTGTGTGTGAGAGAGAGAGAGACCAAGACCTGCGCACGCACAAGCAGGGGGATCAGCAGGCAGGAGGAGTGGCAGGCAGGGGGAGAAGCAGTCTTCCTGCAGAGCATGGAGCCTTATATGGCACTCGTTTCCAGGACAGAGATCATAACCTGAGCTGAAGGCAGATGCTCAACCAACTGAGCCACCCAGGCGTCCCTAGAACTTCTGATCACTATATAATTCAACTGTCACAATAAGCCCCAACCAAAGACCACACTCTCAACAGGACAGGTCTTACTCTTGGTATGGCTACACATGGGTTTAGGACTCTACTAGGTATAAGGAGCTGATTCTAGGGTTATGCTTGGCAGACCTGGAGTGCTAGAACATTCCAACTGAAAATATCTGTATGACATAGTGTAGTTTAGATCCTATTCCTCCAGCTTTTCTTCCCTATTTATTTATTTATTTTATTTATTTATTTGACAGAGAGAGAGAGAGAGATCACAGATAGGCAGAGAGGCAAGCAGAGAGAGGGGGAGAAGCAGGCTCCCTGCCGAGCAGAGAGCCCGATGCGGGGCTCAATCCCAGGACCTTGAGATCATGACCTGAGCCGAAGGCAGAGGCTTTAACCCACTGAGCCACCCAGGCACCCCTCTTCCCTATTTATTTTACGTATATATATATGTTTTTTATGTGAAGGAAACATGAAAACATATGCAGAACAATTTTCCATTCACATACAAAATAGCTTCTTCAGGAAGTCTTCATTGTCATCAGACATTTACTAATAGTAGACCAGCATGTTAGAAATAACTTTGCAAACCAAACCACAATGAAACAGACACACCTAAGATACGGAAAGTAAATTCTAGAGATTATAAATTCATCAAGCGGTCACTATGATTTTGAATGCTCCAGCCATACAGAAACTAGGAAATAAGAAACCATCAAAGGTAAAGTAACTACCTGGTTCCCAGGGATGTAGAGGCCATGCTTCATCTTTCAAAGGACAAAGTTTACTTGCTAACTGGGCTTTATTTTCATCAGAGACCAACTGCTTAACAAACGGGACACTTTCTTCAGAGAGATGCTCATCCCACCAAGTACCACTCTTGCCATGGAGACTTCTAACCAAAAGCCAGACGTCCGTTCTGTAAAAATAAAAATTAGAAAAGAAATCAAAATATAAAAAGTTCTCCCCATTTAATGTGGGGAAAGGAGGTCACGTGAGTTGGAAAGTGTAGTCTGGGCCTTAGGAAAGGATTTGGAATCTGTGCAAGTTTTTTTTCTCTGATATTCCTTATGATAAAAACGGGTTTTACACTTTAACTGTTAATGATTACCCTAGAGTAAAAGGTCTTCATCTTCTCCTCTGGGATAAACCAAGTTCTAACAGAGCTGACCTACGGAGACACAGGAGAAGCCACTGACCCATCGTATGTGTACTTTAATAGTTCACATCCAATGGAGGTGGCAGAATGTGGGACGTTGATCTCTCATAAGCTCACCTCTTCCCAGCAATGACAAGGCCTAGGCTCATTAAGATCCATAAAAGACATGATCTCTGAGCACGGAAACACACCAGGGAAGACCTTGTATCAGGAAGGAGGTGTGTAATTCTTGCACGAAGGCTAAGAAAAGAAGTAAGGCTTTCTGTCGCCTATCCACCTTTCCTAGTCAGGTGCATCCAGGTAAGAATCCCAGTTTTACACTAATTAGTTGAGTGACCTTGGGTAAGTTACTTCCCCAAGCTTTCATTTTATCTGCAAACTGCAATCATGACAGTACGGGATAATGACAGTGTCTGAAACGAATACCAATAGCAATTCTATTTCGTGAGGCTACACGAGCTAAGGCGCCTAATGTACCCAAGAAAGCAATCAGTACACAGAAAACGCCCACTAATTGGAAGATATTATTGCCGCTGGTAATACTACCAGTCGCTGGCTCATAAACAAAAACAAAAAAAATTAAAAACAAAAAAAATCACCCCTTCACTCCTTTACTGGGCACTTCCTTGGAGTACCGCTCCTCACTCCTCTGTGCCTGCAGCGTGGTACAGAGCCCCTTCCTCCTCTACCCAGGGCAGACCCCTCCGCACTGGGTCACGACACTGCTCCAGGTCTGTGCTTTGCAGGGACCACATCCCCACACCCTGTCTCTAGCCCACCCACCTGTTTGCCGAGCCCCGGGCAGCACCCAGGCCGCCTGCGCTGAAGCCCAGCACCTGGGCGCCGGCCTGAGCCAGCAGCCTCCAACCAGGCATGGAGTGGCCGGGGAGGGCTTGCCCCACTCCTCTTCCCGGTGCCCCGCGCTCTGCTTTCAAGGCGTCCCCACGCTGCAACCGCGAGCCTGCCACGAGCCTCCCGGGAACGTTCCACCGGGTGTCTGCCGCGGCCCTCAGTGATCGGAAGAGAGTCCCGGCACCACTTCCGGTCCGTTTCCCAATGCATTCCGGGCACCAGGGTCATCCTTGGAACTAGAGTTCCGCCTCCGGATAGTCCTACCTTGGATCCCGGTTAGGGTAGGGCGGGCAGGGACTGAGTGAGTTGTCTCTCCAGGGGTTGAAAAAAGGGGTTGTTTGGAGTTAAAACTTTGCCAGAATGAGGTGAACTAGAGACAGGCTCCTTAAGGAAGCGAAATCGCTTCTAACTATGAGCTGTGGGGCAGCTTATTGTACTAAGCAAACCTTGATATTGTTAAACTGGTTTATGTTGAAAACAGCCCCGAAAGGAAATTGTTATTTTTGTATTATAAATGAGGGAACAGAGACTCGGAATTTTGGTGCTGGTCCAAAGTAGTACATCTGGCAGATGGACATAGCTGGCACTGAAACCCGGCCGGCATGTATTTACAGAATATGGCCAAGGTGATGATGTGTGGCTTGCAGGGCTAGATCCAGAGCATTGCTACTTCTGTCTTGAAGTCTGTCTTGATCTCTTGGATTGCTCCCTATGAGGAGAGACTTAGTGGTCATGTCCTGCAGACACTCGAACAGCCCTGTAGAGAGGCTCCTTTCCAGCCAGAAGTGAGCCACCTAGAAGTGGATTCTCCAGTACCAGGCAACCGTTCAGATGACTGCATCTCAGGAAAGACCTTGAGCCTGAACTGCCCAGCCAAGGAGCTCACAGGTTCCTGACCGGAAGAAATTGCCAAAGAGAATAAATGATGACTCTTATTTTGACTAAGTTTTAGGGTGATTTGTGATGCAGCAGTGAGTAGCTAATATACCTTCTAGACAAATAAACCCCTTTCCTGCATTCCAGACCCAGACTAATCAGCATGTGTGTACCTTGGGGTCTCCTTCTACTTCTCCAAAAGTCCATTTCCTTATTTGTTTATAGAAATGTGGAAAAAAACTTAAGAATTTAGTTATTTCAACAGTCTTTTTTGTTGTTGTTGTTGTTGTTAGTGATCTGGCTAGCCTGACTTAAAATCTCCAGGCGATGGTCAATTCCTGGTTACCACTTGAAATTCAGTAGGCTCAAAATCTTTGCTTTGTTTGTTCTTCCATTCAACCAGTTGCTATTGTGGTTACCTTAGACACTTCCAAATAATATTTTGGGCCTTAGAGGAAAAATTACATCTCTCAATTCTAGGCAGGCTACCCAGCTTCCCAGTTACATAAGAAAGACTCTTCATTGAACAAGCATACCTTGAGGCATGCTACATGTAAAAAGTTAGAGGAAAAAAGACTTTCCTATCACTGCCAACTAGCATTTCTTGTGTATATGGTACGTGCTCAGTGTTGTGGAAATCCATCAAAGACCACCAGGAGCACACCTGATCTCATAAAGGTTAAGCTTAATTAGCTTGTGACAACAAGAGAAGGCATACACATGACGTTGTCTCTATGAGTTGGGAGGGACTTAACCGGTGATTTTAAGTTGGCATCAGGGAAGCTGGGACTTATTCTGGAATGCTCTCAAGAAGCAAGGACAGTTCAGTTCAGCTATTGGGCATCTCAAAAATTTTGTTCTGGAGGCAAGAAGAACAAACTGAGACTCGGGATGATGTTAGTATGAAGGCAGAACTCACTTAGAAGAAGGAATTGTTAGTTACTTTGTAACAGTGGTGTGGCCTCTGGTATGGTCTATTAGAAATCTTGTGTTGATGTTCCAGTATAAACACTGTAGTCTGATTACTAACAGAATTCATCTTCACTCTTTCAGTTTATTTTCCCACTTAATCTTTATAACAACCCTATATGCTAATACTATAATTACCACCATTTTACAGTCAAGAAAAAAATCTCAGAGAGATTACATAACTTAAATAAGGTCACTCAATTAGTAAGTGGT
>CM053603.1:72847505-72882529 GCA_028646535.1 Procyon lotor
GTTAAGAGTAGATTCGCTTCTGAATTTCTAAAACCATGTCCAACAAAAGAGAATCATCACAGAATATCTCTTCTACACGTTTCTGCCTTTAGGGTCTTTAGTTAGTTCTTATAATATTTGTGATATGTCCTGTGTGGTTGGCTTATTGCAGACTAATTAATTATTCATCATTGGTTAATTTACATTTTATATTCATTTATGCTGTCTCTTAGTTCACAACATGCCTTGTATTTGAAATTAGAAATTTTCGAGGTGAGTTTAGATTTTCCATTAAATTACCCTTGGCTTTCTTCCATTTTTCTAAAAGTTGTAAGAATTTAGCATGTTCTAAAATCAAGAGAGATGTTATGAAGGTGATCTGAGCACTGGATGGAGGAATAGATAAGATGAGCTTTAAGAAGCTTTGAACTTTGAAATTCCATTGCTAGCTGAACAGAAAAACTTAAAAGGCCATATTACAAAATCCACAGATACTCATTCGGTAAGATGATGAATTCTGTTTCAGTGTCCTCCAGTAAGGCCAAGTTAAAATGTTCGACTTTGATATAATGTTTTTAAAAACATAATTTTTATTTATAGGTTCTTAAGTCAGCCCAGAGATGTTAGGGATCCAAGAGAGGAACATACTGGAAAGTCTAAAGAGAGAGAGAGAAGACAGAGGAGGAGTAAGAATAGGAGGAGGAGAAGGAGGAAAAAGAGGAGTGTGGCCATGTAGTGATCTGGGTTTGAAGTTTCTCAGCATTCTTCCCTCCTCTGTTGTATTCAGAATGGTTCTGAAACTTAATGTAATTAAAATTCTTTGATGACTGAACAGAAGTGTTAGCTATAAGCAGTGGAGCATCATATGCCGGGGGACCAAATGCTTTCAACCAAAGGCAGCTTTCTTTCTCCTGATGCCAATGTAGTTCTGATGGCTGGTGTGTGGTTCTAGACCAGTGAATATTCTTTTTACCTGGAACCATGGCCAGGGTGTCTCCTCTGAGCCCAGAAGATACAGAACCTTGAGAAATTCCTGGAGATTGAGTTCATTTGGGATTTGATTATTCTTGGAAGGAGTCCCAGAAGAATGAGAAAGAACTAACGCATCACTCTTGCTGAGTGGCAGGCACTGTTCTAAGTGCTTTACATATGTCCCTACCCATCTATCATGTAGGTATTATATTCGCATCCTCATTTGCAGATGTGGAAATTGAGGCACAGAGAAAACCAGCAGCTCACCCAAGATCACAGACCTCAAGTTGATTAAGTAAGTGGGAGTTTTAGGAGTTGAGCCCAGACAACATGATCCCAGAGTCCAAGGGTCTAACTGCCCTGTTGTACTGCCTGTTTCCCAAGAAGAGAAAGCTGTACGGCATGATATCAGAACACTGAACTTGGCATTCAGAGGTTGCCCCAGACAAACAAGAGCTGGGGATGCTCATGTTCAGTCTGCATCTTTAGAGATTTGATCAGCCTGGATCAAAATCAGTTGGGCTCAGGAGGAAGCAATGAGGCCAAACTGAGATACTTACCCATTGATCACGTATGACTTTCTTGTCAGGAAAGAAGCAGGAGGCTCTGTGATGTCCTAGATCAGTGCCTTTCAAACATCAAAGTACTTAAAAATTACCTGGGGAGACTGATTTCATAGGTTGGAGGTGGGGCCTGAGAGTCTGCATTTCTAACAAGCTCAAGGTCATGTAGCTGCCAGTAAGCAGACCAACTCCGAGTAGCAGAAAAAAATTCTGAGACTTGAGATCCAACCTCAGCTCTAAACTAAACTAGCAGTGTGACCCTGAGTAAGTCACTTCCCTCTCTGTTTCTTCCTCTGTGAGGTGGTAGAGGAGCAGAGTTTGTTTGGCTGAGGCTCCCTCCAGGCTTTTTAAGTGAAATTCTTTGTAGGAGACAGATGATGTTCCCCAAAGTTATCCACATCTGAATCCCTGGAACCTGTGAATGTGTTCTGTTATATGGCAAACAGGATTTTGTAGATGTGATTAGGGTTAAGGGCCTCAAGATGTAGAAATGATCCTGGGTTATCTAGGTGGGTCCTAAATATAGTCACACAAGTCTCTCAATTTCAATTCGGGGAACCTTCCTGGCTGCGAGAATAAAATAATGTAAGACAGATGTAATGTGGAAAGGCTACAGCCTGCCTCTGCTGTTTTGGAAGATGGAGAAAGGAGTCCACAAGGCAAGGAATGTGAGTGGCCTCTAGAAGGTAGAAAAGGCAGGGAGTGGGTGCTCCCATCCACAAGTGAATCCTTGCCAACACCTTCAAGTTAGCTCAGTAACACCTATGTTGGACTTCTGACCTCTAAAACTGTAAGATGATAAATTTGTGTTATTTTGTGCCACTATGTTTGTGGTAATTTTTTACAGCAGCGATAGAAAACAAATATAAACCTTTAAGCCCAAAGTCCTAAATGCTGATAATTCACGGAATAAACAGACCTTGATTTTGGACCATTTTGAGATGTGACAAAAAGATAAAAATCCCTGTTGTATTTTCAAACTTACTTTTGAGTCCGAGAAAGAGAATTTTTGGCAAGAAGCCCCAGATCCATTGCCAATTGCATTATTTTGTACATACATATGTAAGGAATACTTATTAAACATCAACTATGAAATGTATAGTGCTTGGCACATAGTAGGTGCTCAGCAAATATTGGTTGAATGATCAAATGAATTTGAATCACACTGCACTAAATGCAGGGGGTAATAAACTAATAATGATAATATCTGCTCTTCAGGGGGCATTTTACATGCCAAACACCGGGCTCAGAATACATACCATCGAGATTGCTCCTGACAATAATGGTAGATGCGGTCGCCATTTTACACAGGTGATTGTATATGACACTACTCAGAGGGTAGGTAACTTGCCTAATTACTTAGTAAGTGGTCCAGCTGAAAGTCAAAACTTAGGTCTTGTTGACTCCAACATCTCCAGTCGCTCTACTCTTTAGCTTCTAATTCAAACAAGCGAGACAGAATAAGCTCCGTCCTTGAGAAGCTGACGGCGCAGCAGGGAAGGCAGCGGAGGGCAGGAGCCAAATGGTAAGTGCTCAAGTGAAGGTATATGGACAAAGTTCCCCAGGGGGGCTAACTTTGTGCCCTAGGACAAAGTTCCTAGGGGAGCTAATATCTGAATTACTCCTTGAGGGGAGAATAAGAGTGCTCAGGGACAGAGTACCTTCCAAGTAAAGGGAACATGGCTCCAGCTACTATTGCTGGGAAATAAACCAGCTCAATGTGTTTGGCATAGAACAACCACCCTTATATTATTTGTGAGGCTTCTGTTGGTTAGGAGTTCAGAAAGGGCACCAAGGAGATGGCTTGTTTCTGCTTCCTGGTGTTTGGGAGCTCAGCTGGGATGACTCAAAGGCTGGAGGTGATGTCAGCTGAGGGATTGAAGTCATTTGAAGGCTCATTTATTCCATGTCTGGTGCTCAATGCTGCCATCAGTGAGAGCCTCAACTAGGCTGTTCTCCGGAACATCTCTATATGGTCTTTCCATGGGACTGCTTGGGCTTCCTCACAGCATGGTGGCTGGATTCCAAGACCAAGCATCTCAAGAGAACCAGATGTAAGCTGTGCCACCTTTTATGACCTATCCTCATAAAGGACATGGTATTACTTCACTTCAGATACAAGTTGGCTCAGACTCAGGGGGAAAGAACATACACCCACCCCTCAGTGTGAACATGGCACAATCGCCCCGTAAGAAGAGCAGGAGGGATGGGAGACATCGGGACAGCCGTCTTTAGAAAATATAATCTGCCACAATCACCCTGTGTATTTCCACGTAAAAGGAAGGAAGGCATCTAGGTAGTCGCGGGGATTGACCATGGCTGACACATTTACCGTGACAGATTTACCCTATAAAAAAGTTCCATAGTATGTCTGGCTGGTTTACAGGAGAGAAAATAAGACTTATTCCAAATTTTCCTTTGCTCCCTAGTATGGCTTCTGGGTAAGTGCCTGGTATATCCTCTGCTCAGAGAGACAAAGGCCAGGCTTGTAGGACTGTGTGTCCCCAAGAGGACTTGAATATCACGCGCGTGAACAACATGCTGTGGAGCATAAGGAGAGACTGACCATCCAACAGGGTGGGCCATGGACCCCGAGGGCTCTTCCAGCTGAGCCTGTGCCTCCTGGTGGCAAGGACTGGGCATCAAGGTCCGTCCAAGAGGAGGAGCGGCAAACTGCGAGGGGCAGAGAGGGCAAAGCCAGACTTGCTCTGGAGTCAGGAAGGGACAGTGGTTCCTCTATCCGTGGTATTTAGACTCCAACCAGGCCTGACTGGGTCGTCATGGCAACTCGCCTGTCTGCCCGGCTGAGCTGAGACAGGATTCCCTTAGTAACCGAGGAGCCCGGGAGATGATGCTTAAAATAATCTTTTATGCCCAGGCAGAAATGCCTTTGCAGTTTTATTAGCCACGAAGCATCACGGGGCACGGCTTTCACTCCCACTTTATTTCAAAATGGAAAAAAAATGCCTTTTTAAAGCAGGAATTTCCAACCCAGGGCCAAATGCTGTCTTCACTCCAGGGAGCACACATCCCGCTGCAAGCGATGAGCGTCACCGCTGAGTTTCTGAGAGGAGCTGCCGATCACTATTATATAAATTACCTTCAAATAGACCAGGCGATCTCTGGCTGAAATCACCGGGCTCCATCTAATCTCTTTTCTATTTCCTATTGAAGTCTCACCCAGTTTCTCAGGAGGGCAAATAGTTATGCTTAGCAAGACTTGAACGCGTGGGCCATTTAGCCTGACAGCCCTTACCTCTGACACCCTCCCGGCTCATATCACCTCTTCGATTTTCCCTCATCTGCAAGGTCTGCTTTCCACCTGCCTCCTCCATGACAATCCCCGTGTAATGGCAGCTCTGGCTGTGAATTCTCCTCTCTTAGCACTGCCCATAGGTGCACATGTTCTTACAAGGTCCTATTCTCTTTATTGTAAGTAGTGAGAAGCCTCAAGTTTAGAACCCGAGTCTTTGTGACAAGACTGCAAACTCTTTAAAGGTAGGGTAGTACCTAGTTCTTTAGCTCTCCCAGAAACCCTACATTTATAATAAGACCTCCAGAAATAGTTGGAAGTTTTAGTGGTGATCATTGCAAAACTTTGTGGCTATGCCAAAGGCCACTGAAGTGTACACTTTGAAAGGGAGAATTCTCTGGGTTGTGAATTATTCCTCATTAACAAGAAAACTGAAACTCGCAGAGTCTGGGTGGCTTGGTGGGTTAAAGCCTCTGCCTTCGGCTCAGGTCATGATCCCAGCGTCCTGGGATCGAGCCCTGCATCGAGCTCTCTGCTCAGCGGGAAGCCTGCTTCTCCCTCTCCCTCTCCCACTCCCCCTGCTTGTGTTCCCTCTCTGTCTGTGTCTCCTTCTATCATATAAATAAATAAAATTTTAAAAAAACCTGCAGAGATGTAACATGGACAAGAATATGGTTATACTATTTAAAGACACCATTGTCATCATCGGGAACCAGGGCTCCTTTCTGAACAAGGTGTTCATGCCAAGCCCACTCTTCTCTCTTCCTTCCATCTCCTTCCATCCCTTTCTTTCTCTTTGGAATTCACAATCCCCAGTCCAGGAGCACTACAGAGAATGCCAGATGTGGGTCTGCAAACTTTGCTTTAAAGGAAGACAGGCTCCTTGAAGGGAGTTGGTCACGATGGGAACAGTCATATGTTTGAAAGAACATGTGATCTCCAGAAAGGAAACCACTGTTATACCATAATAGTAGTAATACTAGAAATGAAAATGCTCATGACACATTTAATTGTTAGGCCATTTATATAGTGTCTGGTGTGATGCTAAATGTTTTGCAAATATTATTTCATTTAATCCCCAGAGTACTCTCTGAGGAAAGTACTGTGGCCAGAGAGGTTAGGTAAATTGCCCAAAACCACATATCTAGTAAACATCCCTAACAAAGCCATGGTCCTGTTTCTGTCTGGATTAGAATCCAGGTCTCCCAATTCCCATTGTATTTTTCCAATCTACATGATGCTGGGCCTTTGGTTCGCTGTTTTGGATGAGTGAAAGGAGAAGTTATTTGTCAAATGTCTCCTTGCTTAAGTTGTGGCCAGCAGGAGAGGGGAAAAATGATCTTTAAAGCGAAATATCAACAGATTGGAAGTGTCTAATGCAAAATGTCATTTTGAGTGTGCAAGTTGTTCTGCAAAAGGGAGTGTGGGACTTGGTCAGGCTACCAAATAGAATATATTAGAAATAGATTCCTGGGGGAGTTGATTTTGTCACCTAAACTTGGTGCTTTCTCCCAGGGGCACAGGGAAGGTCCCAGTACTGGGCAGTAGGGAGGCTTCAAGCAGAGTAGTTGCTGGTCATGACGGATGCTCTCTTGGACTCAAAAGCAGAAGGGCTTTTCCCAAGGAGAAAAAAGCCAACCTATAGGACAAGGAGACTTTCTCCCTCAAAGTTCCCTCAGTTTCCCCCTGCCTCCAACTTCCAGCAAATTTAGAGAACACTTTCATCACCATTTCCTTCTTGCTTCTAAAAATGTGCAAGAGGTTTGATCCTAATCTCTCCATTGCTCCATGCGTATAAATCTGAGTAGTCTTATTCCTAGTCCTGAAATGGAAAATGCAGTGGCTCATCATATAATGAGTGTCAAAGCGCAATAGTAAGAAGTGGTTAGATATAGAATAGCAGGAAGGAACACAGTGGTTTCCCCAGAGGTGGAGGAGAGGTGAGCACTATAATTGCCTGTCCTTTTGCCCTTTCCCTGCAGAGGCAACTCAAAAGATTTTATCCAGTCTATGAACAAATGATCCGAATCTCCTGTTTCTTTTCCATCTCATGTAATAAGAGAAGTAGAGGCTGGAGTACATTCCATGTTCCAAATCTTATGTTCCATCTGCTATTTGTGTGCTAAATCCTACAGGGAAATCAAAGATGAACCTGTTCTCCAAGGTCCTAAGGCAGAATACTTACAGTAAAATATTAATTGGTAAGTAATATCATATTAATCTAGATACCTGTCATCCCTACAAGAGTTCAGCGACTGGAAGGCGTCAGAGAGGCAGGTTGTCTTTGTGGCTGGTAGGAACAGAAAAGAATAGCCAGGCAGCACTGTCTCCTCTTCCCGCTGCCCTGCCATCTTCCTGTCTGTCCAAGGTCAAGCTACATTAGAAATCTTTGGTTGCAAGCAACAGAAATCCCACTTCAACTGGATTAAGTGAAAAGGGAATTTATGGGTTTTGGCGGCTGAAAATTCCAGCAACAAGGCGGGATCCAGAGGCAGACGGACGTCATCAAGTGGGTATCTTACTCTGTTATTTTACCTCTGAAAATTTCCTCTGTTTTGGCCTCATTCCCACGTGGTGGGAGGATGGCTTCCTGCCCATGCAGCTTCCTGTCCTCGCAGTGTAGCCACATCAAAGGAAAGTTACCCTCTGCTGAGAGCTCCAGCAAGTCCTGGGTTTGGATTTTTTCACCTGGCTCGGGTCTCATGTTTATCCTTGAGCCAGTCACTGTGACGAGGACCATTCAATGCTGCAGGGTTTTGCATTTTTTTTTTTAGCCTACCTTAATTATTATTATTTTTATGCTTTTGTCTTCTAGGCTACACAACTTGCTTGGTATGCTGTAAATAATGACTTAGAGACCACTTTCTGTGCACCATCCATTGAGCCCGACATTTTAAAGATATTCTCTCTCTAAGTCCTAATAAGAACTCTAAGAGGTAGAGGGTATCGCTTCCATTTACAAGTGAGGAATCTGAGCTTCAGGGATGGTAACTCAATTTAATATTCTCTGGGAAAACTTTCTGCCTGACACGAAAGCTCTCACTCATAACCATCATGATTCTGCCTTCTTTAGGAGGGTCGGGCCAGCTTGGTAACTCTCCTTGCTAGAATGGATAAATGTGCATCCTAGGATAAACTGAGATCTGCAGAATGGCAGCTCAGCTAAGCATGTTCTGATCCTGTGGATATTAAATAAAGAGACATAGACGGAATGTGGTGGTAATTTTGGGGCTGTGGCTATGGTTAATGATATTTTTAGCCACTTTCAATTCATTTGATTCCTATTAAACTCTAAATGAATTAGTTTCAATTATGAAATTATTTTCTCAGCCTAATCGTCTCTCTGGGTGTACATATTTTTAATATCCCACACGCCGGTCCACCTGGGTTTGACATTTGGTGCTCTGATTGCTTTCCTTGATGCAAGGATTTCAATCCCAGTGGACCCCAGCTTGTTGCCAAGGATTTACCTTTGGATTGTAATGAATGCAGGAGGTCCTTCTTAGCGTTTTACTTGGAAAAATCATTTGATACGTGAGAGAGAAGAAAAGATCTTCCTTTTGAAAAATCCCATGCCTTTTAATCATCTGCGAAAGAACATCCTTTCTTAGAAATCTCACCCTGGCCTTCAGGACGGGAGCAATACAGGGGAAATTGTGTCTGTTCATTTTAGAGTGAGCCTGCCAACCTTGGGTTCTGCTTTCAATTTTACAAAAGTGAAAGTTAATGAATATATGTACATTTATGCATAAAGGGAAAAGGCACTCCATAGATGATGAGAAATCAGTGTATGTTTAAAGCTATTTTTTTTCTTTTGGAAATTCTTGGGTGAGACTAGAGACATTATTCATCATGCCAGAACTTGAAGCTGTATTTACTTTCTGGAGAGAAGTATTTTTGTGTTCTGTCAACAAGGCTGCAGTTTTTGGATCCTCTTATGCTCCCAGGAATTAGAAACACAGACAGGAGTAGAATGGCAACCTGGTGCTCCTTTGTGAATCCACACTGGGCTTTCATTTTATTTTATTTTATTTTATTTTATTTATTTTATTTTAAAGATTTTATTTATTTGACAGCGAGAAAGAGATCATAAGTAGGCAGAGAGGCAGGCAGAGAGAGAGGGGGAAGCAGGTTCCCTGCTGAGCAGAGAGCCCGATGTGGGGCTCCATCCCAGGACCCTGAGATCATGACCCGAGCTGAAGGCAGAGGCTTTAACCCACTGAGCCACTCAGGTGCCCCGACACTGGGCTTTTAAAATAGAAACTGCTGTAAGTTTAATCAAATAGAAAATGCATACAAAACCTCAGTGTTCTTGGGTAAACTTCAGAGTTAGATTACTCACCCTGAAGAACCAAAAAGGTCAGGGTCCCAAGCCAGGGTTACAAATCCCAACATTTCTTTGTGGGGCTCTGAGTAACTGCAAAGGCAGACGACCTTTTGAAGCCACAATACGAAGAAGGCTTAGATGTATTCTGACACCGAAGAAGAAAGGAGAATAGGATTGTGGGGATAAATGTGTGTATGGTTGCTGAATATGAAATTTCTGTAAATATTTAATGAAGGGTTTCTTTTCCTCCAAAGAATTGTTAAATTAATGATGCATTTTATAATCCATGAGTTCTCAGGCATCCAGTTTTAAGTGTATCTTCTTTGCCTTAAAATTTCCTTCGTTCCGTTCAAGTATTCAAGAAAGTTTCTGTGAAGTAACTGGTGTGTGTTCTTGGCTTGACTTCAGGGCGCTCAGCGTGGGAACTGTGTCTGTGCCAGTGTGTGTGGGGAGCAGGGGGTGAAGTATGATTTAAAGAAATATTCAGCAGCCCAGAGATGTGTTAATAAGATTCGAGTGGCAGGAGGTGATTAGCAGAAGGACCCGGAGCAGGGTCCAAAGTGAGAAGTGAGGCTGGGTCTAGGATGGCAGCGTGGTGAGGGGCTGGACTGCCTTCTCATCAAGTCAGCTGGGGTATTAGAACTTTTGTTTTTTGTTTTGTTTTTGTTTTGCTTTAAATTGAGGTGAAATGCACATAACATAATGTGTACGACAGAAAATCATCCATTCTAGACTGGACAATTGAGGGATGTTCATGCATTCACACTGCCGGGGCACCACCGTCTGGAAGACATTTGCATCGCCCTGTTCTATTGGGGGTTTTAGTGAGAGGCTGGAGAGGCCTGGAAGACATCTGGATTATGTAACTGCATTACGTACACCTTAAGGCACTGGCTGCATTGTCTTGTGCAGTAAGATTGTTGTCCTCAGTGGTGTTTGCCTGAAAATCTCTGTGTTAAACTGAGGATTTTGGTGTAATGGAAGTTAACGCACCGGAATCTGATTTGTGCTCGAGGACCGCAGCGAGTTTCTAGCATACATCTCGTTCCCTCCCATTAGAATGTACCCTCCTGGGGCGCCTGGGTGGCTCAGTCGTTAAGCGTCTGCCTTCGGCTCAGGTCATGATCCCGGGGTCCTGGGATCGAGCCCCACATCGGGCTCCCTGCTCGGCAGGAAGCCTGCTTCTCCCGCTACCATTCCCTCTGCTTGTGTTCCCTCTCTCACTGTGTTTCTCTCTGTCAAATAAATAAAAATAGAATGTACCCTCCTTTCCTGGTTTATCCCTGCACGCTCTCGCCGCGAATTGAGCGCCCATAATAGGACCCAGGAGTACAAAGGTCGGTGAGACCGGGCTCTTCTCCGTGGGAGAGACTCAGCTCGAGTTGGAAAGAGGTTCTGATGGAGGCATGTATGGGAGAAAGGAGGGAAGGGGCAGGAAGAATACTTGGGCCAAATCTGTGGGCCTCTGACCAGAGCTGGTGCCTGAGCTGAGACTCAAAGATGAGTAGAAGTCAACTGAATGAAGGGATGGCAGGGGACACTTCGACAAATGCAGTGAGAAGAGGTCACCAGATCACGGTGTGAGGCGGGGTGGCCAGAGGTAGGCAAGGATGGGACAGTGGAAGGCAGATGCCTGCTGTGTTCATAGAAGGGAAAACTGAGAGCTGAGAGATTATCCAATTCTTAAAGTAGCAAAGATTGGACTTGGCTCCACCTATCCTGGCTTGAGAACACGGGGTATTTCCACGGAACCCTGCTCAGGAGGAGGGCGCGGAGTGTAGAGATACTTAGAAAGTAGAATTGTTTAGGACTAATTTGAAGGTCTGATTCATGTGTGGGTTAGAGCGGAGGATGACGTTGCAAATGGCTGGTGGGTTTTCTGTTTCTTTTCACACGCGTCCCTACCTCTCTCCCTCTATTCTTCTACTTCCAGTATCGAAGAGCATCTTCATGAGGAAGTCTTTAGATATAATAGGTCTTAAATGCTAAGGCACGTAAAATATGTGCAATGAGATTCCAAAGTACTAGAATCAGAAGGCAGCCATAGGTCGCTAGCAGAGCGGACCGACACCATGTATTATTTTTCCTCCTGCTTCTTTCTAGCCTGAGCCCCGCCAACCCCCACCCGCTCCTCAGCCTCACCCCCAACTAGTGCAGGGCTGGTATTTAGAAAGTGCTGGAAAGACTGAAAAAGGGAGATATTAAAACATATTTAGAATGAGCTCTCCGGGGCCAAGATTTGGAATCAGCAGGTATTTTTACCACCGCTCCTTGACCTCCTCTATATTCTCCTTCTGTCCCCGTGGGCAGCCCTTTTACAGTTCTTAAGCACACCACATTTCCTTTCAGAATCCTCTGGCAATATCCTGCATTCTCTCTGTGGCAGGCACAATGGCCTCTAAAACATGTCCAACTCCTAATCCCTGGAACCTGTAAACATTTTCTATTTCATGACCCGAGGGGCTTTGCAGATGCAGCTAAAGGTACAGGTCAGTCAGGATAGTGACTCTTGGGTTACCTGGGTGGTCCAGTCTAATCACATGGACCCTTAAAAGCATAGAACTTTCTCTGACTGGAGTCCAAGGGATGCCACAGAAGTCAGAGAGATTCAGTGTTTGAAAGGTACTTGACCCATTGGTGCCGGAGAGGCCATATGGAAAGCATGGGAGGGATGTGGAAAGTCTCTAGAAGTCAAGACCACTCCCCTTCCCCCAACTGATGGCCAGTAAGGAAATGGGATCTCAGTTCTACAATGGCACCCAACCTCCTGAATACAGCTGGGAACAGATTCTTTCCCAGAGCATTCAATAAGGAATGCAATCCTGTGGACATCTTGAGTTCAGCTTTATGAGGCCTAAGCAAAGGACCTAGCTATCTTCCTGGACTTGTGACCTACAGAATCTGTGGGATAATAAACATGGATGATTTTAAATCACTAAAAATAAAATAAAATAAAAAAATAAAATAAAATAAATCACCAAGCTCATGGTAATTCGTAACGCAGAAATAGCAAACAAATATACTCTTTGTCAAGTGGTCTAGAGCAAGCAGTTCTCAAAGTGTGGTTCCTGAAGGTCCTTGAGACCCTTCCAAGGAGTCTGGGAGGTCAAAAAGATTTTTATAATAACGCTGAGATGTGATATTTCACATATATGCCTTTTTCACAAAAAGATGTGCCTTTTTCACTAGTCTGATATTTGCACCAATGGTACAAAAGCATTGGTGGGCAAATTATTGGAATCTTAGCTCTCATCAAGAAGGTGGTACCACACTTGACCAGCGGTCATTTTATTTGTCACTGTCACACCCTCGCAGGAAAGAACGTGCAGTTTCATTTAAGGATATTCTTGATGGAGCAGAAAAATTAGTAGTCTTATTACATCTTGACCCTTGAGTCCATGTCTTCTTCATATGTGGGGTGACAAAAGACAAAGTGTGCATGTGAAACAGCTATGACGGTTCAGCCAAAGGTGGTTGCCTCAAACAAAGGCACGTGTGCTTCGTGTTGTGACCTGAACTGGCTGCTTTTTTTTTTTTTTTTTTTTCACAGAACACCATTTTTTCCTTGGGAGCGGGGGGAGAAAAGACTGGTATAAACTAGAGTTACTCAGATGTGGGTATTTGGGAGATCCTTTCTTGAAAATGAATGAAATGCATCTGTCACTTCAACAAAAACAACTGACAGTATTTGCTGCCAGTGAAAACATTTGAGCTTTCTAGCAAAAGATTAGAATTTTGGAAAATCCGAATCTGCCACTATAATTTGACAGATTCTCAATACTTTGTCTGATGAGACAGGCAGAGATAAAATACAGCAAAAGCATGTGAGTTTTTTGATATTGCAAAATAAACTATGTAAGCATCAAGAACATCTAAATAAGTGAGTGGATCAATATTTCCCAAGTGACTAGTGCACGGTGTTAGGAAGTCAGGCGTGGGTAAAAATGTTAAAAATGCCAGGAACGGTTTATTGATATGATTTCGTACCCACATTGCAACTAACCTTTAAGAAATGTGTTGAGATTTGGTGCAGTCAAAAGAATTAACATGATTATCTGAGAAGCCTGAAAATACTCTTCCCCTTACCAACCACATAGCCATGCAAGTCTAGATTTTCCTTGTTGTGCCTCCACCAAAACATCATTTCACAACAGGGCGAATACAGAAGGGGAGCTGACTTTTATTAAGCAAGACATGCAATGCTGCTTGCCTCACTATTTTTGGTTGTGAAAATTTATTATTTATTCACTCGTTCATTTTTTGTAATCTGTACACCCAGTGTGAGGCTTGAACTCACGACCCTGAGATCAAGAGTTGCATGCTCTTCTGACAGAGCCAGCCGGAGTTTTTTTTACTCTATTTTATTTTGAAATATAGTTTTTTAAAATAAAAATATTGTATTTATGTTAGTGTATAAACACTATTTATTTGCTTGCTATTGTTATGGAAATGCATTAATAAATATTTTGAATATAGCAATTATCGATAGATATAAACCACAGAAATAAAATCTCTTTGGGGTCCCCCGGAATTTTGGAGTATATGTTATCTACTGAGGCCCCGTGGAGGGCAGACCACACATGGCCATAACTCAGTGATTCTGTATTTGCCCTCCAAGCCAATGTAAGCCCAGAGGTATTTTTCCTTTGACTCCTACAGTTTGGCCCTCGTAACATTTAAAACAATTGTTGGATCCTGAATGAAGTTACCATATTTCCAAATTGCGAGGTTTTATGTGAAATACCACATTTTCCAATTCTCTTGGGAAACTAATGGGCTAGTTACATAGGGTCCACACTTGTGCAAGGGCTCCCCACCCCCAGCCAGATCCTCTTCGGGGTACATGCTTTCCAGTTTCCCTCCATCTTCACCGCACTCTACTCTTTATGTCCTTTGTTTAAACCTGTTCCTCCTCAGTCGCTTGCACGGCTCGCTCAGCTCCTGGGAGCACTTGTGTTTGTCACATCAGATCCACACGGTCTCCTTGGGGGCAGGAAGTTGGGAAGACGCGGTTGAATCCCGGGTTTCCTCCACTGCTCCCAGGGGGATGTTAGTCACATCACAACAGGCCAAGAGCCCACATCAAGAAGTCGAGATCACCAGATGAGACAGAAATTTCTGAAATGGAGGCAAAAGTCATGTTTTAAGCCTCATTCTCTCTAATGTCCTAATTATCTACTGCTTAATGTGGCAAGTAGATAGATATAGTGTCTAGAGGGCAGCTGAAGTTGGGATTAGGAAATGGGCTCAGGAGCCAGGCTCTGTCTTTTGATAGCTGTGTGACCTCAGGTTAGTTACCTAACCTCTCTAGGTCTGTTTTCTCATCTGCAAAATGAGATCGATAACATCATCTACCTCACAGGGCTGGTGGGAGAATTAAATGAGATAGTATACAGCAAGCACTTGGAACAGTACCCGGCACCAGTAAGCCCTCAATAATTGTTAGCTACTATTTTTATTATTCTTTTGAGCAGGGCTTCAGTCTGGCTATGAAAAGGGAAGGAAGCTGCCAGAACGTTCTGGCCAGGCAAACTAGACTCTGTCCTTGTCACTCTTATCTCACAGATCCCAGGAATCCTGATATGAATGTAACAGATCCCAACAGATAATTAAGAATGACATAGTGCGTCATTTCAATCGACAGCCATAGCCACTTAATTCGCCTGTTAAATCGATAATAGATTTGAGATCAATCATGAGGCATTTTAATAAGTTCATTCATTCATTCATTCATTCATTTGATTAGTCATCTCTGTATTCACTAAATATCTATTGAATGCTTACTACGTTCCAGGCACATCAACATGGAAGCTCGTATCGTGGTTTAGGATTAGAAACCACCATTAGATAATTCCATACAATAGGGCCTGCGTAGTTTAATTCCTTGTTTGTTAAAAACAATATCCTTTTGTTTCTATGGGACTGTGAAAGAACTAGTCCTAATCTAAGGGCATGTCATCTGCATGAAATAAACCACTGTTAGTGAATTGCTTTGAAAAGAGAAACAAGACTATAACTCAGAAAAAATTCTGTAAGTACCCAATTTATTCATAAAACAATACAGTTTAAATATTTATGATTTTTTTTCAGTCGTACATTTTTTTAAACCGTCATTCCCAAAATGTTGTGCATTTGGCTGACATGTATTTGCAAGGTTAGGATCTATAATTATAACACTGGAAATCATACAAGGCATGTGATTTGCTTATAAATACTTCCTCCCGCAACAAACAACAAACACATCTATTTTGCCTTGTGATTTACTTCCCTATCTGACCAAAAATAAGTTCCTCCTTGTGCCTTTTATACCTGCAAAACACTTGTTCATTTCTCCTTGAGAACATTTCACAAGTGAAACATTCTTTCTTCTGGTGCAAGACTGGTCAGTTCATTTGGAAACAAAACACCTCCGTGCAAAACAATGATCCTGGGCATTTCTGCTGATAGAACTCTCTCTCAGGAGTGATAAAATGAGGCAACAATACGCCCCACCCTGAGCTTAAAGGTCAACTTGGCTGGCCGGGTTTCTGGGGAGCCATACCGCATGGCCATTTGCCATGGACGAGTTTCCATGGTTGTGGTCCCACCAAAGACTCTTTGACGCCATTCCTCGGGATTGACATAAAAACAGAACCATTCCCTTTGGGGCTGTGTGATGTCTCCTTTGAGAAGGCAGAGGCTGGCGAGGAGGCACATTCTCTAGTCCGTTTAAGGAAGAGGTGTGACTATAAAGCAGTGGGACTGATGTGGGGTATGCAGCTTCTGGAATCAGTCTCACTGCTTTCTAGTCCCACCTCGGAGACAGGAGGGACTGTGCTACTGGCAGGGGAGAAGTGCCCTTCTCGAGCAGACTAGGTGCTTCCCCATGTCAGATGGTCTCTGGGACCACACCCTAGAGTCTAGAACCTCAGAACCCGTAAATGTGGACTACAATGGTATCACCTGGGACCTTGTTAGAGATGCAGAATTTGGGGCCCACGCACACCTGTTGCACCACAGTCCAATTTATAACAAGATCCCCAGGTAATCTGGGTGCACAGTAAAGTCTGAGAGGTGCTGGGCTAGGTGCCCCAGACCCACTTCTAGAAGACTATGTCTAGGTGGGTAAAACTCTTCTTCAATAAAGAGACCATTCTAAGCAGGGAGGGATTATAGATAACAATTGCAAAAACAGTGTGGGTTGTTTTTTTTTTTTATTTTAAACATGCAAAATACAGTCCATGCATCTGCCATTTTGAAAAGTCTCTCATCCTGTAGCAGATAAAACCAAATTATATTTTGGCTATCGACGTTCCATAAATGTGTCAAAATGCTTTACAGTGTAAAGATAATAAGAAATTTAGCAAAATTTCAACAAACCTGTATAAAAAACGGATACAGATAACATTTTATTTTCAAGGCGACATGCTGTAATGTAAAGGGTAAGTTATAATTATTTGTGTTTCTTTGTAAAAAGTCTTTAACAATACAAGAGCTTAACAGATCCAGGCCTCAGGGCTACACATGCAAAAAAAATTGTCAGTTAAAAATCACCAAAACGTGCTATTTTTTTAAATGTGTATGTGTGTGTGTCTTCTTAAGTACAGGAGTAGTAGAAGTATTAAATATTAGCAGGAATAGTATTTCAGAACTCTGTAAAAGTATGTGGAGTTCACGGTGCTAGTGTCCTGGAAGATTCATACATTTCTGACGAACATTTTGGCTTAATCCCTTTGCCATTGTAATAGTCCACGACTTGATTTGGGACTTCAGCCAATACGCTCTTTGCCAGGGCAGCTGGAGATGCCTGGAGGGAAGAAGAAATCACCGTGACTGGCACCTGGCCCAAGGAATCTGACTCAGAATCAGCCTAAAAGACTGCAGTCTTGCTCCGAGCAGCTAAACTCTCTCTTTCATTCATTCATTCATTCATTCATTCATTCATTCATTCATTCAGAATTTGTTGAGCGTCTACTCCAACCAAGAGCTGTTAGACTGTTGGAAAACGAACCTTTTATTTCCTAGTTATATTTTCCTATGCTTGTCTCAAAATATAAAACTATTCACATCTGAAGATGGGTAAAAGTCGGAGGGCAGAATGAATTTTGAGTTTTGTTTCCAATTTGCATTCAATTCCAGGCACTGTACTAGGGTTTACGGGTTTGTGGTTCTTTGCCGTTAAGGGAGTTTTCATCATGAGAGGGGAGCCAAGTGTGGCCAAAATGAACACGTCCGTGAGACTGAACACAATACATGCTACAGACCAGCCACATCACTTCACCCGGGAGCTCAACAGAAATATACAATGCTAGACCCATCTTAGAGTTATTGAATCATAATCTGCATTTTAACTTGGGGGATTCCTATGCATACTGAAATCTGAGAAGTCCTGCTCTAGAGTTACAAAAACCCTGGGGCCAGAGCATAGAAAATGAAAAGATGAGGTCATCTTAGAGGAAATCACCGCAGGCTTCCAAGGGGAGGTGGTGTTTCAGCTGGGCTGTTTAAAATGTAGAGAAGGGGAATGACATTTGATCATTCTAGGTATAGTGAGTCATCTGATGGGGCTAAAGAAAGTGTGTGTGTGTGTGTGTGTGTGTGTGTGTTGGGGATGTAGGATTTTGGGGGTATTCAATTGGAAAATAAGCTTGTGGCCAGGTGATGTGGGGTGTTGAATACCACTAATTAATGTAGCCTTTATTCCATCAGCATTATGATCCCACTGCATGATTTGGGGCAGAGGACTGTGGAGGCTGGTCTTCTGCGTGGAGTCTGGAGTTAGGCAGAGTGGGATCTGACTTTTGGTTCTGGCCTTCGGTACTAACTTTCCAATCCCTGGGCAAGGAAAATGGTCTGAGCCTCATTATTAGCTATTATTGAAGTTGAAAGCTTGAAGCAGAGGGACCAGTTAATGAGTGTGGGAGATTCCTCGGCAAAGGAAAGAAAGGGCTAAGACGAAATGCCCAATGACCTGGTTTCTTGCTCTTTCCTTCCTTATGTGGGTTGCCATTCAGCCATTCGACTTGGCTAAGCTCCAGTGTTCTTAGAGACAAAATAGCAAATAGGGATTGATTTTATCTCACACAGCTTTTAGGAGGCTCTAAAGAGAGACATATATCTTAAAAATAATCTGAAAACATGGTGAGGAGTTTTTCTAAAGTGACCCCTCACATTTTAAAGATGTCCTAGCATGTTGGGCACTCGGCATCCATGAATGCTGTTTTAGTTTATAAATGTCTGCTCAGGATTGTGGGTTAGAGCATGGTCTGTATGTGCACTGAGGTAGCAATGAAAGTCATTCCCACCATTTTCTCTCTGGCCACACCTCACTCATATAAAGGCTAGAAAGCCAAATACTTAATTTCCCAGCCTTCCTTGCACCTAAGGATGGCCATATGACACGTTTTCTTTCTTTCTTTCTTTCTTTTTTAAATTTTAAATTTAAGAAGGCCCAACGCTCAACACGGGGCTTGAACTCATGAGGCCAAGAGTCACTTGCTCTACTGACAGAGCCAGTAAGCACCCCAATGTGACCCAATTTCATCCTTTGAGACATAAGGATGTTTCTTAGAAAGCTTTTCTTTCTTGGCTAGAGGGGACAGACATAGCTGGTTCTGTTTCTCCTTCCTCTTTTTTTTTCCCTTGGACTAGAATGTAACTCCTGGAGCTACAGCAACTGTTTTATCATCATGAGCAAACAGCAAGGGGAATCACTAAGGGCTCGCCCTGATACTATCAAATCACTCATAAAAAGGTGCGGGCAGCTACCAGTCCCTAGCTTCTAGCTATATAAGAACAATATATTTGTCTTTATACAATCTAGGGTTTCTCAATTTTGTTACTGTTGCCATTTGGGGCCAGATAATTCTTTGGGTGGGGAACTGTCCTGAGCATTGTAGGATGTTTCCCAGCACCCCTGGCCTCTACCCACTACATGCAAACAGCACCCCAGAGCTGTCACCGTCAGAGATGTCTCCAGATGTTGCCAAAGTTGTTCCTGGTTAAAGACCACTTGTGCAGGGACACCTTAGTGGCTCAGTCGGTTAAGTGTCTGCCTTTGGCTCAAGTCATGTTGCCAGGGTCCTGGGATTGAGCCCAGCATCGGGGAGTCTGCTTCTCCCTCTGCCTGCTGCTCTGCCTACTTGTGTTCTCTCTCTCCCTCTCTCTCTGTGTCAAATAAATAAATGAATGAATAAATAAATAAATAATAAATAAAATCTTAAAAAAAACCAAGAACCACTTGTGCAATCCACTGTAAAATGGATTTACTGTTACGTGAAACCAACGATACCCCTCAACAGTGCTGTCAAACAGAACTTGGTCCGGTGATGGGAATATTCTATATCTGCCCTGTCCAATACACGATTATTGAGCCCTGAAAAACTGAATATTAAATTTTCTTTCATTTTAGTTAATTTAAATGTAAATAGCCTCATCTAGCTACTTGTCAGTGTATTTAGACAGCACTGTTTAAATGACTCTCCTACTCCTTTGCATACCTGTGTTGTGGGTCTGGTGAGCAATGGGGGAGTGGGTGGGTGCATTACCTGGCTGGGAAAAGGCCAAAAAATGTGAAAGCAGCTGGTATTAGCAGCTGTATTTATTAGCCACCTTCGAGGACCAGGTGCTGTGCTAAGCTTTATATAGGCATCACCTTTACTCTTCTAATGTGTGTGTCATTTGCCTCGTTTTACAGATGAAAGTCTGTTGCACAGAAAGGTTAAATAACTTGCCCGGGGCCACACAGCTCAGAGTCTGTGCCCTGCCCGCTTCAAAGCTTTGAGTTATCCTGCAAAAGGAGGCAATTCATGAGTTACTGGCTTATTGGAAAGGATGTTAGCTCACCTTCCATATTATTTACTGTCTATTGAATGCAGAGTAGATAAGTTTGGATGATATGGTTTTCAAACCCTAAGCTGAAGTCCATAAAGATAAGGGGCGTGACATGCTCCTGGGGTTGCATTTGTCACCCACGGAGCAGCTGGAGACCGTGCGGCAGACACAGGGGAGCCGGACCCCACTCCCTTGCCCTGGATAGGGTGCTTCCCTTGTCACTGAGGCCCCCCCAGCTCCCTGTCCACCAACAGTCTGTCCTTCCTCTCAGCAGCTCGAGCCTCGAGGCTCTCCTCACAGCTGCTCTTCCCTGCTCTCAAGCCCTGTGGCAACACTGGAGCCCCTTTCAACGTCCCACACCTTGCTGAGCGTGGGGGTTTTCTGCTGACACCCATGTCCCAACCAGGTAAGTCTCCAGGGCATCCCTTGAGGCCTGGACCCATGGCTTTATCATCTCGCTGCGCTCCCAGGCTAGCACATCCTGCACGCACGGCAGGTGCTCCGGGAGTGTTTGAGGAAGAGGAGAAGGCTAGGGGAGAGGCAGGAACATGTGCGGCTCTGTGGCATTGCTGTAGCTCACAGGTGTGTGTGTGCGTGCGTGTGTGCGTGTGTGTGTGTGTGTGCATGCATGCAGGGACAGAAGGACGGTGGCTTGGGGAAGTGCGTGAAGTACATGAAGCTGATAGGGAGGGAGCTCTTGACCCCTCTTCACTCATGGAGAGTTATGGGTGGTGGTCGGTGATGTGGCCACTTCTGTCTGTCTGGGACGAAGTGGGGTAGGACATGGAAGTCTGGAAGAACAACCCCCTCTCCCCACCTTGGGAGTAAGTCCTTTTACTGATGAGCACAAACTGCGGCAAATTTACCCATTCTAGCCCATCCCTCCCCATAGCGGATACCCCTCCTTGCTGTCTACCTGCAGACAGCCCGAGGGCTTGGTGAGCCTGTTTTATTTAGCCAGCGGTTTCATTTGGAAACATCTCCCTCAGGCAAATTCAAGGGCGGCTCTGGTAGCACAGCTAAGCCCCTCACCCTCGCTATTGCCCTGTGCTTGCTGGGGGCTTGGGTGTTCCTCGGAACTCCCTTTGCATTCAACACTGTAGCCGGGGATTGATTTCAGGCTCCTCTAATGACTCATGACACACAGTCCTTAGAAGGAGAATCACAATTGTGCGGCAGTACCGTTAGGAGCAATACCTTATTGCTTGGGGAGCCCTGACATGTTCAGGGATCTCTCTAAGCAATCCTGGCAGGCCAGCAGATGTAGGGTTCACTGGAGGCTGCTGGGCTCATTATTTATGTGAATGTTTGCTTTAGAGCATGTCCCAAGAAGGTGGCAAACAACAGTTTATGAAAAGCATATGCCAAAGGCTCTGACGCTGGCACTGGGACTTCTCGATAATCAACAATGATCCAGCCATCTTTCCACTAGCTTTACTCAGAGTAGCTGGGGTCCCGGCTTGAGCCCAAACTGCAATTTAGATATTTCTGGACATATCTGATAAAATAGCTAGGAGAGTGAAAGGGATTCTTTTGAATGAGGGCTCTTGGCTTGAGGAGAAAGGCTTTTCCAAAAAATGAACGGATGGCACACTGTCCCTTCCTCACCCTGACCCTAAATAAGTGACTTTAGGCCTGAGCTCAAGGGGCTGGAGAGGAAGCGAAGGACATTTGCAGCAGGGATCCTGGAGGTGTAGGGACGCAGACTTTGCCGCATTAATGGTCTAGGTGACAGAGGGGTCTCTAGGATGGAAAGGAGGGGATGCTTGTCATTTTCCAGGGGACTGCAGGGTCTCTTCAGGGCACCGAGAGTTCCGGAGATTCCCTCCTGCTGGGGCAGCTCCAGTTCAGTTACCGCTACTGACCATAATCAGCTACTTTATACCCTCCCTTGAACTAGCTTTGCCAACTTTCTGGTTCCCTCATTAATGAGTTAAAAAAGTCTTTGATGCTGCCTATGGTGTATTTTCAGAGGATTTAGGTTACTATCATTTCAAGAATATACTTTTCCAAGGCAAACACAGGCTTCTCTCAGGATACATGGCTTGACAAACAGAAGCCACGCTGAAGTTCAGCTTTGCTACTTCAGCCAGGCCCCCTTGGGCAGCGAGCAACCTGGCCAACAGTACATGACAGCCCTGCATGCACTAGGGAGCCTAAATGACATGGAGGAGGGCGAGCGCCAGTGAAACGCTGGCTGCCACTGCTGGCGTGACTCCTCAGCTATTACTTGAGTTACACATCTTTCTCCAAAGAGTGAAGCTCTACATATCCTGGGTGTGAGACAGCCTGGCCCCGGGGCAGGGATAGCTGGCATCACTTCACCCCAAACACTGGCAGGAAACCGTGGGAGCGAGCTTGCTTTGGTTCTGCTCTCCCACGGGAAGCCCCAGAGGTATGCGTACGTGTTTGAAGTTCCTGAAGGGCACGAACTGGACGATGTCTCGAAGGACAGGCTCTCCCTTGGGTGACCTCAGAATGCCGTCGTCCCCATCCAGCATCTGCATGTCACTGAAGTCCGCGTTGCCCACGCCGACGATGATGACTGACATGGGGAGGTGGGAGGCATGGACAATGGCCTCCCGGGTGTCGGCCATGTCCGTGATGACACCATCGGTGAGGATCAGCAGGATGAAGTATTGCTGGGATTGACCGGTGGCCAGGCGAGCATGGGGACGGGGAGGTGGGGGAGACAAGGACAACACCAGTTATGTACCGGGGCAGCTTCCGTATGTACTGACCACAGCGCGAGTGCTGACAGTCTTTAATGAGTCCAGTGTTGGCAGCCCTGAAGACTTCAGGCTATGATGAATGGAGCTTCAGTGCAGGCAGAGAAATTGCATGGTAATTCTAAGAATCACCTGAGTGACAATTACATGGCACAGTGTGGTGGGCAGAACAGCAGAGGGGAGTCAGGACGGGCTGCCCTCAAAGCCTCCACTCTCTGAGCTCCTGAGAAAACTTACCTCCTCTGGGTTTATGCCTCTTCATCTCCCGAGGAGTGGGACTAGACCATTCATCCCGTCTTCTTTGGCTGGGGGAATTTTCAGAGCCCACAGCTGCACTGCCCAATACAATAGCCACTAGCTCCATGGGTCTACTGAGCCCTTAAAATGTGGCTAGAGTAACAGAGGCACAGAAATTTGAATTTTATTTCATTTTAATGAATTTAAATTTAACCTTCAAAATGAAGACTTGATTCAGTTATTGGAAACCTTTCAAATACGTTTGGAACAACTCAGGTATGTGACTAGTTTCTCAACTATTAATACATAAAACCTAAATAAAGATCAAGTATTTGCAGGGATAATTTAGTATCCAAATTCAGATGATGTAAGTATAAAATACACATGGATTTTGAAGACTGAGTACAAAGGAAAGAATGTAAAATATTTTATTGATAATTTTTTATATGGAAGGCATATTAAGATGAGAATATTTTGGTTATATTGGGTTAGAGAAAATATACGATGAAAATGAATTCCCTTGATTCTTTTAACTTTTAAACATGTGGCTGCTAGAGAATTTAAAACTGAATATACAACTCCATTATATTTCCAGCAGACAGCACTAGCCTAAAACCTTGCTAGTGTAGGGTGTGGGTTCTGCCTCTTCCCCTGAAGGCCACACACCCGGGTCTGGTCTAGTATAAGTGTGCTTGTGGGTGCTGAGCTCCTGTGACTTCTTGCTCCAAGTCCCAACTCCCTGCCTGCAGCCTGGTTGGCCTTATTCCACCTGGATAGGCTCACAGGTGGCTCATCTGAGAGTGAGACTGGAGAAGACATTCTGTATCCATCAGCACAGGGAGGGCTCAGGATTTGCTCTGGGGTCTAGAGAAGGAAGGCTGTTGGAAGTCATCACTGTTGTTAGTTGTGAGTGGCATCGTGATGGCATCTACTGGGAGATGGAAGGGAAGCAGGGCACTGGGATGCCAGTTCATGCCAATCTAATGGAATTTTTGCAACATGCCCAACATCTGCAGTAAATGTGGGACTATTAAATCATTTCAAGTTGCTATATTTCAAAGAAGAAAGACTGGATGGGACGGCTACACTCTGAAAACACCTGGTTTTGAGAATCATACTTAAAAGCTTGCACACAAGCTGTTAGTGTTAAAGGTTCCTGCTTCTCTTGGAAAAATATGTGAAACAAAGTAACATCTCAAAAACGCACCTGGAGGGAACAGAAATTCACACTATAATGTGACAGTCATAGGTTCTAACTGCTTTCGATATACTTTAATGAAAAGACTAATTCTGTTCCATGTCCACTAGCTGCCCATCTCTAGTTCTAGCTGACCAACCAATTTTCAGATTCGTCTGAGTTATACATTTTCATCTATATCCATGCTCTGAGTCATATACAGTCACAAAAAAGATGGCCTGGGAGTTTGGAGGAAGGTTTCAGTAGGATGACCCGATAGCGCAGCTAGGGAGGTGCAGAGAAGGAGCAGAAGGAGGCAACTTGGTGGTTGGGGATAGAGGGAAGGAGTGTAGAATATACCAGAATCATAAACCACCCATTCAGGGTGCACTTTGGATGCCACACCTGGAGGGAGACCACTTCTGACCCATGAGCAGATGGGCCCTCGCGTGAGTCACACTTCTGCGTCCTCTTCCTCCTTTCTCCACATACCCTAACTCCCATTTGATCTGTTCTTTGTGGTCCAAGGCGATGGACCACCCCTACCTCCAGGAACAAAACACGTGACAGCCACACTATCAAACTCAAGAAACTTTGGAGTTGAAATGGCCTAGACACAGGGTTAGGAAAATATTTTCTGTAAAAGGATGATCATCAATATTTTTTGGCTTTGCAGGCCATAGTGATCTCTGTCCAACAACCTAACCTTGCTAGTGTAGTGTGAGAATAGCCATATTCATCACTTAATATGAACAGGTATGGCTGTGTTCTGATAAAACTTTATTGATTGACACTGAAGTTTTAATGTCATATGATTTCCATGTGGTATGAGATTATTCTTGTTCTTTGGATTTTTTTCCCAATCATTTAAAAATGTAAAAGTTGTTCTCAGCCTTACATTTTAGTTTCGCTAACCTCTAACCAAAATTTATAATTTTTTTCAATTATAATCAACAAATAGCTTTTTTTTTTAGAAAGGTTTTTTTTTTTTTTTAAAAGATTTTATTTATTTATTTGACAGAGAAAGAGAGAGAGATCACAAGTAGGCAGAGAGACAGGCAGAGAGAGGCGGGGGGGAAGCAGGCTCCCCTCAAGCCCCTCAGAGCCCCTGCGGGGTTTGATCCCAGGAGATCGTGACCTGAGCTGAAGGCAGAGGCTTAACCCACTGAGCCACCCAGGCGCCCCTAAATAAAATTAGTTTTAACTGTACTTGTGATTTAGTCACCAGTAGAAATCACAGGATATTTTCCTGTTACAGTAACTGCAAATATCTTACTATATCATTTATATCAACACTACTTAGAAATTACAGAATTATTAGACTAGTTACTGGTTCTCATAATTTAATGTTAATAAAAGAAGCATTTTATTGCTATATGTATCATGCTTCTTAGCCACATTTAAAGATATTTTGCTGAATGCATTTCAATATATGTGGTTTATTTATAATATATATTTTATTTTGTGCATTTAAAAGTATTTCTGAGAAGGGGTCCATGGGCTTCACCAGCTATTAATGGTGTTCATGGAACAAAAAAAGTCCAAAACCTTGGATCTGAAGAGATTGTCAGGATTCTAGAATCTGATTCTTCAAGGTTCAATATGCTGCAGACTGCTGGATTGCTATCTTGATGGAAATTTCCAATAAAGCGAGCAGTAGTAGTTTCTAAAGTCAGGCTAGAAAATGCTCACAGGTGAAATACTATATAGTCTTTGAATGAACGTGAGGTCCTGTTTAGATCAGGAGGGGATTTTTTGTTTTGTTTTGTTTTGTTTTTAATTTGTACACAAGTTCCACAAAAATTGAGAAAATCTGACAGCCATAGACTCTCTGCATAACCTGCCAAAGAGGTTCAAGGTTAGGACCCCCAAGGTTATTATCCTAAGCAATCAGTAATAACAAGAGTCCCTGGACCACACACTATTCAAAGAACAGGGAAAATCTCAGGGGGAAAAACATCGGTGTTTCTGGTCTATAGGGTGAATTATTTGGGGCCACGAGGATTAGCTGTTTCCTCCACCAATTCCTGACCTGTCTTTACAGAGCAGACTCACCTGACCTTGGGGGAAGGAGTCATGATCAAAAACTCATGCTGGCTTCTATCAGGCCAGAATCCAGACACATATAAGCCCATGTTCTCTTTTTATTCTTGTGGGTCCCAGTACTCCAGAAGGGTTGGGATCATTCAGTTTTCAAACTGAGCTCTGGGGAGCCCTGGGGATACCTTGGATGCTCTTGGGATAAAGGAGGTAAAGGAGGACAGCCCAGTTTGAACCCCATCCCTACTCCAGTTTTAGCAAGAAGAGCTATTTTCTTAAAATCTACTTTATGTGTTGGGTTTCTGAGCCAAGTTATCATTTGAAGAGCTTGAATTTGAAGTTCTGGTGATGAAAAAAGTAAAAAAAAAAAAAAAGAAAGAAATTGAAATACTGATCCTGTCTAACCCTTATTTCTAAATCTTGCATCTGTGAGGATTCAAATTTGCTCCACCGTCTCTGTGCGTTTGGCAAGATGGAGGTGCGATTGACTCTGAGAAGTATAATTTTCAGACAAATGTTGGGAAAGAAACTCTGGTATGGGAGGATGGAGACAGTGAGGGAGACTCCTTGCATTTTGAAGGAAAGGAAAGTAAGGGACAGTAGCTAAAGGGTGAAGTAATATCAAGGAAGAGATTTTAATTCAAATAGATATTATGGCTTGTTTTATTTGCTAATGGGAATGAGTCTTCAGTAGAAAGGAAAATAGATGATAAGGTGAAAAGGGGAACATAACTGCTGGGTCAATGTCCTTGGATAATTGAGAGGGGATATGCCCCAGTACACAAGAGGTTGAAATCAGATATGAGCCCTCTCATTACCGAAGGAGAAGGCAGAGGCTTTAACCCACTGAGCCACCCATGTGCCCCTGAAATAAAATCAGAGAAAATTTCAGGCATCAGTAATATCCTAATAAATCTGAAAAAAAAATTAAGAAGCTAGAAAAGAAATATATTGGTATCATTAAAAAATGGTATGTAGAAAAGTTATTATGGTAATATATTTAATTCTAAAATTTTAGGGGGGAAAAACAAATTTTGTTTGGCCTTGTTGCCTTGGTTTGCATTTTTCTTAAGAAAACCATGAACAGGGGTGCCTGGGTGGCACAGTCGTTGGGCGTCTGTCTGCCTTTGGCTCAGGTCATGATCCCAGGGTCCTGGGATCAAGCCCCACATCGGGCTCCCCGCTCAGTGGGAAGCCTGCTTCTCCCTCTCCCACTCCCCTTGCTTGTGTTCACTCTCTTGTTGTGTCTCTCTCTGTCAATTAAATAAATAAAATCTTAAAAAAAAAAAAAGAAAAGAAAACCATGAACAGAATGTGAAACAAATCTTTGCCATGGTGGGTTGTGCTGTTGCATTTGACCACAAGGGGACAGATTCATCCATTCTTTTACTTCCGTTCTGCTTTGCTTTCATCGGTAGTATGGGTACATTGGAAAGGAAGCTTATTTTTGAACAGTTCTCCCCCACAGCCCAGGAACATGAAGTTGGTATGACCCGTACTCTGGTGACCATAGTAGCTTCCATTGTTGAATGTCTTCTGTGTTCAGGTAATGCTGCAGACATTTGAGATGTGTCCTCTCTAAGCCTCACAATAACTCAGCAGACTTGGGTATGCTTATCTCCATTTTTCAGATGAGGAGACTGAGGATAAGGGAAGGGGAAAGCATTTGTCCAAACTCACACAGGTAGAAATGTTTGGATTTACTGTCAGAGTGGGATGGGCGCTATGGCCAATATCCAGGTAAATGCCCATTAGCAGGAGGACCAGCCCTCTCCTTACCGATGCCTCCTTGGTATTGGTTTCCTCTGATGCTGACTTGGCCACCTTCTGAATGATGGGGGCGATATTGGTAGGACCATAAAGCTGGAGCTTCGGAAGGCAGCTCTGATAGGCCTCCACAACTCCTTGAATTCCTAAGGTGAAATTAGCAAAGATCAATAGTTCAGTAGTCCCCTCAAATATAGGTATAATCAAACACACATAGAAATAAAGCATTCTGTTGCCCACAATAGTCCTTGTCAACATCACATTTATATCCTTAAGGTAAAAAAGGAAATATTACATCCCTGGTGCTGCCTACACTCCCACTGATAACATTCTCTTTAAAAGCTCAAGTCAAGGGAAGCCTGGGAGGCTCAGTGGGTTAAAGCCTCTGCCTTCGGCTCAGGTCAATATCTCAGGGTCCTGGGATCGAGCCCTGCATCGGGCTCTCTGCTTGGTGGGGAGCCTGCTTCCCCCTCTCTCTCTGCCTGCCTCTCTGCCTACTTGTGATCTCTCTCTGTCAAATAAATAAATAAAATCTTTAAAAAATAATAAAATAAAAGCTCAAGTCAAAAGCAACCGTTTCCACAAACTTTTCCCTAATGTCCCACTTTACACATATGATTTCATTAGATCCTCATAGCACAAAGAAATAGATGTTATACCCCTTTTATAGGTGAAGAAACCGAGGCTCAGAGAGGTTAAATGACCTGCCTCAGGTCACACAGCCAGGGAGCTGTAGTCCCAAGATTCAAGCCCAAGTCTTGTCTGGCTCTAAGGGCTGCGTTTTCAGCCATTAGGCAAGTCAGCTTTAATGTTTCTCTCATTTTCATACCACCTCCTGAGTCTCCTCTAAATATCACCCTGGGCCACCCATAGGAGTCACATATACATCGCTTCGTCATCATTATTTAATGGAAACAATGTTGAGGAATTTCTACCTGGAAATAATGCAACACCAACCAAAGCCTTTGAGAAGACTCTCTCTGGCACAAAACCATAAAGCTACTTGTTTGAAGTCATCTTTGCCAGCACACTGGAACTGTCAAATGCTTTCCATGTCTCCCCCCTCCTAATTCCTTCACAGAGAGGAAGTTGTGATAAATAAATGCCTAATGAAAACTTAGAAAGCAGAAGGAGGCATAGCTAATCACTGCCCATTGGGTAATTTTTCTCCTCCAAGTTTTTTTGGCCAGAGAAATCTAGAATTGGTATCAATATTCTTGCTGTAAGCTCAAGACCTCTTCTGCATTGTCTTTTATACCAATTTTTCTGCTCTGTTAATAGGCTCCCCATTGCCTTTGGAGTGGCAGTTTATGTGGATCCAGAAAGCCTGCATCAGAGCAGAGAGATTAAAATGGGAAAGGTACTCATGGAAGGGCTGTGAGACCTCTGCTTGCTTTTACATGTGATTTACCTGCACATTCCGGGTTGTCTTCATTAAAGTTGATTGCGAAGTCATGAGAGACCTAGACACCAATTAAAATTTAAAAAAGGAAGAAAGGAGAATTATAATTTTAATCCAGTAAGGAGGCACTGGGGTTTAGAGTTTGCAAACAAATGCCCATTACATTCACTATGTGTTAAGTGGCAGGAACCATTTTAAGCCTTTAAACAATCAATCTGAGATGGAGGGTGAATTCTACGCTCCCTGTGGAGTTGAGGTGACAGGAAGACTTTCTAGAATCAGATAAATGCTGGCAGGAGAGAAGAATAAGGCAAATAAAAAAGAAATCGAAGAAAAGATTTCAGAAAAATGTAACTCCAAATAGCTTCCAGACAGAACTGGCCACAGCCTGGAGGCTTGGAATTGGCTGAGCTCTATTTGGACCCAGGATAAAAACAATGATAGCTCAATAACGCAAGCTGTCTGCCCAACATGGTGATGGTTATGAAGGCTCCAGCTAAGCTGTTGACATTTAAGAATCATTCTAACATGATATGCAGAAATATAGGGCAGAAGGATTTTCACATATACACAGGTTAAAATAGACTCTACTCTTGGAAAAGTAATAAATACAGCTTTTACTCTTCCAACACAATTTCCTCTATCTGGCAGGACCTATGCATAAGGTCAAAAAAGATATTGTTTACTTTTTGGTTTCTAAAACCTGATAAAACTAGAGGGATGTTTGGGCATCTGGACATTTTTATTGGATCATTTGGAATTATACAGAGACTTTCATTTATTTCAAAGTCTATTTCCAAGCACTGACTCTTTTGGGGGCTAGAAGATAGGTCACTATGTTAAAAGACTCCTCTTTTCATAGTGTTGGTGCCCTACCCCACATTTCCTTGCCCTGAGCACTTCCGGGCAAGTCAGCTGACTTCCAACCATCATACCTGCTTTATTTACCTTAAGTCTTTCTCAGGCCTCCAGAGCCTGCTATGCCTGCCTAGCTGAAAGTGTTGGCAAACCAACGTCCTCTGGGGAGCTGCCCTTTATCACTTGCTGGATGACAGGATATGGTGTATCAATACCCCAGCTGTCTTATCTCTTGGGGTCTGTGCATGCTCGGCATTATCTCTCTGGGGCCCCCAGCAGAATTAAGTTCCAGCTGCCCACAGTGGTAACCAGCCTGATAACATACCCTATGTTGACTTGCCCCCATTTTCATTCTCTGTTGAGGTTTCCTCCACCTCTCAAATAAACAACTTGCCTCCAAATCCTTGTCTCAAGGTCTGTTCCCGAGAGAGTGCAAACTAAGACAGAGGTGCTTGTGGCTCAGTTTCAAGGCAAACTCTGAGATTTTTATCCTAAAGGAGCCAATTGTGATAAACTCGATAGGGGCACCCAACAGGATGACACCATCAGTGCCTGTCAGGGCAGAGGGGAAATCAGGCATGGGAAAGGGGACATTTGCATGACTTTGAGAACAGCAATGAGGATATAGGAGGGATGTCTGTTAAGACAGCAGGAAGACTCAGTTAGCCGACAGGCAGCCTGGAGCCAAGAGATCAGGTGAGCATGAGGACTTCAGAAAGTAGCAAGAAGGATGAGTTACTCCAGGAGGGGGGCCAGGCAGATGTCATAGACGAGAAAAGGAGGGCCGAGACAAATGCACTGCACACCTCTGACCTTAGCCCTGCTGGGCCAAGCTGAGACCAGAAGACTACCTGGTGGGGATGTGGTGGAGAATGCTCAAGCATCTCTGGGTAGTTGGACTGGTGGTTGCTTTTATGCTTTGCTTTTTAAAAAGATTTATTTATTTATTTATTTGAGAGAGAGAGAGAGAGAGACAGGGGTGGGTGGGGTAGAGGGAGAGAATCTCAAGCAGACTCCCTGCTGAGTGCAGAGCCCAATACAGGGCTCGATCTCATGACCCCGAGATCATGACCTGAGCTGAAATCAAGAGGTAGATGCGTAACTGACTGAATCACCCAGGCGCCCCATGGTCTGGTGGTGTTTGACTGGTGGTTCTCAAAGCTCAGCAGCTCTGGGAAGAAGATTGGCACTCATTTGTCCACATTCTGGAATTGATGCCCCATCTAAAGGCAACTGCATCTCCTCAGTTCTGGCTAATTCTTATGTGTGTAATCTTTTAATCTTAGTGTTGCCAGGTGTTCTAGTTTTTCCGGAGAAGTGAGAAATCTGACATTGTAAATGAAATTGCATAATTCTTAAAAAAAATTGCGTGTCAGATATAATACATTTGTGGCCTGAATAACATCTACAAGGCCACCAGTCAGCGGCTCCCGTTCTATGTTCTTCCTCCCTATGTGCTCAATTTCCAACAAATGCTTCCAGAATTCTGTAGCCATGCCCAGCTGGGAAGACAGTGTGGAATATAAGGCAAACAAAAAAGAGGACAGGTGGAGAGACACGCCAGTCCATCCACTGCTCACCTCAGCAGTAACAGGGATATGGAATCCCTTTTTTCAAAAAGGACACAGGAAGGGAAGGCCCTTGGTCTGTCAGCTCCGGTGTGGGAGCATAAGTCAGCATCTTTCTCCTGCTCTGCAACTCAGAGAAAGAGAAACTGATGACTGAGCAGGATAGCTTCCACTGAGCTTGTACCTCAGAGGAATTGGTGAGGCTGGGGTAGGGACCTGGCTGTCTCTCCAAAGCCCTTCTACCTGTGGGAGCAGAGTTCTCTATGGAGAGTGTCCCACAGGAGCATCTGGTATACCACAGCACAATGTTTCAGCTCCACTGCAGTGCAAATCTCTCTTTACAATCTTTGCCTTTCTTGATCGTGAGAAATCAGTACCAAACAGGACACTAGTGTTTTCACAGAAAACTTCTCGCTTCCCAATACTAGAAGCCAGAGTGGTTCTCCTTCAGGACTTCACTGTGTCTCTCCCCCACATAGGCCTGCTCAGGGACTTGAATGAGGGAGTCTGTAGACATCCTTGTCATGAACTTTCATTGTTGGCATTGTCAGTAGGACCTTCCTCTGGGGGAGACCTGAGTAGATAGGTTCTGAGCCGGTGGAGATCAACTTCCTGAGTATTTTCTCAGTCTCTGACCATATCTATTAAGAAGCTCAACAATGGGACCCTTCCTTTGGACCTCTGAGAAGACCCATTTGGAATATAGGAGATTGAGTTTCATCAAAAGATAGGCTCCAGTGACCTAGTCCCACTGGTTCTGAAGACCATTTCTGAGTTTTCGGGCTCTACTTACATAATTTTATCAAGGGCCAAAAAGAGTGAACTCCTGTGAGGGAAACCCAAGTCATCCTTTGGCTACAGCAGAGGATCTCTACTCACTCACCGTGTACTCTGGGGGTATCCTGGCACCAAACCCAAAGGCTGGGAACATTTTGTCACTGGAAAAAAAAAAAAAAGAAGTTGTTTCATTTGTTCATCCAATCAGGAAGAAAAACACGGACCTGCATTACCTCCCTAGGATACGGAACTATGCCAAATGCTGACTCATGCTTCCTGATTATCTGCAGTAACAGGGGATAGCAGTAGCATAGGTAATTAAAATCAAGAAGGAATCCCCAAAGTTCTTTAGGGTCATCAGTCTGCAATTTCTTCCCATAACTTTTTGCTAGATCTGATACTAAGGAACAAAATGGCCCAGGATTGCCTCACCTCCCCAATCCAGTTTTCTGTCTTTGAAAAGGGATCATGAGTTATATAACTCCAATGGTTATTAGAGTTTTTCATATATGTTATCTTTTAAAATCTTTATAGGGAGAGACCATTATTCCCATTTCCCAAGTGGGGAAATGCCTTGGGAGGTAAAATGACTTATCCAAGATCAGGCTGCTATTAGAGCCAGGGTTCAAATCCAGACAAGTCTAAAGAGATATTAAAAATCAGTGGGAAGCTTGGAGGGCTGGCTAACTCTCAGAGCTTGGTTCCGTCTATAGGACTCATTGTGTTCACTACTTTCACTCATACAAACAACATAGACTGTTTACATGTCTCTTCTTATCTCTTGAATGCAGAGGGATGCTGGTTTTTTTCCATTAATATCTTTACATCTCCACTGCCTCTCTGTCCCAAAACTGCACCTTGCCCCTCTCTTCAGCATACTTGCCATGGAGTATGTGCACAATAAATATTAAACGACTAGATAATGCATGAGTTGAATCATGGCTTGGTTTCTCTTAGGCATATTGAAATTTCTCTTTTAATTTATTCATTAATATATGTTATATTGACTCCAACTTTACTGTACTGTAGGTGAGATGATGGGGTGAAGAATTAAACTTAATTGGTACATACAATGTGCCAGGCATGATGTTAGACAATGTACATTTTTATTTAATTCTCACGCAACCCTTGAGGTTCCACCTACTTATTAGTCTCAGAAAGGTTAAGAAAATGGCCAAAGGTGTTTACCAAGGAGGACCGTGTGATTCTAAAGCTCATGCCTTTTCTGTTGTCCCATTATAATTTAATGATTGTATATAGCATTAAACGTGATTTCCTTCTGGAGCTTCTAGTAACGGGGCCCCCTGACCTGACAAGTAAGACTCTCTTTATGCAAACTTTGTCGCAGTGGGGCTCTGGAATATTGCTCTTGGCAGAGGAATATCCTTCTCATGCCATCTACCTTTTACTTTCTCTCCCATTAAAAATACAACTGAGATTTGTTCTTGGAACAATTCCTACAGTTCTCGGTTCTTTGCAGAATTGGTAAAAGAGGAAAGGAAATTCAACTTAGGGCCTCCTGTCCCTGAATGGCTCTGTTAGCCAGATTTTTACCCATCACTATCCAACCGATGTAGAGGTCATTAGTAGCCCATGATGGTTTTGATAACACTTCACCAAAATGCAGCCAAGTCAAGCAAATTTGGGGTAGGGGCTGGGAGATACAAGGAAGCCAGCATTCTTGGGAATTAGTCAAATTCTTCAGAAAACCACCAGCTCTCCATTTTCCTCACTATTGTGTAGAAACAGGCTTTATGATGCATTGCATCTGGCATGTAGTAAAAAAGGTATTAATCTAGTAAATAGAAAAACACATCTTATAAAGGATTAGTCACAGATCTGAGAAAAAAATACTTCTGGTCCTTGGAAATACTGAAATACATTGGCTCAGTAATTCCTCCTTAACCAAAACAAGGGCAAGAAGGTATGAAAAGGAATTTGTGAGGGAGAGTTCAGAGGTACTTTTGGCGCAAGTCTGGAAGAAAATTTTCCCAGGTGGAGAATGGGTCCTGGTTTTTCCAACCTGGAGATGGCTCAGAAGTCAAAACAGAAACCTAGGAGGCTCCATACCTTTTATTTTTTTCTTTGATGAATCTAGGAAGGGTGAGATCTAATATTCCATCCATTGCTGATCACCAAACCAATGTTCCAGCCTTAATGATATTCTTTTTATACTTTCTAAGCCACCCTGGGGGATTTGAAGTTTGCTGAGTATGATGCACTGTTATGCAATTGAATTTCAAGCGCAGGGAGGTAGGGAAAATACCTCACCCTACAAGAGGAATGATTAATGACCCAGGAGGGCATCAATTCACAAAGTCTCTAACTAACAAACATACCGAAGAAAAAGTTTCGAGCCTAAGCACAATAGATTTAAACATCCATGCTTCCTGATTTAAAATAAAACCAGGCAGAGAGAAGTCTTACCAAGAGGCAAGAGAAGGCAGGTTGAGCACACAAGCAAGCATCGGGTGTACCAGCACATCAAAGAACTTGAGATTGAATCCACTCGGCCCCTAGAAAAGGGGCCACTCAGCAACTACTGGGAAAATGACTGGTGGAA
>CM053603.1:72883029-72896263 GCA_028646535.1 Procyon lotor
GTGTGTGTGTGTGTGTGTGTGTTTGCATATATATGTGCATGCTTTGGGAGTCCAAGGGGAAAGTATGGGCAGTGTTCTCTCTTTCCAAGGCACAGACACAGAGAGACAGAGCAGGCTGGCAGGACTGTCTTCTGGGCTCAGGACCAGATATTTGTGGAAGAGCTTCCCCGACCAGGCCACCCCGAGAAGGGCTTTATGCATCTCACAAGCTGTTCTACTTCACTGAACACCTTGTACTGACCCTTCAGCAATGACTGTCCAAGGCAGGAAGAAAAACCCCTGGTTGTCAGAGGCTGGGAGCAATTTCTAAGGCTCATGGGGATTTAACAATCTCTCTGTCGCTGCAGGAGGGGGAACACCACCTTGTCAGTTTTTATTCAAGTGTTTCTTTTGAACATCAACCTCAGTGACTTTGATGTGGGAATAAATTAATTCCAAAGCCCCAACCTGAAATTTCCCGACTCTGCCTGTCTATTGTGTACCCACCCACACCAAAGACAAACTGCGGAACCTTGTCAGTTCTCAAGCGAGCGGCTTGCATTACACATTTTCCCAGGGAGTCTTTCAAAAGAGTGCCTGGGCTTTTCAGTCCTTTTCCTCCTTCCGTATTTGCCCTTTTGAATGCTGAGCTGCCTTCCTTATACATATACGTATACATATACATCAAGCTCCACTGAGCTGCAGAAGCCTGATTCTCCTGGACAGTTGGGCCAATAACTTCCATATTATCCCATTAAAATGTTAAAAAGAATCATTTACAATAATTCTTCAAGTAACCCCTGAAGGGTCCGATCTTAGTTTTATATTGAATCTGTATTTTCGCACGAATACAAAATGCTCTCTGGGCTTTGCCTTTGCTTGGCTTTTATATTTTAAGGGGATAATGGCTCTAAAAGACATACAGGTCCCTGAGATCCTAGTATCTGCATCTTGCACGTGAGGTGACCAGGAAACAGAGGATGTTCAGCAGCTTGTTCCAGATCATCCCATAAATATGCTGCAGAACCACAGCCAAGGCTCTGGGCATTGGCAGCTTAGTTTCTGGTCAACCCACCAATCTTCCCTTTGGAAGGTGTTAATACACTGCCTTCTTCCCTGAAGAGAGTCAACATTATTGTTAAGCATCTATTTATTGTATTGTATGGAGCACTTTACCTGCTCTATTTCTTTTATGAGAATTTCAAGATCTAAAAGTTATTTAGAATCCTGTAGATATCCACCCCTTCCTTCTGACCTCTTATGTATAAACCAGTACGCTAAATCATTTCTGTGCAAGAGCTGACTGCTTTGGTGTCTTCTGGCAATGGAGATGGAATCTGTCAGTCAGTTTTTTCTTTCCTTGGTGGAATTCTCCCGTATGATATATACCCTCTCTAGGAATACTCCCTGTATTTGGATCAAAAGAAACCAGAGTTGAAATTCAAGTTGTCTTCATAGTCAATATCTCAAGGTTAAGTATAAGAAGTATCACTTCAACAAGGTAATTCAAAATGTTATTGCCTTCTGTTCTAAATGTACAAGAGGGCAAGTGTCAGCAAGGGCCTGCGCGTCTAAAGCTGTTTGATTTTATTGGACCTATTCATTCAGTCCCCAGCTGCCCTCAAACCCAGCTGAGTTACTGGCAATGACCAAGCTGAATCCAGAAAATCACCCACAGGAAGAATATTGAAGAGACCCTTCTCCTCGCCTGTCCTGTTGGTTTCTCTGCACAATGTGGTTACCAGATTATCTCATTCTCTACAGGGCCTGGGGCAACAGGTTTTTAACATAATTACCTCTAATTATGAGACTAGAAAGAACAGAAATCATGCTACCCCATACAATTCCTCTGAAACTGTAGGACAAAGTCACTTATTTTCCTGATTTAGAGGGTTATTACTTTGTTGCTTCTTATTACTGACTGGCCTTGTTTTATAATCACACTAAGGATGCAACTGAGATTTACCCATTTTTATATTTACATCGGTTCTATCTCAAAGAACCTTCTTGAACATGTGAACAACTTCACCTCAACCTGGAAATACTGAAAAGGCAAAATACATTCAGTTTAATTTAATTTATGTGACTCACAATTCTTTTGGTGGGAAAGGTCAATATTTACTAGCAAGGACGAATAAACATAATACCGATCTGATCTCCAAGTCATGTTTTCTAGAGACACACATACCAACACACACAAGCATGCCCATATGCACACACATGCACATGGGCAGACACACACCCTCTGCTAATGTTACCAGTAGCTCTGAAATCAGTGAAACACCATGATTATGAGCTTTAGTGGTGAAATGAATTAGATCTGCGTTCAAATCCTGCCTTGGGCTGAGTGCCTAGATTGCTTAACTTCCCTGCACAATTCTCCTCTCCTGTTAGGTGGTGCCCACTACATAAGGCGGAATGTGAGGGTTAGACGCAATAAGGTCCAATAAACTGGTGCTTCTCAAAGTCCAAAGTGCACACAAATCATCTGGGAATCTGGTTAACATGCAGATTCTAATTCAGTCGGTCTGAGGTGGGGCTTGAGAGAATATTCTAAGTTCCTGGGTGGTGCCATGCTGCTAGTCCATGGACCAAACTTTGCGTAGCAAGACACGTTCTAGAAAAGTCACAAAAAAGGAAAGTGGTATTGCAGGCCAAATAAGAAAGCTGAGAAAGGAGTGTGTGTGTGTTTGTTTGTGTGTGTTTGTGTGTGTGTGTGTGTGTGTGTGTGTGTGTGTGTGTGTAGACCAAGGTGAGCAGGGCATGAATTCAGTTTTTCTAGGTGTGGAGAGGATAAAACGTTTGGGCAGACTTTTATCCTGTCCCTTCATGAGCCTCAGTATGAGTAGCTGTTGGACTTGATTTCAGTGTTTCTGCCCAGGATCAGCTAGGGACCAGTGGAACCCACCGAGAGGTAAGGCCTGAGCCCTCTGGAAGTCTCGTACCTGTCATAGTCTTGGCAGATCTCCCCCACGGCCACCAAGGCCTTCAGGTACTCGTTGGGTTGGTAAGGGTGGATGTAGTGCAGGGAACAGCTATTCCTGGGGTCCCCGTTTGAGGCTGTGAAATCTATAGCTACCTGGAAGAGAAGAGAGGAGAATGGGTAGGTTAAGGGGGACGCATCTCATAAGCATTGTGATCAGCCACACGAAAGACATGACTCAAGACAGAAAAAGCAGCACATCACATATCCTTCCAAGAAGGACAGTGAGAGGAGGTATTAATTTGGATGGGGCCATTTCCGTAGTCTTCAGTTGTCCTCTCCCCCAGAGCCAAAACAGAACTTGAGACGCACCTGTCGGTCGGAAAGCCCAGCCACCGCTGATCCCCATCCCCAGGCCGCATAAGTACAGGTAGAATATCTGCTCCCCAGTTCCTGATTCACTAAGAAGGGACCTCTCTGCTCTCCAGGCAGGACAAACCCAGCTCAGATGCAGAGGAAAAATCCCTTAAAACTAAATTCTGTGTTACCGGTGTGGTCTATCTCGAAAGCCACACTCATATTTTCGTGTGTGGTGAGTTGCAGAGATGTGTTGAAGTGGTTATAATAAATTTTCTGCAAGAAGCGGCTTCGAGTGAGGCATTAGCTTTCGGTTTCCACTCACGTGAGAAGTGCTGCCTGGAACAGTGAGGAAGCCTGGATGCTCCGGCACCGTGACTGGGGGGGGGAAGGAAGAAAAACCTCTGTCTTGCCCCCGAGTAGATACTAGCCTTGAACTTCTTGAATTTTTTCTGACCCCCAGCGTCATTATCTAAATAAGAGCTGACTCACTGAACACTCTTAGCAACAGCAAATAGCAACCAAAAACTCACGCCTGGAGAGCGCTAAAATGGGATGGAACATTTCTTCTGATTTCCAACATCACTGCCAATTAAATAAAAGTTAACCCAGGGGCACCTGGGTGGCTCAGTCATGATCCCAGAGTCCCGGGATTGAGCCCCACATCGGGCTCCCTGCTCGGCAGGAAGCCTGCTTCTCCCGCTACCATTCCCTCTGCTTGTGTTCCCTCTCTCACTTTGTTTCTCTCTGTCAAATAAATAAAATCTTAAAAAAAAAAAAGTCCCAGCAAACACCTCTCCAAAAAAAAAAAAAAAGCTTCAGCTTGGGAGTGGGGAGGGGGAGGGAAAAGATGGGGGGATCAAAACAAAAGGGGTTGTAGGAAAAGCAAGAAATGTTCGTGTTACATCTCTTTTTCTTCAGGGCCTGTCAGAATCCACTCATGGGCTTACTAATAAAGCCTTAAAGAAAGGCTTTATTTTTCTCTTATGGTCTTGTGAGTGGGAAATGTTATTTGTATACAATTTGACAAAATTCCATGATGACACATAATTGGAGTGTCTCATTGAATTTATTTAGGGGGGAATGTCACTTCTGGAAAGACAGAGAAAAGGTGCTACGTGTTTTGCTTTTGCTCCTGAAAGGTCAGCCTATAGGAGGAATGTTGATAGGTGAAGACAGCACCCATACCTTATATTGTAATACTAGAATCGAGTCCAAGTGACTGGCAGAGAAAAAGCAACAGACTCACAATTCACTCACAACCTTTCTTTTTTCTTTCGTGAGGTTATTTTCTCATCACTGGTTTTGAGTCCCCTTTTCTTCCTCACCCCTCCCCAGGACTGTGTTAGAAAGAAATGTAAGCAGGATTCCAAATCTATTTTCGGAATACCCTGGTGTTTTCAACAAAGGGAGTATCAGCTGATAAAATGCTAGTACTAACAGCATTTCAAAAGGAAAGGTCGGATGGAGAAAAATCACACAGTACTTCCCTCACCCTGAGATGCCCTTGCTCAGATAACAAAGGGACGAAGAGAGGAGTAACCTTTGTTAAAATCCTACTCTGTGTCAGACACAGTACTATCTGCTTTCCAGGTATTGTGTTATTTCATTTTCATGAAAAAAACCCTGGGAAGCAGAGATTGCTGTTCCTTTTTCTCGGCGAAGATCCTCTTGATGCCCAAAGGTGATGAGGTTTGCTGGGGGGAGCGCTGGGTTACAACCCAAGTCTCTATGGCTCTGAAGACTGCTCTGCACTATGCCATGATACACCGAAGAGAACATATATGGCTGTGGCTCGTGGGCCAAGAGGTCACACGGCTACGTTTATTCCTATAAAGGATGGAGGGGATTTAGCCTGAAAGTAGGGATACAAGCTAGAGGCAACCAGAGTAATTTAGGAGAGATGAATGGCCTCGAATGAACAGCTATTTGTAATCAGACCAGTTGTAAAAGGTAAGAAAAGAGCAATTAAACTGTGTGTGTGTGCACACGCGCGTGCAGTAAGGAGAATGTGTTACTGAGGATGACTGGAGGTGACTTAAGAGGACCAGTAAAATCCAGCAGCTTCTGAGATAGATTCCAGCCACAAGGTAAAAGTCAATCCACTGGAAAAAAGAGGAGGACAATAGGTGAAGGTCCTTGGAATCAAGGACTATGATGAAAAGTTAATGTGTTGGGGGCCTCTGTGTATTTTGTGAATAAGAAGGAGATGTAGGGCTCTCCAGGACCCAACCATGAGGCCTCAACCAGACAGAGGTCCAAATATATGCAGATTATTTCTGGAAAACTTCTCTAAGGGGAACACTTGGGAGGTGCTTGAGACACAGTATCTGAAGATACCGCACACCTACAGTCCTCCTGGTTTATGGATCTCCAGCACGTGGAGTCGCCATTCTGAGCCTTTGGGTCCTGATGAGACACGTAAGGGGTACCGGTGCCTCCCACACGTGTATGTGGTCCTTAGAAGGTAAAAACGGTGCTGGGAAGGCCAAGCGGAAAGCCATCTCTTTCCTACCGGAAAAAAGCATTTTAGGACTCTAGAGAATTCTAGAGAATGTGAGAATGTTGTTATGGAGATAACCTTGATTCTGCTCCAATTTATCTAAAAATGCAAATCACCAGCAGGTGTCGAGATGCTGTTATTAATAACCAGTACCTATGGCTCACATCCATTCTGTTTATGGTGCTCTTCACCACGGATCGTCACAATCCCCTGCCTGTGCTTCATGAGGCTGCAGTTGAAAATTGTCCCGTGTTGATTACTTGAGTGTTGGTATTCCATGGTGACAAAAGCACGCTGGTGTCTTGATATAAAACCAGAGAAAGAAACCAGGTAATAGAAAGACCAGAAGGGAAAAACCTCCATCAAGAAAAATGACAACTCAAGGAACCTAAATGTTCCTCTTCTCCTCCCTAGTCATGGGCAGGAGCCTCCAAGGATGCAGGCACTAAGTGGCAGCATCCAAGCCCAGGTGTATCACCTGAATGAATATGTTGTGTTACAGGGAGAAGAGTGTGTAATGTCTGGATGAACACACGCAGATTTGGGCAACAATAGATTTTAAAATAGAGCAACATACCACAGGGTTGGGACTAGGGGAAGAAGGCAAGAGAGGTGACAAGGGCATACATTCCAGAAAGCGTTCATTCCCAGCTGACCCTATAGTTGCATGATCTTGAGAGTGAAGGCCTCCTTTTAAATCTTGGACCCTAGGTGCCTCTCTTGCTTCAGCCTCATTCTGGCCTTGTTGGTCATTTCATTTTCTAATAACTCTTCATCCTCAGGCTTGCAATAATTCCCTTATGCTTAACAAGCTAGTGTGGGGCGGAGGTGGTAGTGAGGAGGGGATTGTGACCAGAGAAATTTAGGATAGAAAATGAAGAGGATCTGGTTTACTGATGGATGGCAGTTAGGGAAAAGGAATGGCCATATTTCTCTGGAAACGGAAGAGATGGCATCTTGAAGATAGTAGAAGCATGTGAAGATCACCATTAGAAGGTTGGTGTTGGGTCACCTGCTCTTGGTGGTGCTGTGTATACATATGAACAGGCCTGATGGAAATTTTACTTCCTTTCTGCAGTCAGGCCTCTGGGGGCTGCGGTGGGGAGGTTTCCACCTCTCTCATGGGGATGGTCCCAGTATCTGTCCCAGAGGCTATACTAGCTCCAGAGATTCTGAGAGATCTTTGGGGAAGGGTCTGCACTTAAATAACCTGGTGAAAAAGGAAACGAAGCAATGATCCTTACCACCTGCCCCTTTCTGTAGTTCCCACTGCTCAGAACAAAAATATTTTATCATTGACTAGACAACCATGGATAGTCTTAAGTGTATGGCAGCTGAAAGAGCTTTTTCCTGGCAAGTGATGGTTTCTTAAGTCTCCCTGATGAAGCTGGAGATAAAGAATCTATCTTCAGGAGGTGGCCTTCCAGCAAGAATTCGCTGTGCTCTTTAAGTTAGCATTAGTGGAAAGAGAACAGAGCGAAAGGTTAGGTTTATTTTAAAAAGCAACAGGGAGGCAGTGAAAGACGGGATTAAATTGAAAAATAAAAGCAAGAGAATGACTGAAAAGTGCTGGTTTGTGGAGGTGGCCACCGACGCCTGGCTTCCCGGATGCTGGTGGGCTCCCGCGGCGGCCACGTTCTCATTTTTGGATAGGAAGCATTTACGGAAGCCTGTGGTTCTGGGGCGTGCTCCAATCTTCTCAGCGGGCGGCCCGGGGAACAGGCGCCACCCGTGGCTCTCCCCTTCTGCCCGGGGGGCCTCGCTCATCATTAAGCAGAGCTGTGGAACAGCTTTGCAAAACCTTGTGGAGTCAGAATGCGAAACGCTCCCTCCACTGCCACCAAGCCCCGGGTGCAGAGCTGCTTCCCGGAAGAGGCTGGAAGCCAATGATAAGCGTCCATCTTCGGACATGTTTCGCTTCTGTGCAAGCAGCCCACTCCTCACATTCCCTTGTCTGCCTGTGACACAAAAGTCATTTGAAACCTCCCCGGTATTTTCTAAGGCAAGCTGCTGGGAACCAACCTCTGGTTAGTGGCCTAATCTCTCTGTAATCAACCTGCAGTCATCCTTTGTCATATCATCTGCTGGGGCAGCTGTATTCTTTTATTATTATTATTATTATTTAAATACAATTTGGACCCATACAATAAGTCTGGTAGGTGGAGATACTGCTTAGTCGGGACCATTTCTATTTAAATGACAGTTTAAACTCTTGTGCTTTTCTATGTCTTAAAACTCCACTGGCGGCGAAGAAACAGGAAACCTAGACTAGATGGGTGAGACCCCCAAGGTCGCCTGTTTAATTTCCCACAAACTGCAAAGCATTCTGAACCTCTTCAACCCAGGGCTCCTTCTCATTTCTTGGAGGTCTACACCATAATCTGCCAGTCTTTAGTCTGGGATATAATGTAAAGATTTAAAATTTAAACTGGGACACAGTGTGGACATAGGATGTCCTGAATGTGTTAGGGTCGGGAAGATTTCCTGAGCGAATTTGTCATAGGGGATCCTTTTCTTTAGGCTGGAGGATTAATCTGGGAGGAGCCACACTCAGCGTATTATATCATATTATAGTACCAAAATGTGGACTATAAAATCAGAGATAAAGGAAAGAAATACCATCCTTAATGTTAGAGAATTACCAATACTAAAAATGGCCAACTGAAATTATGAAAGAAAAGGAAAAAAACCTTTTTGAGGGTCACTGGGACCACTTGAGAATCTGATACAAGGTTTATATCCTCTTATCAGAAAATGCACACACTTAATTCTGCACACAATTTTGGGAGGTCAAGGATGCCCCTGAGGTCAATTCTTGTTCCTCAAGGATTTCATTAGCCTAACAAGTCATTGTTTCTTTTTCCTTTCTAGATTTTTTTCTCTCTCTCCTCTCTTTCTTCCTCTCTCTCTCTTATGTCTTAAGACATAAACGTTTTACCTGGTTGTAATCATAGGGTAGCTCTGTTTTACATTCTTTTTCATTTCACTTAACATTATGTCATAAACAGGTCGTCCTGTTATCATCAATCATTATAATTATCATTTAAAATGGCCTTATCGTAAGTCACCTAAATGAGGTACTGTAATTTACATAGCCATTATATTATTGCTGGACATTCAGGTTGCTTACAGCTTGTCTCTGAAAATCTGCTTTACAAAGTACATTTTTATACATCTGGAAAAGCAGTAACTTTCAAAGGAAACGGTGAACTCTTCTACCATTTTCTTTCCAAATACCTTATGGTGTCTGTCTCTTCTACGCTGTCTGAAGTTTTGTGTTTTGTGTGTGAAATTCTAGTATCTAATTTTATTTTGGGCTGCTGTGCCATGTGCCAGACACAGTGAACTCCATCTCCCCCCTCTAGTCTGTTTCTCTTCTGCCCACCTCCTCCCCCCCTTCCTGGACTACCACGTGACAATTGCCCTCAAGTTCTTACGATCCGAGGATTCGAATGAGGAGATGGAACGTCCTCAGGGGGCGCCCTTGACCTCCTGAAATTGTGAGCAGAATCAGGTGTGTGCATTTTTCCAGTGAGAGGAATATAGATCGTGTATCAGATTCTCAAGTGGGGCCGCGGACCAAAAAAGAATCATTGACTAGGGCTCTTTTTAGCATCTTAATCTCTTTCCCTCCACTGGGGCTTCTCCTCTGCTTATGGTCAGATTCTAGCCTGAAACCTCCCCTCTTTTAATCTTCAAGTGACGATCCTCCTTTTCCCCTCTTGCCTCCTCTTCCCTGCCAGTCTTCTTTTTTGTTTTTAATTTTTATTAACATGTAATGTATTATTTGCCCCAGGGTGCATGTCTGTGAATCGTCAGGCTTACCCATTTCACAGCCCTCACCGTAGCCCATACCCTCCCCAATGCCCTTCCAGTCTTCTTGAATGAATGGCTATACATGCTGTGTTCACTTCCTTACGTTCTTCTACACGCTAACTCCTGGCTCTCCCTGTCTCACACTGCTCAAGTTGCTCTTTCAAAAGGTGGTATGTGCCTCTTCATCACGTGACCCAGTGTTTTATTCCTCACCTTCTGACTTCTTTCTCGCATATGGGATTATTGCCCTTGACCTTATAAAATTTTCTTCCTGGTCATTTGAGGCACTGCTTGGTCCTGTTATTGGCATTTCTTCTCCTTGCTGCCCAATGGAGATCTTCTACATTTTCCTGAGACATCTTTTCTCTCTGTATTCTTGTCTCTGGCCATCTCACCCAGACCCATTTGTGTGCAGCTTCTGCCTCTCTCCTGAAGCCTAGGGTCATATTTATGAGTGCCATCTCTACTGGGAGGCCTGAAAATACATCCATCAGGTCTTGCCGGCAGCTCCTCTGGATTTCCATGGGGCCATGAATGGGCTCGCCATGCTTTGTCAATCAGGCACAAAAGATCTGAGTCCTCCAGACTCCTCTTTCTCCCTTGCCTTCCATCTCCTCACTGGATCACAGGCCAAGGCTTATTGGACTCTCTTGCCGCAGTGTTCCTTCCTGCTGCTGCCCTGCTAGCTTAGCCTCTTATTACTTGTCACCAGGACTGTTAATCTCTTCTTGCTTTATCTTCCAGAGTTCCCTCACCAGCTTCAATGCCTCCCACCAAACTTCAAATGCCTCCCACTAAACTCCCAGTTTAGTTCCCTAAAGCATGTGCCCAATTGTTTCAATGTCCTGCTCCAGATTTTTCTGACCACTCCCGTATCCACCACATTACTTCAAAATTAAATGCCCTTCAAATTCTTAATCCAAACCACTACTCCAACACTCTTCTGAACATACTGCTTATGCATATCAACCCAAATACAGTTTTGATATTTATCATTAGACTATATGTATGCATAAACATTTAAGTTCATAGTGATGCATGCTTTTTTTTCCTAAGAGAGGTGGGGGTGGAGAGGGCCAGAGGGAGAGGGACAGAGAGGATTTTAAGCAGGCTCCATGCCTAGCACAGAGCCCAATGTGGGGCTCAATCTTACAACCCTGAGATCATGTATGACCTGAGTCAAAATCAAGAGTTGGACACTTAACTGACTGAGCCACCCAGGCACCCCTGTAGGAATGCTTTTTTTTAAAAAATTTTTTAATTTCTTTTTTTATATTTTATTTATTTGACAGATAGAGATCGCAAGCAGGCAGAGAGGCAGGCAGAGAGAGGCGGGGAAGCAGGCTCCCCGCTGAGCAGAGAGCCCGATGCGGGGCTCGATCCCAGGGCCGTGGGATCATGACCTGAGCTGAAGGCAGAGGCTTTAACCCACTGAGCCACCCAGGCGTCCCTGTAGGAATGCTTTTAAAGGAAAAACCTAGGATCCTATTTATTCGTCTCATTTCTTGTTTCTTCCTAAACCTTATCTCTCCTTTATGGTTGAGGGTTCAGTCCATTATAATTCAATAAAAGTACCTAATATACCTCAGCCTGGCACCTGAAGGGAATGATGCTCCACCTCTGACATTCTTAAGGTTGAGTCAGAGCACCAGGTATCTGTGGAAAGTGTAAAAGCGTTCTCTGAGCCCCTGCTTGTAAAGTGTACTGATCAGAGTCTTGACAGGAAACAAATGGCCCCTTCACAAGGGATGATCCAGGAGAGCTTAATAAAAGGACAACTCAAAAAGTCCGAGGGGGACTAAGTCAGTACTGTAAGGGAGGAGGAGCTGGGACTGGGGAGGTGCTGGTGAGAGCCCCTAAGGGGGTGCCTCCCAGCTGGGGAGGATCAGCAGGAGCCACGAAGGAGGGGAGGGCCATCCTTCTGTGTCAGGCAGGCCCCGTGGACGTGGCGCTGGGGATCCCGTGGGGTGAAACTTCTGGTGTGCGTGGGGGCTGGTCCCTTGCGGCATAACGCCAAGGGCAGAGTAAGCCCCTGAAGGTTGAGTAAGGCGTTGTTCAAGAGCGTGGAATCTGTAGACTCTAAAACAGACCCAAATCAATAGAGCCTTCCCTTGAAAACCTATAAATAGTTTCCCGAATGGTTCCTTTGCCTAAGGTTGTGAGACACTATTTCCAGAAGCTCTCCTTTGTGACATTGCTGGCTTCTCTACTCCCATTTCTGTACTTCCAGCAGGACAGCGAGCCCACAGGACAGCTAATGTTAGGTGTGCGCACACACGGTGGACATGTCTGCCATTGTGTGTGCGATGCCCGTGGGAGGGCTAGGTGGGGGCAGCTTCAGGGAACCCCCGACTTTAAAGAAATGACCAAATTCTATAATTAACTCATAACCATTCAGGGGTAGATGAACAATGCCCAAAGTCCAGGGGGGACAAAAGTAGACTCGTCTGAGATTAGATTAGAGGACAAGCCTCTAGTGAAGGAGAGGTCAGCCTATTAAACAGCCCCTTAACTCATCCTCTTGGAACTCCCCCTTTTAGTCCTTTGAGTACCACCATCGCTGCCCCAGAAATACAGTGGTCCTGTCTACTCTCTTGGGCTTAAACCTGGACAAAAAAAATTAAACCATCTGTCTTGATTTCCTCATATGACTGAGCCAGTTGAGGGAGCTAAACGGGGCTGAACTTCAAGATGCTATGTCTCTAAGATGAGGAACAAAAGCTGTTCAGATTGTGTTTCTCTTGCTTTCCATGTGGCTTTCCTACAGGTTTTAGCAGATCTATCTCTGGCCATCTGGGGATGCTCTTTCTGGAGGTCATGTCAGCCTAAACCTAGGAGGGTTTCGAATGTTAAGTAAGTTATTCCAGGGCAGATGCCCTCATAAGCTTGGTCTATCAGGCATCTTAAAAAGATCCAGCCTACCCACCCAAATACATATTTGGAGTGTATAAATCCCAGGTGCCCAGAGGTTACATGTAGGAGATGACACCTGATCCACCCACTGAGTCTAGATACTCTGTTTCTCACTCTGAAAGACTAGTTCTCCAATATTTTGGAATTCACCTCTTCATTGGTGACAAACCATTTGGATGGCTTCCTCTTGCCACTGACCGTCAGGCATTGGTGCTTGTGTTTGGGCTGCATCTGCCTGGGCCCAGTGGGACTTACCAGCATGGTTCACTTCCTTGTCATCCAACTCATCGGATGATGGGACCTGGAAATATGCCCACTGCCCCATGCCTCATGTAGTTACCGGAAGAAGGGGGAGCAGCATTAGGAGTATTCCCAAACCACCTGAGGATGAATGGCATGAATTTCCTGATATGACTTCCTGACAACCATATTCATGGGAGCAAAAAGAAATATGAAGTCATTTAAAAACATGATACCAGGGGCACCTGGGTGGCTACGTTGGTTAAGCATCTGCCTTTGGGTCCTGGGATCGAGCCCTGTGCTGGGCTCCCTGCTCAGTGGGGAACCTGCTTCAACAACATGCTACCAGTATAATATTCCAGCACTGAGACATGAACACAGCCGACCCAGGATTTCATAAACTTTTGTCTCCTCATGGCCCCTTCCCAGCATCATTCCCCACACCTGGCTCCCTGAATATGAACAAATATGGAAGCAACTTACTGTAAACTGGATCTGGCAGC
>CM053603.1:72896363-72948898 GCA_028646535.1 Procyon lotor
CCCTGATTTTGTTATTTTAAAGGAGAGAAAAAGTAATGCTCAATTCAGATGGCCCTGTTAGGGCTGCAGCTACCTATGCTCCCCTCTCTTGGGTTATAGAAACCTCTGGTGAGAGACTACACTTGACTTCGGTTTTGCTCCCCATGTCTAAGTCCCAGTCCTGGTAACATTCTTTTTTTTTTTTTTTTTAAGATTTATTTATTTATTTGACAGAGAAAGATACAGCGAGAGAGGGAACACAAGCAGGGGGAGTGGGAGAGGGAGAAGCGGGCTTCCCACAGAGCGGGGAGCCTGATGTGGGACTCGATCCCAGGACCCTGGGATCACGACCTGAGCCGAAGGCCGACATTTAATGACTGAGCCACCCAGGCACCCTGGTAACATTCTTAATACCACAAGTAATCTAGGTTGGTGGCTGCAGGATTGCAATGGACTGAGAAGGCCTTTACTGATAGTTTCCCATTCATTAGAGTCCTGCCATGTCATGAACAAGGAACTTATGAGCACTAACTCTCAGCCAGGGACTTAACATCCATAATTTCATTTAATTCTTAGAACCACCCTAGGAAAGTGGTACTATCATTATGATTTGCCATTTTGTGGAGGAGGGGGCTTGAGGCTGAGATCACCTACCCAGTTGATGGCGGAGGTGGGACTCTAATGATGGCTGTTTGGACTGCGTAGTCCATCTTTTGGACCTCTGTGCTGGAAGTCACAATGCCTTCTTTCTGCCCAGCCATGATATCATCTGTGTTCCCGTGTGCCTTACCATTTTCTGGTCTTCATTTCTGCTTCCTTTTGATTCTGCTGCTTAACTCTGGGGATGTTCATCCATTTATTTATTGAACAAGGATTTCCTGAGCCCCCACCATGCACTGGATGCTAGGGATACATCGATGAGAAAACCAGACACAGTCCCTGCAGTCCTAGAGCTTGCACACTGGCCCCTTGTACCTGGGCAGGCAGTACCTGTGATTTTTGACCCTCAACCCTCAGATTCCATATGATGCTCCAGGAAGCCTCTTAGAGACTGAGCCACGAAATCCCATATTGTTGTCTCTAGGTACCACCTCCAGGTAGCATCCATCTCTTGGCAGACTTTTCTCAGGGGTGATGTTTAATGTTTACTTGGTCCCTGGAACAACACTGCCTGCTCCTGGCTTCCTTTTTTTTTTTTTTTTTTTTTTGAGGGAGAGAGAGTGTGCAAGTGAGAGTGAGAGCATGAGCAGGTGGGAAGGTCAGAGGGAGAGGGAGAAGCAGGCTTCCCACTGATCTGGGAGCCTGATGTGGGTTCAATCCCAGGACCCTGGGATCATGACCTGAGCTGAAGGCAGACACTTAACTGACTGAGCCACCCAGGAGCTCCATGCTCCTGGCTTCCTTATGGCAATGCTTTCCTTCGTGATTGGGACACCCTACTATTGTCTGTATATCACGGAAATAAGAACTTGGGAATGAGTTGAAATACCATGGCCCCTGAGCACTAAACTGTAAGATCAATCCCCAGAGGATCAAAACAGACTTACGCACAGCCACCCAAAGGAGATGGACAAACACCGAAGTGGTTTATCGAGATATTTTTTCCTGCTTCCCTGGGCACAAGGATGTTTTGAATGTGCCCGGGATTTGATTTGTAAGGTAAGATGACCAGAGACAACTGCCTTTGGGAAAAGAGCTTATTTATTTATTTATTTGTTTGTTTGTTTATTAATACAGACTTTTTTTCCCCCTCTAAGATTTTATCTATTTATTTGTCGGAGAGAGAGTGCATAAGCAGGGAGAGCAGCAGGCAGAGAGAGAAGCAGGCTCCCCACGGAGCAAGGGGCTCAGTCCCAGCCTGAGCCTGAAGGCAGATGCTTAATTGACTGAGCCACCCAGGTGTCCCTGGAAGAGTTTATTACTCACAGGTCCCCAAAGGAGGGGAGGCAGGTCATGCCACTCGGGCCATATGGGGAAGCACCATTGCCAGTCAAAAGGCAGAAAGATTGAAAGGAATCTTTCAATGGGTGGAAGTTTTCATTGTGTGTGTGTGCGTGTGCATGTGCGTGTGTGTGTGTGTGGGGGGTAAGGAATGAATGGGGCACCGTAAGCAATTAAACTGGTTTAGGATTGGAGAGTCTGAATAATTTTGGTGGCTCTGGGCTATAGGGGTGGTCTCTAATTATCTGAAGCCTGGACCCAGGGTGCTATAGGGCCACAGGAATGTTGCGGCCATATGTGAGAGCTCCATAAAGGAGGTGGGGCTCTGGATTGGTTGGTCTGCATATCAAAGGTAGGCTTACAAGTAAGTTGGTTTGCTGTCTCCAGGAATTAACTAACCCTGAGAGGCACAGACCCTACACCTATCCACAAGGCTCCAAGATGTTAAAGCATCAAAAACTGTAGAAAATAAAAGTCACAATTAATACACTGATCGAAGATGGCCAATTCTGATACACTCTCCCCTAGTCCCACTGATTGGTTCAAGAGGTGAGCACATCGGTCTTTCCTTTCCTCTCGCTCTTGCTATGAGAGGATGTGCAGCACCTGGCAGGAGAGAAGGAAACTGACATACACAGAGAGAAACTAGACGGCATTTAAGTCTTGTAGGGTGGAGTCAGACAGGCATAGGTTAAAATCTCAGCTCTTAAACTTACCATGTGTGTGACTAGTTACATGATCTCAGTTGACAGCAGAAATCTCAGGGTTAGGATACAAGTTAAACAGAATTTATCATCATTACTCTCACATGGTGACTACTCTGCCAAGGCCAGAGTTATTCTCAGATGTGATTTCAGAGGTCTGATTATTAGCATGTAGGATTTTCTGTAAGGCTAGAGCCCTTCTGGGAGGAGTTTCCAGGCCCTTGTGATCCTTCATCACGGCTTTGTATTCAAGTACCCTTTCATCCTGGGTGAAGTGCCACATAGAAGACACCGAACACTGTGACGAGTACATGGTAGGGGCTCTGGAAATGCTGGCTTACCATTTTGGGGGATCTCCCTCTAATGCTGTTCTGGGCAGAGAAGAGCCTGACATGTGAACAGGACTCCCCATCTTTGGGGTACGACTGTCTTTGCGGAAGGGATGGTGGCATCAGGCCACCACATCTCCAAGATTCCTCATTGCACATCCATTAATTCATCGACTTCCTGATTTTTGTTTTAAAAACACCACACCTCCTTGACATTCCCTCCCACCGGCCGTACAACCTGAGCTCTTCCTCCCAGACAGCCCTAGCTTCACGCATCTTGAAAGAGAGAGACTACATACATACCTTGCACTGATTCAAAATCACAATGCCTGAGTTCTTATAATTCTTCTTCTTGGCTTTGTACTTGGGGTTGATGCACTCCCACTGCACCTGCAACAGGAGAGCCTACTCAGGAAGAGGGGGAGTCATCTGGTGAGGCCAAGCCCCCAGGTGTTGCAGCAGATGGGTCTGAAGGCTGACAAACCGTCTCTGTGTGATAACGCTTGCATAGTAAGGGATGGTTCAGGGGCACGGTTGAGTGAGATTGATATCAGATGGCCTGGTTTGAATCCTGGTCCCATCAATTTCCAGCCAGGCAACGCTTAGCAAATTACTTGATTCCTCTACGCCTTGGATATCCACTGTGTAAAATGGAGCTGATAATGCTTTATAATGAATTATATACAGTGGCCAGAGTCATTTTTAAAAGTTAAAAGCATCTCTAGCTTGGACCTCTTTGCATCACTATCCAGTAGAACTTTCTGCAATGATGGAAATATTCTCCATCTGTACCAACCAATATTGAAGCCACTAGCCACATGAGGCTATGGAGCACTCGGAGTGTGGCTAGTGTGGCTGAAGAATTGAAATTGAAACTTAATTTTAATTAATCAAAAGTAAGACTAAAACACTCACATGTAGCTAGTGACTCCTGTCCTGGTGAGCACAAAGCGGTACAGCTCTTATCACATTTAGAAAAAATGCAAACTCCTTTGGATTTCGAATAGCTCGAGGAGGACACATTAGAATGTGCTTTTCCTGGCCCCCGCCTCTGTCTCTGACTACATCTCATCCACCCTCTCTGCTCCAGATATACTAGTCTCTTTCACATCCTTAATCACATCAAGTTCTTTCCTCACTCAGGACTTGGTATTGCTATTCCCTCAGCCTGCATGCTTTTCCCTTGCTTGTTACATGGCTGGCTTCTTCTCATTTTCAAAGGACTTCAACTTAAATGCTGCCTTTTCAGGTTATCCTTCCAAAACCACACTTTTACACTACACTTGTTCAGTTTTTATAGTGTTTGTCACAAGCTATAATTACATTTTTAAAAAGGATTTTATTTATTTATTTATTTGACAGAGAGAGATCACAAGTAGGCAGAGAGGCAGGCAGAGAGAGGGGGAAGCAGGCTCCCTGCTGAGCAGAGAGCCCAATGTGGGGCTTGATGCCAGGACCCTGAGATCATGACCTGAGCTGAAGGCAGAGGCTTTAACCCACTGAGCCACCCAGGCACCCCTATAATTACATTTTTATTTTTTGTTTATTTGATTCATGTTTGTATTTTACTGTGATGCACAGTCATGACACACATAGAACTTGGCACTTAGGTGTTCCATAATAAATACTAGCAGAATCAACAAATAGGAGAATATTTTCCACAGTGCAAATGTGCTCAAATGGGGTTGAGTGATTGAACTAAATAAAATCTTTCTAGTATCTTCAGTGATACATTAAAGTACATAGCATATGATTCATTTCCTCAGTGGGACTTCAAGATTCATTTCCATTTGTTTGAAAACATTAGACTTTGGTGTTCTTCCATTATTATATATGCTATAATTTTACTTGTACTACCCTCTTAGGCACCTAAAGATGAAATGTTTCCCACATTTATTGATTTGGCTATTTTTACTTGTAGAGGAGAACAAGGCATAACTGTGAAACATTTTAGAACTCTAACACACAGTACTGATAACTCATTGATTTATTAGCTCAGTAGAGCCTGGTTCAACAGAGCAACAACTTCTCTGGCTATCTTGTTATCCTGGGTGTGACCTCACTTATAATTTAGTGTTGGGTGTATTTTTTTCCTAAGATTTTATTTATTTATTTGAGAGAGAGAGCAGAAGAAGAGGGAAAAGCAGACTCCCTGCTGAGCAGGGAGCCTGACTCAGGACTCGAGCCCAGGACCACATGTGGTCAAATCCCTGGGATCATGACCCGAGTGGAAGGCAGACACTTAACTGACAGAGTTACCCAGCCCCTCAGTTTAGTGTTGATTTGGACCGTGGCCCTGAACTTTTGCATGCCTGCTTGTGGCAAAGGTCTCTGCATGTTTCCCAAGTTGCTTGCAATCCTGGCTATGTAATAGAGCATACACAACAGTTCTGTGGGAGCTCTGTGGAAAGTTCCCTTTGATTTTCTAGACCAAATGTAAGTACTTGACAAACGGTCTGATTCAGATTAAGCTTCCAGTTTTAAAGAACGTTAGTTTATTCCCATCCAGTCTAGGTATATCTTGACCTTATATCTGAAAGAAGAAGCATGAAAAATGAGTCATGACATCTTCTGTATCCAGTACTTCTGATCCGGCCAGGTATAGGATCTTATCTCTAAGGGAAAGACCTTCCCCAGCTGTCACTCTTTTCTGTTCCATGGGGAAGTGGGCCCCAGAGTAAGAAGGTCAGGTATTTGGGTTTTGAGATCCCCTGAGGCAGGAGTTAAGTGTAAGTAGTTCATTTGGGAGGTAATATCAGGAAGCACCAATTGAGGAGTGGGGAATTGAGACATAGAGGCTGCCAGAGAGGTATGCAAGTCCGTTTCCACGGTGAGCAACCAGGGCCGATTCCCATTGGGGAACTCGAGGAAACTGCATAGAACACACAGTCAGAGTTCTGCCATCTGCTGGGCAAATGAGCTGGGGTATTTATACTCCACCCCCTCATTAGTTATGTGTTGAGCTCTGCTCCCTAGAAGGAGCTCACCTTCCCTCATACTTCATCCTGCTGTGGGCAGAGGCAGAATAGGCTCCAGTTACCAGAGAAAGCCCACAGGCAAAGAGATACAGGTTTTATGGCTAGAAATTGGGCTGGTGAACAATGAACAGGTACGAACAGCAGTAACCTGGTTAGGGTCCAGATGACAGCAAGTGACTGATCAATTTATAGATATGTGAATGTATGTGTGTCTGAGAGAAATGAAGAAGAGCTTTAGGTTTCTGTGTTGTGTGATGAAATCCCTATAAGCTTCTGTTAGTGCTAGTGTTTGGGTCCATGTCTCAGTATCCAGTGTGTGAGTGAAGTGGTGGAGCCAAAAGAAAATCTCGTGGCCATAATGAATATTTGGAGGAACCCAATAAATTTTCCAAAGCAGCAAATGTGTAATTAATGTCACTAAGTCATGGAAAGAACATTATTACCATAAACGGATATTTGGGAAGTGCTAGCTACATGCTAGGCACTCTGCTCAGTGCATACCATGGATTATCTCATTTAATCTTCACAAAGTTCTCTTAGGGAGATACATTGATCACCTTCATTTTTAAGTGAGAAAACTGAGGCACAGAGAGGTTAAGTCACTTGTCCAAGGCTACACAGCTAAAGAAAATCAGAAATATTCTCATCTGACCTCTCTGTTTTACTGATGGAGAAACCGCACCACGCTGGGGCAGTGTCATCTCCAAGTCCACACTAGTTGCTTTGGCTGGGTTACTCAAATCCCACCATGCTTCCTACTTGTCACATTTAATCAAATATTGATATCGCTTCTCTAGGTGTTCCATGTGTAGTGGGTGCTAAGGACACATCAAAAGAGAAGTGTCTGGGGGAAAAACCATGTGTGATTTACCACCTACCTGTTTCCCTTCCATTGCTCCTCTCATCTCCTTGAAGGTCGAGGTGAATTCTCCAATGAAGTCATGTTTGCCATTGGAGTCCCAGTCCCATACTATGCACTGCAAGAGGAAGGAAGTATCTCTTAAAAAAAAAATCAAGAATGAATCCTCAGTAGCTGAAGGCAGTGTGAACTTTAGGAGGAAGACCTGATGAGAGATGCCTGGTCCAGAACAAAAACCAAACAATCTAGAATTGTGGCATGTGGGATATATTATGCCTTTGGTTTCTATAGCTGTTTTTTTTTAAATTAAGTTTTTAATTTAATTTAATTTTTTTAATTTTAAAAAAATTTTATTTTTTTATTTGAGAGAGAGAGAGAGTGAGGAAAAGCCTGAGTGGTGGGGAGGGGCAGAGGGAAAGGGAGCTCCCTAAGTAGGGAGCCCAATAGGGGTGGGGCTCGACCCCAGGACCCTGAGATCATGACCTGAGCTGAAGGCAGACACTTAACCAACTGAGCCTCTCAGGCCCCTCTTTTTTGGAGGATTCTTAAAGAAAAACAAATTTCTCAATTTTGGCTTTCTCTTTCGATGTGGAGGCTATGGTAGATCATTCTTTTGCTTGGAAAACATAATAATAAGTTATGTTTTGGTTATGAAGGAGATTATATCAGAATAAATCAAAATGGACGAGGTTACGACAAAGGGAGCTCAATTGCTCTGCTGAATAAAGTAATGAGTTGAGTTTTCCTTTTGCAACTAGAGACATGAACATAGGACCCAGGAGTGTGGGTTGAGAAGAAGTTTGGTAAGGATTCATCAGAGAGCTGAAGATGGGCCTGACATTGGAGCAGGAGAAGGTAAGAGACAGGTAAGGAACTTTGGAAATTGTGAGGTTTAAAGTTTAAGGTCAAGTCATTTGGATATCTCTCCTCTCATGCCCCCTTTCCACTTCCTCCTGTTATCCCTGAGACTCTAGTAAATCTGGCCATTCATAACAACGTTATGCTGGTGGTGACTCAGAGAATAAAGGTGAGGGGCTATGTCCATGTTTTGGGACAAGCATACCAGAAAGCACTGTGATATGGCCCACAGGGATTAAAAACTGAGGGGAGTAGGGCTGCGGAGGGAGAGCTAGACAGATGACTCCTAGGAGTGGAACCCCACAGAAACACTGGGGAGGATGTCAACTTCCACAGTACATGGAAGTAGAACTCAAGATATCTTATGCAGATTTTGAAATGAATCTTTAACCCCAGGAAGTTGAGAATTACAATTAAGATTCAGCTGAAACCATTCAATGTACACTAACTTTTTGGTCATTACATATTTACTCAATTGGTAGATGCTAAAAGTAGATTACTAATAGGATGTGTTATGTCATTCTGAGTCTCAAGTGCAGCAGAGTCCCCAGGTGACCCAGGATGGACATTTGTATCTACAAGAAATAAATCACTGCTGTTCTCAGCTACTGAGATTACTACCACATCACACAGTCTGAGAACCATTTAAGTACTTAAAGTGCTATCTTAGGAAAAGGTATTTCAATTTACTTTGTCTGATTCCAAAAGGGGAAAAACAAATTTTGTGAGGAAGTTACAAAGAAATAACAAAAAAGGTATTTTTCAGGAATTGCACCTGTCTGGAAATAAAGTTACCCGTTTGTGTAAGAGTGAGTCTTTTATTGTTAGAAATGTTTAAGAAGAAACAGCAGGACTATGCTCCAAAAATACGGTAGAGAAAGTCAAGTAGAGAATGTTATAGAGGATTTGGTGGGATGTTCTTTGAGTTTTCTTCTAACTCAGAGATGCTAAGATTAGTTGTACAGGTTGCAAAATAACATCAATGAAAGACTAAATTCTTTCTGGTTGAAATTCTAAGCAAGGCATTGTTTGGTAGGAGGGTTGAGAACCCCCTTTTTAATTCGAAGCAGGATGACGTTCTTCCTCATTTATTCCTTTGGATGGTGGAACCAATCAATGATTCAGTCATTTGGAAGTGTCTCAGAATGTGCCTTGTAAATATCACATTGTTGAACACCGTCCATTGATCTGCAGTCACTTACAACCCGGGGCTTTTCTCTTTTGTTTGCCTCTCCCCGCTTACTGCCTCTCCCTCCTTGTATGACCTGGGCCTGGACACAGAAAGAAAGAAGGCTCATTCTTGGGACCCTCTTTAAGGCTCCTAACTTTGCCTGGTAGTAAATACAGCCACGGGACACCTGAGACTGACACTCAGAGACTCTTCTACGTTGAGGGACAGATAAAGAGACAAAGGGAGCAGAAGCACAGGAGAGAAAAGAAATAGAGGCAGCCTTTTAAACACTCTTCTGCATTGAGGAAGAGGTTGAATCCCCTTCTTCCTGCCTCCCTAGTCATAGTAGAATATAGAAAGAGCAAGAGGGGATGTACAGAATACGTCAGCCTGTCACAGAATCATAGGCAAAAACCACCTATCACTCCTTTCTTGCCCTCCGTTAGTTATCCCGTCATGCTTTATTTTTTTAATTAATTAATTAATTTTTTAAAGATTTTATTTATTTATTTGAGAGAGAGAGAAAGTGAGAGGATGAGAGGGGAGAAGGTCAGAGAGAGAAGCAGACTCCCCATGGAGCTGGGAGCCCGATGCGGGACTCGATCCCGGGACTCCAGGATCATGACCTGGGTCGAAGACAGTCGCTTAACCAACTGAGCCACCCAGGCGCCCCCATCATGCTTTAGTTAGTTACTTTCCCCCCTTCCACCTGCCACACGCAACATTCAGGACGTTTGTAATGTGCTATCTCTCCGGGGTGTAGAGGGAGTGACCACTGGCCCTCCACGGGCTGGAGGAGGAGTCAGGCTTGACAGGACGCTAGTCCTGGCCTCCCAGGGGCAGGCCCTGGCGTTTACATGGGCCCTGCTTCTTGGATTGGCTAGCATTTCCCACTGTGGCAGATGCAGAATTCTGTTTTGACCTTTCTCAGAAGGGATCCTAAAGGAAGGAAGACACAGTGAAGCGGAAAAACAAAAACACCCTTTCTGTCTCTCCCTGCCACGAAGCTGGCTTCTGACAGCTCTGATGCGGTTGAGAGAGGAACACATTTTGGTGAAAAGTAAACAGATCAGCTGCCCTGTAGAAAAACTGAGACTGAGGCAGTGTTCCTGGTGTGAATCAATAAGGAAGCCTTGACAGATCTGTGAGAGATCAGCAGCTGGAACTCTCTATGAGCCAGAAGTCTTCTCAAGTCCCTGCATCTCCCAGCGGCGTTTAGTATGCAGTCTTACCATGCCTGAGCTCCGCAGAGGGTCCCATCAACTCCCTCATTTTACGGAGAAAGACATGATGGCAGAGAAGTGAAATGGCTTCTGTGAGTTCACCCAGTGCAGGGTTGGGACTAAAATCCAGGTTTCCCTCCCTGATTTCACAGCTACCACACAAATTATCATAATTAAACCATATATAGTGCTTACTGTGTACCAGACTTTTTCTGAGAACTTATTTTATATATATTTATCTTGTACATGAAATATATAAAATATATAAAGAAATATATATTTAAGATATATATTAAAATTTAAAAAATATATTTTAAATATCTCTCTCTCTCACCTATTTAATCCCCAAAACAATTTAACACTTGTTTTATGGATGAGGAAATGGAAGCACAGAGAAGTAAAGTAAGTTTCCCAAGACCACTCAGCTAACACTAGATAATCCTTGAATTAAAAGAAGTTCATAGCTTGTCTTAACTGATCATCTTTTATGAACCCGTGCCACTTGGTTTATGGTCTTTGATCCTTTACAATAACCTTGAAATGACAATACTATTATTACCATTCATAGGTAATTGCCATCCACAGGCTTAGAGAGATTAAGTGCCTTGACTGGACACCTAGAAAGTGACAAAGATGGATTTGAATGCAGATATTTGTTGCCATAGCTGAAACATTTTCTAATATAGCATATTGCCTCTTAATGGAAGCAGAAATTCAAAATCAAGGTCTTCTTAATTTGTTCTGTGTAAAAAACCCCATTCTGTGATTGAAACTATAAAGTATTGGGATTCCCTGAAGCTCAATGAACACACCAAACAACAGAGAGAACCTGTTCACTGTTCCCAAGCAAGAGGCTGCATAGACAGCAGTGTGTGCATGGTCTCTGGGGTCTTTAGCTCTGTCTGTGAAATGTATGGATAGATGTGTCTTGAGAGTTTGCACTACCTCCATCCTGTCCTTATTTTACATTTGCATGGAACCCATTATAAGAAAGATGTGCCAACTTATTGTTCATTAGCCTTTTGCAGGGGTCAGTTTTATGTGTCAGCTTGGCTAGGCTACAGTTTCATTATTTAATCAAATACTTATTTAGGTGCTGCAGTGAAATGACTTTATAGACACAGTTGATCAGTTCATAATCAGCTGACTTTAAATTAAAGATTTTGTGGTTCCATGTGAATTTTAGGATTGTATTTCTATTTAAAAAATGCCATTGAGATTTTGATGGAGATAACACTGAATCCGTAGACCAGTTGCAGGAGTACAGATATTTGGAACCACATTAAGTCTGCCAATACATGAACACGGGACATCTTTCTATTTACTTGTGTCTCCTTTAATTTCATCAATGTTTTGTAGTTTCCAATGTGCAATCTTTCACCTCCTTTGTTAGCCTATATTATTTTTGATGCTATTGTAAGTGGGACTGTTTTCTTAATTTCCTTTTTGGATGGTTCATTATTAGTGTATAGAAACACAATGGACTTTTGTATGTTGATTTTGCATCCTGCAAGTTTACTAAATTTGTGTATTAGTTCTAACAATTCTTTTTGGTGGAGTCTATAGGGCTTCCTACATATAGGAATTATGTCACCTGCAAACAGATAATTTTACTTCTTCTTTTTCTATTTATATTCTTTTCTTTCCTTTCCTAATTGTTCTGGCTAAGATTTCCAGGACTGTGCTGAAGAGAAGTGGCAAAAATGGGCCTCCTTATCTTTCAATTTTTCACCATTGAGTAGGATGTTAACTGTGGACTTGTCATATATGGCCTTTATCATTCTGGAGGTTACATTCCTTCATACCTAGTTTGTTGAGCATTTTATCATGAAACAGTGTGGAATTCTGTCAACCCAGAATAGCCAAAGCAATCTTAAGGAAAAAGAACAAAGTGGGATACACCTCACTTCTAATTCCAAAATATATCACAAAGCTACAGTGATTAAAGTAGCATGGCACTGGCATAAACACAAACTTATAGGCCAATGGGACAGAACAGAAAACCGAGAAGTAAACTCACACATATATGGTCAACCAATTTTTGACAAAGGTGTCAGGAATGCACAATGAAGAATAGTCTTGTCAACAAGTCTTATTGGGAAAACTGGATGTCCAAATACAGAGAAAGAAAGAAAGAAAGAAGGCAAGAAAGAGAGAAATGGGCCTCCACCTTTTTCATACACAAAAATCAACTAAAAATGGATTAAAGATTTCAACATAAGACCTGAAACTGTTAAAACTACTATAAGAAAACATGGAAGAAAGCTTCTTGACATTGATCTTGGTAATGATTTCTTGGATATGACACCAAAAGCATAGGCAATGAAACCAAAAGTAGACAAGTGGGATTATGTCAAACTAAAAATCTCCTGTGCAGAAAAGGAATCAACAAAATGAAAAGTGTCTTATGAAATGGGAGGAAATATTTTTAAAGTGTTTATCTGATAAGGTGTTAATTTCCAAAATATACAAGGAACTCCCACAACTCAGCCCAATTAAAAAGAAAATGGACAAAGTTCTTGAACAGACCTTCCTCCAAAGAAGATATAAAAATGGCTAACAGGTATATGAAATCATGTTCAACATCATTAATTATTAGGGAAATGCAAATCAGAACTATAATGAGATAGCACCTCATATCTGTTAGGATGGCTACGGTTAAAAAAAAACACGAGAAAAAAATAATAATTGTTGGCAAGGATGTGGAGAAAATGGTACATTTGTCCACTGTTGGTGGGAATGTTAAATGGTGCAGTAGCTATGGGCAATAATATAAAGGTTTCTCAAACAATTAAAGATGTAAGTATCATATGATCTGGCACTTCCACTTCTGGGTATATATCCAAAAGAATTGAAGTTAGTATCTCGAAGATATCTGCATTCCCATGTTCACTGTAGCATTATTCACATTAGCTAAGATACGGAAACAACTCAAGTGTCCACAGACAGATGAATAAGAAAGAAAATAGGATCACACACACACACACACACACACACACACTGGAATATTATTCAACCTTAAAAAAAAGGAAATCTTGACATTTGGGACAAAATGGATGGACATTATGCTAAGTGAAATAAGCTAGTCACAGAAGGATAAATATGGCTTGATTCTATTTTTATGAGGTATCTATAGGAATGAAACTCATAAAACAGAGAATACAATAGTAGTTGCCAAGGGCTGAGGGGTGAAGGAATGGAGAAGGTGTTCTTCCATGTTATAAAGTGACAGTTAAGCTAGATGAATAACTTCTAGGTATCTACTGTAAAAAATAGTGCTTATAGAGTTAACACTATGCTATTGTGTACTTCAAAACTGGTTGAAAGGTCAGATCTCACGTTAAGTGCTTTCACCACAAAACAAAAACAAAGGATACTTGGAAGTGTTGGATATGGGTCTATCACTTTGACTGTCGTGATGGAATCATGGATGTTTGCATATGTCCAAATTCATCAAATTGCACACATTAAGTATGTGCAATTCTTTGCATACCAATTACATCTCAATAAAGCTGTTAAAAAACAAGGCAAAGGAGATTTTCCTTGATAATCTGAGTGGGCCTGATAAAATCAGTTGAAAGGCCTTAAGAGCAGAATTAAAGCTTCATTGAGGACGAAGAAATTCTGCCCTTGGCCTATAACTTCAGCTTATGCCTAGGAGTTCCAGCCCTTCCCGATGGCCTGGTCCAGGGTCTTCAGACTTGTCCAGTCACCATGTAAGCCAATTTTTCCCAATAAATCTCTTAAAACATATCTCCCACCAGTTCTCTTTCTCTGATTAACCCTGACTGATGCACCTTTCTTTACCTCCTCCCTTCCATTCATATATCCACACTTAGAAGTGAGTTTTCAGGGGCACCAGTGTGGCTCAGTGGGTTAAAGCCTCTGCCTTTGGCTCAGGTCATGATCTCAGGTTCCTGGGATCGAGCCCCACGTTGGGCTCTCTGCTCAGTGGGGAGCCTGCTTCCCCCTCTCTCTCTGCTTGCCTCTCTGCCTACTTGTGATTTCTCTCTCTCTGTCAAATAAATAAATAAATAAATAATCTAAAAAAGATTTAGAAGTGAGTTTTCAGTGGTCTCCCCATACTGAGATGGCAACATTTATCAAACATATACTTTGTCCAGGCATTGTTCTAAGCATTTGACATGGTCAAACTCATTTAACCTTTACAGCAACCCTACTAGTGGAAAGTGTTCGTAATTGTCTCTACTTCATAGATGAGGAAGCTGAGAAATAAGAGAGGTTAGTGATCTACTATTGGTACTGAATATTCAGTGTTTCAGAGTTCTCAGGATCAGAATCTGATCCAGTTCCTGGTGGGGAGGGGTGAGTTGTTTAAACTGTGATCAGAAAACTATATAACTGCCACTGATAACTGCAGAATTCTCATAGATAAAGGAAATCTCTTCTTCTTCTCTTGACTTCTCAAATTTTTATTTATTTATTTTTTTAATCACTGTAAACTTGTCATTTGTTCGGGTGAAGAAGAATTCGCTGTCAAGTTTCTCTTGTTCCTTGGTCACACCATCCCCTTGAGCTTCCATTGCAATCTGTTTATATCTGCTCTAACATCTCTACCTATATGGTCATCACTGCCCTATATCCACAGCTTGAAGGAAACCTCTGAGCACTCATATTTTTACCATGGTTTAGCACAATTCTTGGGCACAAGTAAGAACTCAGATAACTATTTGATAAGTGAATGAAGTAGGTCTCTCTTCCTGAGTCAAATTGATGGCAGTTCTCTTGAGTGTTTGGTCCTGTCTACACTGCAAAGAGAAAGGAAGATATTACTTAATAATCTCATTGATTTTTATTAAAGGAGACAGTTGAACCAGATAATAAGCTTTGGTGGTTGTAGACATGGGTGTAGGAATGCAGAAATGGGATTATGGTCATAATTTACTGATTGTAATCATAGGTGCTAGGGGCTGGGAAGCAGGAGAGCTAAGTTTTAGTCTGAGCTCTGCAGATAGTGCTGTGAGACCTTGGGAAGGCTTCTCAACCTCTGTGCCTTGGTTTCCTTCTCTATAAAATGGGTGTCTGGGGAATTAGAATTGGAAGGAATGTTCTGTGAGGTCCCTTTCCAATCCAGAATTCCCTAGTTACATGACACTGCATCTTTATTCCTTTTTCAACCTTCTGTTCCAAAGTCTGAGACTATCCTATTAAAGCAATACAATTCTTTTTTTTTTTTTTTTAGATTTTATTTATTTACTTTACACAGAGAGAGAGAAATCACAAGTAGGCAGAGAGGCAGAGACAGGCTCCCTGCTGAGCAGAGAGCCCAATGCAATACAATTCTTAATTAACTATTAATACCTGGTTAATGTAACAATACTCTCCTTGTTCTCTTTTGTTAGGTCCATATCTAAACACTTCGGAGAGCTAAAAGCCCATTATTCATTATCTCATGGTGCTCCTCCCAAAAGCCACTCCACTCCCAGGAGAAAACGGGTCCATTTTTACAGATAATGACCTAAAATATAATAAAGTAACTGAAGGTGACTTATTCCCAAGTGCAGAACTAGCAAGAGCTGAATGAGGCCCTGAACCTGGCTTCATTTCTTTACATCCAGGGCCCTTGTCATTTCTTTACATCCAGGGCCCTTGTCATTATACCACATAGCTTCACAAGATACTTCTGCCAGGTGCCTTTCCAATGGAAAGCTTTTCCCCCTTTTCTTTTTTTTCTTTTCTTTTCTTTTTTCTTCTTTCTTTCTTTCTTTCTTTCTTTCTTTCTTTCTTTCTTTCTTTCTTTCTTTCTTCTTTTTAAAGATTTTACTCATTTGACAGAGAGAAACACAGTGAGACAGGGAACACAAGCAGAAGAAATGATAGGGGAGAAGCAGGCTTCCTGCTGAGCAGAGAGCCCGATGCGGGGCTCGATCCCAGGACTCTGGGATCATGACCTGAGCCGAAGGCAGACGCTTAACGACTGAGCCACCCAGGTGACCCTCTTTCTTTTTTTTTAAAATAATCAACTAATTCACGATATTTGACCTCTCTCAGGGAAGAATACACTTATATATAATTTTAATGTTTTCTTTGCTAATAAATAAAACAAAACAAAACAAAAGATGTTAACTGTAGGTTTTTCATAAACATTCTTTATCAGATTGAGGAAGCTTCTTTCTATTTCCTGTTTGATAAGAATTTTAATGATGAATATATGTTGAATTTTATCAAATTTTATCATTAATTTTTGTATTAACGTGTTCTCATATCACTCAGTCTAGACCAGTTTGTTTACTGCTGTTTTTAAGGAAGTCAGGCAGTATTCTATCATTTTACAGAGCTTTTAGGCAAATACATACAGTCATATTTCAGGGCAGCCAAGATTAGGGATTTGTGAGAATTTCACCCATAACTTAGTATTTGGGATGACTTCTTTTTTGTAAAAACACAATGACAACCCTTAACACAAAATTGGTTTAGTGGTTTATATAGCATTCTAAATATCTATGAAAAGAATATCAACTATGTATTTGTTTATTTGATGGTTGTGACTTGGGCACAGGCAGACCTTGGCTGGGTATGTCCATGGGGAGAGGATCCAAGCTCCCTTGATCATCTCCTAATCACTTTTGTGTGATTGCTCACTGCAGATCTGGCAGTAACTATTTGGCATTGACCCAGCTGTTAGGATAAGAGTTAAAAGCAGCTCCTCCACTGTGACATGACTACTCTGATTTAGACTTCTGAGTCTGGCAGGGCAGAGCGCTACATGGAGTAGAACAGAGAGCTTCATAGCAGAGCAGAGTCTGAAGGGGGATCCAGTTAGATGGTTACAGGCAGGATCTAGATGGAGGGGAGAGTTTCTCAAATAAGCACTACACAGGTGCAGTTCCAGAAGCAGCAGGCAGGGCTGAGGTCTCCAGGAGCCACCTTTGCTGGAATGGTGGGCAGGACTAGTGGAAATGTGTCTGTATGACAGCCCAAGTATTTCCTGAGGGACTCATTGTGAGGCGGGGAGAGAGTAGGCTGACGATGGGTCCAGCAACAGAGAATTGGACTTTACAGGAGTGGGGCAAGGCTGAGCAGAGTCTGGTGACAATCACTCCCGTGTTTCCATGGGCTTGGCCCCTATGGATTCATGTCTAAATTCTAGGGAGGGGGCTTTCAGTAAAAAGGCAGCCTGAAAGAGCACAAAATCCCAGGGTCTTAAGTATGCTAAGAGAATAGAGAGAGTAGTTTTGATGCACTGAGAGCACCAGAATGTGGTCCCAGCATCTCAGGTGCATGGAGCATGCAGTGGAGGTGTTGCTTGGGAGCTGGGGGAGGAGGGGAGGTTGGGGCAGCAGCAGCAGGAATGTCTGGACGCCTTAGAGGGCACAGCATCGCATTCACGTGCTAAGGCATCTGCGCACCAAGCAGTGGCAGCAGCCGCAGCAGAGAACATGGTGCTGGAATCTTTGGGGTCCATGGAATATGATCCCCCTTGGCTTGGGGTTAATGCTTCTGATACAATGAAAGTGGAGAAGGGCTCTCAGCTGGCCTCAGGGGTAGCAGAAGTAGGAGACAACGCATAAATGGAGGGTGTGTGTGTGAGGGGGCATATGGCAGCTGAAATGACTTGTGGGTCAATGTATGCAAGAACCTGCTCGAAATTTTCAAAGAAATAATTGAAGGGTAAACTTTAAAGAAGGGGAGAGAGGTCAGAGGTCTTAGCTGATGAAGCAAGACCTTATAAAATGTAGGTTCTATTACCAGTTTTTTTTTTAAAGCTATACTAAATATTGGGAATGCCAGCATGTTTTAATTCCAGTGTGGACCCTGTAAATGAGGCTGTGCATAGTCATCCACCATCTTTCTTCCCTGCCCGGCCTGCCCTCACTCACTGATCCCCACCTCAAGAGGAAACACGGAGCATCTGGGACATGAAGTCTAGATGCAGTGAGGGAGTGCTCTTTTGAGTACTGTGTGTCCAGAATGATGCGGCTTCCTCTGATCCTGAAACTCATATCAGGTGCTTCGTGGGAGGAAGATCCCAAAGCATGACTTCCCCTTGCAGACTCGGGTCAGTGCCATTTAACTCAAGCTTCTTTTTTGGTTCTAGACTTTCTTGCTGTCGACTGCTTCTTTTTCTTCCAAATCTGCTCTCAATTTACACTTTGCATTTGTCTCACTACATTTCTAATAATCAGGTCAAACTTCCTTTTCCACGATTAGAGAGTTGGTTGAAGACGTAGTTACCTCCAGGGGAGGGATTACCGTAACCTTGCAGGTAACATGCTAGTGGTTTGATAAGGGGAGAAATGGCAGCACTCTTGGAGTCATTCATAATTTGATTCAAATCTCTTCCCTTTCACTGGACAACTGTGTAATTATCCCCAAATCACTTTGCCTTTTTCTACCCAGTTTATTCATCTGTAAGGTAGGGATGTTAAGTCTTCTCTATTTGCTAGGTTGTTGCAAGAATTTATTTGACACATATATGTCATGTATTTATTATTTACCATGGACTAGAGATTGTGCTGGCCATGGGAATAAAGAGATGAAAGATACATCTCCTGCCCTCAAGATGTTGACAGTTTAATGCAGGAGATGCCCTTGCAAATAAATAGAACAGACATGGCAAAACTGGAGGGTTGTGCCAACGGTTGTCACTGTGGACAGTCAGGAAGGCTTCCAAGAGCAAATAAGAAAATAGCACCTGCTAAGTAGCATATGCAAGTATAAGAGCTCTTTAATTTGTTTGTACAGAAGGATAAACGGCTAAAAGTGGATCCTTCTCTGAGCATAAAGTAAAGACAGATAGAGCAGAAGAGCAGTCTGGGTGCCTGTAGGGACAACTGGAGGACACAGAGGTACTTTCTCCTTCCTCTTGCTTACCCTCGAGCCTGAACAGGACGGGAATGTAATCTGCCCAGTTAAATCTCTTGTCTCCTGCATGTCCCATGCTCCAAAGACACTGCAAGCATCTCAGAGCACTTCCCTGCAGGAACTTGTGCGATACAATGATGAATGCCCCAGGATATGATGATGGAGATGTGGTAGTGGAAGAGGACAGATCTGGGAAGGCACAGGTGTGGGTCCTGGCATGATCTCTGATGTTAACCAGCTGTGAGACATTAAACAGGTCATTCTATCTCTCTGGGACTCAGTCCTTTCCTGTAAAATGACTGGCTTGCATTAAAGGAACGGTGATAAGAAAATGTTATGCCTAGGGATTTAGTATGCCTAAGGAGAGCTTGCTAAATTTCAGATTTCCAGGCCCTATCAGAGATTCTGGTTCAGTTTTCTGGGGAGGGTCCCGAGAATCTGCCTTTGAAACAAGCATCTTGCCAGTTTGCATGCATGTAGCCTCTGGACACTTTGAGAAGTAATAGACAGAAAATCCAGGAGTCTGGGACAACAGTCGCAATAATTATATTTATATTCTGGTTCACACTGTCTTCTGCAATCCAGTAAGAGACCTGACCACAAACAGAAAACAACATTCAAGGGCCACCCTGACTCCTTAGTGATTATGCAATGCATCATTGCTCTAAGCAGGCAAGCAACATTCTCAAAGGTTTCACTCAGGAGAGCTGGACTAAGAGATTCCCAGAACAGAAGGGTGATGTGCATGTTGGCTTTTATCTTACAGTTCACACATCTCTTCTTTCTGGACTGTAATCAACCGCTGAGACATTCCACAACGAGGTATATCACTCTTGGAAGCTTTCATTGGAGATTTATGGCTTTGGGAGGCTTGGTTAGTTCAGATAAGCTTCAGAGGCTCCCAAATGCTTGTCCAAACCTCTTTAACTTCACACCTCACTACTCTTTAGAAAGATTGAAGCTCCCCTGGTTGCGTGCGCATAGTGAAGAGGCAGGCTTTGACAGTGACTTTTGCCTCAAGCTTTCAACAAGAGCTCTATCTTCATGATCAAAGTCACTCTGAATTGGTTCAACTTGTAGCACTCTTTTCTACCAAATTTACAGGTATAAGGTCTATCTGAGAAGCTGATATTCAATCAGGGGCTGATGGGTGTTGGACTCAGGAAACTTCCTTATGTGAATTGCAAATATGAACACAATCTCTACTCAATGCACAGATATTCAATAATATAAGTCAGTCTAGTAGGCTGTTAGAGTATATACATACTATCCTTAACATATAATGAAGTATGATTCCCCTTGAGGAGTTCTGAAGTTATAAGGACCTCTTCCATACTCTCCTGGTTCCCAGTCTCTCTCTTTTCTATCTTTACTTCCTCTATATTTCCTGAAACATATTGCAGATGAATCTGATATATTCGATGATAGGAGATTGAAAAAGTGACTATGAATTTTGTTTTTCTTATTTTATTTTATTTTAATTCATTATCTCACCTTTATTGAGTATCTACACTGTCAGGAAATGAGCTAGGTGCAATACACAGAGCAATGAATGGTAAAAATAGATGAATTAAGTTTTACTCACATAAAGCTTACAGTCTAAAACAGACATTAATCCCACATGGAAAAATATAATATTAAGAACTCAGTTAGTTGGGTAAATGAACGAGTGAATGAAACAAACATGTGAATGGCATCTTGGAGCTCCTTTCACAAACGGTAATTTTAAGAATTCCCTCCTAATGTTTTGGAGAATTTGTAGGAACTGATGTAGAATTTAGATTTTAGATTAGGAATATAATCTATTTCATTTAGAATTTATATTTGTTATATAACCTATAACTTCATAACTTTATAACCTCAGAGTTGTAAGACAGAAAGGCTGTTCCAGGGCTCAAGAGGTAGAAATAGAAGTCTACCTACATCTCATGTTGGAGAGACACTAAGGAGAGAGGCACTTTGGGGGGAAATCTCAACATTCTGAATAAAGATTTGTCTTTCACTGAGTCACAAAAACAAATGTTCTGCACAGCTCTCAGTGGGAGGAGTACTGGACAGAGTCAGGAGATGAGGGCTCTTGGTCTCAGAATGGCCGTTACCTTTTTAGGCAGGATACTGTATTTCTTAGGGGCTCAAGGCTATCACCTGGAGAAAGAAAGGATTAGTCTCAATGGTCCTTAAGTTCCTGTCCTATTCTTAAAACGATTGAAAAATTAAGTGATTTCTTTCTCCTTCACTAGTGTCATTCCCACCCATCAGTGGGATCATACTTGATCAACTCTGGGAAGAATGATTGTATCATGCTTCCTGTGTCATTGCATCCTATCTAGATGGTAATGACTCAATGAGGTTGGAAGGCAAATTCTAAAATCTATTTAAATCTATCTAAAATTCTAAAATTTGATTTTTACCTAATACAGATCTAACTCCAGCAGGTATTAATATTATCAAACTAAACTTTTAAAACTACAAAATCCTTATTTGACATTGGGGTAACCCCATGTTAAATTCCCTGTTAGAGTCCCATGTTAGATTGTTGGAAAGTTTTTGAATTCCAGTTGAGTGATGAGCCCAGAACATGAGCCAAATGTTCTTTGATTGAATTGGAGTGAGATGAGCAATGTAGGCTTTAAGTTCTGGAGGTCAGGGGTCACAAATCCTCAATTTTCCTTGTAAAGTACCTAGTATATGTGGTGCCTAATAATTACATGTTTTTTGTGCTGTTGATTTATATGTTTTTAATATGGTTAGCATTTGAGTTATTTTTGTTTGCCAAGTACTTTTTGGCCAAATTCTTTAAGCACATCTCACTTAATCCTCATAACCAACTTGTTAGGTAGATACTGATTACAACATTTTGAAAGAAATTGAAGTGCAGGGATGTTAGGTAGATTTCCTGAGGTTACTCAGTTAGAAAATAGTAAAGCTGGGATTTGAACCTTGCTCTCTTGGGGAAGTCTGTGCTTTCTGGTATACCATACTGCCTATTTACTCATCATTGAATAAATATTTACTGAATATTTACTATGTCTCATGTGCAGATACTCTGGGCACTGATTACATGAAAGTTTGGATAGGGTGCTATTTCACTGTTTTTTATGAAGTCATTTCACTCCAGCATTTATCAAGTGGCAGAACATTCTATAGAATTCCTTGGCTGGGATAGTCCTCTGCAGGTAATGTAGAGAGATCACTCTGGCTGCCAAGGGGAGAATGAACAAAAGGGAGAAACAGAAGTCCAATGAGGGTCTGAACTAAATCTGTGAAATTGGGAAAATTATGCAGATAGTAAGGAAATGGCAACTATAGGTCTCAATCTCTAGGTAGATGTTGGGGATGAGGGAGAAGAAAAGGAGGAAAGAAAAAATTAGAATTGTCCCCAAGCTTTTGGCTTGGGTATTTTGGTGTATGATTCACCTACATGGGAATCACAGAAAGAATAAGTTTGAGGGCCAAGAGATAGTTTAGTATTTGGCCATGTTGAATCCCCACATTTTTGACTTCTAATAAACACCATGATTCTCTGGACCTGTGGTAAGTAATCACCGTTTCTTCCAGCAAAATGCCTGTGTCTCTGTTTCTAAATGAGCCAAGCTTCTTGTGGTTTATTGATTGCTATAATTTGATGCCTACAGACAACCTCCTGTTGGGTCCCTGAGGACGAAAAGGCGCTTGAACACCAGAAAAGAACAGATGACTCCATTTGTGTGGCTTAATGGGTCTGGAAACCACAAGCTGGCAATGGAGGACTCACTGACAGCCCGGAGGAAGTCTTGGCACAGCCAGGCAACCTGATTACTGTATATTCATTCCTAACATAAGCTCATTTACTTGCTACTCGTATTTAATTATTGCCTATGCAACCATCATAGGTGTTCAAGACTTGGAAGTTTTAAAACAAGGGAACAAAACAGATCCTAAAAGCATGCAATAATGAGCCACTCCTAATCAATCACATGAAATGATCAGCAGAAAACAGTTTTGCTGCTGACATGTCCAAACCAATTCTGGGTATTTAGATTGGATTTACCATCTATTCATCAGACAATAAAACAAACTCAGGTATTCCAGTCAAATTTACAAAAATTGTTCTGGAATCTCTTGCCTCATCACTACCATTCATCTTTGTCCTTTCTCTCTTTTAGTGTTTGTAATGTTTCCTTGATTTGATTGGGTGTCTAGCTTATCCTTTGAATACCATCTTTGATGCTCAGGACTCTTGATTCTTGGGCAACCATCAGATCTGACCCAGGTCTAGATTTTGGGTCCTCACCTAGGAATTAGCTTCTGATTGGAGCCTTGTGCAGACTTACTCCAGCCAAGTTTAGGTAAATTCAATACTTATTTTTTGAAATTTAATCTTTTGTGTGTATGTATGTGTGAAAAGGTCTCGATGTCACCTAGCCTTCCTACATAGACTTGGCCATTCATGGTCAATCTGTGCCTCATGACTTATGATGCATACTTACATAGTGTGAAACAAAGAGTTTGGAATTTCCTAGATAAAATGAGAAAACCAAGAGTTCGGACTATGTTGTTAGCCTAAAATTGCTGCTAGTGAAACTCTATTTATCAAAGAGACTCATTTCTCCTCTTCTAAACAATAATTATTATAGACAGACTTTTGAATAGAACACTTTCCTGAGAGATAGAACTTGGTTGTAGAAGTTTGCCAGGAAGACATTCTATTCTTCTCATCCAGATGGAGCCAGGCACACATTTGCAAGATGGATAAGCAGAGAACTGAGATTTTGACAGTGGTAAGCGTGGCCACTGACCTATCTTATCAGCCTTATTACCCCAGTAATTGAACCTTTCTTCTCATTTCATTTCTATCACTGGACAGACTAATAGCTATATTTGTCTCTGGGGAGATGAAACAGAACTTCTTTACCTGGAGGTACAAACCCAGCCATTCACTGATGGGAATGGCCCTCCTAGTAACAGCTTCATCAATAACTACTTTGGGAGACCAGAAAAAGTAGTGGAAACTAATTAGAAATTCTTCTGCTAATTTAGCAGTCATTATATTTTCAAAGGCGGTTTTTAGTAAATAGACCCAAGTATCCAACTAAATTCCACATTAAGTCTATCATTTGAAAGAGCAGAAATAAAAATTGATGAATTTATTATTCTACATAGTAGCAAAGCATTTTAAAAGTTTGTTTTTACAGAAAGCCAGTTGCATGGGAGGTTAATAGATATAGTGAAAAATAAAAAAGGGCTGATCCTCAAATAAGTTTGGGTTACCCTGGGATAATAGAAGTTAAACATCTTTCTTCTATCAGGACATTGGTTCCTGCTGTTTCCTCTAACCAAAATGTTTTTCTAATTTTTTCTAGATAAGTATGTTTAAATTTCAGGTGTCAGGTTAAATATCCGCTTCCTCAGGCATTCAAACTAGATCTAGCTTGTTTTAAACTTTCTTCTGTCCCTGTACTTTTTCTTCACTGCACATTTGGGATTTTGTGTTTTTATGATTACCTGATTAATTTGTATCTTCCCAATGAACTGTAAATTAGCTCCAGAGGCGGCAACCATTCCTGTTTTGTTTATGATTTTATTCCCAATAGGGAACATAGAACTTTGCATACTTTAGGTGCTTAATAACTATTTGTTGAATGACTGTGTGGCAGAGTAGGTTAGCTACCCAGCCCAAGGTAGAGCTGTTGCTGGATGAGTTACATTTCCCAGCCAGTGACTCGTCACCCGCAAGGGAATGTGTTGTGTTTTACCTTTGGGCTAAAGGTTAAGTAAGGGTGTGGTTTTTTCTTTTCCACTGGCTGAAAGAGAAGGACTTTAAGGTTTCAGAGGATAGTGGAGCCACAAGGTGGATGGAGCTGGGATCTCTGAATCACTCTATAAAGCTGCCCATTGCTTTTCCTTGACTGAGAATAAACTCCCGTTTTACTAAGCCACTGAGAAGTCAGTTTTTAAAGAATACATGTAAATAATGCATGGAAAAGAATGAATGAAAGCTTAAAAAGCAATCCAGGGGCACCTGGGTGGCTCAGTGGGTTAAAGCCTCTGCCTTCGGCTCGGGTCATGATCTCAGGATCCTGGGATCCAGCCCCGCTTTCTTCAGAATCTCTACTCAGCAGGGAGCCTGCTTCCTCCCCCTCCCCCCACCTCTCTACCTACTTGTGATCTCTGTCAAATAAATAAACAAAATCTTCAAAAAAAAAAAAAAGCAATCCAGATGTGATCAGAAAAAAGCTGGATCTCTGGCCCATATTACCTAAGGATTTTCAACATTTAATGAAAAGGAGCCGGGAATTAATAGAAACCCTACTGTTGTCATATTTATGTTTGTTCAGATTGACTGTGGTAAAATGATCACAGCCTGCATTTCAGAGCATGGATCTGATTATTTTCCCCTCATCCAGTGAAGAGCCCCTCCTGGACTATTACAAATGAACTCCTGGCTGGATGAACAATACCTGACTTCTAGAACCAAGATTCTCATGCTCAGAATAAGTGAAACTACATCAGCATAACCCCTGTAAGAATGTCATTTTACCAAGATTTGTCTTTGCTTGAATGTGTGACACATTACACTAGTGTTATCCTTCCATTGAACCAACTTTTCTCCTCCCCTCCCTTTCTTCTCTCTCACAAATATCATTTGAGGACTAACTGTGGGCCAGCTACTGTGCTAATCACCGATGATAAAATAAGGAACAAGACAGTCATGGCTTCTGCCATTATAGAGCTTACAAGCTAGCAGGTAAGACAGACAATTAACTGAGCAATTGCAATGCAGCATGATAAATGCTATCTTACAGAGTATTTTCTATGGAAACACTTCGCAAGGCTGCTGTAGCAGACACTATCTGTGTGTCCCACCCATGTCACATTGAATCCCTTTACCATTTTGGGCACACCAACTCCTGAGATCCTTTCTCTCCCAACACCAGTACTTAGGTCTTTGTTAGAGGATTGTCCTTAAGCTGCCAGACTGTTTTTCCTATTTGTGTATTACTCAAAGTTCTCAGGGTAGCCCTTAACCAGTGACTGACACATATAGAGATTTAAGTGCTATCCTTGATTTAGACAACTCTACATATCATTCATTCATTCAGTCAGTCATTCATTCCTCCCAGGATTGAGCCAAAACCCCCTCTTTGAGACTTTGCTTGATATCCTTTCGTTACTTTGCCTCCTTTCCTTCTTTGGTACTATTTGCCTGTTTGCCTATCAGCTAATCCTGGGAACACATATACATGAATCCTTGTCTCAGAGTCAATTTCTAGATGACCCAGACTATGATGGGCATCTAATCCAGTTCAGAAAGTCAGAAAAGACTTCTTGGATGATGTACCACTTAAGATGATGTCTGATGGATGAGTAGAGTCAACCAGGTCTATGGGGAGTGGGTGGAAAAGAAGGATATTCTAGTCAGGGTAGACAGCTCATTCAAAGATATCCCATGGAGAGGCTATGTTCGCATGCAAATAATTCCTCCTGAAACCATCTGACTTTCTCATTTTGGCAAGTTTTATGGTGAGCTCACATTTCCCTATGCTCTATATCAGTGATACAAAGTCCCTGTTTCCTCACAATCAGTATTTATCAGAGGATTTAAAAAAAAACCCACAAAACAAAATAATATTTGTTCCTCCTTTATTGATGGATTCATTGCTTGTATCAGTGTGAATAATGTCTTGGCAAAACCGGGAGTGGCATAGCCCATTACGTTTAGTGATATAAATTATCCTTGATGGAGAAGGTCCTTGTTCATCAATACTGATGTGGCTGTGTCATCAATTTAATAGTGGAATGCTAAGGACCATTAAATTTAGTACTGTTTGCCATACAATTATTTATAATAGTGCCCAAGAGTAACATGTAATTAACTCCATGACTGATTGACAAAGTAAATTGCAGGGTAATCAATCATATTGCATAAACACTTGTCACCAGGCCACATATGGGATGTGAAGGTTGACTTGTGATGTTTTGGTGCTTCCCTGTCTAAATTGTTGTTCTGGGCTACTGTGAGGCCTAATGCTGATAGGGACTTTTTTCCCCCCAGATCCAGATTGAAAGCTGGTTGCTGAACCTTTATATTCAGTCCAGTCCTGCTGCTTAGCTTGATTTTTAACTGCTGCCCTTTGGGAGGGTAACCAATATTGAGAATCATTCTGTTCTTTACCTAGAATGGCTTTTTCTTTTTAGGTCTCTCCCACTCATGAGTTATTCCTTTGCCCACTAGTCCCTCCTTTCCCTTAGCTTTCCTTCTGCCATTTGCCTTTAAAAGAAGCAATTTATACTCTTCTGCAGTAGCCTTCCCTTATAAGGCTATTTAATAACTTGTTCTCCTTTTTGAGTTGACCAGGAATAAAATGTCTGTTAAATTCACCATGAGCAAGGGTAGAGTTTTCCAAGTCAGAGTTTTCCTCTCATTTATGGATCATTTTGTAACTTTTAGTCATCCAAAAGGGTCAGACTCTCTGCCTGTGATAGCTGCTTGTAACTTCAGAAACCCGGATTCTGTGTGGCCAAAATGAAGCTTGAGACAACTGTTGAGATTCTTTCCAGAAAGAAAAATGGTTAATGGGAAAACATCTCCCCCATTAGTGTGGGTTTCTTCTATGTGAATACTGAGGCTAATTAGACCTTGTGGTCAGGGGTGCCTGTGTGGCTCAGTTGGTTGGATGTCTGCTGTCTAATCAGGTCACGATCCTGAAGTCTTGGGATCGAACCCTATGCTGGACTTCCTGCTTAGCAGGGAGCCTGCTTTCTGCTTTTCCCTCTCCTCCCCACTCGTGCTCTATCTCTTTCTCTCTCTCGAAAAAAAAAAAAAGGCCTTTGTGGTTAGGGGGTCTTCCCTGAAATGGGAAGGCATTATTTCAAGTATCAGCCATGGAAGAACAGTCAGGTCTTTAGAGCAGTGAAAAGAGAGAATTCTGTACCTGTCTCTTGGAATCACCCTCTTAGGTCTGGACCAGGGTGGCAAACACCCAGCATAGGCATTATCACCCATCCTTCCCACTAGTCCGTGCCCATCCTCTTATTCTCATCCATTGCAGATATCATCAATCATATAAATTGGGATAAAATCTTGGAACCCCCTCAATCCAGCATCCTAGATGGTCACTGTCCATAAAGCAGAGTTGCAATATAAGATTCAAACCTATTTCCTTGTGTTTTCAAATCTGATGTGCAGGATGCACATATATATCTAGTACATACTGATGGGTGGGTGCTAGGAGGGAAAGAACTACCTGCAGATCATCATCTTATCCATTGGAGTAGGACTGTGAGCCCTGGAGAATGAGTCATATCTCATAAACCAGATAATTTTCATGTAATACTATGTCTCAGGTTTATTTTCTCTTTGTTCTCACCTTTCTTTCAGTGACATTTGATTTGAATGGTGTGGCCTTGTCATAGCTGGGCCACCACCTAGCCAAAGGAGAACCATGTGTCCATGATAGGGGCAGAATTTAATTGGAAGCTGGGTTATCTGGAGGCCAGAGTACATCTGAGACTGCTAATCAGTGAATGCTCGTAGGAAGTGTAGGTTTTTAATTCAGCTGCTTTTCCTTACCCTGAGATTCTTCCTCCTACTGATAGCCTTAGTGATCCTGAGCATTACTTTATGGGAAAAGGTACCTTTCACTTTTTTGCCACCTTGAAAAGACTATCAAGAACTCACAATGAAGTAGCGAGAAAGTACTTCATTCACAGAAACTGTCATTGCATCTCTCTTCCTCCCACCTATCCTCTTCAGAAAGCCACGTGTTTCGCATGGCAAGTCTTTCTAGTTTTATATGTCTCTAAGGCCACATGATCAGGTAGCAAATATCAAAGTCTCCTGATGACTGAAGAGCTCAATATCCCATGGATAAAATGATGATGTTGATGATGATTTCCCCAGCATGAGTTTCTAAGAGAGCCACAGGAACCTTGCCTTCTTCTCATTCTGTCCTTACTTAGAAGCTTAGCTTTTAAGAGACTCTCTGGAGCTTTGAACTATGAAGAGGCAAGCAAATTAGCAAACATGGACCTTCGAATATATTATTATTCAAATTTGCAAACAATCACCTTGGCAAGCAGGTATGTGCTTTATAGACTTGAGTATTGCTTTGACATGTGAGTCAAAGAGAATTCGCAAGCAATAGACAGCTGTTCTTAGAGAATTCAGCTTGGCATGTAGTCTAGTTCAGTTGAAAGATTTGGATACATAATCACTGCTAAACAGACCACTGCTCTCCTCTGTGTCTCTCTGGTCATGTACAAATCATTCATTTGGCAGGTTCTTTTGCAATTTCACTAACTAATGGCATCCAATCCGCCCTTCTGGCCCAGAGTCAGGATTCTACAAAACTTTTTTAAAAAGCTCATCCAAAAGTAAGGGGAAAATAAGGCACCATATTTAAGATTTATTTTTAAGCTTAATGAAGAGTTCTGTGTTTTGGCATTTGACATGGTAGCTGGCCTAACACTTGTTTGAATTTCTTTCCAGCCCAGCATAGAGAAACACGAACATATTTTTTTCAAAGAGTTGTCATTAGGATTTTATTGGTTTTATACCCTAGGTTGGTGAATAAGGATGGATCAAAGGGCAAAAGAAGAAAATACAGAGAAACTTACTATGAAAATATAGATTCCATTCTGTACATGTCTATACTATTGTTTTAATCATAATCTTATTCATTCAACCCAACAGCATGCTTCCAATATGTGCTCAGTAGGCTGCCAGGAAACATGCCATACACAATGTGAGTTTAAAACATGGGTCACTGCCCTCAAGGAGCTTGCCATCTAGTAGGGAAGATAAACATATACTGAAAGTAACCTAAAAGTAAAGTGAAGTTGGGTGATGATTTATTAGAAACTACAGAAAGGTCTGAGTACAAGCAAAGGAGAAGAGTGATCTGCTGTGTGCTCTCACTGTACATCATAACAGGGATGGAGTCTTATCTGTCTTTGTAACTTGTTCCAGGAAAAAAGTAAGTACTAGACAAATACTTGATGAATGCAACTAAGAGGGAATATAGAATTTGGAAGGAAATAATGGAATTTGGGTTGACAGAGAGGAAGTAGGAGGAAATTCTATGTAGGAAACTGAAGGAGCTTAGGAACAGCAGCCTCCTGAAACAGAAGTGAACAGAGAATAGTTAAACAGGTCCAGTGTACATTGACCGCATTCATCCTTACTTTGGGCTTCCTCTCAGATTTAACCCCCACTTAGAAGTAACTAGGAATATAATATAGCTTCTTGTTCCTAACCAAGTCATGGGGATACAGCATTATTCTCATGGGAAATGGAGTTCCTGGGGTTTCTGAAGCTCACAGAAGTATTTTAGTAGGCATAAGAATCTTCCAGAAGGCTAATTAAAACACCGATTTCTGGCGCCATCTGCAAAGTTTCTGATTCAGTGGCTTTGGAGGTTTGTACTTATTTTTTTTTTAAAGAATTTATTTATTTATTTGACAGAGAGAGATCACAAGAAGGCAGAGAGGCAGGCAGAGAGAGAGGGGGAAGCAGTCTCCCCGCCAAGCAGAAAGCCTGATGCGGGGCTTGATCCCAGGACCCGGAGATCATGACCTGAGCTGAAGGCAGAGGCCTTAACCCACTGAGCCACCCAGGCACCCCAGAGTTTGTACTCGTAACAAATTCTCTGGTAATGGCAATATGCTAGTTCTGTGGCCATAGTTTGAAAACCACTGCCTTAGATAAATATACAATTCCCTTTCCCTCATATTTACACCACTTCCCAAGACACTGAAAGAATAAAAATGTCGTACGATGGTTGTGATAAGCAGACCCCTTTTAAAAATAATTGCTGAAAGTGGCTGCTTCTAAGATGCTTGATAGAAGATTTCTGAAGTAAAACTACATTAATTTTCAATTTAGAAATGATTATGCTCTGGGAGTTCCTACTGTCAGTTGAATGTTTAGAACTCACAGCATTATTTTCCGGCAACAAAGTTGTAAATAGAGGTCTCCCGCTCACCACAAAGGTCCAGGTCACCTGGAATAAATCTAATGCACTCAGTTCTGCAATAGTTAATCACAGAAAATAACACCATGGCAATACTTCTAGTTAAACATAACACGATCTTGAACATATGTGTTTCGCTTTGTTCAATTAATGGTCCTTAGAAGTTACATGACCACTAAATTTTGATAAATGAAAATTGTATTTTAGCACATTAAGAACCTCACTAATTGAGTGATCTTTAATCAAAGAAGAGAGTGTTATAGAATGAATTTTAAAATAATGAAATTGATACATAAAGGAAATCTCAAAATCTTCGCTTTTTAAGTTGGAGGGTTTTTTTATATATATAAATCATAGTTACTTATAGGAAAGAAAATCTGATTTACATAGGCATCTCAGCCTCTGTTATGGGACTGACTTTGAACCCTTTACTGAATAGGCTAGCTTCAGAATATCTAGTCCCACAGTCCTCTTCTGAGGTTTTGTCTTCATAGGACTTACCATAATGGCGACTCATGCCTATCCTTCCCTGAAGTGGGCATCTTGTCTAAGGATGACCAGTCTGTAGGTAGGCTAGGACTCTATGGATGACCTGGTTTAGAATCTTTGCTTCTCATGGACAAAGAGGCAAACTGGATCCATCAGAACTTGAGACAAAGAAAAAGAAAGAAGCAGCTGGTTTGGGGAATAGTAGCTAATGGACACAGGAAGAATAGCCGAGTTGTCATAATGGTAGAATATAAGAATCAATATTTGTGAATCCTCGCTGCTTTGGAGATGGACTGGATGACCCAGTCACTAGTACTGCTCTCAATTCTGAATGGTTTATTGAGTATTGAACTACTTAATAAGCTCTGTGAGAACTGACAGTTCAGCTGTTCCTGGAATCCTGGGTCTGTAGCAAAATCCTTTGTTTAAAAAAATCTTCCTTTTTTTAAGGTGAATTCTTACACAACTCACCCAAACTAAAGGTCACCAAAATTCCTTTTAATAAAAATAGCCTAACCAACATAACCTCCTATGGAAATCCTCTAGTGACAGATTTGGCACATAGCTAATGCTCACTCTTCAATCTTCATTTTAGGTCTCTGGGCTCAGGTTTTCTATTTGCAGAATTGGGATAGTCTTTCCTCTCCCTCCTGATCACTCCCAACCGATGGATTAGTAAGTTAAAATCTTCACAGCTTTGAATTAATCAGAACTGAAGGCACATAAAAATGCAAGGAATTAAGGAACGGACAATACATAAAAGAGAAAGGAAGAGTGAGAGTCAGAGAAATCAGCACTTAGCACAAAGGAAGGTGCAAAGCCTTTGATGAGCTACATGTATAAATAATTAGCTCTGCCAGTCTCTGTAAGGTTTTGGCCAATCGGTCCAGGTCCACTAGAGATAATGAGAACGAGGGACATCCTGCCAACAAGCTCAGCTGTAGAGGACAGTGTGCTTCAGATACTCACCCTGCACCCTCTGTGATGTAGATTTATAGGGTTGGAGCAGCATTCTGATGAGTTCTGGTATCTTTAGATTCATTAAATGGGAACTTACTCACCATGCCTTGCCTCAAGTTGGTCGTAGAAATCTTAGTATCTTAGATTCATTGGCAATTTGGGGATCGTTCCACTCTGACTCTCTAATTTTAAGGATAAGAAAACAGGTTGTAGGAGGATGAACAGCACAAAATTTACTCACGATAGTGTTGCTTTTAAAGCCTTGCTCTACTTGCTCTTAGCTCAGAGGCAGTAAAATTTTATCTTACCGACCTATTGAATCACTTATTTTGTGGGACTATTTATAACAGCCTTACTGTTATCATATACCGAGTCTCATTTGAACCTCTCAACAACCCTTTGAAATGGGCAGAGGTATCATTTTCATTTTACAGATGAAGAAGCTAAAACTCAGTGAGGTCGGGCCACTTTTTGGAAACCCAGATCCTCTGACTTCTAACACCTATGCCTTCTTTATAGATATTATATTTGATAATAACTTGTAAACTAAAATTTGAAATAGAAATGCTGGTCTTTATTATAACCCTCACCTTCATTCCAATGCCACATTCCCTGGACAGTGTCTTCTTTGTATCTTTGGTTTTCTGTGCAACACTTTGCAATTACAGGAATTCTCCACAAATTAAGTCAGATTCTCCACTGAATTATAAACAGGATCCTTTTGAACAGTAGTAATTTATTTCATTCCCAACAAACTATTCTGAGCCCTTGCTTAATCACTATGACCATCTTCTTCAAAGGCTTCTGTGAGACACGAACATTAACCTACTACCACTGAAGCCATTCATTCATTCACTCACTCACTCACTCACTCACTCACTCACTCACTCACTCACTATTTCCTGGACAACTACTGTGTGTCAGACAGTCTGTTAAAGATTAAAGATACAAAGATAACAAGGCATGTACCTGTTTTCCCAGAAGCTTATAATTTAGTGTGTGTAGGGAGTTGAGGTGCTGGGCAGGGGAATGGTAAAGAGGAAAGACAGGCAACACACCAACAGTTATGATAGAATTGAGCACTTGCTATGATAAAGATGAGGACAGAATGCTGTGGAAACAGAGAAGAAGGTTCTAAGTCAGAATGAGGTGTCAGAGAAGGCATTTTGGAAGGAAGGAAGGATGGGAGGGAGAAGGAAAAGGAGGGAAGAGGAGAGAAAGAAGAAAAGAAAAAGTAAGAAAGGCATATTCACTTTTACATAGTAAGAGATTGATAAGGGAAACCCACTGAATGTTTTATGGAGCCATTGATTTCTGCATACCATGTCTACAAGCCTAGTCCTTTCTTGTAAGTGGTGACCAAATTCTGGCCATCAGGTACCGCCGACTAGGGTCCACTCATAACCTCAGCCTGCTGAGAAGTAAATCTGCCATGACTCCTTTTCTCGTAGAAAAAAAGTCAAGCTTTGGCTGGAGGCACTTCCTATGACTATGGTTGACACAGCTGTGAGAAAGATTAGCATTCTTTGTGCAGCTGGGCAAAGAAAGGGGCACCTTTGTGGACATTTCCTCATAAATGAGAGGAAGCCCTACGGCAGGGAGAGCTCTGAAAACCCATTTAATTACACGATGAAGTTAATGACTCCGTGGGTAGGGGAGGTCCTGGCAGAGGATTAACCAAGTGTTGCTGGTTGTCATTTATGATATTTGCAGAGTCAGCCAACAGCCCCCAGCTGTGAAAACCACAACGCAGCAGGTACTAAAGGGAGAGGCATGAAGCTCAAGGAGATAAGATAATTCATAATCGAACTCTGGGGCTCTGTATACAATGAAACGCACACAAAATCCTATTCAATTCTCCACACAACCTATGCACTCTTCACTGCACAGGTTCAGAGAAGCTAAGTAACTTGCACAAGTTCACCAGCTTGAAAAATATTCAAACAAATTTCCAAGCCCAGCTTGTTTCATCATGTCAGTCTTGCCCATCCTTGCCTGAGAATAAATATCACGTGGCGGGGAGGTGTTTGTTATGCATATAGATTCCAAGGCCTCTGCCGTGGCTTAGAAATTAGAATGTTCAAGTGAGGTGCCAGAGAATCTGCATGTTTCATATGCGTCTTAGGTGGTTGTTAGCATCAGATGATTTTTGGGGGAAACTCTGCAGTGTATTGTGCTGCCTTGACAAGTGGCATAAGGATGAAGAGGAAGAGGGAGTGGAGGAAGATTAAGGAGGTAGAATTTACAGGACGTGACTGATTACAGGAAAGCAAAATCTTCAATCCCTGAAGACTGTCCAAAGTTCTGTGGGTTGTAAACTTCTGGCTCACAACGAACTCCTCCTCTAAGTAGGGCAAAAGCAGCAAATGGCCATTCTACCATGTTCGCTTGGGTGTGAGCATCCCAGGAGAGATCCAGCCAGAGCTCCATTGTGAGCTCCAGCCAGAGCATAGCAGCATGCAGGTGCAATGCTCTGGCTGCATGTGTTGGAGATGATTTCATAATACTCATAGGTGAAAAGAAATGTAAAAGGCTTTCTGGGAGAGCAGCCAACTATTGTGTCTCTGTTTTCAGAACACAAAAATTACTGTAATTGGTTGATTTAAAAAATAATGATGATGCTATGTTGCAATGAAATGATTTAAAGGGTTTCTTGGAGCGAGAAATTATGTTTGTAAGAAAGTCTGTAAAGGTTTTAAGTTGACATCATTGGGCTAGTGTAATTTTTTTTTTTTTAAGCACAGTGGGCCATTTTTTCCTGAGTCCCTTGGATCCAGAGTTGCCTGCCACCTCTAGGCCACATAAAAGCTATTTTTTTGGGGGGGGGGGGCCTTCACTGAAGATACTACCTATGGTAGAAAGAATAATCTTCAAAGATGTCCACATCCTAATTCCTATAACCTGTGAGTATGTTACTTTACATGGCAATAGAGACTTTGCAGATATGGTTAGATCTTGAGATAGGATGATTAACCTGGATTATCAGGTGGGGCTGATGTAATCACAAAGGTCTTTATAAGAGGGAAGCAGATGTCAAAGAAGGAGATATGATGAGGGAGGCAGAGGTCAGAGTGATGGAAAAGGGTCATGAGCTAAGGAATGCAGGCAGCCTCTAGAAGCTGAAAAAAGCAAGGAAATTGATTCTCCTCTAGAACGCAGCCCTGCTTATATTTTATTTTATACTAAAGAGATTCATTTTGGATTTCTGACCTCCAGAACTGTAAGATAATAAATTGTGACATGTTAAGCCATCAAGTTTGTGTTATTTCCATGTTGAGTAGGAAGGCTCTTGTGGCCAGGTGGGATCCTTCGGAAAAGCCAACACAGGGGTCAAATTAAGACTCAAGTTCAAAGTCTATGCTTTTAACCCTGGCTGGGAACTATCAGTTGGCAGAACAAGCCCTACTTCCTTCCTGTGACTATGAGATTGTTGGAGTTTCCGTTCCTTATAATTGTCAGTGACAGTGCCCCATCTCAATGCCTTTGCTAGAGGCATCTGCTCTCACTTCTGCTGTTATCACATCAGGTGTCTCATAGGCCATTATCCCTTAGAAACTGCAGCCGTCATGGCCAGCTTCAGGGAATCTTCCCCATTGACCCTTATAGTCTGTAAATCTCATTCTGAGGAAATTAAGATAATGTTTGCTAGAAATTTGGCCATTAAATGGCATGTGTATGGGTGTCACATTCCAACATATTCTTTTCCAGTGAAAATCAACAGGCTTCCTAAGACGAGTCCCATGCCTTATGACTCTTTGTACCTCAGAGAAAGTTTCTTATTTGTAGGCATCAGCCCTAGGTCTGGTTGCTATCTACTGTCTGGTTTCACCACTGTCAGGAACCTCTTGTAATTTCACTTTCTTACTCCCAAGTTTGGTCTCAGGGATTGCATTTGATCTGCTCCTATGAAGGGAGTTCGACTTGCTCTACTATAATTAGGAAGAGTGTCAGCTTGATTTTGCTCAGCTTGTCAAAAAATTAGAGTAGCTGATCACCACACATGGCCATAAGTTTACATGAATTCTTGTCCTAAAGTATGCCTCATTTAAAAGACTTGCAGGCCCCCTCCTACTCCTTCAGACATGATACGAGAGATGCATCTTGCAATGTCCACAATAGCCAAAGTATGGAAAGACCCTAGATGTCCATCAACAGATGAATGGATAAAGAAGATGTGGTATATATACACAATGGAATACTATGCAGCCATCAAGAGAAACGAAATCTGGCCATTTGCAATGACGTGGATGGAACTGGAGGGTATTATGCTAAGTGAAATAAGTCAGTCAGAGAAAGATAATTATTACATGATCTCTCTGATATGAAGAATATGAGAGACAAGGCTGGAGTTTGGGGGGGTGGGGGAGAGAAATGAAACAGGAAGGGATGGGGAAGGAGACAAACCGTAAGAGACTCCTAGACTCAAGAAACCAACTAAGGGTGGCTGGGAGGTGGGGGGTAGAGATAGGGTGCCTGGGTTGTGGACATTGGGGAGGGTATGGGCTATGGTGAGTGCTGTGAAATGTGTAAGCCTGACGATTCATAGACATGTACCCTGGGGCAAATAATACATTATATGTTAATAAAAAATAATAAAAAAATTATGAGAGATGCATCTTGAATAACTTGTTTGATATACAGGTGCCAAATTCCAGGAATATATAGGGCAGCACTTGCCTATGGGAAAAGGAATATGGTGTCCTGTATATACACATTAGGAAACAGTTCTATAATATAAGGAAAGGGGGCATAATTAGCAGAAAAAGTGGGCACCTGTTAGGGCAGGTTAGAAATGACTGTCTTGTGCATAGTGGTGAGGGGGAGAGTATCTGTAAAGACCATAATGAAGTCAGAGATATGCCTCCACAGGCATTTGCCTCTGTCTGTGGTGCTGAAGATGCTGGTGCTGGTCCCCAGACAGTCTCCTCACACTCAAGTTGAGGTTGATTCTGTATCACTATCTTAGCCTGTTACTTGGCAGCTATACCTAGGGGCACCTAGTGGAGATAGAAGTATGCTCAAATACACAAGTATGCTTTAAATTCAGACCACATGCTACAGTTCGCAGAAGACTAGATATAAGGATAGAGGAAGGTCTGAGTAGTTAATGAGAGACTATGGAGTTAATATGATAATTCTGTCTATGGAATTCCCATTTTTATATTTTTGCAACACCATCAACTCTATTTTTATTCAGCTTTCTATATAACTAAACTCTACTGTAGTAATATAGTCAAACTAAAAAAAATTGAACTTTTATTTTTATGCATCAAGACAGATGGAGTGTGCTGAAATAAAGTCCATTATTGGGTAACGATTTTTATTCAGGCTATTAAAAGTTATGATGGCTTTTATGGAAAACCATTTTACAAACTGCCAAATTGCTATCATCTCCCAATCTGCATGTACAATTCTAGGTCACCATGGTTTCCTCCTGCTGGCCATGGGACTGTCAGCAGGTTCTGTCCCAGGAAAGTTCCCCAAATGACTCCTATCAAGAACTGGCATTCTTGCCCAAACTTCACTTCCTTACTCCTGAAAGATGCTTTCCTTTTTTCCACTTGCAGTTTTCCCTCTTAGAATTGATTTCTGCCTTAACAAAAAGCTGTCACAAGCTGCTGAATCTGGGCCCTTGTTACTCAAATTGTGGTGTGGATCAGTGTATCTGTGGATCAACAGGATTGTGATCACAGGTGCGTTAGAAATGCAAACGCTCAACCCCCACCCCATACCTACTGAACCAAAACCTACATTTAAGCAAGATCTTCTGGTGATTTATGTGCGTATTAAAGTTTGAGAAGTGCTGGTTTAGGCTCTCTGTTGGTTGAATTAGAAAGACCAGTTTCCAATATCTTAAATCTGTATGATGGGCTTTTGCATTCATTCAAAAGTTAATGGACATCTAATCTGTATTAGATACTGTCCTAGGTTCTGTGGATAAAAGATAAAGTGGACACCACCTTGTCCTGCCCTTTAGCTCTGGCAGGCCTGCCCCTTTTTCACCATCCTCCCTAATTTGAGGTGTCTGCCTTTGCTCTATTCTGAGTGTCTTTCTGAGTTTTTCATGTAAGTTTCTTGTCTTTTGAATCGTCATGAATCCATCTGGATTTTCTCATTTTGTCTTGAGACATCTTTCTGGCCAACACTTCCTATCTCATTTATCAAGTTTTCAGAGGCTCTCTGCCCCATGATCATGTCCCATTGTTACATCTGACCTTGGAACCTAGCTTTCTCATTTTATTTTATTTATTTATTTTTAAAAAAGATTTTATTTTTTATTTATTTGATACACAGAGAGAGAGATCACAAGTAGGCAGAGAGGCAGGCAGAGAGAGAGGGGAGAAGCAGGTTCCCTGCTAAGCAGAGAGCCCGATGTGGGGCTCGATCCCAGGACCCCGAGATCATGACCTGAGCTGAAGGCAGAGGCTTTAACCCACTGAGCCACCCAGGCACCCCAGCTTTCTCATTTTAACCATGAGGTATTATCCTAGCTGCTGCTGAGACCTGGGCTGAAATTTCTAGGAATTGTTGCTGCCCCTAGAAGTTTCCAAGGTTATACCTTGGAGAGAAGTAATTTGCTCTTGCATAGGAAAATAAAAGGTCTTATTTTCTCACCATACACAGGAGATCTCTTCCTGTAGAGCTTCTTATTGTCTTTTCCTCAGTTTAAGTGTAATAGTGGAGTAAGGAAATAAAACCGGAATAACAAATGGGTATATTTTTTAGAAAGCCTATTAACTTTACATATTCTTTTCATTCTCTTTGATCACTGACAGAGCTTACTGTATGTTCAACCCCAAATTCAAGTAGATTCAACCCCAAATTCAATTAGATTCAATTAAGTTGAAAGATAGAGACTGGAACCTAGAGCTCTTAATTTGGGGTAATTTTTAGAAGCTGAATATCATTTGTGATTTCTTCTTTCTTCAATGGGATAATGTTTTGCTTTAGATTGGCCCTATTTAAAGTAAGTTCATCCCCCTACAGTCCTATAATACTTTACTAGGTTCCTATTCTCTCACTTGATGATACAGAAACTCTTTGAGGTCAGAGAATGTATCGTATCCCATTTTCAGGCAAGGACACTGCTTGACAGGTGAAGTGAATTCAGCAAGGTTTGCCAGGTTTCTGGTTTGCCAGAACAAGTTTTGACTGAAACCCAAGGTTTCTCACCCAATGCCAGGGGACTCTGTTTACAAGGCCAAATACCCCTCTCACATTTTGGTGTCCAAAAGTCCAGAGGCCAAAATGGACTATGCACAACCCAGCTTTATGTCTTGGGTCTAAAAGGCTTATGGCTTTCCAGAAATTAACAGTTTTTCTTTACATCTTCTAGGTAAAATCCGTATGGATAAGATGAAAAGGGATATTTACAGTTGTTTTCCTCTGTAATTTAAGTTCCAGTTTTGGGAAGAACTAACTCCATTTCTTCATTTTCCCCCTTCTCTGATGATCTGAATATCCCAGTTCTCACCTACTCAACTGAAGTGAGGTCCCACAAATACTAATTACTAAAATGTTGCTAGAGCTGAACTCCATGTCTTCAAGCATAAATTTGCAGATTTCCAGAGTCACCTTTATATCCCAAGGATCCTAGAGAGTCTCTGATTGTATTTAGAAACCAGCTTTTCCAGTTTTATCACCATGGGGCACAGTCACTCTTCTTAGCCCCTCCTTAGCCACTTCCAGATGCCTCATGATTGGAGCTGTCATTGGTGTCCTGGGTGACACCTGCACTGAGGAAAGTGGCCTTCGAAGTTCTCAGAGCCCCAAGATGTAGGGCCCAGAGAGGGACTGAGTTTTGTAGAAGTAAAGAGAAGGACCTTCTGCTCATGTCTTGCATTTTTACCTGAACTCCAAAGCAGCACTCGTGCACAGAAGCTTATAAAGATGTTCATGAAGCAGTGTCTTTAGCTTCTCATCTCACCTATGCAAACAGGGCTCTAGCCCAGTTCAAAAAGCCAGGCCAAAGGAGATGCCACTCCATCCCTCTATGGCTTGCCACCTCTTTTCTGCCAGGACTAACTGATACACTAATTATTAAGCCTTTCTTTCTCCCTGTACCCGACCAGGGTCTCATTTGTATATTTCCTCTCCAATTCCTTTCTTCTTCCATTCAAACAAACTTAGCATGTATTTAACCCCTCCCTCCCAAACATCTAAGGGGTCATAGGACCATTATTTAAAAAAAAAACACTCAAACTGTATGGCCGTATTTGACCTTCTCTCTCTCTTTCGACATTTATTTAACTTCTACTACCCATCACAAATTACGTTACCATATTTCATTGGCTCTAAGTTATTACTGATTGAAGGAAGCATAATTGTTTTAGGTTTTTATATGAAAATAAAAAAAATTCAAGATGAAGAGTTTAAGAGGAGACTTCTGCATAATGCTGGGACTCTCTAGGGTTACCTTGAGGGTAAAAGCAAATGAGAAAAAAACCAAAAACCATCATTCAGGAACGGACAGCAGGAACATTCACATATCTCAATCTTGCCACTGGTTGAGAGAGGAAAACGTCTTCTGATAATCTGAGCCAAAGCTGGTATTCACTCCGGTGTAGTCTGAAATCATACTACCAGAGCATCCAAAGAAGCCTTAAGCAAATAATCCAATTTAAGGGAGTCTCAAGTTGGTCATTCCTCAGGTGAGTGGAAGAAATAAATGTAAATCTTTTCTGAAGGAATTCAACTTGTACCTGTGTTGTCCAATGTGGTAGCCACTAGCCACATATGGCTATTTAAATTTATAGCAGTGAAAATTAAATAACATGAGAGATTCACTTATTTGGTTGTACCAGCCACATTGCAAGTGCACAAGAGCCATGAGGCTGGATGGTGCCTGTATTGGGCAGAACAGATAGAGCACATTTCCGTCATCACAAAGTATTCTTCTAAAATTTTTTTAAATTTAAAATCCATTTAATTAACATACCCTGTATTATTAGTTTGGGAGGTAGCAGTTAGTGATTCCTCAGTATACTGATGAATAACTAAACTGATTAGTTTTGTTATTATAACACCCAATGCTCATTACATCAAGTGCCCTCCTTAATGCCCATCGCACAGTTCATCCCCCCACCCATCTCCTCTCCAGCAACCCTCAGTTTGTTTCCTAAAGTTAAGAGTCTCTTTATGGTTTGTTTGCCTCTGTTCTCATTTTAATTTTCCTTCTCTTCCCCAATGTTCATCTGTTTTGTTTCTTAAATTCTACACATGAGTGAAATCATATGGTATTTATCTCTCCCTGACTGACTTATTTCCCTTAGCATAATACCCTCTAGCTCCATCCACACAGCTGCAAATGGCAAGATTTCATTTTTTTGATGGCTGAGTAATATTCCAGGGTGTGTGTGTGTGTGTGTGTGTGTGTGTGTGTGTATGTGTGTATCACATCTTTATCCATTCCTCTGTTGATGGACATCTGGGCTCTTATATATAGACTATTGTGGACATTGCTGCTATAAACATTGGGGTCCATGTGCCTCTTTGAACCACTATTTTGTATAATTAGGATAGATACCTAGTAGTGCAATTGTTGGATCATAGGGTCATAGGGTAGCTTTATTTTTAACTTTTTATTTTAAAGGTTTTATTTATTTATTTGAGAGAGAGAGAGCACAAGCAGGCGGAGAGGGATAGAGGGAGAATCAGGCTTCCCGCTGAGCAGGGAGCCCAATGCGGGGCTTGATCCCAGGACCCTGAACTGAATCCAGACGCTTAACTGATTGAGCCACCCAGGCAACCCTATTTTTAACTTTTTGAGGAACCTCCATACTATTTTGTAGAGTGGCTCCACCAGTTTGTATTTCCACCAACAGTGTAAGAGGGTTCCCCTCTCTCTGCATCTGTTGTTTTCTGAGTTGTTAATTTTAGCTGTTCCAAACTGGACCACTTTCTTACACCATACAAAAAAATAAACTCAAAATGGATGAGAGACTTAAATGTGAGACAGGAATCCATCAAAATCCTAGAGGAGAACACAGGCAGCAACCTCTTTGATCTTGGCCACAGCAACTTCTTGCTTGACAAATCTCCAAAGGCAAGAGAAACAAAAGCAAAAATGAACTATTGGGACTTCATCAAGATTAGAAGCTTTTGCACAGCAAAGGAAACAGTCAACAAAACTAAAAGGCAACCTACTGAATGGGAGGAGATATTTGCAAATGTCTTATCAGATAAAGGGCTAGTATCCAAAATCTGTAAGAACTTACCAAACTCAACACCCACAGAACAAATAATCCAATTAAGAAATGAGCAGAAGACATGAACAGACATTTCTCCAAAGAAGACATCCAAATGGCCAACAGACACATGAAAAAATGCTCAACATCACTCAGCATTAGGGAAAGATGAAACAAAGTATTCTTTTCTTTTTTTTTTTTTTTTTCAAAGTATTCTTTTCGATAGTGCTGACCAACAGCTATAGTGACATGCCATTGATTGTATGATATGTGACCTGATCTCTGAGACATTAGAATTTAAGCAAAATGCGTTTCTTAGACTCACTGAAATATAGGACATGCAGAGGTAGGGGGATAAATTAAACCCCTCTTTGAGGACTCAGCAGATGTAAGAATCAGGCTGCCTAAGAATCACTTGGGACTGGGTCAGGACATCTAGGAAGTTCTTTATCATGGAGAATTCCTCTTTGGCTTTCTGAGCATTTAGGGCTCTCAGGAGCCACTTGGACCTAGAGCTCACTGTGTGTGACTAACTGAGCAATTAGCACAAAATCTCATTACTTGAATGAACTTCTAGGACCCCTAGTTCTGCGGAAATTAGAATTGAATGCAGAATGACATGTTTTCAGATAGCCTTTCCCCCCACAATTTGGTTACCTTTAACCTTTTGAAATTAAATTTGTTTTTATAGTCACTATGCAATCATTAGAGTAATATATCGTCATTTTCTTGAGTCCCCAAAGAATATAGTATGAGTGGGAGATTCCAGGGTAAAAGGTTTTAAATAGCAAATTTCCACCACTCTGTATTTCCAACCATCTCCGTCCTTTGACAATGCTCTCTAAGGACTTTGGCTTTAACTGAGAATTTGGAATATAACAATTTAATGTGGGGAAAATATTCAGAACAATAATAAACCTAGCAAATGGAGCTACTGTTTTAGATTTGTACCATTCTAAAACTGTAGAAAGACTTAATACATAATGCAACTTAATACAATATTTAACTTCATGAGAAATTACTTTATGATTCTGTATATTTTCAAATTGTTACTATTTCTCTCCCAGTCCAATCTATCACCTAATATAGAAAAACTCAAAGTACTAACACATTTCTTTTACTTTAGTTTATAACAAGGGATAATTGAGATATGGTGCCCAACATGAAGTGTGTTTTAATGAAAGAGTTGCCTCATATACTACAAAATAGTACCTAGGGTGTGATAAAGCACTGAAGCAGTAGTTTTGTGTTTGGGGGGAGCAGTGTAGGAGGAGAGAAGTTGGAAATGAATGGAACAGTTGTGGAAGGAGACCTTGCATTATATGAGTGCCGACTATGTGCCAGTTCTCTGCTAGGTGTTTTACACACATTATTCACATTAGCTCATTCAATTCCATCAAGTAGATTATTATCTTCATCTTGTGAGTGAGGAAACTAAACTCAGAGACACCAAGTGCCTTGCCCAAGGCCACTCAGTAACCTTTTGCCAACACCACTCTGCTAAAACTGCTCTTGTCAGCGTGACAGTCCTAACAATGACCCCACAAGGCAAATTCCAATGATCAGTTTTCGGTCCTATCTTTCTTGACCTTTCAGCAACATTTGACATGGCCAATCACTTTCTCCTCCTCCATAGACTTTCTGTACTTGACTTCTTAGTATACGATACTCTCTTGGTTTCCTTCCAATATCACTAGACATACACCCTCAGATTCCCTTGATTATTTCTCCTCGTCTCCTTGAACACCTAGTAAAGAGTGCCCCCAAGCTAAGTCCTTGAGCACATTCTCTTCTCTAACTATCCTGGTGTCCTAGGTCAGGCTTTATCAATCTGCACACTGCTGACATTTTAAACCAGGTAACTCTTTGTTGCGATGGAACAATCCTGTACATTAGAGGGTATTTAGCAGCATCTCTGGCCTCTACCTACTAGGAGCTAGTAGCTTCACCCCAGTCGGCCCCAGTTAAGAACCATTGTTTTAGGTGAGCTCATTAATTTTTTTGGCCTTAAAAACCACCAATAAGCCCTCAATTCCCAAGTTTATATCCCAAGCTTATGTCTTCAGTTCAGACCTTTCCCCTGTTTACTCTACTTCTCCAATTGGGTGTCTAACACATATCTCCATTCCAGTCCCTGCCCCAAATTTGCTCCATCTGTGGTCCTCCTCCACTCAGTTAATGACATCTCTCTCTTCTAATTGCTCAGGCAATTTTTCTCTCACACTCCACATTCAATCCTTTAGGAAATCATGTAGTTTTACTTTAAAAATATATTCATAATCCAACTTGATCTCATTGCTTTCACTACTACCTCCCTGGTCCATGCCACCATTTCTTGCTTAAATTAACAGCCTCCTAATTGGTGTCTTTGCCTCCACCCTTGCCCCCCTGTAGTAATTCCATTCACCTCCCCACTGCCAACCCACTCAGGAAACATTCTTCTTAGTGCATATGAAATCTTAATGAAAACTGATCTCTGGCTAAGGGTAGGTCCTAAACTGAGCCTCAGAAAAGTCAAAGAATCAGTGTAAGACAGATCATGTCCTGTGACTACTCCTAAGTTGAAAATTGATTTTAAAAAACAACTAAAGGGTCACCTTGATGGTGCAGTTTGTTAAGCATCTGACTCTAGGTTTTGGCTTAGCTTATGATCTCATGGTCCTGAGATTGAGCCCCTTATCAGGCTCTGCACTCAGCAGGGAGTCTGCTTGAGATTTTCTCTCCCTCTCCCTCTGCCCCTCTCACTCATGTTCTCTCTCAAATAAATAAATAAATAAATAAATAAATAAATAAATAAAATCTTTAAAAAACCCAAACAACCACATCTCCATATACCTAATTTTAAAAATTTCACTAGGGGCACCTGGGTGGCTCAGTCATTAGCATCTGCCTTTGGCTCAGGTCGTGATCCCAGGGTCCTAGGATGGAGCCCCACATTGGACTCCTGCTCAGTGAGAAGCCTGTTTTTCCCTCTCCCTCTCCCCTTGCTTATGTTCCCTCTCTTGCTGTCTCTCTCTGTCAAATAAATAAACAAAAAATCCTAAAAAAAATTAAAAAATTTCACTAATCTAAATCACTCATAAAAAAGAAATAATAATAGAAATTGAACATAAGTTGGAACTAGATGAAAATGAATACATCAAATATCAAGTTTGTATGATGTGGTTAAAATGATCCTTCAATAAAAAGCTAAAGGCTTAAATGTTTATATTAGTAATGAAGAGATGCTAAAAACTGTATGGTCTTGTTGTATCATTGTATCATACACCTGAAACTAATATTACATGGATGTTCATTGTACTTGAATTAAAAAAAATTAAAATTTGACAACCCTAACGTTCAACTCAAAGAAAAAAAATAGAATAAGCCAAGAGAAAGTAGACATGGATGGGATTGGAGGAGATTATGCTGAGTGAAATAAGTCAAGCAGAGAAAGTCAATTATCATATGGTTTCACTTACTTGTGGATCATAAGGAATAACATGGAGGACATTAGGAGAAGGAAAGAAAAAGGTATTTGGGGGAAATCGGAGGGGGAGATGAAGCATGAGAGACTGTGGGCTTTGAGAAACCAACTGAGGGTTTTGGAAGAGATAGGGGAGGTGGTATGGGTGAGCCTGGTGGTAGGTATTAAAGAGGGCAGGTATTGCATGGAGCATTGGGTGCGGTACATAAACAATGAAACTTGGAACACTGAAAAAAAAACAAAATAAAATTAAGGTGTTAAAAAAAGAGAGAGAGAAAGAAGAAGGAAGGAAAAAAATTTGTAGATGATTTTGGTTCAACCTTTACCATTTCCTTTCCACCCCTCTACCCTGCATACCCTATCTAGGAACACTGTTTTGCAACATTATTTTTCAAGGGTGAAGAGGATTCCATTGCATATATTGTTATATTGTTCATATTGCCATTTGTCTATGTTAAACATTTCATTTATAAATATAAAATCCATGATGATTTATATAGAATAACTTTTTAAAACCTAGAACTGTAAGACTGAAAAATGTGTACATGTTTAAGGTCTTAGATATATTTGGGGATTGTTATGGTTAGCCACACTGACCTCAATCAATGTTGTAGGTTATACCACAACTCTTGATAAATTTAATAACAATATACTCCTCCTATTCTTGATCTTGCTTTTTTTGAGAAATCACAGTGTATCCTCCCTATCAACAGGCATATTTATCCCTCAGATATTGGAAACACATTTAATAATCTTCTGAACTTTGCATACAGTGAGCATCCATTAACTGACTTAACAAGTTTAGAAGATAGGAATGTCGTGATTGGCAAACATTTTGCCAAGGCTTTATTCATAGGAAATCCAGATTAGAAAGAATGCTTCACTTTGGATCATTTCCCCTGGTAGAGCTGTCAGAACCAATGAAGGAAAGAAGTAATCAAACTCACTTATTATCCCAATCCAATTTGGATGAACTTCAGCTAGCAAAGCAATTCTAGGGACAATTAAACCTGGGTCTCTAGTTAAGGGGCTAGTAATATTCAATAATTTCATAGTCCTTATTTGCTCATTTCCATTCTTGAGGTGAATGTTTTAGATTGGGTAAATACGATTACTTCTACCTTAAACCTACTCTGACCTTCAGAATCGTTCTTAAGCCTGACAATGCCTTATAACTGGAAGGGAGACTAGAGAATAAGAAGGTAATGCTGAACCATGCTATTCCTTATGTTCCACAATTAAGTGAACCATATGATAATTGTTTTTTTCTGCTTGACTTGTTTCACTTAGCATAATCTCTTCCAATTCCAACCATATTGATGCAAATGTTGGGTATTCATTCTTTCTGATGGCTGAATAAAACTCCATTATATATATAGACCACATCTTCTTTATCCATTGGTCTGTTGAAGGGCATCTTGGCTCCTTCCACTATTTGGCTATTGTGGACATTGCTGCTATGAACACTGGAGTGCATATGGCCCTTCTTTTCACTACATGTGTATCTTCAGGGTAAATACCCAGTAGTCCAATTGCTGGATCATAGGGTAGTTCTATTTTTAACTTTTTGAGGAACCTCCACACTGTTTCCCAAAGTGGCTGCACCAACTTGCATTCCCACCAACAGTGTAAGAGGGTTCCCCTTTCTCCACAACCTCTCCAACATATGTTGTTTCTTGTCTTGTCAATTTTTGCCATTCTAATTGGTGTAAGGAAGGGAGAAATGAAGGCCGGGGTTGGAAATCAGAGGGGGAGATGAACCATGAGAGACTATGGACTCTTGGAATCAAACTCAGGGTTTTAGAGGGGAGGGGATGGGGGGATGGGTAAGCTCCATGATAGGTATTAAGGAGGGCATGTAGTGCATGGAGCATGGGGTGTTATAGGCAAACAATGAATCATGGAACACTACATCAAAAACAAATGATGTACTGTATGGTGACTAACATAATAAAAAAATTATAAAGTTAAAAAAAAGAAGGTGACTGAATTAATGTTCTTTTTGAATTCAAGTGAGACAAAAGTTTAAAAAATGTCTAACTATGTTTTAAGAAAGACTATTCCTTGGTTTTATATCATTACTTCATAAACTGAAATCATCCTAAGTGGAAAATTAAGGTAGTGGGCATTGTTTCTCTTGGGAGAAGAAATTACTAAACACTTAAAAATATCTGGGAACATGAACTTAACAGTACATCAAATAGTACTCAAATGCAGTCACATACGAACTTTTAAACTTTAATTTTTTTATTGATATATAACTTTTGCAAAACTTGATAATGATAGCTTTTTAATGGGTGACATTACTCAGGATCAAAAATGAATTTAGGTTTTTAAAACACTTTTGTATGATTTCTGTTGAAGAACTGTCATTTGCACATTCTATGATTTCTTTCAAACTGGAATCTGGCAACATCTTCCCATTTAAAATAGATTATCAAAGAACTGAAGTCACAAAAATTCTCAGAAAACTTGGCGGTCCTAGAATTATTTAGTCCCTATCATGTATGAACGGCTCCTAACTTTATCAAACTGTCTTAATAAATGATTTAGACACAATCACTTTTGAACTGGCCCTAGAGTAGTCCACTAATTTTTCAAAAGGGTATTGTAGATAATCAATTTGTAAGCTTTCTAGTCTTGAAAAGTGTATAATCGCTTTTCTATTTAATCATTTATTTTGTGTGATATGAGATTGACATATCTAGACTTACACTGTCTAGTAGGGTAACTACTAGCTACATGTGGTGATTTAAGTGTAAATTTTTAAAAATATTTATTTATTTATTTGAGAAAGAGAGAGAACATGAGGGGGAGGGGGAGAGAGGGAGGGAGAGAGGATCTCAAACAGACTCTGGACTGAGCATGGAGCCCAACATGGGGCTTGGTCCCAGTACCCTGAGATCATGACCTTAGCCCAAACCAGTAGTTGGAGGCCTAATTGACCCTGCCACTCAGGTGCCCCTAGGTATAAATGCATTACAATTCAATGAAATTAAAAACCCATCTCCTCTATTGCCCCAAATCACATTTTAAGTGCTTAAGAGCTATACATGGTTAGTGGGTTCCCTATTGGACAGCAGTGATATTGAACATTGTATTGAACACAGACCAGAACATCACAGAAAGTTCTATTTGCCAGTGCTAGTTGACATGTCTGTTTAAAACCTTGCATACAAAGTAAATGAGATTTGGTGGCAAATTCAAATGTACACGAGGTGCCAGCCACTCCTATAAAGAGTGTCAGAGACCAGGAAGGTGAAATATATCATTAAAGTAACATAATGTAAGACGAGAGGGAGATTTAATATCTCTGTTGAATTGATTAGTATTGTATATATGCTCCATCCAGAGTATTTGCCTGCCACCCTGAATCCTGCTTTTTTTCCAGGTAGGTCTGTGACCCCACAGGGCCCCAAGAACACTTCTGCTAATTTCAACAGAACCTTGGACCTCTAAATGTATTAGTTTACCTTGTCTTCCAGGTAAAATAACAGACTTGAAATTCAAACCTACTTGTGAAATCCAAACACAATTTCATGCATCAATGGCTATTTAATGGCCATATATGATCAAGGTATATGATTTTGGTATAGCCTATATATATCATAGCTTCTCAAACTCGAGCACACATTAGAATCACCTGTGGGGCTTGAATTTCTGCTTCAGTAGGTCTTGGGTAGAGTCTGAGATTTTGCCTTTCTAACAAGTTCCTTGGTGATGCTGGTGCTACTGTTTAGAGGACCACACTTTGAGAAACACTAAGTACTTGCTAATAGTTCTTTACAGTTTGGGCCATTTTTCACATCCATATGGAAATGTGAATCCCATTTCTGTTTCCGTTTATGGGAGAAGAGGCCTATTTTATTTATTTATTTATTTATTTATTTATTTATTTATTTATTTATTACTGCTTTAATATCTGCAGCCTCAAGCAAACGATATGATCCTCTGGGCCTTAGGAAAATGAGAAAGGTCCAAGGTTTCTAGGAACACCAGATAAAATTAGCAGGAATATAGGAGGGGCATAATCAAGGAAGGTGAAGAAAAACTGGGCACAATTTAAAGTTTCAGTGGTTTTCCAGTAATGGACAGAAGCAAAGAAATAGCAAGCAATTACTCTAGCTTTAGGTAATTCAGCTGCAGCTCAATAAAAAGCAGTTTTCAGATAAGGAGGAAGAGACTGAGAGTGATGTCCTAACAAAAAGGCTCTGATGAACTAGGACTGGGAATCAATTGTCAAGAGAGATCCTAGAAGTACCAAACCGTCACTGCCTAGAGGAGGAAAAAGGAAAAAGCCAGAAGACTGAAATTGTTCTGGGAGAAGTTCTCCAAACTTAAAGGACACGGGATAGCTTAAATTACATTACTGTTATGGCCATCCATCCACTGTCCATCTGCAATGTCCAAACTAACTTTGCGCCTCCCCTGAAATGAAACCAGGCTTTCAGCACTAAGAATCAGAGTTATTACCAATGCTAAAGGCCTCTAGGTTACTAATTAAAGAGAGAATTGCCACATTTTTCAGCTTTAGCCATTTTTTCTTGGAAACCCTGACACTTTTTATAGGAGTGGCTGGTACCTTGTGTACGTTTAATTTCACCGGGTTCCTGGCCAATAAAACATCTGAATGAAAGATCTATCATAACATCTAATACAGGTAACTTAATGCATGCTTCTTGACCACTTATTTCATGCCGGCTGTGTTGCGTGCACTTCCTCTAATTCTTACTGCAGAGCTCTGAAGCAGGTACTTTTTTGTGCCAGAGGTCCAGAGAAGTATCTTACCCAGTCATATAAATTAAACAGGATCCAACTTTCAAATATAGAGCCTTGATCAAGTAAGCAATAAGTGGGTTTTTCTTTCCTTGAAGTCTCAACCTTCAGAGCCTTCAAGGCATATTTCCTGCTGCTCTGTATGGCCCTGAAGGCTAAGACTGCTTCTCTAAAAGAACAGGTCCCCAAGAGCAACCCAAAGTGATTTTCAGACTTCCTCAGTGATGCAAAATAATGTCACTGAGAAGTGAGTGGGGGCAGGCATTACTGTCTTTGTTTTGTAGATAATGCAGTTTAAGTTTAGGAAGGTTATTTATCCAAAGTCACAAAGGAGAGTTTCAGAATTGTGAGCAGAACTCGGACCTTGACCTCAGAGAAAGACTCCAGAAGCCAAAGAACCTGCCCATTGAAACCTTTCTTTACAACAGCTGCAGAGTATCCAATTTCTAATGCAGGGGTTACTTTGTAGGCCTCTGAAATCTCACTCTTTTTGAGTCACTAAGGACACAAACTTTACTGAAAAAAGGTAACAAGCTATACACAAAGAGAAGGAAAATAATAGAAAACCTTTCCTTGCCTACCAGGCAAGATGCTGAAGGGTCCTGGTTACATTTCTCTCAAAACACACAATGCCTCCCAAATTAAGTCAGGTCAAAGGACTCCCACCCCGTATGTTTCTTCTTACAAAATGTAATCAGTTGGAAAATAAAATTTGCTTTAGGTAATTTTAGTGGCTTAACTGAAACCACCTATTCTATGAAAATTCTTTCCCCTACATGTTATGACAGCAGCAAAACTCATCAAGTTAAATGTTGTCCTCGGGAAAATTCCTCACAAAAACTCTCTTGTGTCTGCAGGGTCCAACAGATGTCACAGAGCTAAAATCACAGAGTGAGTCCTGATGAGGACAGTCACAATGTATGTGCTAGGAAACCATCTCAACTCTGGGCCGTTAGATTCTTGAAAATTTTCTTTGGCAATCGGAGCAGCAGTAAGTGGGTATGTTGAAGAAAAAGAGGTAATGCAAGGATGTCAGGATGAGGAAAGGCCTGGAAAGCCAGTGAGGACAGGTGGGTACCATCTCTGGGTTCTGTGGCTGTAAGAGAACATACCTCGAAATCACTGATGATGCAGAGCTTTGGTTTGTTGCAGAACCTGGACTGGATCCTGGTGGAAAAACCAAGCGGCACTGGAGACAAGGAGGTTTGGAGATTTATTTAAACACCGGCGGGCCCAGAGGAGACCCTTCTCCAAAGGTCTGAGCCCTGAGCACAAGCAGGGAGGGTAATTTATACCCTCCTATATGCACATACTTGGTATTTTGGCACGCGAGGGAAAAGGGGTAGGAAAGAAGAACCGGAAGGGCTTTGAGACAGGGACTGGAGTTACCTTACTGTTTGGTCAGTCAGCTTAATGTAGTTTTTCCATATCAGGTTCACAGGTGGCATCTTTCTGTCATCTGAACCACCAGCTAAAGTTGGAGCAGAGTCTCAGAAAAGATGGGGGAAGAAGGGTTTTCTACTTTACCCCCAGCTGTCTTGTAACTGTTGTTATCATGTTGGTGTGTTCCCTTCTAGTCACATATACACGTGCACTTGCATGCATGTTCAAACACACACACGTGCACACACAAACACACACCCACCATCCATTTATTGACAACTCTTACATTTATGCCCCAGCCCAGCTCTCTCTTCTGAGAATCAGACTCAAAGAGGCAATTGCCAGATTGTGCGACTGTCTTGGTCGGCCCAAGGCTGATGGTTTCTTAGGATGTGGAACTTGCAGTATTAAAATTGAGACAATCCTGGGCCAAAAGCCCACTGGATGGCCTA
>CM053603.1:72949398-72975384 GCA_028646535.1 Procyon lotor
CCACATCATGACCTTCATTGGCCCTCGGCATTTTTGCCTTCATGGGCCCCCTCTGACCATAGGAGATTTTCGGGATCCTAAAAATGTCATTGCTTTCTGAGGTGAGAAAAAATTAAAACATTTTATTCAATCTTACAAGTTCATTTTTTCCTTTCTAATCCTAAAAGAAATGAAAACATCTTCATGGACTCCTGAAAGTCTGCTGGGCCCTGGCACTGTGCTTAATGGATACATTTGCCCTGGTCTGGGATTTGCTTCAAAGCAATCCAGTGGGGAGAGGAAGGGGGAAATGGGTATCAGGGGTGTATGTGAGGGAAAAATTGGCCACGAGGCAGTAATTGCTGGAGTTGTGTGCTGGGCATGGGGAGTTACCATATCATCTTTCTACTCTAATGTATGTTTGAACATTTCCATAATAAATTGCAGCATCAGTTTCTGAAAAAAGCCCTCTTTGAAAGCTTTTATTTTTCACACAAAGGAGTAGTACAGAATAAATAAAAGCAAAATAAAAAGCTGGTTATTTGAACTTGGAGTCCACGTGGGTCCTGAGTAAATGAGAACCAAAGATACCAACCCTCATTTGAGACAAAGACTTAATTGTTAAAATTTTGCTAAGATTTAAAATCTAACCCGACAGAGTGTTTTTAAAGTTAAAAAATTTTTAATTTTTTTGGTGGTAAGAAAAATGACACCCATATGGACGGAAATGCTGCCTGCCAATATGGTACCATTTTATTTTGGAGCAAGCTGGCTAGAGACAGCATTATGAGACTTTCACAATGGCCTTTGTGACAAAATAATGAATACAAATAAAGGGCAATACAGGAAGTCTATTCTGCCTTTCAGAAAAGCTGCAGTTGGATACCGTGAGCAGGTAAGTGCAATATAGGCTTTGTGAGCGAGTAAACTCCAGTATATCAACTCCAGTATGGCAACTCCAGTATGCCACTGGTGTGGGCAATTCTCCACCTCACCCAGCCCCCACCTGAGTAAGCTTAGGCACTCCTGCTGACCTCTCAGTATATCCCTCTCTTTTCTATTCATTCACTCTGCAAAAAGGTACTGGGTGTCTCCTCCGTGCCAAGCACTGTGCTCGACACCTGTACACACAGTCAACAAAACATGGTTCTCATCCTGAAGGAGCAAACTGGAAAGAACAAGTCAGCTACTGAGGAGACAGAGAGAGATGTAAACAGAAATTTTCAAAGCAAGTTGAGAGGTATTTTATTTTAAGATTTTCTTTACTTGTCAGAGAGAGAGCATGAGTAGGGGGCACAGGAGGGAAGAGGGAGAAGCAGGCTCCCCACTGAGCAAGGAGCCTGATTCGGGGCTTGATCCCAGGACCCTAGGATCATGACCTGAGCCAAAGGCAGAGGCTTAACTGACTGAATCACCCAGGCATTCCACAACTTGAGAGATTTTAATGGGGTAGGTGGAGAGGGTTAGAAAGCAACCCATAAAAGTGAAAGAAGAAAGTTTTTTGGAAGTGGAGGGATAGTTAAGAGACCCAAAGAGAAGTAGCATGTTTCAAGAAAAGCAGACTGGGAAGGCATCCTGGGCAGAGAGAAAGGTGTGTGCAAAGCCGAGAAGGTTGGGACAGTGCAGATAGGTATGAGTGCTGGGCAGAAAAGTTGTGGTAAAGGGAAGACTGGGTGCTAGAAAGTGCTGTGGAGACACTGGGCGATGGGAAAGTGGTCATGAAGAAGCAAATGTCAGGGCACCTGGGTGGCACAGTTGGTTGAGTGTCCAACTGTTGGTTTCAGCTCAGGTCATGATCTCAGCATCGTGAGATCAAGCCCTGTGTCAGGGCTTAAGTCTGCTTAAGATTCTCCCTCTCAAATAAATAAGTCTTTTTTATTTTTTTTAAAGGTTTTATTTATTTGACAGAGAGAGACACACTGAGAGAGGGAACATAAGTGGAGGGGATGGGAGAGGGAGAAGCAGGCTTCCTGCGGAGCAGGGAGTCTGATGCGGGGCTCGATCCCAGAACCCTGAGATTATGACCTGAGGTGAAGGCAGACGCCCAACAACTGAGCCACCCAGGCGCCCCTCAAATAAATAAGTCTTAAAAAAAAAGGAAAGAAAGAGAGAAGCAAATGTCTACACAAGGGTCCTTAAAGTGTGGGCTGAAACCAGCAGCAGCATCACCCAGGAACTTGTTAAAATGCAAAATTCTCAGGCCCGCTGCAAATCTCCTACATGAGAAATTCTGAGGACTGGGTTCAGCAGCCTGCATTTCAGAAAGTTTTCTATGTGATTCTGATGCGTGCTAAGTTTGAAACCATTGGTTCTCAATTAGGAGTAATTTTGCCCTCCAGGAAACATTTAGCAATGTCTGAATAGACTTTTGGCCATAAGACTGATGGGGATGGAGTATTGCTTGCATCTAGTAGCCAGGAATTCTGCTGCTAAACATCATAGAATGCATAGGACAAGCCCCCACAACAAAATCCAAATGTCAACAGTGCAGCTGTTGAGAAGCCCTGATCCTTTCTTCTTCTCTTCTTCCTTCTCCCTCTCCAACCCCCTACATCTTTCTTTTATCTATCTCCTTTATCCCCATTTCTTCTTCTACAGATTGCAGAATACTGAACACTCACAAGGCCATAAAGGGCTCCTTTTCTGCATTTTAATTTATACTATTACAGACAACCCTCTCCTTTTATTCAATTAATAATTCCCTATGACAAAGTTGATCTATGGCCATGGACGTATTATTTGATTTCCGCCCCACATAGGGCCAATTATCTCACTGGGAATGGAATGGGGACTGCTCAGAATACAGGTGACAATCACCTCCCTAGGCCCACAGCTGAAGCTCTTGGCATTCTGCATATGAGCTGACACATGAAGTCCCAAACAGCCAGGAGTCCTGACTTCGACGTGAAAGGCAGTCCCGATGGCAAGTGAGGCTTGAAATGTCTTAGCTCTTATAAGAGACAAGATGATTGGGACAACTCTGAGTTGTTCTTTGAGAGCACGGAGGTAAGTAAGTGTGTCTGCTGAGAGTTCAAGCACAGAGTCCACACACAACAGTATGAAGCGAAGATATACAAGGTTACATTAAAGAAGCCGGGACTAACCAACCAGACAGGATTCTAAACTGACCATGCTGTCAAATCAAAAGAATTCTATCCCAAGAAGGTTTGTGGGACAAAAAGGGTGAAAACAGTGTAAAGTTACAAAGACAAACATTGGCAATGTCCATCTAACAGTTTCCAAGGGGATTAGGTGCTCTGACAGTTATGTGAATGTTTAGTCTGCCTCATGGACCCATCTTCCCACAGTGGAGGTAGAGGCCCCGGGTTTCAGAGTCTGAAGCCATTCACCATCCCTGTTATCCAGCACCCGTGGCTCTACTCTCAGACCATTAGAGCAGCCTTCTGAGAGCTGTCTTTCCTATGGCTGGCCCACATGGAGAAAGTGCCCTAATTAAGCTGATGTGAATGCTGAGGTTGCCCGATGGGCATGTTTTTCACTGAACATGAATTAATTGGCCTTTCAGTTTATAGGCTCTGGTCTCTACTGAATTCACTTAGTCATCCTGAATTGGTAGAATCAACTCTGGGGCCTGGATAACATGGAGCTTCTGGACTCCCAAAGCAGAAGGAGGGTCAGAACTTGAACCATAAAAAATGCTTCCTGGAGTCTGCTCCTGGCATTCTACCCCTTGTTTCCCTTTGGTCACCCTCACAATGTGTCTTCTCTTCCAACATATATATTCCCATGATACCCAAAAAGCATTTGTGGTAGATTGAAAAAAATGGCCACCGTACTTGGCAGCTTCTCTCACCAAGAGGCAGTCTATTTCCTCACCCCTTGAATCTGAGATAGCCGTGTGACTTGCTCTGGCCGATAGAATATGGAGGAAGTGACCTCGTATGAGTTCTGTGACTAGACCCTAATAGACTTTGTTTCAGCTTCTGTTCTTGCTCTTTCAGAACTCTAAGTTCACTGTGTCTAAGTCTCCATGCTAGCCTTCTGGATGAGGAGAGATAAATGCCTTAATACCCAGTCACTCCAAATGGTAGCCAGTCAAGCCCCAGAAGCAGAGTCACCTTGTAAGTACATGAGAATCCAAGCAAGACCAAGTGAAGAAGCTCCTAGATTAACTCAACTTGCTGATGCATAGGATCACAGGCTAAATACATTGTTTTAAGCTACTAAATTCTGGATTGTCTGTTATGGAACAGCAGATATCAATATAGCAGTGTTTGGATTTTTAATACCTCCCAACCACACCATGAACTTATTGCCACAGTTTGTCTCTGAGAAGCCACGGATTTTGCCTCTTGACATAAGACAATCAGGATTTATATTAGACTATCTCCTGAGCTTCAGTGGCTCCTGCAGAAGAAATAGCCCCTGACTCTTTCATCAAGATGCTAAGAGATTTGGATAAGTGGTACAGAAAATGTTTGTCAACATTCACATGAAGAGAAAGAGGAGAGTTAAAGACATAAACAATTGCATTTCTCGGACATATATTTCTAACCTTCAGCCGGCGGTCTGGATCTCCACTGCATAGAGAATTGACTGATACTTTGAATGATTTCCAGGCTGGGCTTAAGTTATTCATAACAACCTGAGGAAAGAAAGAGAGGGAGTGGAGCAATGGGTTGGGGAGGAAATGCTTGTCATTTTCACATTTCAACATAAAAACCGTTTGAGAAACGTGGTGCTTATGAAAAGGACAATTGCCTGGAATAGATGTCTTAATGAAAACTTGGAGTAAAAAATCTTTTAAGGGTTCCCATTAAGTGGGTCATTACGGGCAGAACTCCTGTGGTCACGGGCGTGGCCATTGTGTCATAAATAATGACAGTAATACAGTCCAGCATGTGGACGCTGGGGATGACCCCTTCTATAGCAAATGGAGCTAAGATTGAGGGGGCAGGCCTGCCTTTGGATCGTCAGTTCTCACTGTCAGTGTCTCAATGTCTCATTGTCATTCCTATGGCAGTATAAGTAAAGACTATTGGTTGGTGTAGAGAGTGTTAGCAGGTCATTTCTACTGCTAAAAAATTGAATGGTTTTTGGTAACTGGTGACATTGAGTCAGAGCAGATTGCAAGCCAGAGGAGGTTTCTAAAAGAAAAATTATAGGAGCATACTTATACCGCTATCCTAGGAAGGCATAATAGGATAGATCTTCAGATCTTTGGTGTCACAAACTAAGTCTGTAACAGTGAAATCCTTTTGGAAGCAGCTTACTAATTAATCCTTCCCAAGAATCCATACAAGTTGTCTTAGTCTGCCATCACTATGATTCAAATAAGTCAGCTGGGCCTAGAATGTATTAGTATTTACTCTGTGCCTAGGATTGTATGGTGTACTTTAGGATAGGGGTTCCAAAATGTGGTCCTTAGAACAGCAGGAGAACCAGCATCACCTAGGAACTTATTAAAAGTGCGGATTTTTAGGTTGCATCCAGACGTACTGACAGGAAGTCTGGAGGTGGGCCCTCTTTATGATTCTGATGCATGAAACCCTACTGCTCTAGGGTACATACAAATGAAGTCAAATAGAATTCTGTCATATTGATTTTTCTTCCTATAAAATTTTTAGTCAGCAGAAGTCTTAGCATTATAAAAAAATTAATTCTCTATCCAAATAACATAATTATTTTATAAGTGATTCTCTCTTCTACTGGATTCCTTAATATAACTATGAATTATTGATTGTATCATAGACTCATTATTAAATTTCTTTTAATGCATTAAAGTACAAAAATAATGTTCCTGTGGGGCTTTGTCTTGTGCCCTGATACCCTGGGGATGATCAAAGTGATAGTGAGAAGAAAAGTTAGATAAAAGTGTTTGGGTTAATTTAAAGTTCTCTCTTTTATATAAAAACACTAAGAAGTGATGAAATTTCATTGCAACAGCTTGAAAATCTCAATAGCAGATTTGTGTGCAAATCACAGTGTGTGTGTGTGTGTGTGTGTGTGTGTGTACACGTGCATGTGCACTTCCCCCAAGAGAACAGTATTGCTTAGTATTTATTTCATATCTGTTGAATAAGAAAGAAGGAAAAAAATCGATGTCATGTTGCTGACTCATTGGAAAACTTTACAATCACATTTCTTGTGGGACTTCAGAAGCCTCTCAGCAATGATATATGGGAGGAGTTCTGGAGATGCCTGGGAATAGGAGAATTTACCAATACCAATAATGAGAAAAGGACTGCTGTCAGGAGCAGAGGAGAGGGGGATCTTGTGAGAGAAGTCTAATAATACAACTCCCATCTCCTTTCTGTCTGCACATTAAAGTCCTCACTCACTGACTGGAGCAAAAGCATGAATGGACACACCACTTCTAATTCTCACCATGTTTACTTACTTTTCCTGGAAGAAGTCTGTCTCACCAAAGGAATCTCTATGTGTAAAAAAGACTATTTGGTGGTGGCAATTAGATGCCACTCAGGGAAACTATTGCACCTCAATCTACTCCACAGAGATTAAATTCCAGATAATCACATTGTACCATAACATATAGTAAACATACTACCTATACTCAACTCCATTCATTATCCATTCTTTTATTAAGTACATTTTATTAAATGCCAGCTATGTACCAGATGATATCCATAGACTTTGCCCATTCAAGACTATTTAATTCTTGCCTACCTTAAATATGACACAAAAAGTTCCCCTAATGCTACTTGCAACTCTATTACTTCAGGAAAATGGATATGGATTTCTAATGTGAGGTAGTGGGAACATGGCACCCCCACTATCATCTTATGAAAATTATGAGGGTTTCTTCTTCCTTTACTCTACCACTGGTATGTGTGTGTGTGTGTGTGTGTGTGTGTAAACAAAACAGTCTCTCTCAGCTCTATCATTCATCACAATCACCTCACATCCTCCTTACCAATGTACCTCTCATCCCCACAGACTCTCTTGGACTAGCTTGTAAATAAAATAAAAAGTGGAGACTGGGGTTGGTTGTTGAATGAATGTGTGGTACTGGGTGGTGGTAGGGGTAACAGGGGATAAGGTTTAGGGCCCCAGAAAGAAGGAGGAGGGGGCTCAAGAAGGAGATGCTGCTAGATCAATTGGCAGCTGAGACAGGGCTGCTGTTCATTTGATAGGCCTGACGTCAGCCCAGTGTACGAACTTTTACTAGGGAGGCAGATTGGCTTCCCAAATTATAGTGAAGCTCAGGCCAAACAATCTTGGTTCAAACCTCTGCTCTACCTCTTGCTAACTATGAAAACTTGGAAAGTCATTTAACTTTCCAAAGGTTCAGTTAATCAACTATAAAATGGGGATAATAATCATGTCAAGGGATTGTTGTGAGAAGTAAATAAAATAATGCATATAAATCACTTAGCATAATGCTTGGTACCTCATCACTCTCATCAAATGTTAGCTAATATTCATATTTTTATTATTAATAAATTGCTGACTGTATTGAGGGTCAACAATGGAAAATTTAGGTGAGAGGGTCTTCTACTATCTAAATTGAGAATTAAAAAAGCTACAAAAGGCAGAGAGTCCTCTTAAAGACAGTGAAGACTTCAGGTCTGAGTACATAGCTACAGACATCAAGAAATGTAAGGGGCTTCTTAAAACAGGTCAATTTCTTAGGGGATGAGATGGCACAGCTGAAGATGACTCTTCTCACCTCAGTTCGGTGTACAAGCTGCTGGGTTGCATCATCATTCATACGAAAAATTTCCAGAAATGGGTCGGATTTACTGAAGAAATCCTAAGATAGATAAACAAAAATCAGTTATTCCCCACCTACACATATTTGATCCTGCCTTGAATTAAATGCCACTGGATTTGACCTTCCCTGCTTTGTTCTTCATCTCTATGATCAATCCTTGGCTAGAATGAGCTGCATCTGAACTCCAAGTCCTTTGAGAAGTACATTCTTGGTTGAGTAAAATCCAAAGTATCTTCAAAGATCAATTCCAATGATCTTGTTTGAAAAGCAACATATCTGTTGTCTTAAACATATCAATTATAGTTATTATTAAAGCCTCTGTCTGATGTGGCAATATCTGGATCACCTGTGGATCTGTTTTTATTTTCCGTTTCTTGGTTCTGCCTCTTGGTATACCAGACACTGTAAGAAAGATTATAAAGGCTTCAGATGAGTCTTTAGCTTCTGGCAAGCCATTAGAATGGGGGCAGTTACCTGAATCCAATTAGGATTGAGCTATTTGGAGATTGGTTTCTTCAAAAATCTTTAAAGGCACGATATATTTTTGATTCATATATTCTTTGAAGGGCTCTAACTGAAAGGCTTTGTGTTTATAAGGGCTGTTGTTCCTGGACACACCCTCAATGCTAATTTTTGTGAGACTCTCAAAGTTTTTGTTTATCTCCATAATCTCTTGGCTCTGACTTTTTGTTCAGTTTCTCTTTGTGCTATTTGCTAATTAGTGATTGTCTTAGGAGGAAAAGACACTGAGACTGTTTTTCTGAAGCATCTGTGAATATTGAACTCTAGCTCTCTCAGTATCTCTGAAGTTCAGTTTTGCTTCTCTAGGCCCATGAGATGACAAAGACATCTTCTCAGTTTATTTCTTAGTAACTATTTTCTGCTAGGCTTCTTAGCCTCTCTACTCATGGTGTTCTATGAATCAGCCTTGAGGAAATTGCCTTGAGTGGAAAATCTGGACAGAATGTCTGAATCACTTCAGGGGATTTCTCTCCTATTTTGGCCCCTCAAAACTTGACTGCCTTAGGACCCCCAAACAGATGTCTCTTGTACCTTACCCGGTGTTATTAGCCACTTTAAGTGGAAAAATAATATAAAACAAGCAGGTACTTCATTACTGGAAATAATCACAGCCATATCTTTCTTTAAATTTATTTTTTACTCCACTGGATTATAAACTTTCAGAAAGGAGGAATTATGTCCCATTTTCTTTTATATCTCTACCATTTCCTCATCTTCCATAATGTCTAGGCTTTAGTGATACATAGTATTCACTGAATATATGAATGAATACATATTTAAATGAATGAATGACATGAATACCTGGTATAGAACAGGAGGCTATCTGAGCAGCAGCCTTAGTTACCACATTCTTACTATGTATTTCATCAAGTGATTCCCCCCCTCCCCAAGAATTCTAGTCTGCAGCAAAGCAAAATGAAGCCCATAGCCATCCTAGTCTTCAGCTCAACAAAATAGCCTCAGGAAATACACTGATCATAGAGTCTTGTTCTTGATGTTAATATACAAGGAAGGATAAAATTTGGTCTCAACCCTCCAAAAGTACCATCTGGTTTGGTGGTAAGACAAGTACACAAATAAATATAACCCAAGGCTAAGGATGAATGAATGGATGGATGAATGTACAACAGACAATAGAGAGAGTTGATGGATTTGCACTGGAAAATATGGTTGTGAGGAGGGTATTTCTAGGGAGGAAACACTGCATGAAGGTGTGAAAGAGGAAACAGAGGGGCACCCTGGGCAGATTAATTCCACTGCAGCCTAAGGATATATAGGGGAGGGGTTTTAGACAACCCTGGCAAAGTCAGCTCCATGATATGAAGGGCCTTAAATGCTTATCCAAAGGCTTTGCCCATGCCTTGGGAAGCAGTTGGCAACCAATGATGGATTTTGAGCAGAAAAATAATATGACTGGCTCTACAGAATAAAGAATATCAGCCTGGGGCGCCTGGCTGGCTCAGTCAGCTGAACATGCTACTCTTGATCTTCAAGTTGTAAGTGTGAGCCCGACTTTGGGTGTAAAGATTACTTAAAATATTATATAAAAAAGATATATCAGCCTAGAAATTTCGTAGGGCACCTTAGAAATAAGAAAAACGGGAGGTAGATCTTTCTATCTCCCCCTTGGTGGTCCTCCCACCCTACCCAGAGCTAAACACCATGTGCCACAATACCCAGAGTCTGGAATTTTGAAGGTACCAAATTACCACAACCTTCATCTTGTCAAGAACCCACGGTGACTACTTTGGTCAATAAGTCTGTCCCGCAAACCTTGTCCATCCACCAAAATGGCCCTTTTCCTTCCCAGACACACTGCTAGCTGATTCCTACCTCTACACATTTACTCAAGACTTTCACAGCCCTCTCCTCTTATTTCTGCTTCAACACTCATCTTAAAAAATTGGAACCTCCCTCTTACCTCCCTTCAATAATGGATGTAAGCCACATTAGCTTGCTCCTAGATGCCCTTGGACTCCTCTCCAAGAGCTTCAGGCTTTGTTTCCTTAAAGAGATTACTGCTCCCTCAAGGAACATGTTGGTGAATTGCACTTAAAATTGCTGGTCACACAGGTGGAACTCGATCAGTTATTTTTCCTTTTCCTTTCATTGATAATTTTAAACTTTTGTTAATATTTTTACTTAAAAATAGAATACAGAGGAAAAAAGAAGGAAAAAACAGACCCTGCTCTTACCCAAAATTCCACAACTATCAATAACATTCTCATAAATACTTCTTTAGAATCCAGACATAATTTTCTTTTCTTTCTTTTAAAAATATATTTGTAATCATACTTTACATACATTTTAATACTTTTTTTTTCCTCCTGGTAGTGTATTGTAGTGCTTCCTCTATTTTATTTTATATTCTTTTTAAATACTCTTTAGGCTTAGCACAGAGATGTTGTCAGGAGGACCTACTAGAAACAAGAAAGGAAAGGTCAGACACGAGCTCTGCCCTCAAGTACATGAAAATCTAATATGAGCACACTGCCTTTAGAACTACTTTCAAATCCTGACTCCAGTGTATGCAATCTGCATGATCTGGGGCAAGATATTTAATTTCCTCAAGTCTCAGTTTCCTGGCCGGTAATTGGAGAGAATGTGACCTTTTGCCTCCTGGCATAGTGGCAGAATTAAAGAAGGTGATTCATGCAGTGTGTGTGGAGTCTAGCACCTGGCAATGATAAGCACACAAAAAGTGTTGCTGCCATGATTATTATCAATAGAAGAGACGAGGTATGAGGATGCTTTGTAAAGCCCTCCACAACTATCAGGGATGATTACTACTAAGAAGGTATCTGATTGTTGGAAATTAAACAATTCATAAGCAGCTCAAAAGTATCTTAAATGTACACTCATAAATTTTTAGTTTAAAAACACAACTCTGGTCTAATTGTATGGTTATATGACACAGTCTGGGATTTTGGCTGTTTTTGCCTGACTCTCAGCATTAAGATGGCCCTTGGGACAGCTCAGTACAAGCAAGGTTAATGATATAGGCATTTTACTGAAGTTTTGCTATGGTGAAATTTTTAATAACTTGGAGGCCACATCACTCTGCCCTTTTAGTCCAATATGAAAGAAATTAAGTCATGCAAGAGGGCAATAAGCAATCACCTGAGGTTTGGAATAGAAAAGGAAGTGGTGTATTTCTATGACAGTGATCTTAAAAATGAAATATTGGAATAAGAAAAGATTATTTGAAAGATTCGGTGCCATACCCAAACTCTATAGCTTCCTACTGTTGTGACTTTGGGCAAACTGTTTATTTAACCTTACTATGCTTCATCTGTAAAATGCAAATAATAATTTCTACCTTTGGGAATATGGTTTTGAGTTTTAGGGATAATGCAGGTTAGACACCTCCCACCTCATACACTGCAGATGCTCCTTAATTATAACTTTCTATCATCAACTCAGGTTAGATTAGTTTTTAGGCAGGCATACTTGAACCTAGTAAAATCACAGCCCAGCAGGTAGAGATTTAATGTTGCTTTGGAACAGAGGTTGGCAAACTATGGTATGTGGCCTAAATCCTGCTTACTGCTTGTTTTTGTGAATAAAGTTTTATTGGAACACTGCCACTCATTCATTTATGTATTGCCTATGGTTGTTTTCATGCTCCAAAGGCAGAGCTGAGTAGTTGGGACAGTGACTATATGGTCTAAAATATTTACCATCTGGTCCTTTATAGAAAAAGTTTGCTGACCTCTACTTTAGAGACATATTTGTTTGTTTATACAGTACCCCATCAATCTAGCATTGTGGAAACACTAAAAATTTACTTTATAATGATACTATTACAGATGTGGTGAACACCAGTGTGAGAATCAGTTCCAGCATACCATCATGAATACTTTCTCAGGAAAGAGAGGACAAAGAATACTCTTTGTTAGCTTGAATGTTCTGAAGTGATTACAGTCGTATCTCTACTTACTTATTAGATTAATTGCCAACTAGCTGCTAATGTAATAAATGTGCTTTTAGAAATTAGAAAGTCTACCTCTCCATTAAGTGAATTGCATTAACATTAGATAAATTAGTTATTTCTTGCAAACTTAATCTATTTTATTTGTGAAGATTTCAAGGACTCTGTATTTCCATCTTAGGTAGATGGCTGTTGGTCTGCTGAAAACACTGGAAAGGCTAGTTAAAAATGACTGTTTCTATCAAAAGAAAAGGGGTATTTCTCTCTCACTATTGTTTACAAGGTACTTAGTGCCCTCCTGGGAAAGCCTATAACAGCAGGTCTTAAAACTCCTTTACGCTCTTAAACATTATTGAGGAGCCCAAGGTGCTTTTGTTTATGTAGATTTTATCTATCAGTATTTATTATAAACTAAAAATGAAATTAAAAAAGATCCATTTATTATATCATTATAAAAATATAAAACAAACCTAGATCATAACAAAAATAGCATTTTAATGGAAGACAACTGTATTTTCCAAATTTAAAAAAGTATTCAGAAAAATGACATTCCTTTACATTTTTGCAAATCAGTTTAATAACTTAATGGCTTAATAGAGGCAGCAGGATTCTCATATCTCTTTCTACATTTAATCTGTTGTGATATTAGGCATCATACCATTTCCAGAAAACCATTGTACACATGTGAGAGAATGAGAGTGAAGAAAGAAAATAATATCTTGGTATTCTTATGAAAAGACTTTTGACTTCATGTAGTCCCTTGAAAGTGTCTTGGGACCTTGGACAACATTTGGAGGACTGCTGCCTAGGGCATACCTTCACCTCCTTCCTCCTTGGCTTCCTATTTCCCTGAAATCCAAGGGAACATTACCAAGTCCGCCATATCTAGAGACCAATTCAACATGTATTCATTAACCCCTTGCCCTGAAGAAAAATTTAGATTTTGGTTAGGCAACCTGATTAAGTCCCATTCTGTCACTGATTGTGTGTGTGTGTGTGTGTGTGTGTGTGTGTGTGTTTATGTGTGACCTTGGGTAAGTCATTTCACATCTCTGAACCTCAGTGTTCTCATCTGCATTAGATCAGAGGCTTTCTACCTGACGTATCTGGATATCTAAAGGTTACAGAATGCTAACAAGGGGACTAGGGATCCTGATGTCCTATAACCATTGTCTGATTTGGATATATGTATTTCCCCACATATTCATACTGAAAGTTTTCCACTGTATACAGAAATTAGTCTCATGATACTTATGCACAAAATTTAGAAAATTAAGACCTTTGTCTCAGTCACTTTTAGTCATGATATATTTTCTCCATTAATAGGTATAAGTTCAACTGCTAACATGGAGGTAGCTACAATATCATCAAATGCTGAAAGCTAAAAAGAGGTCCTCCTTAATAAACTCGGAACTATTTTTCCAGCTGTGACGTGAAACAACTGCACTATCTTATTCTGATTCTATCACAAAAAAACTGGCAAATTGCATTTTCCAAAGATGGCCACCACCATGTCCACTGTCCACATGCTTTTCTATAATATGACTTTGCCACTCCCCCATCAAGGCATGGAGTCTAACTGCTCTCTCCTGGACTCTGGGCTGGCCTTATGACTTACATGTAATTAACACAATACAGCAGAATCGATGCTCTATGACTTCCAAGGCTAGGTCAGAACAGGCTACACAGCTTCTCTGCTCTTTGGGGGCGCTATCTCTGAGAAAAGCCAGCCACTGTGTGGGAAATGGGACTAACCCAAGACCACTAGGCACTCTGATGGACCAGCTAACCTGAGCCCAGCCTTTCCGCCATTCCATGCACCATGTCAAAACCATGACATGTAATAGAATAAGTTAAGTCGTTAGGTGTTGAGATGGCTTCCTATGCAGTAAGAGATAACCAGTACTGTCTATTAACCAGTATTATCAGCAGTAGTGGTATCTGAATAAATCATCAGACCTCGCTGAGCTTTGGTTTTCTGAAGAGGTTGTTTGAGGTGATCTTCATGGTATTGTCTTGCTCCTTAATGCTACTTTTCCCTCTTCTACCTGAGACCATTCACCCTCCGGTCCAAAGAGGAACAATGGCCTCTGCTTTGTGCTGAACAGGACCCGTTCCTCTCTGGATTACTAAGGAGACTGGGCAAGATACCCACATTATGAATGACATAGAGTCTACAGCTTTGGGCTAGTGACGCTCAGCAGTGACCAGGGCCTTGGATAATCAACCCAGACAAAGGTGAGAATGGCCACCTAGAACCGTATTAAGGGGTGCATGAGGCTTTTTCAGCTTTGTGAGGAAGTGCTCATTGGAATGAAGGGAAACTATTCAAACACGCCAGAGCTAATGGGGCCTATAACAAACCCCCAAGTCCTCTTGGAATATAACAGAAGTCAGTCAGAGGGCAGATTAGAGGTGCTTAAGAGACCATTAAGTAGAAGGAAACCATTATAAGCCATTAGCTGAGCAGCTTAAAACTGCTACACACTGACCCTATGGCCTATAATGGTACTAGGAAAGATACTTTGTACAAAGCAGTTTGGTAAATTATTCCAAAACTTGGGGAGATGATGGGGGAGAAAGAACATAAAAGATCGGGAAGTGAGGATTAAAAGCTAACATCTAACTGACATCTGTGCACACTGCAGTTCCCAGCATCTAGCTCATGCTAATGGCAAAAGGTAGCAGTTCACGAAAGTTTCATATAATCTACTCAGGGCACTGATAAAATCCAAATCTAATTCATCCATAAGGATAAAGTCTTTCCTGATGTCCCCATGCAGGATGAATTAACCTTCTCCAGACAGCAGTTATACATCAATTATCACATCCCATCATGGCTATAACATTATTTATATCTTTTGTAGTTTAAATGTATATTTCACTTAGGCAGTAAATAGGTTGTAGCCATGAGAGAGATTTAAAGCATGTATTTACTCTACCACCTGATATATAACAAGCATGCCACAAAGGTCTGGTGAATGAACGATGAATGCAGAATGAATGAACAAATAAAAGAATGAATTAATGAACACGTAAATGGTCTGAGTACTGTTCATAGGTAAAAATGAAGGTGATATGCCGGGCTATACACAGCTGCCTAAGACTTTAGGGAACTGCTTGATACATCGCTTTACTTTTTTCAGCTTAATGCCTGTCAGCAATTGTTTGAAAAAGTGGTACCACCTCCAAAAATCCCAGGTTCTCTAGTTGTGCTCTAGGAAAATAGGGTCCTTTGTGAATACATTTATTAATGTGATGTGTTTTTGACTTAAGGATATGGTTGGAGGGAAATTGTAAATATATGGCGAGGTTGGAAAGGACACTCCTCCCCTTTCTTAAGGGGTGGAGACTGAGGAACTTTTTCTGTATATGTAAGACTAACATGGCCTGTGATTGTGTGGAAGTTGTCAGATAAAAGAGAAAGAATACAGATGGGAGTCAGACTCCCCTGGAACTGGCAGGGAAATGAATCCTCCGTTTTAACCACTTATTAGCAGGATACCGTAGCCAAGAAAACTGTCTTAGAGACTTCCCACTACGGGGAGTGTAACTGACCAAGGGCCCCAGCTGCTGTACCCTGAAATACATCCCTTATTATACATATTTGCACTAGGCCAGGCTTCCAGTGGGCCACTCCTAGTAGTGCCTGCATGGGTAGAGGATATTAAGGCAGGCATGGGGGACATGAAACTTCCCTGCTGGCCAATATTGGCCCTAGGACTTCCTGATGGTCTTGCTTAACCTTCCATAGACTGGATGGCATTCCAGGACACTGCTGCCCACCCCTTTCTCCCTCTCTCCTTTACTCATGGTCAGACTTGCCTTGCGATCTGCAGACTTCCTCCCTATGTTTCTAATAAAATCCTTGCATATTTAATCCTATTTCTGGGATTATCTGGACTAACGCGTGGAATGACCTTATACAAGTTACTTCATCTTTGAATCTGTTTCCTCATCCGCAAAACAAAGTTAATAATGCCTGCTAAGTGGGAGTTATAAGAATGATTAAATGTGATAATGCATGAAAAGCTCTTAACCCTGTGCTTGGAAAATATAGGTGCTTCATAAATGCCACTTCTCTTCCCTTTCATGTCATCTGTTTTCTTATGAAATGTCCCTAGCAATAGGCTTAAAACACTTACCTGTGCGCATTGACCTGGGCATTTGGGAACAAATGAAGGCTTGGTGTAACAAAATTGTCTTCTTTTAATTACAGTCCCTCCCCCTTCTCATCAACTGTTTCTCAATTTGGGGAAAGTCATACTTTGCAGACCTCTCTGAAATCTTTGATCTGTTTAATAATGTGGATTGCAAGGGAAAAAACAGCTGCAGGGGGAAATCTGATTAGACTTCGTGTGCTAGCTTTATTACTTCCTCAAGTAAAGTTAATGCCAAACACTTTACCTTGTCATCCAATTTCCGTGCATTGAATGCAAGTTCAACGTAGTCATCATTGCCAGATAATTCTTCCGCAATCACCTAAAGGAAAAATTTCACGTATTTTCAAGTGTTTTCCAGAAGGTTTTGAGGCTGTTTTCTAATCCAAGGACCCAAGATTAAGAGAAGTATTTAAATATTTAAAATGAAGAAGATTAAGTTTTTCTGGGATGTGTAGAGGAACAAAATCTCCCAGGGTGTCTTAGAGGAAAGGTGGCAAGATGAGGTATTGTTCTTCTGAGAAAGACCAAAGGCCAAAGGCAAATCTCAAACCTGGATTCACCATCCCAAAGCGGTCTCTGAGTTTGTGTGCTTTGGGAGTGAGCCTTTGGATCCGTGGCTTTTTAGAGCACCAATGGGGTCTTCAAAGACTCCTTGAACTGTTTGTATGGATTAAATACGGAAATAAAAAAAGAAAAAGCTTGATATGAATGCAACATTTAAAATCTCTAGCAACAAATTCAGGTAAATGCTGGTGAAAGTGGTCATAACTTACACCACAGGGAATCTTTTTGCATTTTTCCCTTAAAAGTGACCTTAACTTAAAAAAAAAAAAAAATGAATTCACTTTCAAGTTACAAAGGAATGTTCAAAGGACCTCAGGAGGTTTGGTGCCTGCCAATTTACCCCCGCCGCCCCAGCAATTCACATTTTCCTGGTACATTTTTCTACCTCTTTTTTCTTTTGTCTACACAATGATCAGACCACTTTCTCTGCCTTTCTCAAGGGCTCTAAGACAAGATGCCAAAGTTTTAAATACTCGAGTTTTACTTGAAATTTTAAGGTTTTATTTAGAAATACCTTCAGTGTTGCCCAACTGAACATTATGTGATGACAGAAATGTTCTGTAATCTGCATTGTCCAATACAGTGGCTGCCAGCCACGTGTAATTACTTTTTTATTAATTTTTTAAAATTCCAGTTAGTAATTAGAGGAAGAGATGAACCATGAGAGACTGTGGACTCTGAGCAACAAACTGAGGGTTTTGGAGGGGTGGGGCACATATTGCATGGAGCACTAGGTGTGGTGCATGGACAATTAATCTTGTAACACTGAAAAAATAAAATAAATGTTTTTGGGGGAAAAAAAGAAAAAAATAAAATTCCAGTTAGTTAAAATAAAGTACTATATCAGTTTCACGTGTACAATATAGTAATACAACAATGCTGTACATTACTCAGTGCTCATCATGGTAATGGTACTCTTTAATCCCCATCTGCTATTTCAGCCCCCCTACTTCTTCTCTGGTAATCATCAGTTTGTTCTCTATAGTAAAGAGTCTATGCTTGGTTTGTCTATCTCTTTACTTTTTAAAAATCTTTTCCTTTGTTTTGTTTCTTAAATTCCACATATTAGTGAGATCATATGGTATTTGTCTTTCTCTGACTGGCTTATTTCACTTAGCATAATACTCTGTAGCTCCACTCATGTCATTGTCAATGGCAAGATTTCATTGTTCTTTATGGCTGAATAATATTCCAGGCATATATGTATATTATATATACTACCACCTCTTCTTTATCCATTCATTTACCCATGGACCCTTGGGCTGCTTCCACAATTTTGCTATTGGAAATAATGCTGCAATAAACATAGGGGTTCATGTATCCCTTTAAAACTGCGTTTTTGTATTCTTTGGGTAAATACTCAATCATGCAATTACTGGATCATAGAGTAGTTCTATCTTTAACTTTTTGAGGAACCTCCATACTGTTTTCCACAGTGGCTGCACTAGTTTGTATTTACACCAACAGAGTAAGAGGGTTCCTTTTTCTCCACGTCCTCATCAACACTTGTTTCATGTTTTTGATGTTAGCCATTCTGACAGGTGAGGTGATACCTCATTGTAGTTTTGATCAGTTCCCTGATGAGTGATGTTGAGTATCTTTTCATATGTCTGTTGGCCATCTGTATGTCTTCTTTGGAGAAGTGTCTTCTGCCCATTTTTAATTGGATTACTTATTTTTGGGATGTGAAGTTGTGTGAGTTCTCTATATATTTTGGACAACAACCCTTTATCAGAAATGTCATTTGCAAATACCTTCCCCTGTTCAGTAGGTGTCTTTTAGTTTTGTTGATCATTTCCTTTGCTGTGCAAAACCTTTTTATTTTGATGAAGCCCCAATGGTTTATTTTTGCTTTTGTTTCCCTTGCCTCAGGAGACATATCTAGAAAAAAGTTGCTATTGTCCAATGTCAGAGAAATTACTTCCAATGTTCTCTTCTAGGATTTTTACAGGTTTAGGTTTCACATTTAGGTCCTTAATGCATTTTGAGTTTATCTTTGTGCACGGTATAAGCCAGTGGTCCAGTGTCATTCTTTTACAGTTAGCCACCCAGTTTTCCCAACACCATTTGTTGAAGAGGCTATCTTTTCCCCACTGCATATTCTTTCCTCCTTTGTCAAAGATGAATTGACCATATAAATGTGGGTTTATTTCTGGGCTTTCTATTCTATTACATTGATCTATGTGCCTATTTTTGTGCCGGTCCCATACTGTTTTGATTACTACAACTTCATTGTACAAATTGAAATCTGGAATTGTGATACCTCCAGCTATTTTCTTTTTCAAGATTGTTTTGGCTATTTGGAGTCTTCTGCAGTTCCATACAAATTTTAGGATTGTCTATTCTAGCTCTATGAAAAATTTTGCTGATATTTTTTTAAAAAGATTTCCTATTTATTTATTTATTTGACAGAGAGAAAGAGATCACAAGTAGGCAGAGAGGCAGGCAGAGAGAGGGGGAAGCAGGCTCCTCGCTGAGCAGAGAGCCTGATGCAGGGCTCGATCCCAGCACTCTGGAATCATGACCTGAGCCAAAGGAAGATGCTTAACTGATTGAGCCACCCAGGCACCCCAGTTTTAGTGGTTTTTTGGTGGAGTGTTTAGGGTTTTCTTTATATAGTATCACATCATATATAAATCAGGAAAGTTTTACTTCTTTATCAATTTGGATACTTTTCCTTCATTCCATCTTGTCTGATGATGTGGCTAGAAAGTCCAGCACTATGTCAAATAATAGTGGTGATAGTGGGCATCTCTGTCTTATTCCTGGCCTTAGAGAAAATGCTCTCAATTTTTCACCATTGAGTATAATGCTAGCTGTGGGTTTTTCATATATTATGTGAAGTATGTTTCCTCTAATCCTATTTTTTGAGGGATTTTTGTCATGAATGGATGTTATACTTTGTCAAATGCTTTTTCATCATCTATTAATATAATCATATGATTTTTATCCCTTCTTTTATTGATGTGATGTATCACACTGATTTGCAAATATTGAATTACACTTGCATCTCAGGAATAAATCCCACTTGATCGTGGTGAATTATTTTTTAAATGTATTGTTAGATTCTGTTTTCTAGTATTTTGTTGAGGATTTTTGGCACCTACGTTCATCAGAGATAGTGGGCTATGGTTCTCTTTTTTTTGCAATGTCTTTATCTGGTTTTGGTATCAGTGAAATAATGGTTTCATAGAATGAATTAGGAAGATTTCCTTCCACTTCTATTTTTTGGAATAGTTTGAGAAGCATAGGTAAGCCCCACATTGGGCTCCTTGCTCAGCAGAGAGCCTGTTTCTCCCTCTGCCTCTGCCTGCCTCTTTGCCTGCTTGTGCTCTCTCTCTCTCTGACAAATAAATAAATGAAATCTTAAAAAAAAACAACAACAACAACTCTTCTTTAAATGTTTGGTAGAATTCACCTGTGAAGCTGTCTAGTCCTGGACTTTTGTTTGCTGGGAGTTTTTTCATTACTGATTAAATTTCACTGCTGGTAACTGGTCTGTTAAAATTTTCTGTTTCTTCCTGATTCAATTTTGGGAGGTTATATGTTTCTAGGAATTTATCCATTTCTACTAGGTTGTCCAATTTGCTGGTACAGAATTTTTCATAATATTCTGTTACAACCATTTCTGTGGTGTCAGTTGTTATTTCTCCCCTTTCTCATTTTATTTATAAGTCCAAAGTCTGGCTAAAGGTTGTCAATTGTATTGATCTTTACAAAGAACCAGCTCTTGGTTTCATTGATTTGTTCTATTTTTTTTTAGTATCTATCTTGTTTGCTTCTGTCTTTATGATTTCCTTCCTTTCACTAGTTTTGGGTTTTGTTTGTTATGCTTTTTCTAGTTCCTTTAGATAAAAGAATAGGTTGTTTATTTGGGACTTTTCTTATTTCTTGAAGTGTGCCTATATTGCTATAAACTTCCCTCTTAGAACAGCCTTTGCTGTTTCCCACAGATTTTGTACCCCCACAGATTTTGTATTTTCATCTTCATTTGGAGCACATCTCCATGTATTTTTTTATTTTGTCTTTGATTTCTTGGTTGGCCCATTCATTGTTTAGTAGCATATTATTTAAATTCTGTGTATTTGTGTGCTTTCCATGTTTTTTCTTGTGGTTGGTTTCTAGTTTCAGAAAAGATGCATGGTATGATGTCCTTTTCTTTAATATATTGAGACTTATTTTGTGGTCTAATATGTTATCTATTCTGGAATACGATCCATATGCACCTGAAAAGAATGTGCAAATCCTGCTATTTTAGAATGGAACATTCTGAATATGTCTGTTAAATCCATCGGGTCCAGTGTGTCATTCAAAGCCACAGTTTCTTTGTTGATTTTCTGTTTGGATGATGAGTGTTAAAATCCCCTACTATTATTGTATTACTTCTGATGAGTTCCTTTAAGTTTGTTATTAATTGCCTTATGTATTTGAGTGCTACCATGTTGGGTGCATACATATTTTACAATTTTTATATCTTCCTGTTGGATTGTGTACTGCTTATGATTATATGATGTCTTTCTTTGTCCCTTATTACAGCCTTTGTTTTAATGTCTGTTTTGTCCAATATAAGTAATGTAACTTTGGCTTTCATTTTATTTACCTTTGAATGATAGTTTCTCTATTCCTTCACTTTCAGTGCCTATGTGTCCTTAGATCTGAAATAAGTTTCTTACAGGCAGCCTATAGATGAATCTTTTGTTTTTTTAATCTATTCCATCACCTTATGTCTTTTGATAGGAGCATTTAGTCCATTTATATTCAAAGTAATTATTGATATGTGTATATTTATTGCCATTTTGTTACTTAGTTTATGGTTGTTTTATAGTTCTTCTCTGTTCCTTTCTTCCTGTGTTCTTTTCTCTCATAATAAGTTGGCTTTCTTTAGTAAAATATTTGGATTCTTTATCTTTATTTTATGCATATCTATTACTGCTTTTTGATTTGTAGTTATCATTCAGTTTATATATAGTGTCTTCTGCTTATAGCAGTCTATGTTAAGTTGATGGTTATTCAGTTTTGAACTCATTCTTTACTCTTCTCCACTTTATGTTTCAGATATTTGGTATCATATTTTACACCCTTTTATTTTGTGTTTCTCTTGACTGATTTTTACAGATAAACTTAATTTTTTTTCTTTTGTGCTTCCTATTTTTCTTACTCTTACTTGTATTTGTTTTCTACTCACAAGGTCTCCCTTAACATTCCTTGTCAGGCTCGTTTAGTGGTCTTGAATTCTTTTAATTTTTTTTTTTTAAGATTTTATTTATTTACTTGACAGAGGGAGAGAGATCACAAGTAGGCAGAAAAGGCAGGCAGAGAGAGAGAGGGGGAAGCAGGCTTCCTGCTGAGCAGATAGCCCAACGTGGGGCTCCATCCCGAGACCCTGAGATCATGACCCGAGCTGAAGGTAGAGAGTTTAACCCACTAAGCCACTCAGGCACCCCTTGAATTCTTTTAATTTTTGTTTGTCTGGAAAAGTCTTTATTTTCCTATTGTGAATGATAACCTTGCTGAAATAGAGTATTCTTGGCTGCAAATTTTTCCCTTTCAGCACTTTGAATATACTGTGCCACTCTCTACTGGTCTGCAAGTTTCTGCTGGAAAATCAGCTGATAGCCTTATGGAGTTTCCTTTGTATGTAACTGCCTAGTTTTCTCTTACAACCTTTAAAATTCTTAATCACTATGTTTTGCCATTTAATCACTGAGTGTCTTGGCGTGGGCCTCCTTGGGTTGAGTTTGTTGGGGGATTTCTGTGCCTCTTGAATCTTGTTCTGTTTCCCTCCCCACATTCATACCCACATGTAACTACTGAACGCTTGATATACGGCTAGTGTAAGGTATGGATATTTTCTTTTATTTATTTTTGAATAATTTTATCTAAGTTTAAATAATCATATGTGGGTAGTGGCTACTAAATACAATAACATAACTCCAAACTAATATATTAAATAGGAGAGTTAAATGCTGAGTTTTCTGGTCCTTAGGAAACAAACCTAACCTTGTACTAATTGCTTTAGAGCAGATTTTTAATTCTCAAAAAAAATGAGAAGCAGGGATTGGTAACTTGATGATTTGAAAAGCCCAGACAATTCTATATTCTTAATGTTCTCGACAACTCTATCTTTGACCCTCACTAAAACCTACATATTAACTGCAGAACTGCTTAGTAGAAGTGAATGGCCTCACTTTTAAATACTCTTTTTTCTAGGGGTAGAAGTGTCAAAATTGTATTGGCAAAAAGGAAAAAGAAGGAAAAAGGAGCAAGAAGGAAAGGAGTAATCTGGATAACTAAGCAGCTGTGGAATCAACTCCCAGTAGTCAGAGAGTCTGCTTCCTACTGCCAGGTTTGGACCAGCTGCTCCATCTGGGTACTTAAACAGAGGGCTGCTAAGGAAGGGCTTACCGTGATGGAGGATTTCCCTGCTGTGTTCCCATGCTTCAACAAGGATTTGGACAGTTTTCTCTGGGAAACAATCTGTACAAAAGGAAACAAAAGGTTGAGATACTAGTTATATGATTGTAGGTCTACTTTTTAATTTTTTCTTTACAAAATTCTGTATTTAGAACTCTACTTGAAATTGTAACACTATGTCTGTTTATTTTCTAAGGTTTTTTCCATGAAACTCTCCTAAATACAGGTTATTCCCTTCTTTCTTCTTATGGCATTTATGTAAGAGAGTGAGAGCATGAGAAATTATAGACGAGTCAGTCAATTAGAAGATGAATTAATCTGAAGAATTTACAACAAAATTAGATGGAAAATGTTGGATATGTACATTATGATAAAACAGAAAAAGTTTCAGAATGATCTCAAATCAGTACTAAAACCACTGTGTAAAGTGGGGGTGGGCTATAGGGAGGAAAAGAAACCCAAAGTCTAAATATACACCTTCTGTATCTATAATCTGTAGAGTTCTGTTTTTAATATATTCATTAGGAAGCTATACAGTCAGTCATTAGGAAACTGATCCCAGATGAGCAAAAAGGAGTAATTGGGGTTCTCTTCATGATTCAGTGTGAATGCACAATGTGCAATGACAACTAAAGTTGCTATTATAAAAAAAAAAATAATAAAGTTGCTATTATATTGGGAGCTATTCTTAGCAGAACTTGCCCCAACCCCCTCTACCTTCCCATTTTTGAAAGAAATATGTGGCAAGGAATTGGGGCCCTGAAGGTATGCAATCCATGATTCTCAAAGGAGAAAAGACTTAAAACAATCAATGACAGCTGTGCTCTTGCTGAGAGAGAACAAAGTCATACCTTGGTGTCGACAGCTTCTATCTAAGATGGCTCCCAACAGTCCTATTCATGCCATTGTACAATTCTCTCTCCTTGAGTGTAGGATGGATCTAATAACTGGTTTCTAATGAACAGAATACCACAAAAGTGGTTGAGTATCCCTTCTGAGATTAGGTTATAAAATGAATGTGACTTCCTTCTTGATCATCATCTTATTCTTCTCTCTCAGAGCCCTTGTGCTGAAGGGAGCAGGTTGCAATGCTATGTGTAGCCTTACAGAGCAGTTCAGGTGACAAGGAACTGATGTCTCCAGCCAACAGCCAGTGAGAACCAGAAGACTGTCAACAGGCCATGATGAGCTTGGAATTAGGTCCACCGCCAAGCTAAGACTTGAAATAACTGTACCTTGAGAGCAGCCTTGTGAGAGACCCTGATCCAGAGGACACAGCGACCCTCTCCCACAATTTTGTGAGATCCTAAATGCTGTTTTGTTTTAAAATATTTTATTTTTTTGTCAGAGAGACAGTGACAGCAGAAACACAAGCAGAGGGAATTGGAGAGAGAAAAGCAGGCTCCATGCTGAGCAGGGAGCTGGATGCGGGGCTCCATTGCAGGACCCTGGGATCACAACCTGAGCTGAAGGCAGATGCTTAATGACTAGCCACCCAGGCACCCCACAAACACTGGCTTTTTTTTAAGATGTCAAGTTTTAGAGTAATTTTCATGTAGTAATAGGTAACAATATACATATGATTTGCAGAACTGGAAAGGAGATAACTGTGAAAAGCAGGGAGACAAACCCATTCTCTGACATCCTTATACCTTTTTGTCTCTGTGTTAGAGCAATGAAAATACTATGACTATGCTAGTGTCAAATGCTATGACTATGCTAGTGGCCCTTCCTAGGCCAAGTGGATTTAAAGGTCTTGGTGCTCAATTGGCTATGATCTGAAGAGAAAAAAGTATTTTTGTAAGAAATCACCTGGTGATGGATGAAGAAAATGATGACAATGAAGATGATGATGATAATCACAGCACTGGGAACTCCCATTTAAGGAATACACATTCCCAAAATATTTACTTAGCTTTCATTGTTCTAGCCTCACTGCTAGACACTAAGAATAGAGTGGTAGCAAAGTCAGATGCAATACCTGACCTCATGGAACTTACATTCTGCGGCAAACAGAGATAGGCATTAATCAAATGGTCAAATAAACCAATATAACTCATCATAAAAGAGAGATGCATTGGCTGTGGTGGGAACAATAAATGGATAGGTGGTTGGGTGGATGAGAATAGACCACTTCAAAATCTTTTGCAAGAGTTGTCCAGGCAAGAGGTGGTGGTGGTGCTGGAAATGAAGTGAAGAGGCAGAAATTTGGAAATGGATTAAAAATGAAGAGAGAGGGAAGTATGATAAATGATAAATGCATTATTGGATCAGATGGTTGTGCCATTCACTGAGATAAGGGACACTGGAAGAGCACATTAAATTGGGGGAGCAAAGAACATGTATTCAGATTTAGGACAGAAAGCAGATTGGAACAGGTTGAAGAAGAGAGAAAGAGGGAAGGAAACAGCAAACACATGAAGGTAATTATTTCAGTAAGTTTGGCTATAAAATGAGGTTCAATAGAATCTGAAGGAAATGAGAAATGAAGTAAAGTTGTTATTTTAGTGGTCAATTTATTGCTAATTTTATTTCCCCACAAATTTGGTATTGTTAATTTCCTTTTATAGATGATAAAAATAGGACACAGAGAGTTTAAGTAACTCTTCCAAAGCCACAAGGCTAAGAGGAAGTGGCATAGATTTGAACATAGGTCTGACTTCAGAAACTGATCTCTAGCTACATTTGACTGGTATGTGAACTCAAAAAACAGACTC
>CM053603.1:72975884-72987998 GCA_028646535.1 Procyon lotor
AAAGAAAGAAATTATATTTCCTACTCTACTCATTAAGAAGGTTCAACTGGTTCTTCTGTAGTCAGAATCATTATCCCTTCTCCCTCCCCATTCACAGATTATCACAGGTTTTAGAAAAGCTACCATTTCCTAGAAACACATAGACATTATTCTTGAACTTAAGATGAACCCAAACACAGAGAAATACAGGAAAGAGACAGCAAAGGAACATTAGGAAGACTTTATAGTTTCTCTCCAGGGAGTTTTCAGCAAGGAGGAATAGGGAAAATGCATGAATCAATGACAAAGCAAGGGTCACTGGTAAGCAGCATTCAGGCCAACATCTAACTAAAGAAAGCCAACATATCCCATTTCCCAAGTAAATTTGGCCTCAGAAATACTATTGTCCATTGTCATTACTTCATCCACACTGGTTTCCTACCTCTACAGCTCCAAGTGACCCCAACCAACCTCTCAGCATTGTAAAAACCCACTCACTGGATTACCAGGTGTGGGTATGGGTACACTGTCTTAACAGACTGTGTCTTCCAAGATCCACATTTTCATTCTTCAGTTAAGACCAAGGGAGACTTAACTTACAAGATATTGAATGATCATATTCTCTTCCCTCACTTTTATATAGAAATGCCAACATTCATATTTGTGGGGTGTGAAGAGAATGCTATTATGTTCCAAGCTCCTATCTTTTGCTAGTGCTAGGAAGATAAGCAATCTCCCTGGAAAAATTCCTGCTTAACAAGTGGGCATTTGGGTATACAAATAGCTAATCAAGCAGGAAATTAAACAAACTTATTTTACAGCCCCACAGGCCTCCATCTCAGCTCCAAAGAATGAGTAATAATTAGGTTTTCAAGTTTTTCGTTGTAATAAATATCAACAAACAATGATATTGCCATTCTTAGGACTGTTGGGCAAAAGTGGTGGGGATGGCCAGCGGGGTCAGTGATCTATAGAGAAAAGGTTATTTGTTGCAAATCTTACTTCTCATGTAGGCTTTCTTGCAGCTGAAGCATCTGCATCAGGCTCAGGAAGGCCTTAGGTCTTGTCACAGGACATTTGAGGCAAAAACAAAACAAAACAAAACAAAACCAACAACAAAAGAAAACAAAACAAACAAAAAACAAAAAAACACCAGCCAGCTCTGTCTGGCAAGAGGATACACTTGTTAGAAGTCCTCTAATTTAAGTAATGTGCCTGATAGAGATTTTAAAGCAATGATCATAAAGATTACTCACTGGACTTGAGAAAAGAGTGGAAGACATGAGTGAAACCCTTAACACAGAGATAAGGAATAAAATAGCAAAGATAAAGGGCTCAATAAATGAAATGAGAAACATGCTTGATGGAATGAACAGCAGGATGGAAGAATCAGAAGAATGAGTTAGTGACCAAGAAGATAGAGTAATGGAAAGTAATCAGACTAAAGAAAAGAGAGAGAAAAGAATTATACAAAATGAGAACAGATTTATAGGACTCAGTGATTCCACCAAATGTAATAACACTCACATTCTAGGAGTCTCAGGAGGAGAAGATAGAGTAAAGGGGTCAGAAAATTTATTTGGAGAAACAATAGCTGAAAACATCCCTAAGTTGGGGAAGGAAACTGATATCCATATTCAAGAGGCACATAGAACTCCCACAAAAAACAACAAAAGCAGACCCCACCAAGACACACTGTAATTAAATTTACAAAATGTAGTGATAAAGAAAAAAAAATTAAAAGCAGCAAGACCAAAGAAATCCATAACTTACAAGAGAAAACCCATCAGGCTAGTGGGATATTTTTCAAAAGAAACTCTGCAAGCCAGAAGAGAGTAGCACGATATATTCAAAGTGCTGAATGGGAAAATCTGCAGCCAAGAATACTCTATTCATTAAGACTATCATTCAGAATAGAAGGAGAAATAGAGTTTCCCAGAAAAACAAAAACTAAAGAATTCATGACCACTAAACCAGTACTATAAGGAACACTGAAGGGGACACTTTGAGTCGAAAGGAGGAAAAAAAAGTGTCAGTATAAAGGTAGGAAACACAAAAGCAGTAAAAATGAATATTTCTGTAAAACAAATCAGTGAAGGAACTCATGAAAAAAGGATATAAAATATAATGACAAATATCTAAAATGTGAGAGGACAGGAGAAAGAATGGGTTCAAACTTAAGTTCAAACCTTTAAGTTTGAACCCTTAAATGACCATCAACCTAATATAAACTGCTATTTGCAGAAGAGTTTATATACAAACATAATAGTAACCATATATAAAAAAACACTAATAAATATTCAAAGAATATAGAAAGAAATCCAAGTATATCACTAAAGAAAATCAGTGAAACATGATAGAGAGAAAGACAAGAAAGGACCAGAGTAAATCTTCAGAAACAACCACAAAATAAGTAATAAAATGGCAATAAGTACATATCTATCAATAATTACTTTGAATGTAAATGGACCAAATATACCAATCAAAAGACATAGGGTGACAGAATGGATAAAAAAAAACAAGACTCACCTATATGTTGCCTACCAGAGACTCATTTTAGACCTAAAGATAGAAGTCCTCTAATTTGATTCTTTTCTACCTTACAGTGGAGTTATAACTGCAATCCTTACCATTCAACGAAATGGTGATGTATAGGGGGAGGAAAATAAAAGTTGAAAACTCTTTTTTAGCAAAGTTGGACCATAAGGACATCAGTGCCATGCATGATTTGTATTTACAGATGGATCAGGGAGAAAACACTTCTTTCCTTTGAAGTGGAAAATATTCTAACAGCATGGGTCTTCATCTTTCAGGTCCACTGTTTCATTTGGATGAATGGTAAAAAAGCCGGAAGAATAAAAAATGCTTTGGCAAATATTTCAACAAGTGTACATTCAGCTGAACTTCCTTTCAAAGTCTTTCAAAACAGTCACTCTGGAGACCAGACAGTCATTTTTCATGAGACTGCTTTTACTGAAAACATCTTCAGATTCTTTTTTGAAATTTCGTAAGACTCTGTTGTAACAAAAACCATTTATTGAACAACTTCTCTGTGCCAGGCACTGTTCTGAGGCTATTGTGGTGAGCAGACGAGAAACTTCTTTACAATATTTGACCGTCACATCTCTGGTCTGAATCAGAATCGATTACCCCCCAAAGCATGTATCAGAGAATTTTTATTTCTTAAAAGGTAAGTATATAGTGCATGAAAAAACTGGGGAAATAAGTCTGGAAATCAAAGGATCAGAAAAAGTTTCACAGCTCAACTGCAGGACGTCAACAGAGCTTTATTTGTGAGTCTCCCTGAGTACAAGCATGTAAGAAGCATTCCTTACACTTGTTTGGCCCCAGAACCTTTTGTCAAGGAGCATTTCTAGTTTTGCAAACCAGCAATTACTGTGACCACCACTACAGAGAACAACCAAGGTTTCCTGATGGCTCACTGCAGCAGAGAGAGGAAGACATACCTAGATCTCCTCGGGCTTTTCTACTGCAGAGCTGGCAGGGTTTCCAACCACTGGCCTTGGCATCTCGTTACCTAAAGATTTTTTGTCTGGTATGCTTGCCTGTTGTCCACAGGTGCAGCAGGCTGAAAATGAGGATTAACACCCTTGGCAGTGAACATCAACCAATGACTGATGGACTTTGGTACAGAAATCCTCCATTCTTTTGCCCCAGGGATGGGGGTGACTCTGTGTTATTTGTTCTGCATAGACACCCAAGTTTCCTCAGTGGGATGAAGCTCTAGTTGTTCCAGTGGTGATTTATTAGACAATGCACCCTTTATTTTATTGGCTACTTTCCCTTTCCCATCGCACTTCTCCACTCACCTTTTGGTTTTTCCTTCACCTCTCAAATTCTCTACTTGCGCTCCAGTCTTTGCTTCTGGGAAAAACAACCAAACCTTTTCCTCTGTGCCAGATAATGTGTTGAGTGCTTCACATAGCTCATCTCTTTGCTGTCATTTAATGATCAACACTCTTTCTTCCCTTCAAGCAACGGGAATGAGAGAGTCAAGGCTTGGAGAAAATGAGGAGTTTATCTAAGGTCACATAACATTATGAACTAAAGTGTGTCCTCCCCAAATTCGTATGTTCAAGCCCTAAACCACAAAGTGCTTGTAGTTGGAGGTAGAGACTTCATGGAGATAATTAAGGTTAAATGAGGGTGGAGGCCTCCCTCATTTAAGGGTGCTCCCCAATCCTATATCACTAGTGTCCTTATAAGAAGAGAATACATCAGAGAGTTTACTGTCTCTGCATATGTACTCAGAAGAAAGGCTATGTGAGGACATAGTGAGCACAGAGTCAGCAAAAGGAGCCTCACCAAAAACCAACCCTGCTGTCACCTTGATCTTGGAATTCCACTCACGAGAATTATGATAAAATAAATGTTGTGTAAGCCACCAGTATGTGGTATTCTGTTATGGCAACCCTAACAAGCTAATACACATACCTTTTAAGAACTGAACCCAGGATTCATTACTTCATTGAATAAATATGTATTGCATATTATGTGCTGGGCATTGAAAATATAGTGAAGACACAAGGCAGGCAGGGGCACTGTCTTCCCAGAAATAGCCACACAATACACATGTCCAATTCCAACTCTGCAAGAAGAAGCAAAGTCATGCCATGAAGGAAGACTGGCCTGGGCCAGGAGGTCAGGGAAGGCATTTCTGAAGAAACTACTTCTGACCCGAAAGCTTTTGGAAGACAACTGATAGTCAAAGGGGAGGGATGATATTCCAAGTGGAGAGCACTGTAGGTCATAAGGGCATAAATGAATATGAGGAGCAGGGTGAGTATGAAGACAGAAAGAAGACCTTTAATTTAGAGAGACTAGACCCTTGGGGGCTTTGCACTCTGATGCTAAGTGCTTTGGCAATGTTGGCTTATGGTAGGCTAAAAAATGATCCTTCCCCGAAAGATATTCATATTCTAATGCCTAAAACCTCTGTATCTTACCTTATATGGCAAAAAAAGTCTTTGCAGTTGTAACTAAGTTAAAGATCTTAAAATGGGGAGATTATCCTGGATTATTGAGTGGACCCTAAATGCAATCCTGGTGTCCATATAAGAGAAAATCAAGGGGTGGGGAATATGATAACACATACTCAGAAGAGAAGAAAACATGAAGATGGAGCAGAGAGATTTGAAGGCACTGGACATTTGGAGTGATGTGGGCACAAGCTAAGGGATGCTGGCAGCCTCCAGAGGTTGAGAGAGGCAAGGGATGGATTTTCCCCTATAGCCTTCAGAAAGAGCATGGCCCTGCTGACACCTCGATTTCAGATTTTTGCCCCTTAAAACTGTGAGAGAATAAATATGTATCATTTTAAGCCACAACGTTTGTGATAATTAGTAACTGTAAACACAGGGAACTAATAGACTGAGTTAGCCCATGATCAGGTTCAAAGTCCATCAATGATGCCTCAGTGATGACTGATTTTAGGGAAATCCTTACCTTTCAGTTTCCCTCACAGGACTTCCGGGCAATATCGCTCCCCCTAGTAGAAATCAGACCTGTTCAAGATATAGATTATGCTGGAAGAGCTTTCTCTGGTTGCTTTCCCTCCATTTCCTTGCTGTCTTGCTCCTACTGCTGACCTAAAGGACCCAAGATCTTGTTCGAACATAGAGCAACTCCTGAGCTCTTTGGCTTCTCCTGTGCACTGAATAATAAAGGGAAGCTTTAAAAATATTTTTAAAGAGTATTTTAAAAAGCATACTTCTTGATCCTTACACTATTCCCTCTGCCCAGGATGACTCATACCTTCTCTCCTCGGTTGGCCAATTTTATTCATTCTTCAAGATCCACATTAGAAGTTTTCAATAGTTGCTGTGTAGGAGGAAAGTGGTCACCTGTGGGACATAGAAGAACTTCTCTTTCTCTTTATGGGTGTCCCCCCTAACTTATCCTATCTGGTTCCCTTCCGCAGCACCAGCAGCAGCATGGCCTGGAATTTGTCAGAAATGCAGAATCTCAGGGCCCACCTCAGGTTACTGAATCAGAATTCTGAATTTCAACAAGATCTTCACGTGATTTGCATGCACATTAAAGTTGAGAAGCACTGAGCAAGGAAGTGAGAGTTGAATGTAGGCAGTTTTAGTACGATAGGATCAGATTTTAAAGATTTATGGAAAGGGGCTTTTAAATTAATCTGTCCTGCTGATTTAGACTTTCATTAATAGGTAAAGTTGTAGAAACTAAGAAAGGTATATGCCAAAGCTTTCTCAGTCATTCAGGGGAGAGGATATGGGACATGGCGTGTGTGCATACCTTTTATGTAAATTCAGTACAGTCCTTGCTTCCCCGGTGGAGCTCTACAAAAGGAACCCTCTGGGGAGAATGATTCAGAATGACAGGAGCAATGGGTGATCTGCTGGTTTGGGCTTCCTGTCTTAAGCTTTCTATTAAGCAGGGCTCTAATTACTTCAAATGTAATTACAGGCTTTACCCTTTCTCTGACTTCATTAGCAAGGGATGGAGTGGAGAGAGTTTCAGAGAGGGATTTGACAACGGCTTGGGTATTAATTATCCACCTTTGCCTCTGATGATGGTGGTTAGGCCTCCTCCTCATCACAAATGACCTGGCTCAGAGGCCTCCCTCCCCAGCCCCCAACCCTATCACATGGCAATCAGGAGAAAGAGGAAGAGCTGCCTTCTCCAAGCAGCCCAGTGCCCAGGGTAGAGCATTTTGTCAGGTCAAGGGTACAAGGCACCTTTTCAACCACCACCTTCGACAGTCTGTGACATCTCTTCAGTGGGGCTCATAATCAAATTAGTAGTTTATAGGACAGAAGAGGATTAGAGAAATTCTTTGATCATTTCTAAGGTAAAGAAGCAAACTCCAACTTCGAGGTTGTCAGAATAAGTATGTTTATTACCATTCAACAGGTGAAGGAACCAGAGGATCGAGGATTACTAAGGTCATACGACTATTAAAGAATCATAATAGGGGCACCTGGGTGGCTCAGTGGGTTAAAGCCTCTGCCTTCGGCTCAGGTCATGATCTCAGGGTCCTGGGATTGAGCCCCGCATCGGGCTCTCTGCTCAGCAGGGGGCCTGCTTCCCCGCCCCCCCCGCCTCCCTCTGCCTGCCTCTCTGCCTCCTTGTGATCTCTCTCTACTCTGTCAAATAAATAAATAAATAAACCTTAAAAAAAAAAGTCATAAGAGATACTACTTCAAGAGTATTTGATATGTGTCAGCTACTGCTCTAAACTGCCTTATGTGTATTGATTTAATTTTCATGACAACCCTAAGAAGTATTATCATAAGAGCCTATTTACAGATGAGAACAGAGGGTATGGAGATTATTACTTTGCTAGTGCTGCCATAACAAATTAGCACAACCTTAGTGGTGTAAAACAATAGAAATTACTACCTCCTGATTCTGGAGGGCAGAGGTCTGAAATCAAGCTGTCTACAGGGCCATACTCCCTCTGGAGGCACTAAGGGAGATTTCCAAAGCTTGTCCCTTCCACCTTCTGGTATCTGCCATTGTTCCTTGACTTGTGGCTACATCACTCCATTCATTCATGCGGTGCTCTCCTTCCCCATCTATGTCTCTCCTCTGGAGATCTTTTATAAAGACACTTGTTATTGGATTTAGGGCCCACCTGGATAATCCACCATGATGTCCTCATCTTGAGATCCTTTACTTAATTAGATCTGCAAAGACTCTTTGTCTAAATAAGGTCACATTCACAGGTTATGGCGTTAGGATGCAGACATATCTTTTGGGGGGCCACCATTTAGCCCAGTACAGAGAGGCTAGGTAACTCGCTCAAGGTCCCAGAGCCAGGAAGCAGCAGAGCTGGGATTTGAATCTAGTCAGTCCAGTTCCATTACCTTAACTGCTATACTCTTCTGCCTCCCATAAATGACAGAAGCAGGCCCTGTGCTAAATCCTACCAGATATGCAAAGTGATTCATACTCACTTCTGGCCCTCAAGCAGCTTACCGTGGAGGGAGTTACCTCTCAATCACTGCAAGAGTCACTCAGCTGGTCCCCTGGCTTCATTTTTGCTATATAATCACACATGAGTCTCTGAATGCTGAGTCTGGTGTGGGATCAGACATGTTAACCTCTCTGAGCCTCAGTTTCCCTTTCTATAAAGTGGTGATATTATCTACTCCATTGGTTTACCATATACATCATGAGTATTAGCAACCTCTCAGCATCAGGCAAGTACTGATGCTTAGGAAAGGTTCCTTCCTCTTCTTTTCTCTCCTATCCTATTAATCTTCACATAGAGATAATTACAGTCATTGATTGGCTCAGACAGGAATTATGGTCATTGATTGGCTTAGATGGGGTTCTGGCAGTAGAGAGAGAAGGAGGTAGATAATAAAGATATTTAACACACTGAATTGATAGGGCTTTGTGATCAATTGATGGGAAGGCTGTGGGGCACAGAGAGTAAGTGGCATAAGGGAAGGCTCCCAGGTTTGGGGCCCCCCCATCTGGGAGGATGGAGGTGGTATTTCCTGAGTGGAGCACAGTGGAGGAGAGGCAGGTGGAGGGGATGGGCAGGGAGAGCAAGAGGAGATGGTGAGCTTGGTTGAAGCTGTGGAGCCTGAAACATCAGTGAGTCATCTGAGAGGAATTAGTATCTAGATATGGTTGAATACATGAGTCTTGGGCTCGGAGCAGAGGCTTGAGGGGGGAGTCTTCTATGTGTGGATAAAAAATGGGAGGGCAGGACCTGCTGGGGGATCTATGAGGGAGAGAAAGGATGTAGTGTGAGAGTGAGGCACCTTTCCCAGACTGAGACTCAGGGCAATGTCTCCTTTCCTCATTCTGCCTGTAGGCTCTGGACAAACCCTGTGGGGCCCCACCTCCAGAACCATGAGAGAGCTGAGGGGTCACACTCCTCTGTGTCCTTTCTCCTTGGGCTGAGGCTAGGAAGCCTCTATAGAGGGTGACATCCAGTTTAGGGCAGTGGCCTTCTTGCCCTTGTGCTGTTAGAAGCTTCAAAAGGAACAAGCTTAAAAGTAGGAGGTGGGGGGCGCCTGGGTGGCTCAGTGGGTTAAAGCCTCTGCCTTCGGCTCAGGTCATGATCTCAGGGTCCTGGGATCGAGCCCCGCATCGGGCTCTCTGCTCAGTGGGGAGCCTGCTTCCCCCTCTCTCTGCCTACCTGTGATCTCTCTCCTCTCTGTCAAATAAATAAATAAAATCTTCAGAAAAAAAAAGATTAAAAGTGGGAGGTGCCATGGAGGATGCAGGAGAAAGAATGCTTGGTGGACTGTATGGGGCAGTGGCAGTTGCTACCATGTTTCTACACACATATGTGGCGATTTGTATCAAGGACCTTAAAATGTGTGTCCGAATATTTCACTGTTATTGATTTATTCTAAAAAAAATCAGTATCAGAGGGCATGAAGACATATGTAATACAATGCTCACTCAAGTGTTGTTTATACTGGAGGAAAACCAGAAAGTCTCACCATACAGGACACCTTACATGATTTTTGCTATCATGGAATACCGTGTAACCCTTAAAATGGATAATGTAGAAATACATACATCAACATGGGAAGATGTCCATGATATATTTTTATGAGAAAGAAACAGGCAACAGAAGCCTGAATAAATGACCAAATGGTTATTTAAAAAAAAGAACTGTATGTTTGTGCATAGATAGAAAAAAAATCTGGAAGAATATGCACCAGAATGTTTACTAGTGCAACATCTCTCAATGTTGCAATGAAGGATGATTTTATTATTTTTGTGTATGTCTGAATAGTTTTAGAAATGGCTTGTATTGCCTTATATACAGAAAAACAAAGAAGCCATTCCCTACAAATAATGGGGTGGAGGGATGGAAAATCTTGCTTTTTAAAAAAATTTATTGGGGCACCTAGGTGACTCAGTTGTTAAGCGTCTGACTTCAGCTCAGGTCATGATCCCGGGGTCCTGGAATCGAGCCCCGCATAGGGCTCCCTGCTCAGAGAGAAGCCTGCTTCTCCCTCTTGCCCACTCCTCCTACTTGTATTTTCTCTCTTGCTGTCTTTCTGTCAAATAAATAAAATCTTTTTAAAAAATAAAATAAAAAAATTTATTTTTTGAGAGAGAGAGAGAGATCATGAGCAGAGTGGAAGGGTAGAGGGAGAAGCAGACTCCCTGCTGAGCAGGGAGCCTGATGCGGGGCTCAAGCCCAGGACCCTGGGATCATGACCTGAGCCGAAGGCAGACGCTTAACTGAGCCACCCAGGCACCCTCTTGCTTGGTTTACAAGGATATCACATGGAAAAAGTTGTTGCATGTCTGGAAGAGGAGCCAGAGATGTGGGCCCTGCAACAGAGCTGAGGGGGTGTCTCAGGAGCAAAAGCCTCTAGAAATTGTCACAGTTCAATATCTGGTGCACCTGGGGACATAAAGATTTAAACTCTTGTGACCCATGGGCATCCTTAACTTGCTGGTTAGTAGTGCGCCAAATGCTCTCAGGTCTTCTCTGTAATCAAAAGCATTACAAAGGACCAGAATCAGATACAAAATCAGAGGGATGATGCAGGCTTTGCAGATGTTTGTTAGGGATCATTCTCTCAATCTTGCATTAAAAGTGCAGGCTGAGGCACCTGGGTGGCTCAGTCGATTGAGTCCAACTCTTGGTCTCAGCTTAGGTCTTGATCTCAGGGTCGTGAGTTCAAGCCCTGCGCTGGGCTTCTCACTGGGCAGGGCACCTACTTAAAACAAAAAGGGCAGGAAAGTGTTGCAGACTGGCCAAGGCACACAGACTGCTTAGTAGTTGCAGAGGGGATGTTGTCTGGGAGTCAAGAAGCCTGGGTTCGACTCATGGCTCCTGCACTTAAAGACGGCATGCACTTAAGCAAGTTACATCAAGGTTCAGGAGGTTAACAGAAAATGAGGCAATAATGGCACTTTCCCCTTAGAGCTTTTTGAGGATTAAATAGGATAATTCCTATTATCAGTTGTTATAAGTTGTCAGCATAGGGTGTCGCAGTACTATGTAAGAACAGTTGCTCTGCTGTCTGCCTGAAACACTTTTCTGGATTTCTTGACGTGGCCTATAGCCATTTATCATTCCTGCTCAGAAAGGGCCCTCTCTGACTCTCCTATCTAAATTAGCACCCGTCCCCTTGCTTCCTACCACTCTCTATTCCTTATCCTATTGGGTTTTCCTTCATAGCACTACCATTGCCTGTTGTTGTATTATGTAGGAATAGAAAAGCTCCATGAGAACGGGGCTTTGTCCCCTTTATTCACAGCTGATGCCCTGGGGCCTAGAAGAGTATATGGCATGCAGTAAGTGCCCAGTAAATGAAAGAATAAATTCATACATAATTATTTGGATGAGGGAATACATGTATATAAGCTTTTATTTTTTTATTTTATTTTTTTAAAGATTTTATTTATTTATTTGACAGAGAGAGAGAGATCCCAAGTAGGCAGAGAGGCAGGCAGAGAGAGGGGGGGAAGCAGGCTCCCCGCTGAGCACAGAGCCCAATGCGGGGCTCGATCCCAGGACCCTGAGATCATGACCTGAGCCGAAGGCAGAGGCTTTAACCCACTGAGCCACCCAGGTGCCCCGTATATAAGCTTTAAATGATCACTGCTAGTATTAAGTACATTATTCATTGAATGAATGAATGAATGAATGAATGAACACATGAATGAATACATACCAGTTACTTAAATCTGGTATAGGAACAATAGGTCCATGCCAAGGAAATGATAAGGCTTAAACACTACAAGTTGCTCAGACCCTTTGGTCCAGGCGCATTTCAGATAAATATTCATGAGTGAAGTGTGTATTTATTTGCAAATGGATGTCACAGGTCTTCCTGAGCTGGGAGAAAAAGACTGGTTAGATACAGGAGTCAATTCACCTTGTGAAAAAGCTTGCTTTCTTCTTTTTTTTATTCCTTTTTCTTTTTTAACATATAATGTATTATTTGCCCCAGGTACATGTCTGTGAATCGACAGGCTTACACATTTCACAGCACTTACCATAGCACATACCCTCCCCAATGTCCACAACCCAGCCACCCCATCCCTAGCCCTCTGCCTCCCAGCCACCCTTAGTTCCTTTCATGAGTTTAGGAGTCTCTTATGGTTTGTCTCCCTCCCCATCCTCTCCTGTTTCATTTCTCTCCCCTACTCCCC
>CM053603.1:72988098-73006275 GCA_028646535.1 Procyon lotor
GGGATGTGGATCTTCTTCCAGAGTTTGTCAAATGGAAGCCCAGAGGGAGTGTAGCTTAGGGGTAAGGGAGGAACTTCTGAGCACTCTGAATGTGAATTCAAATGCCCTTTGTTGCATTTTGACTTTGCCCCTCAGGAAGTGCAGGTAATCTTGGCCCCATGAAGGTAGCAGTAATGATGATGGTGCTAAGGTCAATAGCACCAGCTCGGAAATGGCTGCCACGTAATGGCACTTAGTAAATGTTAGCTATGAAAGTGATTTATCACAAAGGGACGATAAATCTATTGTCTAAGCGGGCACACTTTTGAAAATGAAAGGGGACAGTGTTAAAAATGGAATCACTACAATAGGTAAAAACTAGAATGGCCTGGGGCAAATGCAGTCATAGGTTGCCCTAGGGTTATCAGGAGACCCGTATGGAAGGATGACTTCCCCCTCCTTGGAAGTAGTTGAGCAGAGGCTAGGAGCACCTGAGAGCCGTCCCCCACTCTGATCTGGCTAGACTCAACACTGCTTTTATTTTCCTCCCCATTTCAAGCTTTTCTGTTTCTACTGGAGTTCTGTCTGCGAATTTACTGTTATACTAGTTTTTCTTTTTTGGTTTGATTCTCACTGGGGAGAGAGATTTGGAGGAATTCTGCTCCCTTGTTTCTAATAACTGGTTTGGGAATATGTGCTGTCCTCAGCCTCCTGTGGGCAGACGCCAAGGGAGGGTGTGTGAAACACACGAATCCGCACACTCACAGCCTCGCCTGCCTTGCCCTCGTGGGCTCACATTTGATCCAAAAGAAAGTTAATGAATTCATACCAGCCTCATTTTGTCCTTGAATCTGAAACCAAGACTCCTGGGACTGATTTTGTAAGCCAAGCAGTTACTGTTTCTTCTTCCCCTAAACTCTATCAGGTTAATTCAAAATAAAAATATTCTTTTCCCAAATTAGACTTGAACTGGAGATTGTAGGTTCTGGCAGAATCTCAGAACCTCTTGGCAGTTCCAATGATGCGTCCTTAACTTATTCCTTACTAAGGCTCCAAGCCCTCCACCATCTCTTCTGTAATCAAAAATGGTATTACAAAACATCAGAATCAGATTTCCTAAGCCAACCTTCCTCCCAGGCAATGGAATGGGAGGTGGGAAGTAAGGCTTTACCTGCAGCATCTGCAGAATGCTCTCTCAAACACCTGACAGAGAGCACAGCCTTAGCTAATTCCTTGCCCCCAAACCTTGCCCTCACACTTCCCAAAGTAGAATTTCTTCTACATCCTAAAGTTCTTCAGAAGCTGATCTATATATTACTTATGGGTCATTTTCCCCCACATGAATATGAATTCTTTGGAGTCAGCAAATAGGCCTTATTCTGATGTTTTTACCAACATTTCTTGTAATTTCTTTCTGATTATAGAGGCGATATATATTCCTTTTAGAAAATGCAAAAAAACATCAAGGCAAAACTAAAAATCACCCATAATCCCATCTCCCCATCATCATTGCTGTCATTTAAAAATATATTTTCCTACTGTTCTGGCCTGGGAAGAAATGGGTACTTTAAGAGCTACTACATTTTTTTTTTTTTCACCTTCAGCAGAAAAGACAAAAGAGAACTTGGTCTTCTAATGACTACATTTGATATTCAGAAAAGTTTGTGATAATCAGTTACTAAATTTCATAAGTAGCCTAAATGGAAAAAAAAAAAAGAAAGAAAGCTTCACAAGTTTTAAAATAACTGTAGCACACTTTATAACTAGTTGGAAGACCACAGTTTTGGTAAATATTTTTATTTATGGGATTTTATTTTATTTGGGCTATGTATCATTTGGTGAATCAAATTTTGGTAATTTGACTTCAGCAAATTGGCTGTTTGGTGCATTGATAATGCAGTTCATGTGTTATAGTCTCAGGCTTCAGGGCTGAGACAAGTACAGGACACTTTTATTTAAGGCACTTAAGGTGCTGATAAGTAAGAAGGTACAGCAGGATAACTTGCAAAGGGAAATGCAAGGGCCAGATGGTAGGGAGAGCACTGTAAACACCGTGGAGACAGGGTTCAGCTTGGATTTTTTTTTTAAAGATTTTATTTATTTATTTGACAGAGAGAGAGATCACAAGTAGGCAGAGAGGCAGGCAGAGAGAGAGGGGGAAGCAGGCTCCCCGCTGAGCAGAGAGCCCGATGCGGGGCTCGATCCCAGGACCCTGAGATCATTACCTGAGCTGAAGGCAGAGGCTTTCACCCCCTGAGCCACCCAGGAGCCCCTCAGCTTGGATTTTTGTAGGTCAGTGGTTCTGGGCTGGGAGCCAAAAGGACTGGAATGAAAGTTGGCTGAAAACAAGCAAGAGTGGGTGCTGTAGTAGAGGTCCCAGGGGGCTGCCTTCCACTCGATTGGCGTATGAGGGAACAGGCCCAGGGGAAACTGGTGGGGTGGGCTGGGGGCTCAGCACCTCACACCAGCCTGGATTAAAGAGTTGGGACCAGGGGCGCGTGGGTGGCTCAGTGGGTTAAAGCCTCTGCCTTCGGCTCAGGTCATGATCTCAGGGTTCTGGGATCGAGCCCCGCATTGGGCTCTCTGCTCAGTGGGGAGCCTGCTTCCCCGCCTCTCTGCCTACTTGTGATCTCTCTCTTTCTGTCAATAAATAAATAAATAAATAAATAATCTTTAAAAAAAAGAGTTGGGACCAGGACGAACACGTAGAGTTGCTTTCAGCAGTGACACATCAGTCCTTACAAATTCTCATTTGGTTCCAGATCTCTCATTCTTCTCTCCTTACTCACTGGGAGCCAGTAGGGGTATCAGATTACTGCCAATATGTGGAACAGGGCTCATAAACACAGGCCCATTTTAATCGCCACTAGATATACCTTTTAAAAACTATCTCTGAAATTACGTAGACGTGAGGAGCTGCTTTCCCGCGGGGCACCTGGGGAGGAACGCAATCTGGCTGAATGATATGTCTGACTTAGCATGAGGGGAACACTTCATGCTGACAGATGATGTGAGAAGGGGCTGGGGGCAGGGTGGAAGGGGGCAGAGACTCCTGAAGAGAGATGAGAATGCAGGAAGGAATGCTTACTTTCAGAGACAGGGGGAAGAAAGAGATGAATAAGAATCACTGACTATTCTGGAAGGATATCACTGATCTGGAAGGACCAGTGGAAGAACTGGAAGGAATTTAGAGATCAATCAATACAAAACCTTCCTTTTATAGATGAGGTCACCATATCACCGAGAGGCTAAGCAAACTGCCCAATATGACACAAGGAGTTGGTGGCAGGTCCAGGATGGAGACTTAAAGAGACAAAAGGAAGACTCCAGAGAAAGCAGAAGGATTTTCCTAGGATCTGAATTTAAGGAGATTACTTGCCTGACAAAGACAGCAAAGAAAAAGTCAAGAATTAATTTTATTTTCCTTGGAGAACCGAGGGCTTGCTCACCCGTGATCACCCTATATGAATCCCACCTGCCTACGTAGAAGAGACCGCCAGCGTGGCGAGACCACTTCCTGGGACTTCTCAGCCAGTCCATGGTAGCAGAGATGATGGTATTTATATATGACCTCATTTATCACTCATGTGGCTTCTGCTTGCAGTAATTCTGCAAAGTTAGGGAAAGCTTTTCATGTGAGAGGCAGAAGGGAAATGAGTTGCCTGCTGTAATGTGTAAATTTTACTTCCCTGGGCCATCAATTTTATGCCATGAGGATATTAGATGTTATGTAACAAAATACCAAACTGTGGAATCTCAATGTGAGCATTACATTAATTTTGGATAGCACCCTCTGCACCGTCATACCTCTAGTGTCAACCAATTGGGTCCAATTGGGTCCAACCCACCTGAGACCAAATTCCCATTGACCGCTGACAGCTTGTGGTCTGCCAGTCCTTTCAGGGGCCACCTAACATTCACCTGTGTCAGGAAAGGACCCAACAACCAACTAATAGGTTCGTTAAATTATATTTAGTGGAGGGGAGTAAAGATCTTCATCAAGAATGTAAATTTCAGGGGCGCCTGGGTGGCTCAGTGGGTTGGAGCCTCTGCCTTCGGCTCGGGTCATGATCTCAGGGTCCTGGGATCGAGCCCCACATCGGGCTCTCTGCTCAGCAGGGAGCCTGCTTCCCCCTCTCTCTCTCTGCCTGCCTCTCTGCCTGCTTGTGATCTCTCTCTCTCTCTGTCAAATAAATAAATAAAATCTTAAAAAAAAAAAGTAAATTCCAAATTCCTATACATGATCCTTCGTGGGACTGTAAATTTTATGAAACAACTTTTTTCCCTGTTCTCTATGTCTTCCTTCATTTCTCCAGATAATTGCCCGGAACGTTAGTTCTTTCATAATTAAAACCAGTGATTCAGTGCCCAAGACTTATTAGCATTCCTCTCCCAAGATTCTGGGGGAGTGGTTCTCAAACCGTGGCCCCTGACCCACAGGATCCTTATCACCTGGGATCTTAGAAATGCAAATGATTAGGTCTTTTGCTAAATCCACTAAATCAGAAACTCTGAGAGTAGGGCCCAGCATTCTGGGTTTTAATAAGCCTCCAGAGACTCTGATTAGAGCTCAAGTTTGAGAATTATTGCTCTGTGGGAAGGCAGTGCATGGTTCCTCTCTCATGAATGAGGCTGAGAGACCCCCAGATAGCCTAGTACTCCTTTAAGGGATCGAAGATTTCCCTGCTCCACTCATAATGACAGAAAGCAGGATGTTCTTGGTTTTAACAGAGGTACTCTGAACTTTGGGGGAAGAAATACACTAAAGTTCAGCTATGTGGCAACGAAGACAGGAAGACAGTTATAACTGTATGCTGAGCCATGGAGGAGAGGAAATGCCCACAAGAAAAGCAATGATGAGACCTGGGGGCAACAGCCGAATTTGGTTAATGGGGTGCTCAGCATGGTTGAGGGTGAAAAGACCAGGAGCAGGCACCCTCTGGGTGCTGACTTTATAAGGTTCTGGTTTGGGGAGGTTGAGACTTTGATACTGTTTAAGAAACCATGCTGTATTTAGAGTAATTGTGCACACACCTGGAGGAAAAATGACCAAGGTGGTTTTTCTTTTTTGCAAGAGGATTCTTATCAGTTTCATATAAGACAAACAAACAAACTTAAAAATAACCCAAATGAAACAAAATCTTAGCAAGGTCAACTCTGACTTGGCTTTGCATTAATAGATACCTCATTCCAATTTATACCAGTTAGTGACAAGCTATGAGGGGCTTGGGAGCCAAACATCTGCATTTGAGGTCCAGCTCCATTTACTAGCTGTGTGGCCTTAAATAAGTTACTCAGGTTTTTACAGCATGTTTCCTCAAATGTAAATGCGGATAATGCTAGTGCTTATTTCCCAGGGATGTCCAGCTGATTAACTTATGTGCAATATAGCAAATGCCTAGCTCAGTGACTGGTAAATACAAGTACCCAGAGAAAATTAACTGCTACATTTACTCTTCTCATTATTTCTGACTCAGTGTCCCCACTGCATTTGGTTCATGAAGAAGTGGAAGAACTCAAGGATGACTGAACTAGTTAGTGAGCAGTGAAAGAAAGCGAAGGCACCACATAAAGAAGGTCTGCTTGCTGTTCTAGATGGTGAAGGATCATCACAGCTCTCCTTGGCATGCCCTCTGTTGGGTGCAGCAGGAGAGGGGCTTAGCTCCTGGCCTCCTCTCTGCCAACAGAAATCCAAGGATGGTCTCCAAGCTCACCCTGAAGGAGTACACAGCCTTCTGGGCACCCTGCATCTCTATGATTCGCCCCCCTAGTCCATCTGCTAAGAACACACTGTTCTGCCTGGAGAGCTCTTGGAGGACACGATCCTTCATTTGGCATTACTGCTCAGTGCTAAGTCACTGGCTGTGCTTATCCTCAACTTCACGGCCAATGCCAGTTTCCAGCAGGCTGAGGGCTGCTAGTTCCCTTTCCTAAAGCCACGAGTCCCACTGTTTCACATGGCAGAGTGAGAACATGGCCAACTTACATGGACAGGGCAAGTACCTGCAGACGGCCTCAAGGAGACAGCTCTGAATGTGTGACTTCCAGCATGGGTTTGGGATGTCACTTTATCTCTCCTTCTGGACCTTAGTTGTGCTAGGACAGGAAATGGAATGCCTATTCCCAATTATTTCAGAGATCTGAGTTGAAACCAATTTTATTTAAAATAGTCCTAATAAAGTAAATACTACACACACACACACACACACACACACACACACACACACACACGAACGCGCGCACATTGCCACTTTTGATGAAATTAATTTTTGATGAATTTGAGGCAACGTCTTAAGTTCAGTTCTCCTAATTGCCCAGAACATGGGTGTTCTGTCTCAATGTTTTCACCCTTTTTGTTTCCACCTTCACTCCTGAAACAAAGCTGGCCCCTAGATACGTTGATTCTTCCCCATTATTTTCTAGATTCTCACATCCCGAATCACAACTGTCATATCCTGAGCGCTCTTTCTGTGCTGGGGACTCGGCTAAGGACCGTATATGTGTTTTCACACTTGATCCTCGCAATATTTCTCAAGGCCAGCTCTATTATTATCTCTACTTTGCATATGAAGAGGCTGAGGCTTAAGTGGCTGCAAGAATTTGCCTGTGGACACGCAACTTGAGAGCCGCTGAGCTGGGATGTGACTCTAGACCATGAGGCTCCACAGCAGGTGCATCTAAGCATCAGGGAACAGTGCTTCGGACCCTGAATGTGCCATTCCTCCTGCTGCTCAACTGCTCCTGGATCCAGCCATTCCCTGCCTAGCAAAGCAGGACAAGGGAAAAGAAATCTTGAACCCCTGAAAGGATGAAAAAGGAAAGCACCGATTTTTTTTTTTGGTCTCTGTTTTGTGTTTTGTGGTGGGTTGGTTTGTTTGTTTGCCGGATCATACTAGAGAGAAGAACAATTCTTAAAAAAGAGAAAGAAAGCTCCCATTCACACCAAATTTAACATTGAGTTTATACTTTTATCTCAAAGAATATGGAGAGATGTCATCGCATACTCAACAGTTTTTAAAAAGTCCTTTATGATTCATTAGTTGCATATAACACCCAGTGCTCATCACAACACATGGCCTCCTTAATACCCATCACCTGCTTACCCCATCCTCCCACCCCCTCCCTTCTGGAACCCTCAGTTTGGTTCCCAGAGTCCAGAGTGTCTCATGGTTTGTCTTCCCCTCTGATTTCTTCCCATTCAGTTTTCCCTCCCTTCTTCCCCTATGGTCGTCTGCACTAATGATGTACTATATGTTGGCCAACTAAACATAATAATAAAAAAAATCCTTCATGATTTGTTCATATAGGGAATGTTCAGTGAATTTCCTTCTAAAAACAAAAACAAAAGAGTCTCTTTGAGGGATCTCACCCACTTTTAGGCTACTGGTGCTATAGGGAGTCCACTCCCAAATCTGTACCTATTCCGGACGCATGTGGTCGGGTGCCAACTGGCAATCTCCTCTGGATTCTCCACAGACATCATGGGCTTAACATGCCAGTACATTCTATTCCCCACTCTACTCCTCAGTCTGATTCTCCCCTCCTCCCCTCCCCTCCCGTCCCCCCCCCCCCCCCCCCCCCCCCCCCCCCCCCCCCCCCCTCCCTCCCTCCCTCCCTCCCTCCCTCCCTCCCTCCCTCCCTCCTTCCTTCCTTCCTTCCTTCCTTCCTTCCTTCCTTCCTTCCTTCCTTCCTTCCTTCCTTTTTCTTCCTATTTATTTATTTGAGAAAGAGTGAGAGCTAGAGAGAGAGAGAGAGGGAGGGCATACACATAGAGGGAGAGGGAGAGAGAGAAGCAGACTCCCACTGAGCAGGCCGATGTGGGGCTTGATCCCAGGGCCCTGGGATCATGACCTGAGCTTAAGGAAGATACTTAACTGACTGAGCCATCCAGGTACCCCCAGAGTCATCTTTCTTATGAGACCTCCCCGATTCCCTCTAGGTAGAGGTAAGCCTTTCCCCTGTAGCCCCTGGAACAAATCTCTGTTGTAGCAGAAAGTAACGGGCATTTTAATTATTTATGTACTAGTATCTTTAGCTAATTATAAGCTTTTCTGAGTCCAGGCCTCTGTCTTTTTCATTTTTGCATCTCTTGCACCTACCAGGGTACTTGGTATAACTAGGGCACTTGCTAAATGTTTGTTGAAATACAAGAATGTGGGGGCACCTGGGTGGCTCAGTGGGTTAAAGCCTCTGCTTTCGGCTCAGGATATGGTCTCAGGGTCCTGGGATCGAGCCCCGCTGTGGCTCTCTGCTCAGCGGGGAGCCTGCTTCCCCCTCCCTCTGCCTGCCTCTCCGCCTACTTGTGATCTCTCTCTCTTTTTTTTAAGATTAAAAAAATGTTTAAAAAAATACATGTATGTGATCAAATGGAGCTTACCACGTTAAAATAAAAGTTCATACTGATCTAAAATTTTCAAAATGAACTATTCAATAAATGTGGCTTAAGCACGTGTGATATAAAAGCATGATGTTGCATTAGACATGAGGAAGTACTGATTATGGGCCCTGCCTTAAAAAACTTGTAATCTAGCCAGGGGTCCAGATGATATCTATAAAAGTAAATGTTAATTAAGAGAGAAATTATTTTAATGAACTGAGAAAAAGGAACTTCTCAAGGCAGTTACTAAATGAGTGAAGTAGAGATGAGTTATAGGATCTTGGAGTCTGAGAAGGTCACTACGGCCTAGACAAGGGGTTCTATGGAATATGATTTGATTAGTTGGAACTCCATGTTGCAAGTGGCAAAAAGAATTAGCCCATAACAATTTAAATAAAGAGAAGCTATTGGCGAAAATTCCCAGGAATTACTGGCTTCCGACAGGACACCATCTAGCATGCAAGTAATATGACTTGATTTCTCTCTAGTTCTCTGTTCTTCCCTTTGAGGTGCCAGCCTCTTTCATTTTCACCCACATTTTGTGATGTTATCCTCCTTCCTTTTCCTCTCCCAACAGTACCATGTGCTCCCCTTGAAGGGCCCCACTTCCAGACCTCACAGCCTCCCCTTATCTTTTTCAAAAGGTTCTAGCAAATATGTATTTACATTTCACTGTCTCTGATTAGTTACGTACCATCACTGAACTAATCACTATGCCTACAAAAATTGGCTGATGGATTTCAGCCAATTAGTGGCTACCCCAAAAGTATGGAAAGATCAATCATACCTATCACATAGCTGATAATATAAAGGGGTGGTTGCCCACGAATATACAAGATGCCCAGAGAGGCTCGTGTGTCACCTGGGGTAGGAGGGAAAGCTATGTAGTTTGGGAAACATGGCTTGGGGCTACCCTCAACAACTCTGACTTGCTGCTCACTCGCTCCATCTAAGCCAGATGTTAAGAGAGATCTCAGAACATGTGGCCTCTCCCCATAATCCTTCTTTAAGTCATGACAGAAGAAAGAGCTTTGGATTAGGGACCAAAAGCTCTTGACTTCCAGTCTTGGCTCTGTCGAGACACTATATCTTTGTGATCCTCAGTTTTCTCAGCTATAAAATGCAGATGATGACCCCCATCTTCTCAGCATTGTCCGAGAGGATCAAATGAAATAGTCAGTATGGAAGCTCTTTTGAAAGTATCAAGATACGGGGCACCTGGGTGGCTCAGTGGGTTAAGCCTCTGCCTTCGGCCCAGGTCATGATCTCAGGGTTCTGGGATCCAGCCCCGCGTGGGGCTCTCTGCTCAGCAGGGAGTCTGCTTCCCCCCGCCCCTCTGCCCGCCTCTCTACTTGTGATCTCTCTCTGTCAAATAAATAAAATAAAAATCTTTAAAAAAAAAAAAAAAGAATCTTGAAAAAAAAAAGTATCAAGATATACTTAGAAAGTACAATTTGTAATCTTACCCTCGGTGCTCATTTCCATATATTCCTTCTCTTGAGGGCTTGAAAAAATTAAGCCAGTGCACTCCCCCAGCTTCCCTTTGTTTATCCCACTCTAGACAGTCTGTCAATTTTCCACTGATACACTTTCAATGCTCTACATCAGTCACAGTACTTTTGGGTGCCTGGGTGACTCAGTTCATTAAGTGTCTGCCTTTGGCTCAGGTCATGATACTAGGGTCCTGCACCCTCCAGGGTCCCCTGGGGGTGGGGGGGGGTCTCTGCTCAGTGGGGAGCCTGCTTCTCCCTCTCTCTCTGCCCTGCCTCCCCGCTCATGTTCTCTCTTTTTCCGATAAATAAAATCTTCAAAAAAAAAAAAAAATCATGGTGCTTTTAGCTCATGGAATGGAAAACCCGACTCCAAACAACTTTAACAATAGGACACTTTATTATCTCATGATAAGGAGTCCACAGATAGGGCGGGCTTCTGGGCCAGTATGTCAACCAGTGCCTCCACCTCTCCGGGCTCTAACTTCACCTTAGGGTTGTTCTCATCCTCACCCTTGCTACAAAGTGGCTACAGTGGTTCCAAGAATCACAGGCAGACAACTCTTCCTTCATATGTGGATCTCTCTCTCTCTCTCTCTCTCTCTCTCTCTCTGTCTTTTAAGCTAGAACAGTTTTCTGAGAAAAACCGTCATGTCTTATTGATTAGAACTGGCCGCAAGCCCACTCCTAAACCAATCTCTGGCAAAAGGGAAGGGGATTCATATGATTGGCTGAGATTACTCAGGATTCACCCTTGAGCTGGAGATAGGGCTATTTTCTACACAGCCAGATGATGGAAAATGATCTGAAAATGATCAGGGCCTAACGGCTGAAAGAATGAAGTGATTGGCTATTGGGTAGGCAGCCAATAGCGTCTGTGTCACAGATGCCGTCAATGCCCTACTCATTTCCCGGGGCCTGTGACTTCAGTGCACATCACTGACTTCTGACCGTCAGCATCTGTATTTCTTAGCTTGTAAGCATCTTGGGCTACTGGGAGCCTGCACTGCTACCCATGCAATAAGCCAGAAATACTGGGGGATTGATGTTCCCACCCTGGAAACAGCCCTCAATGACTGATGAACTATATATCCCAAGAGTATAAATACTCAAGTTCCCTCATCTCTGGGGTGAGATAACTCTGTGCTGTTTGCTCTATACTGGCTTCCAGAATTTTTCCAGCAGAATTAAGCTCCAGTTGGCCACAGTGGTAGCTGGCTTGACAACACTCTTACAGGCTGCCTTCCCTTTCCTGTCTTACCTTCTCATTCTGCTATGGCATCTCCTTCACCTCCTTTGACCTCCTGTCTCAGAGTTAGCTTCCTGGATAACCCAAACGAAGATACTATGTACCATATGCCAGACTTCTTTCTGAATCCAGAGTCTTTGTATATAATTTTCTCATCTGCTAGGAACACGTTTCCTCTTTCTTCTCACCTGATGCACTCACTCTCCCTTCAAGTCTGGGTGTAAATGTCACGTCCCTTCGGAATCCTTCTTTGATCGCCTCTCCTCCTGATACCATCCCCTCAATCTTTGCTCTCCTATTCCATCCTTCCCCTTAATAATAATTACAATGGTTGTAATTTGTTTGTGTAATTTAATTAATTATTTGCTTCCCATCTTTCTCCACAACTAGGCCGTGAGTTGCTTGAGGGTTAGGGATGATGTTTTTGGCTCAACACTATGTTGGCCTCCAACACAATGTCTGGCACAAAGTAGAGGGTCAAGGACTTACTGGCTGCTGGAAAGATGAGGGTTGTGAGAGACTAAAGATGCAAGTTTGAGGGTCATTCATATGGACAAAATGGTCAAATCTTTCGATGAAAAAGATCTTTGATTCACATGACTTCTACATGAATCTACATTTGTTTCTTAGGGCAGAATATAACTTTTATACATGAGGGGATGTCCATAATCTAAAAGAGAATCTTGGAGTGGCCCACTTATATCTATAAGAGATGCCACTTGAATCACCTTATTTTATTTATACATTACAGAATTCTACCCGAAATCCACCATTCATTCATTCATTCATTTGTTGAATGCCTACTACTTATTGGGCATTGTACCTGGCAAGACCCTAGCACTATCTGCCTTCAACTGTTTTCAAAAGTCATGAGGGAGATTATATTGATGGAGAAAATCTGAGATTCCTTCTTGACTCCTCTCACCATCCTTATACACTGGGCTTTTGGCTTTCATTAAAAGAACAAGGAACAATCTAATGAAAGTAATCACTATATCTGTTGAAAAAAGTATCTGAGGACATTGTCTGTGTCGTCACTCAGTCACTGTTTTGTCACATTGTCTGTTCTGTGACTCAGCGCTCACATGGGAAAAGTTAGCAATAAGCAGCATGAGGCACAGTAAAAACAGACAGGCATGCTGGTCATCTCTTTGCCAGGCAGCCTCTTTCTTAACTAAACCCTAAACCAGACCCTTGCCTCTGCATGGGATTGATGCAGGTTTTATGAGGCTTGACGTTTATATAATTTGGAATCCTTTGAGAAAAGAGTGCAAGACTACAAATAAAAATATCACAGAGCCTTGGAAATAGTCTACCCAGGTGAGGGGTTCTGAAGTTCAAGCTTCACTGGTTTTGTAGCAAATCAGCATCTGACCTTGATTCAATGAACCTGCTCTCCTCTGCCCCTTTTACGCCTGCCGTGGTTGTGCTGACCTCTATGCCTTGTTTATATTGATTTCTTACTTAAAAGTCCTTCCTCCTCCTTTTTCAATCTGTGGATCATATTTTTTTTTCAAAATTGGAACCGACAATGCCTTCTTTGATTCTACCTAGGAGAAAGCTCTCCCTTCCTGAAGACCTACACTCCATGAATATAGCCCAGGATATTTTGTCTCATTATGGCTTAAATTGCCTCATAAATTGCTCTATTTTAGGTACATATAGTGTGTCTTCTCCAATTAGAGTGTCTAGTTCTTGGGCATAGGGACTATTTCTTCACTTAGATCTCTCCTCAGCACCTACTAAAGTTCTGGGTACAGCAGTAAGGGAAGGAAAAACGAAAGGTAACATGAAGCAGAATTATGGGGTTTAGAGTGAAGTCAACTTGGCTTGAGTTCTAGTTCTGCACTCATTAGGTGGTGCTTTAGGCTTAACTTCCCTGAGTCTCAGTTTTCTCACTGATAAATCAATATAATCATGATGTGTATTTCACATCATTGTGAGGATTAAGTAAAAGCATATATTCATTCACCAAATATCTATTTAGCCCCCCTCTTGGGCTATTTCTGGTACCAGAAGCTTGGGACACATATAACTGGGCAATACTCTCTGTATGGGGGTTCTCATAGTTGAGTTGGGAAATGGAAATTTATAATGTAACAGAATAAGACTATAGCACACACAGAGCATAGTAAGTGCTTAATGAATAATTGTGAAATAACTGGCAGAATGAAGGAATTCAGAAGAGAAAATGGTTAATTTTGCAACATAAGTAGGTCTTCCAATATTTGCCACATCATCTGTAGCTAAACACGTTGTTGACTAGAATGGATATGACAGTATATGGGAACTCATAAAATGCTACGTGTAAAGGGAAAATAAAACCAAAGGACAAAGAATGTGAGGAGAGAGGAAAAAGGGGAGGAAGAGAGGCCTCAAGGAGGCAAGGGGTAAGAAGGGACCTCTGTGGACGCACCTGGCCGAGTGTGCACTCCATGCCACCCAGGAAGTCAGCCTCCTTCAGCCCATTGTGATTGCTGCTGATGTCATGAACTTCAAACCGCAGACGCTGCACCTCTTCAAAGTAAAAGTCCACAGTGAACAGTTTTGAATACACTGGATTTATGCAGGTGCGAATCACCTCTGTTCTGTCAACCTGCAAGGAGAGAAGAAGAGAAAACATCACCATGGATTAGGGCTTTTTATTACGACCCTTTAGGTGAAATAATCTTATGGTGCTTCTCCTTCTTCCAAACATAAATGCTCTCCATTGAGCCACCAGAGTGAACAGTTTGAAAATCCGCAAGGAAGCACGGTCAGAGAATGAGCCACATTTCAAAGAAGGAAATCTTATTAGAAGGAATACTGTGAATTTTTTTATTTAAAGGTTTAGAGTATGTTGGATTGTTAGGGAATAGGGCAAGATGGATTAATCATAAGTGACTACCTGGAGCCCCAGCATGAAAAAGAGTCTGACAGCACATCTGGGCTCAGGAGGAAAGAAATCTGCAATAGATTAGTGATGTCTGATGGGCACAGTAATGGCAAAAGACCATGTAGGCACCCCATTTTAGTCAGTCCTACTCTAATATGAGTTTTGCAACTCCTAATTCCTAGCATAATGAAGTGGAAAGGCCATGAGAGTGGGAATGAAGATGACTGCCTTTGGTCTCAACTATGCCTTTTATTGGGTTAATAATGGTTGCTCAGTCATTTCAATTCCCTGGGCCCCAGTTTCCTCATCAACAAAATGACGATTCAAAGATTAGAAGATGAAAAGCCTCTTCCTGCTCTTATAATCCATGAGTTATGACTCCCTTTGCTTTCTGTGACAATAACTCTCCATTCGCCCCTCTCTCTTGGATCCGTAGCTGCCACTCTCCACCCTACTCTTGCCCTTGGAGGCTGACGTCTATGGATGGAATTTCCTGGACTTCTGGTCCTCTAGGTTCCACTTTGAATCAGCCAAAGGGAGGACTTAACAGGAGATCAGAGAGTGGGAGGATAGAGGTGCTGCTGTCAGCACCGTGCCTCTGCACACATCAAGTCTGCTAGTAGTCTCCATTCCACAGAGGAAGCTTTTGTGGGTTCTGGTAACACACTCCCTCTCTCAACTCTTCAGACCATGGGGTGGCAATGACTTTCTACCATTGCCATCCCGAATGAGCCTCACCATCCTTTGTTGGCTTCCTTATCCCTGCCCATGCGCCCAGAAAGTGTCCCTCTATAAAGAGTCTAATACTTTAGATGAAACTCTCTGGGTATGCCATCTATTTTTGCTGGTATCCTTACCACTAAGGTTCTTTTCTTCTATGTCTGTCACATGTTAAAACACCATTTACAATACCATTTATATCCTGGGAAGTGAACCCCAGATCTTAATGCCAGCTAATCCAAATTATAGCCAACCCATGATCTTACAATATCTCCCAACTGCAGATATCCATTTCTCATATTATACAAATCAACTGGAGCCTTTTGGCTTTCAAATAGAAACATGGTCTCCCTCTTGGATACTTCCCGAGTGTTGTTCATTAGCACAAACTGGGAAAACCATTTCCTGCATTTTCATTAGAGTACAGAGAAACAGCTCTCAAAAGACTGAAGGGAAGACAGCTCTCAAAAAACCGAAGGGAAGACTTTTTAACCATATCATAGGCATACAGGTTATCCAGCAAAAAAAAATTCTTGCTGCAGCGCCCCCTTCATTCTTGTGCTCAGTGTTCTGTCCCTGGCCCAACCATCCCTATGGGCCCTGTGTGAGAGTGTGAGTTGGCCAGTAGGGAATATCACCTGCTATTCCTGAGAGGATGGACAATATGGGTTGTGAGGAGAAGGAGAATATAATTCTGGTTATGTCCCTGTCCAACAGACAGAAAACCAAATGCCAAACTACTATTGATCAGCATTTTACAATAAGTTGTTGTTCAGGCTAATGGTTATTTGACTCTTCTGGCTTCTCCTGAAGGTTCAGCTTCTATTTGAACTGAATTTTACATTTTTTAAATTTAAATTCAAGTTAGTTAACATATAGTGTAGCATTTGTTTCAGGAGTAGATTTTAGTGATCTATCACTTACATAAAACACCTAGCACTCATCCCAATATGTGCTCTCCTTAATGACCATCATTCATTTACCATTATTCATTCCCTCCACCTGGCTCCCCTCCAGCAACCCTCAGTTTGTTCTCTGTAGTTAAAGAGTCTCTTATGGTTTGGTGTTCAGTCAGCTGAGCGTCTCTTAGTTTCAGCTCAGGGCACAATCTCAGGGTCATGAGACTGAACCTCATGAAAGGTTCTGTGTTCAGCAGGGAGTCTGCTTGAGAGTCTCTCTCACCCTCTCCCTCTTCCCCCATTTCCCCATGCTCACTCTCTCGCTCTCTCTCAAAATAAATAAATCTTTTTTTTCTAAACTCTTTTATGGTTTGCCTAAATTTTACATTTTTATATAATATTCATTCTGTGGGATAGGTCTGAATGTGTCATTGGTTGATTATATAGGTACAAGGATTTACTATATTCACATAATTTTTTTCCTGTTGTTAAAAGATCACGGTTTTGAATAATAGTATAAGTCAGAAATCACAAACTGGCAGTCTGCAAGTTCAAGCTCACTTGGAGATGTTTTATTAGCCCTATTTAAAAGTACTTTCCCCCTTAATCTGCCAACATAAAAGGCAACAATAAATAAAACAAAATAGTCCCATAAAAGGGATTATTTCTATTGCCCCTCCCACCTTTGGGGAAAAAAAACAGAATATCTGGCAATGTGGGGCCACACTCAAACATGGCAATAAGTGGGGACTGCCCCATTCAGATGGGGCATTCACTCTCCAAGCTCTGCTTGGAATTCCAAACTTGGAATTTCCCTCTCTGACCCCTAGAGGCATTTTCGCAACATCTGGTCCAAATTCACAGAATAATGAGCCATAGAAGAAACTTAATTATATTCATGTGGTGCCTTTTGATAGAGGATTTTGAAATAACCCCCAAGAACTTATAGATGGATTTGACATCCTCAAGACACAGAAAAGGAATCTTCTCTCTTTATGGGTGGAACAATAGAGTCTTAGGCAGGTTGCGATAAGAGATAGGAGGTGGAAATTCCATCCAATCCCAGTCTTTGTTCCTGTGCTTTAACCACCCCAGATGGCACGAGGGGCTGGTGCACAGTGATCCTGATGCTTTTCTTCTCATTTCTTGATTTTCGGATGACAATGCCACATAGATAGAAGTTCATGTTGGCATCAAGCCTCACACCTCAGACAGTCTATCCAAGGCAAGCTGCCAACATGCAACGTGGAAGAGTTGGTTTTTTGAGTGAAAAGACTGGTTGGAAAGAAATTAATACACATCTGCATTACCAAGACAGATAACCTCCAAAGATTATCTCAGAGCCAGTAAGAATCCTAAGAGCATAAAGGAGCTCCGAAAAAGAAGAATGATGGTAGAGGAAGTGCTTGCAGTACTAAATGCCTATTTAGAAGTTTCAAAACTTTATGCATTCCTAGCCATTATGGGAGATGCGTTACCTTTTCTGGAGACTGAAGCCAGGTTTAATGGGAGCAATAGGGCCTAGGATAACTCATGTCTCTCACTGAGAGGCATGAAGATCAAGGTGATTGTTTTCAAAACACCATCCACCGACTGGTGCTACCAGCTGCATCAGAATTCATCAGGGAACTTTTTTTTTAAACAACAACAACAACAATAACAACAACTCATTCCTCTTTTTTTATCACCAGTGATTCCGACTAAGCAAGTATAAGGTAGGACCCAGAAGCCTGCATTTTTAAGAGTGTCCCAGTCAATTCTGATGTGGGAATATCAGCATAAGGGAATTTCGGAGATGGAGGTTCTATTCCTTGCCCTTCTGTGAGGTGTTTGGGTCAAAGTTTTTAACCTTGTGGTCTTCTGTTACTCGGTCTTCAAAAAGTCCGCTTATCTCCTTTCCTCGCTAGTTGTAACAAATGATATATTCGTCTTGCTTTATAATTTGCAGAACATGCTTGGGTCCATTTTTTTATTTGATTCTTATAGCAATTATGTGATGTGACTTTGTAGTATTCTGTATATGAGAAAAATCAGGACAAATATCAGTATAAGGTCCTGGGTGATAGAACAAGCACTTGAACTCATGCCTTGTGGCCTCACAGGCTGGACTGTTTTCCTTAATTCAAGTTTATTTCTAAGAATTCCTTGAAAGAAATGGGAAATGCAGTTAGGTATGATATGATGCTGATGTAATCAATTATTGAGTACTGCTTTTGATGAGATGCCCCTTTAAAAATTTCATCTAAAATATTTTTGAGTATAATACTAAAGTGTATAATAGTCAATACTTATAAAAAACCTGACTTGTCTTAGGCACTTATTAAAAAATGCATTATCCAGGTATAATTGACATATAATAAATCACATCTATTTAAATTATGCAATTCAGTAACTTCTGACATATGTACGTATGTGTGAAACCACGACCACAATCAAGATAGTGAACATAGCCATTGCTCCTCCAAGTTTCTTCATGCTCCTCTGTAACTCCTTCCTCTCACCTCTCCCTCTCCACCCCATTCCCAAGAAACCACTGATCCATTTTCTGTCATAATAGTCAGTAGTATTCTCTATAAGCTTAGAGTATA
>CM053603.1:73016581-73083737 GCA_028646535.1 Procyon lotor
AAACAACAAAAAGGAGGAAAAGGTGCTGCAGCTGGTGGATGAGGTGGTACTAGGGGTCGTGGACGAGGTCAGAGCCAAAACTGGAACCAAGGATTTAATAACTATTATGATCAAGGATATGGAAATTATAATAGTGCCTATGGTGGTGATCAAAACTATAGTGGCTATGGCGGCTATGATTATACTGGGTATAACTATGGGAACTATGGATATGGACAGGGATATGCAGACTACAGTGGCCAACAGAGCACTTACGGCAAGGCGTCTCGACGGGGTGGCAATCACCAAAACAATTACCAGCCATACTAAAGGAGGACATTGGAGAAAACAGGAGGAGATTGCTAAAGTTAACCCATCTTGCAGGATGACACTGAAGATTGGTCTTCTCTTGATCTAAGATGATTATTTTGTAAAAGACTTTCTAGTGTACAAGACACAACTGTGTCCAACTGTATATAGCCGCCAATTAGTTTTCTTTGTTTTTACTTTGTCTTTTGCTATCTGTGTTTTGACTTGATGTGGAGATTGTGTTTATACAAATATTATTTGTATGATTTCATGTTAAACCTCAAATAAATGCTTCCTTATGTGAAAAAAAAAACTGCCTGAAGGAAGAGACACATCTTCCTCAGTGAGAAGATGCCCAGGTAAGTCCATTTGGGGGTGGAATCTGAGCCTTCAGGTCCTGAATGAGGACAGAACTCTCAAGCCTGAGACTTGTTTTTTTTCTCCAAAGAAGGAGGAAACAGGGAGAGGAAGACAGGGAAAAGAGTGCCTGGCAGACGAAATGAGCAAAGATCTCCTGACATATGGAGTGATTCTACTTCAACGACCACCCTCATTTCTAGTCAGGTTACCCAAGTCGTAAAACACTTGATAAAATTGGAATTTCTAAATAAAAGTTCATGAACAGCCTGGGCATATTGTCTGGAATAATGGAATGGCATAGGAAAAAGACTGGGGGCACAGAGGCAGAACTCCACAAGAAAGGAAGCTTCTGAGCACTTTTCTCAATTGGCAGTGGGCACGGGGTGGCTCTAGAACCACAGGCCATGGAATGGTTTGGGTCAAGCTCAACCAGATACCCGAGGCAGCTGACATCTGTACTTGGGAACTTCGCAATTCTGTGCTCTTGCTGTTTCTCCTTCCATTTGTCCCTCTTAGGACCCCTGGACTTTTACCACCCACAATGATGTCTTGGGTTAACTCTCAACAACTCTGTAAAGAGGAGGAAGCAAAGACAGATGTAGAAATGGAAGCAGGTAGGATATCTGGAGGATTCTTAAAAAAAAAAATCCATGTTTCTCCAGCTGAGAGGAGATGAAAATCTGCATTAGCATTGCTTTAATGCTCAAATGAACAAATTAGGAGGCCTTTTGAGAGGAAATAAATGACTGGATTACTATTTATAGTCAATCAATTAAGGAGCAAATGATAGCACTCAAATGAGGTTTCCCTGCTTGGTGAAATATAAATAGTGACCCCTCATGATGCTCATTTTTATTAAGGATCTTTCTAGCAACTTTGATGTTCACTTCAAAAGGAAACTCATTTTTAAAATAAATGACTCCTGCCCCTTCCATCAAATCTTCACTCTCCCTTTGTGGTTAAACTCAATTATCCTGGAGAGTGAAGCCTTAGTTTGTTTGAAGTTGTCCAGTTCATCCATATGTCAGAATGTTAAGGGGTACCCAGGAAGACAGTGTCTAAATCTATTTTATGATCTTTTTGAAATCCATTTAGGTGAGCCCAGTGGTCACTCAAATTAATAGTTACTAAGTATTTGCCAGGTTCTCTGTTAAATATTTTATATACCTGATCTCATCCAATTCTCACAAGAACCTTAGAATTAATGTAGTATTATTCTCATTCTGCAGATGAGAAAACTGAGGGTTTCACTTACTCTCACTTACCCCCAGTTCTTCCTTTCTTCTTTCCCTCCTTCCTTCCTTTCAGTACCTATTTATAGAGTGCCTACGATGTGTCACCCACTATTGTAGTTGCCGAAGATATAGCAGTGAACAAAACAGAAAAATAAGGCAAGATTAAGGATAGGAAACATGGGGGGGGGTGGAATTTTAAATAGGATTGATTGGGAAGACCTTATTGAGTCATTCAACAGGTTAATGAGGGCTCAAGTTCTTTGCCACTCCTATTAAAAAAGGAGGTCAATTTCTACCCTTCCCCTAGAACCTGGGCTATTTGGAGTACTCTTTAGCCAACAGTGTTTGGCAGAGGCTATGTGAAGCCTAGTAGCTGGCCTAGCTTCAAAAGGGCTGTCGGCTTCCACTTCAGTCTCCTGGAGCTGAGAACTGTCATGAAAGGACGTTTACTACTTTGAGAGTGTGGTGCTGAGAGGGAGCCAGAGCCATGCACTGGGAGTAGCATGCGGAGGGAGGGAAAGAGTCCCAGCCATCCCCTCCCTGTTTCCATCTCCATCTACTCAAGTCATCCAGTGGGGGGCCCAGACATGGAGTGCAGGAACAAGCTTTCCTCTCTGTGCCCTGGCTGAGGTCCTGACCTACAGAATCATAAGCTACGACAATAATTAACTGTTGTTATTTAAGCTATTAATTTTGGAGGCAGTTTATTACATAGTGATAGAGAGCAAACAGAAGGTGACTTTTGAGTAAAGATACAAAGAGGGTTAGGGAGTGAGCTGTTTTAGGAAGAGCATTCTAGGCAGAGAGAATGCCACTTTTAAAGGCACTAAATGGGCCTGGAAGGCTCAACAAATGGCTAGGAGGCCAGTGTGGCTGGAGCAGGTTGAGTGAAGGGAAGAGCAGAATCAGAGGAGGCTGGAGAGATAAAGGGGGAGGCAGATCATGAGCGACTTGGTGGGTCACTGGAATGATAATGCTTAACTATTATTCTTTAAGGATCTGTAAGCCAACAGTGCATATATACTGTTGAACAAAACCAATTAGACACTGCCCTCATTAAATTTAAGGAACCCAGCAGTTAAGGGACATAGTCAGATATGGGTTAGGGCTGTCCGTCCCAACCAAAGGTGGTGCCCCTAATCACTGCACCATGCCTGCTGAAATCAGACTGATAAACCTCCCCATGACATCTCATTTCTCCACAAAGGTTCGATATCCTGTGTTTTGTTTTTTTGTTTGTTTGCTTAGGACAAATAAGGGCCTACTTGCTTTTGTTACTCGAGCTGAGAATTAATATTGAATAATATACAGGAAAGAAGAAAAAAAAAACTAGAGGAGAAAATATTTATCAGCTAGAGTTCAACTATTTTTTTTTTTTTTTTACCACCTATGAGGCTTCATGTTAAACCAATGTGACTGCTCAAGGTGAAGATCTGAGTGGGAAGAACCGAAAAAAGACAGCTTAGAGCTGAGCACCCATTCTACCTTGAAATCTCTGTGTGAGCTTGAAACAGTCATTAGTGTCTGCATCTCCAGTATCTCACCAGTACAATGAAGGGTATTTTCAAAATGTATTTTATGAAACATTAATTGATAAGATACTCTGTTAAAAAAAAAAAGGAAGTGGGCCTGGTTGTATGTGTATTATATGTGTGTGGAGGAGGGAGTAGGGACTTGTGCCAAATAAGCTGGGCAATTCTGCATATTATGTCCTCTTCTTGAAGAGCCACAATACTAATTAACAAATTAAAGACCCTGATAAGTTCTGTAATGTACTTGGTGACTGCTGAGAACTTAAACGCCAAGGGTTTTTGTTGACCTCAATGATGCATTTTCTGTCTGCCAACCCAGGATATATATTATCTCATGGTTGTGAGCTGAGGGTAAGTCATTTATCATATATTAGCATTTCTAGTCTATAGCTGATGCTTAATGTATGGTCAGTTTCAGTGTCTTGTCTTCCCTTCTCTTTTACTAGGTCTTTGTTTCTTGAATAATAAACCAGAGTGAATAATATGTGCTTTGAACCCTATAAATGACAGATGAATTTATTGTCATGCTGCCACATTATGAACACTCGCCTTCCCATCTGTGTGGTTTTGGGGAGGAAGAGTATCAGGGATAGAGGTTAGCCCATCACCTCATTTGGGCCAAGAGCTTCCACCTCTGTCTTCAAACTTTCTTTCTCCAAACTTTCTTTCTTCAAACTTCCTTTTCCAAAAAATAAAACTTTTATTTTATCCTTAGTAAAAATGAGCATCATGAGGGGTCACTATTTATATTTCACCAAGAGGGGAAACCTCATTTGAGTGCTATCATTTGCTCTTTAATTGATTGACTATAAATAGTAATCCAGTCATTTATTTCCTCTCAAAAGGCCTCCTAATTTGCTTAAGAGCAACTTAAGAGCGTTAGTATGATGACATGCATGTTCTAACTTTTTTTCTCAGGAATTAACACATTAGTAGTTGGGCACATGACCTGAATCAGGTAACTGGAAAGGCAGAAAGCTGACATCTGAACGCTATTAAACAAGAACTTTTTTTTTTTTTTTTGTGGCAGTTACTTCACACAGGTAAGCCACCTGCCCCCCTGCGGTTTGCTCTGAATCCCTACTCCTGGCCAATGAGGGAGGTGCCGTTCCCCCCCACCCCGCCCCCCGCCCCAGCCTTCCTCAGCCCAAAACTCTGCAGCTGGGAAACCACGGGCATTGCCCGGTAGCTGTTTCTCTGACAACTGTGGTAGTTTATGCCGGTGTCCAGAGTGTGGCCTCTATTTCAAACACTAGTTTGAAACTAAACTATTTCAAGCACTCCTTGAAATAAAAGCTTTGATAAGTATGATTTCATTCCTTTCAGTGGGAAAGCTCGGGTAATAACAAAAATATCAACTTTCCCCCCTTTACTTTAGATATGCCTTATTTTTTTTCCTTGGCCAAAAGACAGTGGGCCTAGGCTTATAGTCTTTTCTTTTTTATTTTTTTTTAAGATTTTTTAAAATTTATTTGACAGAGAGAAACACAGCGAGAGAGGGAACACAAGCAGAGGGAATGGTACCGGGAGAAGGCAGGCTTCCCGCAGAGCAGGGAGCCCGATGCGGGGCTCGATCCCAGGACTCCGAGATCATGACCTGAGCCGAAGGCAGCCGCCCAATGACTGAGCCACCCAGGCGCCCCTAGTCTTTTCGACATTACAATTAAACTTGTGCCTGTCAAGGCAGGAAAAAAGGCACACACACACACACACACACACAGAAGTGACTAGATCAACCCCACTGAGATTCCTATGGGGCAGGAGTTAAGGCAGGAACGAATATATACCACAAAATGGTTTCTTTTAGGAAATAAAACTTTTTTTCCAGCCAGGACACAACCATAGAATCTCCTCCAGATACAGTAATGTATGTTTCCCCAAGAAATCTATCTTGTTGCACATGTCCTTAATTATGATAAAGCAGCCAGTATTGCACTCTCTCGCACAATGAAATTTTCCTATTTAAATTGGACATGTAATAAAGCATCATGATAAATGTGATTTAACAACTGACTTAATAACTGAGATAACGTGGACCACAGCTGCCACGTACACGCGGCCTTCCTTGGATGCAGCTGATCCAAAGCATACTCTTTTGAAGTATTGGTCATGATAAGCCTGTCCATTGCTCATTGTGTTCATGTGGAGTTATAATAAATTAGGCTGTTATTTCTCCAAACTTTCCATTTATTTCTGGAGATGTCTCATTGTAATTTAGTTCAAGTTAATGATAACCCAAAATGCAACATTACCAGTTATTATTTTTCACTTTAAAATAGTGCCTAAGTGGCTAATGTTCTCTGGTATAGATAAAGTCTTGGGCCAGCTAATGAGGAGCTTATGATGGGCAGAACAAAGAGGCCACAGGAAATTGTACCTCTGGCTCTCTGGTCAGATCATGTTTACTTCTCAGACTTTACCTGTCTCAGGAAGGCAAAGAATCTACAGGAAATTGGTTGCTAAGATCAAGGAAGATGTTTCCTATATTACTTATGGCATATGCTTTTTGGAGGAAAATTTAGCAATATGTAACAAAAGCCTTAAATGTGTATGTGTTCTTCAACAAACAGTTTAACACTTAGGAATGTATCTCGAGAAATGCTTATCACAACAGTTTTTATAACAGAAGTAAAAAAGAAGCAACTGACATGTCTAATAATATGGGTTTAATTAATTATGGCACACCTAATATTATTTACAGCAAATATGTGGTACGCCAGAGTCTTGGAGTATTACAAGTTTTAATTTATTTCATCGCCAAAACAACCCTGTGAGGCAGTGTTATTATGATCCCTATTTTACAGATCAGTAAACTAAATCACAGGGATATAAATAACATGCCCTAAGTCACGTGGCTACTAAATGGCTTACCTGGCATTTGAACCAAGCAGTTGGGCACCAGAGTCTACATTCTTTCGTTTTGGTCTGTTCTGATTAAAGTATAGTTGACACACCAGGGTATGTTAGTTTTGCATGTACAATATAGTGATTCAACATCTATCTCTGTTGTGCTGGGCTCACCACAGATGTCGTTATCATTTGTCGCCATGAAATGTTATTACAATATTTCTCACTATATCCCTTATGCTGCACCTTTCATCCCCACACTTAGACTATTGATGCTGCCTCAGAACAATGGACTAACGTTCTGTCAGCACAATGGTATTAGAGATAAATATTATTTCACAGAGAAATTTTCAAAATATGTGGGTGTGTGAAAAAAGCAGGTTACAAACTAGGTCAAACAGTGTGACCCCATTTTTAGAGAGAAAAGGGAAGAATGTATTCACGAGCAGAAAGAAACCTAAAGATCTTTCAAGATGGAGGCAACTGTATGAACAATGGTTATTGGGGGCGCGGGAGGGGGGCATCTCTGGTGCTTCCAAAATGTTGTTTTTGTTTATTTTTTAGTTCCATTCATTGTTACAAAGATGTGATGAACGTTACAATGTTAAGGCTCCTTAGAAATCACAGAAATGTAAATGTAAATATGAAAGATAACATTATAATTAAATTAAAGTATATATATTTTGAATCATGAAAGCTAATGTTAGCCTCTCTGTGGTGGAAGACGGTACACTGGTGCATCATCTCCACTGGCGGTATAAATGGTTATGACCCTCTACAGAAGGGAGCCGGCACTATAAATCAGGTCAAGGGCCGTGAAAACGTTCATTTTCTGCTACTCGGTGGCTCTACTCTTAGAAATGATCCTCTGCTCACGACTCAAAAGTAGAAAACTGCCTCCTGCATTTAGGAGGAAATATGAAGGAGAAATACTTAATTTGGGCATCCCCAGGTAGAACCCTGAGAAGCCGGGCCAGCTACTAGCATTCCTATTTGTACAGATTCTCCTCAGGCTGGTAAGGGAAGACGATGACCAGAAACATGGAAGAACTCTGAGGTTGTTGAGGAAAGGCCTCCCGTCAGCATCCTGGGCATCGCGAAAGCCGGGACACGCACCAAGAAAAAGTGTAAAATAGACCTAAATCCAGGAAGACCGGTGGTCGTGGGAGGGCAGGCCTCTGAAGCACACGGTTCTCTGTGGGGCCCCGGTATTGTCTTCAGGGGCTGGTTTCCGGCTTCCACCACCAGGGCCTGTGAGCAATGGACCCAGGCCTGGCCATTGGCAACTCATGAGCATTGGTGCAGAAAGGGCATCTTCCCTCTGAGAACTGAAAATATCACACTTTTCTCTCTTGTATAAACAATACTGGGAGCAAGCCCTTTCCCCCTCTCTGTGCTACACATTACTGAGAAGAAACAAAAGTGATTTTGTTAATCACTTCAGAGAATACTTGCATTGGAAAGATGAGACCATGACCCAACATAATCCTTATTTATGAAGACTAATGGCTTGCTTATTAAGAGTTGCCTTAGGTCCCTCACCTGACTGTGTCCACCAATCATAAGCTTTCACAGTCACCTCAACTCTAACTAGTTCCCTGCCTTGAAAGACCTGCCTTATCTTACCCAGCCTGGACCCTAAAACCTTTTAAATATCCTTGGAGACACCGCTACCAAGACTCTGTCCAGTCGCATTCTCTCTCACTGCAGTAAAGCAAATACAATTTATTTGGCAAAGAGAGAGAGAGATCACAAGTAGGCAGAGAGGCAGGCAGAGAGAGAGGGGGGGACACAGGCTCCCTGCCGAGCACAGAGCCTGATGCGGGACTCGATCCCAGGACCCAGAGATCATGACCTGAGCCGAAGGCAGAGGCTTTAACCCACCGAGCCACCCAGGTGCCCCTCCAATTTGCTTTCTTGACCAAAAGGCTTCCTGCTGGTCTTTTGCAGAGGCCACAGGTGACTGACTCCTCTCATGTTCAGGAACAGGAGAAGGCATTGGAAGAGAGAGGGATTGAGGAGGTGACAGAAGTGACATCACTGAGGCAGCGGCAAAGCCCGAGACCCTGTGAAGTCTGGCCCCATCACTAGAAAGGCAGCAAGAGGAGGCGAACCATGAGGAAGAGGTGCTGAGGACTCTGGGCACAGAGAAGCCGCAGCAACTCACTGACCACTGGAACCGAATGGTGCCTGGAGAGGAAGAGGCACCCTGAGCCGACTCGGTGCCAGCAGCTTCAGGGCGGCCAGGATTCGAGTGGCCAGGGAGAATATGTGACTCCTACTAGGCTTGTGACAGGGAGGGGAAGGGCTCGGTAGGTTGGGCTTTCAGAGTCCACGTGTTGGGGCTCTGCGCTGGAGCTCGGGGATGCTGCTGACTGTACTGAGGTTCTGGAGATGACCTCTGGCACCAGAGCCGGGCCCTGCCACTCACCAGATGTGTGACTTCGGGGAAGCCACTCAAGAAGTGTTGGCCCTCATTTATTATCACCTCATCATCATTGTCCCATTTGTGGGATTCTTCCACCTACCAGAAGAGGAAAAATTGGGGGGAGGGGTGCATGGTCAAAGATACTCGTTATGGAATTACGTAGACTAGTAAAAATGGTAGAAATAAGAAATAGGAGGCTGGTAAATTTGTGAGGTTTGCCAACTTTCATGGTCAAAGACTCCCTCCATGGCCAATTTTGAATTTGAACCCAGAGTAGGGAAGAGATGTGCACAAAGGGCTCTCTCCCTTTCTTCCTCTTTCTTTCTTCTCTCTCTCCTTCCCCTTTCCCTTCTTCTCCCATCTTCCCTCCCTTCCTCTGCTTTTGTCTTCAACAAAAGTAGCTTATCTATAATAAGTGATTATGCAGTAGTAAAAGTACTTTGTGGAGAGTGCTCAGCGTGTGTGTGTGTGTGTGTGTGTGTGTGTGTTGTTTACATATATTTAGATATTGAATAAAAGACCTCCATCACTTTTTGGCTTGGTTTACTCTCTATCAGCGACGATAAACCAGATTTAGAGCTAGCCCTTTAAGGAAAGCTGGAGAAAACCAGTTCAGACTGGTTAAAAAGTAAGCAAGACTCTATAATGAAGGCTACACCTGTCTGAATCCAGTGAGTGATTTTTTTGTTATACTAACAGCCCAGTTGGCTCCCTTCAGCGTGGCTGGTGCACTGAAAGGGGGCTTGGAGGGACAACCATGACCCCTTTCTCCTTTAGGTAAGGACAGAACATTGTTCATAATGTGTCAGAATTTAAAGGGAAAAAAATCAGAGTCACAATTTTTCCCTGCTTCCCTAGTGAATAACTGTAAGCTAGAAGAATTTCTTTTTAATTCTCCAAATCCCGTCCCCAAACGCCCACACTCAGATTTCACAAGTTTTTAGGAGAAACACATTTTGAGTGTCTGTTTCCAGAAAGTCAAGTACTGTTTTCGAAGAGAGCTTACACACTACCATTTTATTTGGAAATCCAAGTCTCCAGTTTGTGGGTTATTTGGGTTTTAGGATTTTCTGTTCCCTTGCTTTGTTTCTCCTCTCAGGTCTGTGAAGGGAAAAATAGGGAAAGAAAAGTAACTTATTGTAGGTATGGCCCAGCATATCTGGAATCTCAAAGCTTGGTAGAAAAGGAGGCTAAGGCTTATGGTTGTAATCAGGCTGAGGTTATTTTGCAAGTATTGGAAGTTTCGATCCTTTCCTGTTCCCATCACTTCTGCAGAAAAACAGAAGCTGGTTTTGAGGATCATTTGAACCCACTTATTCTAGAACCCAATTCTGACTTCTGCTGGCTTGTCCAGGTCACTGAGGATGCCAGGTAAGAGGCCACTCTGTCAGAGCCCACGAATTCCAATTTCTCACTTTGCAAGGAAAGGTGGAAATAAAAATGGACCCACTAGACAGGCTAGACTGGATACAGGAGAGAATTGAAAAAATCCTATCATAAATGTAATATCCTGAGCCCAGAATGAGTCCATCCATGGGGACAGAAATTGAATCAGAAATCCTCCTTTGTGTAAATGCCCTTCATGATGATCTTTTCTTTCCAGCCAGTGCTGTTTTGGTATCAAATAGAATCTCTCAATTTTAAGAAATTGTAGCACTTAAAAGACCTTGAACTGGCTGAGACTCGGCCAACACTGTCGGCAAAAATGGCTTTAATCAGAATGGTCCAGAGGGATGTTTGCTGAACAGCTTCATCATAAGCGGGATGGGGAATGGCTCCCTCTGATCAGCTGAAGAAAGGTCTGGGAAAAACAGAGTTGATTTCCTTCTGCTGTCGAGGATGATATTGCCTTGTTTTTTGTCTGGGGCACCAAGAATTAATGCCACACTTTCCCGCAGTACAACCAGATTATGCACGAATACTGAATGAGTCCCCTGGAAAGAAACTCAAGCCCTAAACTAGTCCCGTTAGAAAGAAAGGCTACCTCCGTCCTTCTCAAAGCAATTTGTTTACACAAGGGCAAATCTAAGTTCTCTGTATCTTACATAGACTAAAAAAAAGACATTCTGACTATTTCATGGCCCTAATGACTGGGCAGAGTAAATTGTTACTCTAAGTTATATTTTTTAGGTATACATTGGCGTGTGTTGTGTGTGTTGCTTTTGGTCAAGTATCTATAAACCTTGAGCTTGTCCAGACTTGTGTTCACCCATTAGTGCTGGGAGTGGTACCCACATCCTGTTGCCCATGGAATTTTCCAGTGCTTATGGATTCCCCAGTGAGTCCCTTCTTGAATATTTATCATCCGAAGGCAAGCCCAGGGGTTGGGTTTGGGGACCTCTAAAATCAATTTGCCACACAAGTGAAAACAGAGCAACACTAGTTGTGGGTGTCTCTCTCAGAGTTGTGGAAAGATGTGAAGAAAACTCATGTGCCAGGTTCCCTTCATCTGACAAACCACAAGACATGGCCATCTATAAACAAGGGTATATGCTTGCGTGAAGGACATATGTGCGTCCCATCTAATAGTTAAATTTTCATAGACAGGAGAGCTGACTGGTCAGCACTGAAAAGGAAAGATTCAAGCTTTTTCTTATGATGAGTTTTTGAGGAGCCTGGACTTATGCCCAGAAAGGAATGGCTACCAAACCACCGTCGTGATAATCTGTCTTACCAGGGAGCAGAGGATAAAATCCTGCTGTCAGCAAGTGGTCCTGTGACAGTGGAAAAGAAACACAGGGCACACAAGACTGTCTAAGAAGCCTCTCTCCATATTCTTACGTGTTCAGTTCCTACTGCCTCTCTTTCCTGGATGACCTGTCTTGCTGATCTGAGAATTTACCCGGGAGCACGGGCGATCCATCTGGCTACTCCTAACGGGTGGGGGGGGCAAGTTCTCCCCCTCCTCCGTTTTTGAGTTGGAATGTGAATAATTATTTGTGTGTCCTATCTTCTAAACAGCACTGTGTAGAAGTCAAATAATTAGAATTGCATTATAAGATGAGCTTTGCATATTTCCTCTTAGCTACATTTTTTTTTTCCAAATAGGGCCAGAGATAAACCTTCAATTTATTCTCAGAGCTAAACTCCTCCTGGTCAGAGCCACAAGACACTTAAGATGAATTTGCATAGTTTATGATGCATTCACTCCAACAACAAAGCAGGAACCTTAAGCTTTGACTAACTTTGACTTACTCAATTTCTATATTTATATAATATTTATTTTCACAGTATAAAATGTGTCTTGCTTACTGACCAGCCACCATGTAGATTTACAAGCAATGGGTGTGTTCTATGATCATGTTAGTGTATTACAAATGTGAAAGGATTTTTCATGGGGCCTCTCCTGTTGCCTTGGATTTACCTCAAGCTGAGAACACAGATATTAAGCACACCATATTTCAAAGAGAAGAGTAAACTGGGGCCAGACACCCCCTCTGAGGAGACGCCCAAATCCCTAACCATCGCTGCCTCTGATAGAAACTTAGAATTGGTAAAGAAGGAGGGGGATTTTTGCAAAGCACTGGAGTTGATGTGATTGGCTGATAGGGAAGGTCTCGACTTTCCTCTTCCCTCTGAAAGGAAGGTAAAGCTTCAGTCTGTAAGTTCAATGGAGCAGAGTCACTGCAGGAGAGCTCTCCTTGAGACTGGTGGGGCTGGCAAGGAGAGAGAGATATGATTGCTAGTTAGGCACTTGCTTGTGCAATGGGCTTGCTAATATTTCCTGGTGCCTATTTGTGCAGTAAAAGAGAGAGTTAAAGGGGAGAAAGGGAGCATTAAGGATGCCCACCATTTGGTGTGGCCAAGAGGGGGGATTTTTCTATTGGTCAAATGGCTATCCTGGAAGGCAAACAGCATTGAGCTATCTTGCAAGTATCCCATTATTGAGGGTTGACACCTGGAGGAGTCCCAGGAAACTATGGGGTAATTACCGAGAGGCAGGAATGAAGGTATAGCTTAAAGAGGACTGGGGTCCTCTGCCCAGTGCTTTTGACCAAGCCAAGAAGAGTAATTTCTAAAGTTTATATCCTGAGATTTCTGTCACCTTAGAACCAGCTTAAGCTGTGCCTTTGCCATCAATAGTTCTCATCTTGGAAAACCTCCCTGACTTAGCTACCTAAGTTAAATATTATGAGCTGGAAACCCAAGTCTGAACTTCTGAACTGCTGAAGACTTCACACCACTCACAAGACAAATACTTGAGTTGTCTGCCTGGGAGATCACGTATCTTTTCAGAAGTTAGATATTCCATTTTATTGACCTAACCAGAACACATGAAAATTTATTTATTTGTTTACTTTTTATTTTTTAAAGATTTTATTTATTTGACAGAAAGAGACACAGCGAGAGAGGGAACACAAGCAGGGGGAGTGGGAGAGGGAGAAGCAGGCTTCCCGTTGAGCAGGGAGCCCAACGTCATTATCTGACCTGAGCTGAAGGCAGACACTTAACCAGCTGAGCCACCCAGTCACCCCAAACATTTATTTATGAAAGTAATGGCTAAAAGCAATGGCTGGAACCATCATAGTCTTTATCTTGATTATAATTCCTTATTTCTATATGCTTATTTGTTAAAGTTTTGCCCTCACCAAGTTTTAAGCTCCATGAAAATAAGAAGCATATGCAACTTCTTTAATGTTACATCCTTAGGGTCTAGCCCAGAGTGTGCCACATAATAGATGCTCAATAAATATTTAGGAAACTACAAATCTTTAAAATGCCACATATGGACATATGCGGATTCATTCCACATATGTGAATAAATGGATGGGATAAATTTTATTAAAAATTTTAATCGGTACTAACAAGAAAGCTCTCTAGAGTTTTGCCACAGATTTAAATGTGGTTGTAGAAGCTCCATTGGATGGTGTCTGCAGAGTATGTGAGCTAACAGGTAGCATCACCGTGATACTCATGGGCACAGAAATTCCACTTAGAGTTTCTCCACAGCATCAGAATCATTGGATGTATCTCCTTCCCTTGTAGACTCATCAGAGAGTCACAAATGCAAGAAGCCATATTTTTCCCTGAAACTGAAATTTTTGATGTGAAGTTACCTGGTCCTTCAAGCTAGATTTGTGAAACACAGATTGCTCGGTAATGCCCTGTCATTTTAAAGGAATGAGTGCAGTGAAGAGTGATGTTTATCTATCCCAGATAAATTATTATTACTGGGTATGATTTAATATTAGCACATTCCTTCCATTTTGTTCCTGTTTACACTTTGTTTCTTTTGAGAACTAATGATTTGTAGGTCTATATTGTGGATGTACATGGGGAAAGCCTGAACTCTGAACTGCCCGGTGAGCATTGCCTACTGAAGGCTGAGCTGCCCCTGGCCTGATGTGCTGCCTAAAAACACCATTAATAAACATTAGTGGTGTGTCTGGTAATGAGGTGCATTGGTTGATCTTTGAAAAATACATCTCAACAGCTTTAGGATATGCCCCCAAATTCTAGCATAGGATTCCTCAAGAACTAATAAATGATCAATTATGCAAATATTTATTGAAACTTTTTTAGAATATACTGAATTTTTTGGACTGAACTAACGCATGGGTAAATTACAAAAGGATAAAGTTAGTTAAACATTTTATCGGGTGTCTAGTACTTACTTATTAGGCACTGTAAAATGTCATAGAATCCAGTTTAGGCAAAATCACTTGCCCCTCAATTTGGGACCTCATAGTCTGCTAAATGAGGCAGTATGTGGAGGACAACTGGCTAAGCCAGCATTTTAACCTGTAGAGAGAAATGTATAGAATCTTAGTGAAGATTCTCTAGCTAGCTTCAGCAAGGACATACTTATTCTTTTAATAAGTATATAAATTAATGTTCTTAAAATGATAAGATAATACATGATGATTGATGAAGGTTTGGAAAAGACTGAAATGTAAAGGAAAAAAACAATCCAATCCTGCATACACACTCACTGTAGCATTTTGATATATTTCATGTCGTCTGTCTTGTAAAATTCCCTATCAAAGAATCGTGTTTGGTTCTTGACTTTTAATAATTATAAAATCTGGCATTCTGGTTTTCCAATTCATGTTCTAGCATTAACATTTCAACTTTTATGAGAACTCCCAACAAATATTTTAAATAGCTGTGTAATATTAAGTGGCTAAATCAAAACGTACCTATTTTCTATATTTGGATATTTCAATGGCCTCCAAATGTCTGCCCTTAAAATAACTGGGCAATGAATAGATATGTGCCCAACATTTCTCATATTTGGGGGTTGTTTCATTGGAAATAATCTCCTGAAGCATAATTACGGGCTTATAAACATATGGCCAAACTACTTCTCAAATAGTTGCATGGGTGAACACTTTTATATCTCAATGTGCAAAATGTGTGTGTCAAGTGTTTCTGCTTTCTACAGTTGCACAGAAAGGGACAGCTTTCTTCTAAGTATTAACTAGTTAGGCTACTGTGGATATTTTATACCCAAATATGTCTTCAGAAGTTTCAATACTTCTAAATATTCTCACTGATAGACCATGGAGATGTGGAGCGGAGAAGGAAATAAAATCTTTGCTTAAAAAAAGATGGCATCCAGGGCACCTGAGTAGCTCAGCTGGTTAAGTGGCTGCCTTTAGCTCAGGTCATGATCCCAGGATGCTGGGATTGAGTCCCAAGTCAGGCTCCCCACTCAGTGGGGAGCCTACTTCTCCTCCTCTCTCTGACCCTCTTACCCACTTGTGCTCTCTCAAATGAAGAAATGAAATCTTTAAAAAAAAAAAAAAAAAGATGGCATCCAGTAATGCAAGCACCCTACACATAATGGTTTACCCTGAATATTTCTTGAACTTTTTTTCACTGAAATGAGAAATATTGGTAGAATATGTTACACAATGTTAGTGTGACTTTGCAGTTTTAATTTTTCAGGACAAGTCTGTTTTTTCTTGTGGGGTGGGGGGAGGAGGTGCACAGGGAGAGGCAGAGGGAGAGAATCTTAAGCAGGCTCCATGCTTAGCATGGAGTACACAGGGCTTGATCTCACAACCCTGACATCATGACCTGAAACAAAATCAAGAGTCAGATGCTTAACTGACTGAACTACCCAAGTGTCCCTTTTAAGGACAATCCTTATTGAATGGGACTTTTAGTTCTTTCAATGAAGTTTATCAAATTTTTAATTAAAGAGGACTAAAAAGCATTTCTAAGAGTGGTCCTATAAATTTAGAAAACTGAAAAACATAATGCCTCTCAAGATAAGTCTTTTAATGCATAACATATGGAAGATGAACAGACTGCGTTAACTTAAAATCAGAATATGTGGTTTGATAGCAGCATTATGCACATACCAAATGAAAATTACTTCTTCACCAGTTGATTTGTGTCCCTCAGAATAGTGGGCCAACTTTCAGTTTTGTTTTTATTGAACAAGCAATTCACTGTGGTTTTAACTGAACTGGACTTAATACATTGTTTTCTCTGGAAGTCATACTTGAATCTGTTATTTTGAAGAGATGGGTAAGTAGCTTCATTAGAGTTTTGATGGCAGCATATCCTGTATGTTACCAGAAGGAGGCAACTGAATTTCATGTTGCAAAGACCCAAGTCTTTATTTATTCTTCCAGCCAATTCAGAACTTTGCAAGAAAGACAACATCTAAAAATCTTTTCTGAGCTTCTTGCTGATTTCACCTTTTGTTGATCTTTACAACAATCTTGCCAAATATGTTTTGTTTTCCCTATTTGTCAGTTAAGGAAAAAGGTTCAGGATCATCAGATACTCAGTTGCCTACCCAGTAGTCACTCGTCCCTTTGTCCTTGCTAATAGAACTCCATTTTTACCCAGTAGGCAGAGTCCTCATGGGAGGAGAAAGAACTCCTTTTCTTTCTGTGGACACAGAAATGGAGAGGATCCGTCCTGAGCTGTGGCCACCATCTTACCAGAATGCAGAATGCAGAACCATCCTGAATGTGAAAGCCAACATGCTTTGGATGGAGGCGCAGAGGATGGAAGAGTCTGGCTTTGGAGGAACATTCATAATAATAATTAATGAATAGTTGAGTGTTCTATTACTTCAGGTCAAAAGTATTCTAGCTGGTAGAATGATTGAGATGAGATTTAAACCCAGGCCTGACTGACCACAAAGCCCACAACATTACCAAGGTGATATGATCTGGTGGCCTCCGGGAATCCTCCCCTTTGGTGCTTTAGGGGCTGCTGCCACAAATGAGGGGAAGCTAAGTTAGAGAGATCCCAGGCTGCCCTCCACCACCTAACCTCACTTCCTAACGCACAGAGACTCGAAGTTAGATATTGGTCTTAAAAAGTTTCTCCTGATTATAATAAAAAAACCATAGCATGACACCATACAGCTTCTTTGAAGACGGGTTTTTTTTTTTTTTCTTCAAGCCAACTCTTAAACTAGCAGTTGTCTCTTGCTTCTTAAGAGGACCTTTCTCAAAATCTTGGCCTAAAGCTTGCTTCAATTATTTTGGCTGATAAGGGATGAAGCAGAAAGGAAGGAAAGATGAAATCCAAAGGCAATTCAGAAACCATCCTTTATCTGAACTGGTCTAATTTTTTCTTTCTTATCTAGATCTCTTTTCCCTTGGGCGATTAAAAAGCTAAGTCAACTTGTTTTCTACTTAGCTTTTTTTTTCTTCCTTTTTTCTTTTGTCTTTTGTTTTTCCCCTTTTTCATTTTTCACTCTAGGGAAAATCCTGATAGGGAGTGAAATGACCATGTGTCCTACACATGACCATGTGTCCCTGAGGAGAGAGGTTGTGGGGGAGAGACACTGGGGGGTAGGGGTAGTAAAATTTGTACTGTGGCCAACAGTTGAGCAGAAGTTCCTCAAAACCTTTGATTCTTGTCAAGACAGATTTCCATGATCATTTTCTTTTCCTGAAGAAAAGTTAACCATCTTTGGTGGGGTAGAATTTGAGTTCACACATCATAAGTGTCTAAAAGATGCTAGGGAAAAAGAATGGAGAGGAAGAAGCGGGGAAGAGAGAGGAAGTGTTATAACCACTTCTCTAAGTTTAAATGCCACTGAATGCACGCCTCTGGAAGGATCTAACCTGAGTTCTCTAGGTTTGTGGTATGGGATACTCATAAAAAATGAGAAATGGGAAGAGCCGGAGAGCCCTGATTCTTTGGGTTCTATTTTCTGTGCATCAGAGTTCCTCCTGGCAACTTGCACAAAGCCAGAGAGTAAGTTAAGGAAAAAAATCTGGAAATGTTCTTGCTGGATAAGAAAGAGATTTCAGGGCTCCTTATTTCCTTTTTCTTCTTTATTTGTCTCAATCCACAGTCTCAGACTTCAGAACAAAAAGGTGAAGGAAACAGTGCAAATGTCATGGCTTCTCTGTGTCTGGGAGAGGATCCGAATAGGGTGATAGGAGAGCCCTTTGTGAGCAAAGCACATCATGAAAACAAATAGCCAGTGCACGCACCAGCCTGACTAGGCTGCAGCTTCATAGGCCCTCATGCACAAATGTGATCCAGGAGTAGATAACTGGGAAGGGGCAGACAAATGGTTACCCACACTTGCAGGCTCAGGCCCTGGTTTTTTCCTCCAGGTTGGGCATCTCTGTCTGATGCTTGCCTCTTCTCTCCCCTCTGTCTTACCCCTGGGTATCTTTTTGACCTGTCACTGCTTCACTCCATCACAACTTCTCCCTAGCTTTCCAATAGGCTTCCCTCAAACAACCATGCCTCTTAGCTGGGTGACCACACATCAGCCTATTCATGTATTTGTCATGGACCTGATATCAGTGGAGGTTATCCTACCTCCTTCAATAAAATCGTCTCCCTTCTCATAGGCCAGGAAGCCAAGACTCAAACATTTTAAGGAACATTTCTGAGTTTCACTGTTGGCAAGTGGCAGACCAGGGTTCCAACTGGGGGAGTCTGTGTTCTTTCTTCTGCCTGACCTTCCAGAGCCCTGAGTGGAGGCTTCAAGAAGCCAGAGACTATAACCAGAGAGGAAGGAGGCCGAGGGCATCTTGGCTGAACCTTTGTCACCTTGGCATCCTATTGCTGCCCATAAGGGATAAGAGAATGTGATGATGGGAGCTTTCTTTCAGGCAAAACCATTCCAGTCAGCTTCAGATTGATGCACTGAAGCCAAGTGAGAGAGATACCCCTAGAGATAATACAGATGCCAATTTTGGAAAAGCACTGCACAAAAGCACTTAGTCTGGAAGCAATCAGCGTCTCCGAAAGCCAACATATCTTACACAAACCACTGAAAATGGGGCCACTTCACCTAATACACCGCCTCTATCACATCTTGTTGGACAATGGCCTTTTGTTCATCAGGAGCTGACAGTTGATTAAAGACCTTTCTTCAGGGAAAAAGCAACTCCCCTCCTCATCCTCCACCTGCCACACACATATTTAGGGAGACCTGTCAAACAGTAAGAAGTACACTGAAGCAAGCATAAGGTTGAATTAAAGAGTGACAGTGTAATTCATTCAGTTTTATATTGGTTACTGTTAAGCCTGTTCCCTAGGAATGCAGGAAGGTACTAGAGGCAGATGTACTTTCATATTTTCTAACTAGAGGTACCATGTTCCTCCCATCCTCAGAGCACAGCCATTGGACTATACCCCACCTACAGACTCTGTCTCATCCAACATATATTCCAAAACACACACATCAATCTTCTTGAAGTAGGGGTTCATCTTACAGTAAACGTACATCTTTCATGTGGAAGTCCTTTTTTCTCCTGCAAGCTTGTGTGGGGAGGTAATACTAGAATAATGCATGTGTTTTTCCCCCACAATGACTTCCTAACTTCTTCCAGAACTCACAAACCAGGAAGAGCTTTCAGCATACCCTGTCCTCAGGTAGATCTGTAACTGTAGAAACAAAGGAAAAATATGAAATTTCTTCAGCTTTGAGTTTTTAAGTAAACTTTGGACCAGCAACAATAGCATTTTGGAGAAATTTTTTCCAGTTTCAAGAGCCTAGAGATTTCAAATAACAAAAGCAAACCTTAATATAAACAGTAGAATTGGGGAGAATGAGCTGAAGAGCAAGAAGACCTCCCCAGAAGGTAGATAAGGGCTGTCCCACTGGAGGACGGATTATTGGAGATACAGGTTGAAAGGGACCTAGGAGCAGACTCGGTGCCATTCCAGGGATCACTGTTCATCAAGAGGTATGGTGTCTACCCTCCCTGAGAATGATGTTTTATCAATAGCAGCTATTGAGACTCAATATGGACCCCATGATTTTGTGGAATTCCACTGGTCTCACTTTTTATTGGCAACACCCTTTCCAGGAGAATCCTGCACCCCCCAAGACCAAGAGTGGTCCCTAGGCATGTAGAAGGAGGGTGAGGATGTAGAATGAAAAGTACCTGGCATGTGTCCTTGGGCAAGAAGCTACATGGAGAATTCCTGAGCAGGCCTGGAGATGAAATACACCCCTTTACTGAAGCAGTTATTTAACAATGGTATACTTAGGGAATTTCATAGGTTTGTCTTCAGAAAGGGGATTCACACTGATTCTTTATGACTCTGATGCAGTTGTCAAAACGGAGTCCCACAGCAGGACTGAGTTATGCTCTCCAGTGACTTTCTCTACCTTGAGTAGGGAGCCTGCCTTCATCTTGCCCTTGTCCCCTGGATTAGAGTCTGGTCGACCTCCAACATAAGGACTGTTCCCTGCAAACTGATGATAGGTCTCTCACAAGGCGTCCTTGTCCACTGGAGCTCCTCATATCGCCCACTCCTACCTTCTGCCTTTAGGTACACCATGCCGCTTTCTCCAGCCCTCCTTAAGCCCAGCTTCTTGCATGAGCTACTTCATGTGCACCTACCATGCCACTCCCCAGTGTGGGCCCCTCACAGAAGTGTATTTCGAATTCAGGTTTTGTGACACACAGCCTATTCTAGGCAGAGTATGAATTTGGAGGAAGGTTCAAATCCTGGCACTTACAAGTGACGTGGCATTGTGCAAGTCCTATAGCTTCCTTAAACCTAAGTTTCCTCATTTAGAAAATGGAGACTATAATCCTTACTAGACAGGAAGTACTGGTAAAGTACAGTTCCTGACATAGAGTAGAATATATATAAATGATAGATATTGTCTGCTCCCTCTATAGACAACCTTCTTGTTCCAATCCTATTGTGTGATAGATCAGAAAATCTGTTTCTTTTGTACAGCACTGTAACACAGAAGGCTGGGGAAATTCCTAGGATATGTAGACACTATGGATAGCAGGCTACCTTCTCCCTATTTGTCTTAACTTTCAGCTCAGGAACTGAGTGGAATGGGACAGCGGCTTGTTGAGTTGAAGGTCATATAAAACCGGTGCCCAGGGAGGAACACTGATGGGCAAATGAAAGAAGCTAAATCTGTTCTCAGGTCCAAGGGGAGAAGTGTGGAACCAGGGCTCCAATGCTGAGGTCAAATGGATGGATGGGAGGCCAGAGGAGAGCTGGAAAGGAAAAGAAGGACATGAACCTTGGCCATGGTGGAAACCAGTTTTCTCAGATTCCTCGGAAAGTTGCATGAGTGAGCCCGGCTGGACGGGCTCTGTCTAAGTTAGGGAGAAAGAAGAAAGAGAATTCCCTCTGAATCAGTTTATCCCTGCCTGTTGGTAAACCCAGGTATGGATAAAATGAACCTGGGTCTAACTCTGGCCCAACTCCTACCAAAAAGTCAAAGGTTTCAGAGTGAACAATAAAGGCAAAGAACATTTCCCCCAATTTTTACATAAATTGCCTGGATATGGCTAGAAGAGGACAAATTTTCAGGAACAGATATGCTAAAAGACCATAAATCCTTTTTGAAGAGGCATTTCTGTCCTGCCTTCCATAAGGAAGATGACGTCATAAATCCGTATCCCATCTTGTGCTGACCAGAGTGAAAACTTCAAAATTTACCTCCGTCATTTGAATATCTAAAGTGAAGAAACCAATGAATAATAAACACGCAAAGGCCATTCAAAATCTTAATGGCAGAGCAAAGTACAGGGTGTTCTAAATAAAAGACCAAAAAATTAAATTTTAAGTGTTTGCAAGTAAGATATGCAGAGGAGTCCAAACTCAGGTTGAAGTAAAAGAAAAACACTCACTGAGATGAGAACACATAAGTGAAAATTTTTGCATGTTCCTTCTAAATTTCTCTTCTGGGTCATGACTGTCTCAAAAATTAACATTCTAGGTCTACACGCCAAGTGAAACCCTTATTAAATGCACTATTTTATAAACAGCTGGGCTTTTCACATAAGCCAGGAGACATGGTCAAAATTTCAGCTCTTTCCAACACTGATGACTTGTTCCCTTACGGAAATGGCTTAATTGTAAGTCTTGCTTTCCTTTGTTCAGAGCACACAGGACTTTACCACTAATGTCACAACCCTGTTGCCAGAGTTTCTTGAGGCAGAGACAAGGTTTTGAAATCTCCACCTCCAAGAGTCTGCCAGCGATCCTGGCATAGAGAGGATACCAGTAGTTGTCTGGTAAATGAGGGAGGATATGAGATAATTGACATGGAAATACTTTGAAATGGTTAAATGACTTTAAAATACCACTCTTCATTTCTTCCTTTCAGTATGCTCTTAAGCATCTTCAAAATCTTAAGTAGATGAGTACTTCAAACAAAGGAAGTCATACTTTGTAGTATGTACAGGGGACTCTCGATTTGATCAATTCTGAAGATGATAGTTTCTAAGGTTCATAATAAAAAAATAATATATTAGCGAAAAGATTATCATATACTATGGCCATCTCCTCTTTACTCAAACAGATTAAGTATACACTGACACATCCTATCTTCCAAATACTTTCCAATTATATAGAAACATTTAATAAGTTAGTCTATACCCTCCCAAGAATCAGTGCACTTTTTGAACACATCTGAATAAATTCAATCTGGTTTCTCTCATTTAGTTGAAATCACACACACAAACACACAATTTCATTGTTCCTAGCTATTTTTTTCTTTTCAGAGGGGAGGCAAGGGGGAGAGAGAGAGAGAGAGAAAGAATCCTAAGCAGATTCCCTGCTTAGTGTGAAGCCCAACACAGGGCTTGATCTCATAGTCCCGAGATCACGACCTGAGTCGAAATCAAGAGTTGGATGCTCAACTCACTGAGCCACCAGGTGCCCCCGTTCCTAGTTATTTTGAAGGATTAATTTTATTCCAAAAAGGACATTCATGGTTTTGAGAATTAAGCAACCAGATGTAAACTATTCCAAAAAAGAATATAATACACTATGAAAGGGGTGGCAGCTGGAGAGCCAGAGATTCTAGGCCCCTTGCTAGGGAGTGATAAATGGAAACATAGATCTCTCGGTGCTTCGTGCACTGCTGAAGTTTCCTCTAGAATGAAAAGGTAAAGGCGCTGGAGTTTTTCTGGAGCCATGGCAGCCCTCGGGGAAGGCAGCCTGGGTGTGGTGGTCATCGCCCCAGATGAAACCCCTAACCAATGAGAGTCAGGATGTGATGGGTGAATGTCTCAGCAATCCCACCTGTGTAGGGCCAGTGCTGAGGTGCTCTGCACACAATTCTTCAGACATCCTCAGTAGGACTGGGCCCCGGTTGCCAATAGTACTGAGAGTCTCTGCTGTCTTCCTCTTCCTCCCTGTCTCACTCTCCCATTCCTGCTTTTCTGCTTTCTGGCATCACCTCCCAAATAAAATACCTACATTCGAATCTTTCCCTAAGGCTCTGCTTTTGGAGGGAACTCAAACTAAGATTCAATTGGTGATGTATGTGGTTCAGGGTAAGAAAAAAATGAAACAACTGCCGCTAATCACCTACTGTATGCCCATCACTGTCCTTGGCCACTCCACATGAAGGTGAGGGAAAGAGCTTGGGCTTCAGAGAAAAAAGGGCCTATGTTTAAACCCCAGCTGTACCTCTCACTATCTTTGTGTCAAAGTATTTGACTTCTTGAGGCCTCAGTGTTCTCATGTGTAAAATGGACATAACAAGACCTACCTCAGAAACTTCCTGTGAGGCTCCCACAGCAGACATAATGGATATAAAGCAGTGTTCTTCCATAAATATGTCTTCTTCGGTGAATTATTTAATCCTCCCAACTCTGAGATGTAGGTATTCCCCCATTTTACAGCTGAGTAAACAGACACTCGGGGAGATTAGATAACTTAACTCTCTCCCTTAACTTACTCCCTTCCAGCTAAACTGGCCTCTTCACTGTCCTCAAACATGCCAGCCACCGTCCTGTCTCAAGGGACTTTCTTTGTTCTCAGCACCTGGAACTCTCTTCTCTCTGATACCTGCTTGGCTAACTCCCTCACCTCCTTTTTCTCTAAGCTTGTTTTCACCTGCCCCAGGAAGCCTCCCTGATCACCTTATTTATTATGGTCCTTCTTCCCTTGACTTCCCCCAATCTCCAAAGCTTTTATTTATATTCTTATTTTTACTTTATTACTTCCCTCCTTTTAGCTCCCTACCTATTTTTAAAATGCTTCCATTAAAGTTTCTTTCAGACGGCGCTATTATCTCTGATTCTTCAGGTAAAGAGTTGGCAGTTTGTTATATCCGCTCACTCTCATGAGGGCTTATTTCTCTATGCTTTTTGTAATTTTTATTGTGAACTAATCTTCAGCAGCAGTCATGTTCTTTGAGTCTGGGTGCTCCGGGTTTAGTCATCCCTAAGGGATGGGTTTTATGTTTGATTCTGCCAAGATCCTAAGAGAACCGCAAGTTCTAGACTATTTGGTCTGTGCCTTAATTTCTTAACTTGGGTTTTCATATATTCAGATAGTGTAAATCAGGACTATGTTAACTACTCCCAGGTGACTATTTCTATTTGTGCCTTTAGATAAATGACCAGCTCTCTTATGCTTCCTCATGTTTCTTTCTTAATTCTCCAATCAGGGTAACTCTCATGGCTATGTGGGAGCTTAGTTGCCAGGCCCAAAGGCCTCTTCTCTTGTCCTGTATGGGAGTTTTCACACCAGCTTTCTAGGATTTGGATCTGGCGGTCAGATCCTGTGGCCTTATTAGTGACCATCAACAGCTTCTGCCAAATACTCCAGCTCTGTTCCCATTCTTCATTTCTGGCAGCTGGGATTGCCTTGTCTTACTTTCCAGTCCAGCTCTGAGTTTATTTAATACTGTTGTAGATTTCACCTAGCATTTCTTTGTGTTTGGAGAAGCACAGAGTTCTTTCTATGTCAGATCCGTTTGCCAGGGTGACTAGAAGATTCTCACATATAATGAAGCGTACTTCAGACACTGTGAAAATTCATATTAGAAACCTAGAAAATACCAATACCAATAATGACAACTGACATGTAAACAGTTTCCTCTGTGGCAGATAAAATGCTAGAGGCTTTATATTGTACTAATTTAGTCATACAAACAACTCCATGAGATGGGCACCAGTGTGCCAATTTTAGAGAGGTAGTAGCTGAGATTAAAGGAAATTTCCAAGGTCACACAGTTGGTTATTTGCTGACACACCTAGAATGTAGTGTTTGTGCTGCTGAGGCACATATCCTGAGTTTACCACTTACCATATGTACAACTTTGGACAAGTTACCTAAACTTTCTAAGTAAACGGGGATGGAATTACTAATACAGATTAAATGAGAATATCCTTAGAAAGTGCTTAACACAGTGCCTGACACATAGTATACCCTGCAAACGTTAGGTGTTATTATACAGCACCCATTTAGAAATCATATTTGTACTGTGCAGGGAAAACAAAATCCTCTCTCTGGACAAGCAGGGATGATGCTATGCTTCTTCCTTCACATCTTCGGAAGTTAACACCAGCACAAACTCTGACTGCCAGGCGGTGCCCTATACACCTTCTGTGAACACATCAGTTATTACCAACTTGAACTTCTGCCTTTCTATTTGTATCTTCACACATTTAAAATTCATATTACTTGCTAATTGATGCACTCATCATGCTCCAACTCACTTCCTACTGTACCAAAGTCATTTGTATGATTTCTCCTAAGTCACCGGAATTAAGTTTCTGTAGACACCTTTGAAGGAAGGATTTGACTCCTCACGTCAGGCTAATACATGGAGGAAAGAGAAGGAGGGTGTCTCGGGTTAGCTTCTCCAGAGGCAGATGTTGAAGTGGTTTTGCAGGTACAAGCTGTTTATGAGGGCTTAGCACTCGTGAGAGGAAGGTGAAGAAGCAGAGGGAGACAACAAACTGCAAAGCAGGGCTGATAAAGTCTTGGCAAACCCATGGGCACATCTGGAACAAATACTGCTCTCAGAATTACCCTGCATTAAAAATTGGACAGCCACATGCAGAAGAATGAAACTGAACCATTTCCCTACACTACACACAAAAATAGGCTCAAAATGGATGAAAGACCTTGATGTGAGACAGGAATCCAACAAAATCCTTGAGGAGAACATAGGCAGCAACCTCTTCGACCTTAGCCATAGCAACTTCTTGCCTAAAGGCAAGGGAAGCAAGGGCAAAAATGAACTATTGGGACTTCATCCAGATCAAAAGCTTTTGTGTAGCAAAGGAAACAGTCAACAAAACCAAAAGACAACCGACAGAATGGGAGAAGATATTTGCAAAATGACATATCAGATAAAAAGCTAGTATCCAAAATCTATAAGGAACTTATCAAACTCAACACCCAAAGAACAAATAATGCAATCAAGAAACAGAAGACATGAACAGACATTTCTGCAAAGAAGACATCCAAATGGCCAACAGACACATGAAAAAGTGCTCCACATCACTCGGCATCAGAGAAATACAAATCAAAACCCCAGTGAGATACCACGTCACACCCGTCAGAATGGCTAAAATTAACAAGTCAAGAAATGACAGGTGTTGGTGAGGATGCAGAGAAAGGGGAAACCTCCCACACTGTTGGTGAGAATGCAAGCTGGTGCAGCCATTCTGGAAAACAGTATGAAGGTTCCTCAAAAAATTAAAAATAGAGCTACCCTACCACCCAGCAATTGTACTACTGGGTATTTACCCCAAAGATACAAATGTAGTGATCTGAAAGGGCACCTTCACTCCAATATTCATAGCAGCAGTGTCCACAATAGCTATATTATGGGAAGAGCCTACATGTCCACCAACAGAAGAATGGACAAAGAAGATGTGGTATATATACACAAGGGAATATTATGCAGCCATCAAAAAATGAAATCTTGCCATTTGAACGACATGGATGAAACTAGAGGCTATTATGCTAAGCGAAATAAGTCAATCAGAGAAAGACAATTATGATATGATCTCACTGATAGGAGGAATTTGAGAAACAAGACAGAGGCTCATAGGAGAAGGGAGGGAAAACTGAAACAAGATGAAATTAGAGAGGGAGATAAACCATAAGAGACTCTTAATCTCAGGAAACAAACTGAGGGTAGCTGGAGGGAAGGGGGGGTGGGAAGGATGGGGTGGCTGGGTGATGGACACTGGGGAGGGTATGTGCTATGGTGAGCACTGTGGATTGTGTAAGACTAATAAATCACAGACCTGTAGCCCTGAAACAAATAGTACATTATATGTTAATAAAAAAAAAATTAAAAAGTCAAAACAAAACAAAAAAAACCAAAGAATTACCCTGCATTCAGCCCAAATAACTAGATTTTTATGCCCTGGCCTTGCTTAGTTACCAGATGCCCCTAAAAGGGCATGTCCCAGGGTGAAATGTTCTTCTGCAACTCAGCCAGACCCCAAAGGGTCTAATAGCCGAAGGTTCTCTGATGACTGTTCTCCCCACTGTGGGCATCAACCTCCCTTGAAGGGGGAGCTGGGTAATGTACCTCTGCATCTTCCACAGGGGAGATTAAAACTAGATAAGAGATTTCATTAATATTCTAGTGGACCTTTAGGCCATTACCAAAATGACTCCTTCTTTCTTCCTTACATTTTGTGTGAGAGTTCTTTCAGTAGCTCGACTTTCCTATACTTGGTTATAAGTTCCTGGAGGGTAATATTCATAGCAGCATTATCTCCAATAGCCAAATTATGGAAAGAGCCCAACTGTCCACCCACTGATGAATGGATAAAGAAGATGTGGTACATAATACAATGGAATATTACTCAGCCACAAAAGAGAATGAAATCTTGCCATTTGTAACAACATGAATAGAACTAGAGAGTACAATGCTAAGCAAAATAAGTCAGAGAAAAATACCATATGATTTCACTCATATGTAGAGTTTAAGAAACAAAACAAACAGACAGAAGGAAAAAATACAGAGAGAAGAGGGAGAGAGAGGCAAACCAAGAAACAGACTCTTTAACTATAGAGAACAAACTGATAGTTACCAGGGGACAGATGGTGGGGGGGATGGGTGAAATATATGATGAGGATTAAGAACTGCACTTGCTGTGATGGGCACCAGATGTTGCATGGAAGTGTTGAATCACTGTATTGTACACCTGAAAATCATACTATGCGGTATGTCAACTAACTGGAATTTAAATAAAAACTGAAAAAAAAAGTTCCTGGAGGGCAGAAGCTGGGAATTATGGATCTGAAGACATATCACAGTCCTTACCACGTCCCCTTTATAGAGGGTAGAGCAGATTTTTGTTAAATAAAAAACTAGAAGAAAATTGTACTGAGGGGAAAGGATCACTCGATATATCACTTTTGAACAATTGGTTGCGAAAAAATAGACTAATTAGCACGTACATCAGATCACGGACCTCAATGAATGGCAAGTGTATTGAAGTCTTTTTTTTTTTTAAAGATTTTATTTATTTATTTGAGAGAGAGTGAGCAAGAAAGAGAGAGAGAGCGTGAGAGCACAAGATGTGGGGAGAAGCAGAGGGAGAAGTAAGCTCCCCACTGAGCAGGGAGTCGCACATGGGGCTTGATCCCAGGACCCTGGCATCATGACCTGAGCCGAAAGCAGAAACTAACTGACTGAGCCACCCAGTCCTCCCTTAAAGTCTCTACCATAAAAATTGAAATCATCCATTCCGGTGCACATGCCCCTGATATGAGGAATTTGAGAGGTAGGGCAGGGAGTCATTGGGGGAAGGGAGGGAAAAAAATAAAACAAGATGGGACTGGGGAGGGAGACATACCATAAGAGACTCCTAAACTCATGAAACAAACTGAGGGTGACTGGGGGGTAGGAGGGTAGGGATAGGGTGGCTGGGTTGTGGACATTGGGGAGGGCATGTGCTATGGTGAGTGCTGTGAAATGTGTAAGCCTGATGATTCACAGACCTGTACCTTGGGGCAAATAATACATTATATGTTACTAAAAAAATTGAAATCGTAAGTCGAAGAAAACATAGATTAATATGACTCTGATTTTGAGATATTTGAATTTTGGAAGCAAGGAAGGAAGTTACAAAATAAATTCGTAGTTTATTTAAATAATTATTAAACTTCCCTATGTGGAAAAAAAAGAAAAACATTTAAATACAAATGAAGAATTTGGAAAATATTTGTAAGAGATTAAGTCATCTTTTTCATAAATAAAGACATCAGAGATGTTGACTGAGGTAATAAAAATACCCTAATGGGAAAAAAAACAAATGATATGAAACTACAGCTCCAAAAGAGAAGAAATACAAATGGCCAAGAAATATATTGAAAAGGTCTAGCCACTTTAAGAATCAGAAGACTACACTTTTAAAACAGATAAGACTGTTTTTCGGGACGCCTGGGTGGCTCAGTTGGTTAAGCGGCTGCCTTCGGCTCAGGTCATGATCCCAGGGTCCTGGGATCGAGTCCCACATCGGGCTCCTTGCTTGGCAGGGAGCCTGCTTCTGCCTCTGCCTGCCTCTCTGTCTATTTGTGATCTCTCTCTCTCTCTGTGTCAAATAAATAAAAATAAAATCTTTAAAACAACAACAACAACAACAACAACAAAAAAAAAAAACAGATAAGACTGTTTTTCATCTACCTGACAAATTTGGAAAAGATAATACTATAAACAAAGATCGGGGAGATGAGATTTACATAAAGATTTCACGGCAGAATAAATCTATATCATTTTTCTTGAGGACATTTTCACCATTTGCATAAAATGTCTCTGATCCAACCATTCTACTTTAAAGAGTTTTCTGCGAAGAAATGATCTGAGATATAAATACTGATAAATATCCAACAACAGAAAAGTTAGGATTAAATAAATTATAGTTTATCCAGTTACTGTGAAGCTATTAAAAATCACATCATTGAAGATGATGAAACTGGAAAATGCTTGGGTTATAATGCTAAGTTGAAAAAAGAAGTCACACACAGCAACGTGAGTCTCAATTTACTTATAAATACACACACACACACACACACACACACACGATGAATAGAAACTCGTAATGATGATGTCAGGAGGCTATAATGATGATAATTATGGCATTTCCTTATTTATTCTTTTTTCTGTTTTCAACGTTTTTACACTGTGCACATATGAATTTTACATTCAGAGAATCAACCAAACACACACACACACACACACACACACTTATTTATTTACTTGCTTACTTACTTATTATTTCCTTAAATGATCTCTACACCCAATGTGGTACTGGAACCAGGATCCTCAGATCAAGAGTTGTATGCTCTACGGACCTAGCCAGCCGGGGGCTCCCGGCAGAATTTTAAATAAGGGGCAAATAAGAGAGAAAAGTTCTGCACCTGCCCTTCTACCTGCAATCCCACCTTCGGCTACTCTCCCTATATGCATGGAGGAGACTTTCATCTTCTCAGTTTCCTCAGTCAAAATACTCGAGACGATCGCTGCAGTTCTGAGAGTGTGCAAATCGCTGTGAAGTGTGAATTTTGAATTGCCCATGTTTGAGTCTGAATCCTAGGCCAGCCAATGACTCATGGTGTGTCTCGGGCAGGACCCTTGTACTCTCGGAGACTTTCTTCCCTCTTTCTTTCTTACTTTGCAAAACAAGGTTATGACGTTGATAGTATTGTGGCAGTGGTCAGTTAAAAAAGTGCTTAGCTACCTTTTACTTGTAGCCTAGTGCTAGCGTGATGCAGTAGGTGTCTTCAGTGTTTGATGAATGAGTGGTGAATGGGTAAATGAGCAAATGAACGTCCCAGTTCATTTCAGTTCAATTGGTACAATTGGTACAATTTCAGTTCAGCTGGTACAACAATTCAAAGCAGACTCCAGGGTCAGGTTGCCTCGGTTAAGATCCCAGCCCCACTAGCTACTGGCTGTGAAACTAAGGCCAAGTTATTTAACTCTGATGGGATATGGCAGCACGCTTAGTAGGAGATCATATAGTGCCCATGCTGCAGAGTTTTAGGAGAAGCATAGGGTTCATAAGCTCTTAGACCAGTCCTGAGTAGACACTATGCCAGTGTTTGTTACGATCATGCAAGGAGGCCTCTAACATAAAACACCACTGAAGATATGCAAGTCAGTTAATTAAGAATTTAGTGCCTACTATGTACCAAATCCTTGTTAGGGATTCAGAATATTAAGATATAATTCCTCTGATTTTGAGAAAGTCATGACTTTGAGAAAGAGGTATGCCCCGGAAGGAAAAAGACAAATCCTCTCAGAATAGAACAAATCAATTTGGAGTTCTACACAGGGCACTGGAGGGGCACAGAGAAGGAGCCCCTCATGATGGAGTCCATGAGCTCAAGGGAGGAGGTGATACCGAGCTGAAGCTTAAAAGCACACAGTACACAGCCCATGTCCATTTCCTTCCTCTATTCCATTCTCCGTCTACTAACCTCCCTTTGTCAGGTCCTTAAGGGGAGACGGGTGACAAGAAATAGGAGCGGGAATAAAGGAGAATCACGTTCATTCCCCTGATTCCACTTACCCACTCCCATTTCAGGCAGGCTGGCAGTGAAATACCGACTTGCACTCATACATGACGTACTTTTGACATTTCAAGGTCCTTTCTTCTGTTCCTGCCAGCCAGATATGGGAGTTATATACTTCTCCTCTATGGGTTGGTTTGACCTTTCGTGAAAGGCTATGCTAACTCCTGTGCTCACAAAGGAGTAAATACCCATGTCTTGCTGTCACAGAGTTTTAAGAACACAGGACATTTGAAAATTAACTAAGCTGCTTAGCCAAAACGCACCCTCCCCAGGACTGCTTCTTTGTTCTGCAGGCTAAATTAAATGGGACCTATCTGGATACCCCCCACCCCAACATAGCTGATTTTCTATGCCAGTCACTCCGTGCCTGGCTCTAATCGGCACCTTTCTTAGGAGTCTAATTTAGAAGTTCAAATCTCTCCAGTATAGATCAAGAATGGGCCAAGCCTACTGAGGGCTATTTGGGAAGGCCGATTGTGCCCTCTGGCTAGAAATCCTGCCCTTCTTTTCTTTTCTTTTTTAATTTTATTTATTTATTTGACAGAGAGAGATCACAAGTAGGCAGAGAGGCAGGCAGAGAGAGAGGGGGAAGCAGGCTCCCTGCTGAGCAGAGAGTCCGATGGGCTCGATCCCAGGACCCTGAGATCATGACCTGAGCCGAAGGCAGAGGCTTTAACCCACTGAGCCACCCAGGTGCCCCCTGCCCTTCTTTTCCTCCCCGCTGACTCCTGCTTGTCTTTGGAGACTCAGCTGGGACATCATTCCTTCCAAAACTCTTTCTGTGACTCTGCCTCTTGGCTCAGTTAGGTACTTTTTAGACACTAGCATCAGCACTTATCCCACTGGTAACATTTAGAGTAATTCTCTTTCCTACACTCAACCCTGAGGTTTTCTTCTTCTTTGAAAGTGGTTATTTAGGGCACCTGGGTGGATCAGTGGGTTAAGCGTCTGCCCTCAGCTTAGGTCATGATCTCCGGATCCTGGGATGGAGCCCCATGTTGGGTTCCCAGCTCTGTGGGGAATCTGCTTCTGCCTCTCCCTCACTCTCTCCCCCTGCTTGGGCTCTCTCTGTCTCTCTCAAATGAATAAATAACATCTTTTAAAAAAGTGGTTAGTTACCTTTAACTTGTAGCCTAGTGCTAGCATGATGCAGTAGGTGTCTTCAGTGTTTGATGAATGAATGATGAATGGGTGAATGAGCAAATGAACTTCCCAGACAGGTTAGGTATATAACTTCACGTAAAGATAACAGTGGAAATTCTAGATAGAAAAATGTCCTCATAGACCTCTTTCTGGACTGTGTCTCCCTGGGCTTCAAAGAGGGTCACCCTGAATCATTTAGAGCTGAACAAAGAGCTCACCTCCCTCAGTAAAAGGCATCCAAACTTCTCTTGTTTTATATTTTTGCCACATAAGGAATACAGGACTGTCACAGGTTTTTTTAATGCAGATAAATAAAACAAAGAGCCCAACCACCGCTAACATTTTCTAAATCAAATTCTTTCCAATTCCTGCATGCTAGAAGGTATTTCTCACATGAGACTTAAAATGGCAGCATAGAGTAAACAAAACTCTCCATCAAAGTTATGCAGAAAATAAGGTAAAAAGTTCCATGTATCTGGTTTTCTCTTGGCAAAGATCCATTATAGTTGCAACTCACTGATATTTTAGGTGCTAAGTAGTTTTTTTAAAATAGATATTGCCATGGTAGTGATGAATGCACAAGGTGAATGTACTTAATGCCAAAGAATGGCACACTTGAGAGTGGTTAAGATGATAAATTCATGTTATATATATTTTACATATACAATTTTCCCCTCCCCCACCCAGTGGTCACTTTTTTTTTTACAAGGATGAATATTTATTAAGATGGTGTATTTACAAATACATTAATTTAGTTATCCAATCAAAAGATAAAAAGAAAATATCAAATTAAAAAGATACGTTTGGCAACAGATGTTGGTGAGGATGTGGAGAAATGGGAACCCTCCTACCTTGTTGGTGGGAATGCAAGCTGGTGCAGCCACTCTGGAAAACAGTATGGAGGTTCCTCAAAAAGTTGAAAATAGAGCTACCCTACGACCCAGCAATTGCACTACTGGGTATTTACCCTAAAGATACAAACGACATGATAATGTTTATAGCAGCAAAGTCCACAATAGCCAAACTATGGAAAGAACCTAGATGTCCATCAACAGATGAGTGGATAAAGAAGATGTGGTGTATATATATATATACAATGGAATACTATGCAGCCATCAAGAGAAACGGAATCTTGCCATTTGCAACGACATGGATGGAACCGGAGGGTATTATGTTAAGTGAAATAAGTCAGTCAGAGAAAAACAATTATCACATGCTCTCTCTGATATGAAGAATTTGAGAGGCAGGGTGGGGGGTTATGGGGAGTGGGGGAGAGAAATGAAACAGGAAGGCATGGGGAAGGAGACAAACCATAAGAGACTCCTAGACTCATGAAATGAACTAAAGGTGGCTGGAAGGCGGGGGTGTAGGGATAGGGTGGCTGGGTTGTGGACATTGGGGAGGGAATGTGCTATGGTAAGTGCTGTGAAATGTGTAAGCCTAACGATTCACAGACATGTACCCTGGGGCAAATAATACATTATATGTTAATAAAAAAATACGTTTGGTTTGAAATAGATTAACAAGAAAAGTTAAAAGGCTGGAATATATAGAAAATGCAGAGAATGCCCAGGGTTAAGTTTTTCCAGTCTATGCTCTCCTGATACTCGTTCTGTACCCTATAACCTGGAAAGTTCAAAGTCTCATTTTTAGGAGCAACCTACCTTCTAAAAGAAAATAAATTAGAAGCCATTTAACCACTTGAGTTTTCTTTTTTGAGACAGAAGGACATACCAACACATGATGCAGACCTCAGGCCATGATTAGTACTACTGTTTAGGACAAACAACTTTGGAATATGCATGTGGACTTTACCTTGTTGTTTTTGTCTTTGTTTTCTTCCCCCCCCCCCCAAATACTTTTATTTTTTCAGTGTTACAAGATTAATTGTTCATGCACCACACCCAGTGCTCCATGCAGTACGTGCCCTCCTCAATACCCACCACCAGGCTCACCCAACCCCTCACCCCCTCCCCTCCAAAACCCTCAGTCTGTTGCTCAGAGTCCTCAGTCTCTCATGGTTCATCATCCCTCGGATGTCACTTTTGAAATTATCCTGAACCATGACTACAACAGCTTTGCTCAGTGCTCCATTTAGAATGAAGATTTGTGTTCTTAGCATAAGACAAACCTTTGTGGCCCATAAGAAGACCCACCATGTGCTTTGGAATAGTCATCTTTTAGCTTTGTGGCTTATATGTCCCCTAAAAAGAATTTTGAAAAGCCATGAATCCCCTTAAAAATCCCCTTGTAAGCTGGCAAATAAAATATTTCATCACAGGTGTCAATAGCTGCAAAGAATATAATATGCAGCATATTTTAATTCTGCCATCTTGCAAATGTTTGAAATCTAAACATCGGCAATGTGATGCCATAGTGATTAAAAGCTATTATCTATTGAAAAACTTACACGAACAAGCTCTTTTTAAACAAATTTTTAAAATTTCCTTTCTCCCGTCAAATTGTATTTCCACTGTATTTTCCTCATAAAATTTTATCCTAATGAAACAGAATTTTATGCTTTAAAATATTTTATTAATCAGTCTCTCCTATCTCTTTGTGACAAAAATACATCTATAAGTATAAATCTTTACAAAAAGTTTTCTGTAACCCTAAGTGTTAAGGACTTCAATTTGGATTGAGTTATCACTATAATTATGAGTAAAAAATTGATCAAAATAATAAGATGTCATCTAAATTCTGATAAAAAAATTACTAAAGTTAAAATTATAATTCAAAATACCTCCCTTAATGAGATGAATGGCCACTCCTCCTATAATTGCTTCATGTATTCAGGGATGAACATAACCAATCACTAGAATAAATGAGATTCAGCCTCAATTGCATTCCTGTTTTTCATTTTTATAAATGCTTAGAACTGAGAAACTTCTATTCATAAATAAATAGACATGAATGGAAGTTTTCTAATAGTAGTGCCACTCAATTTTTGGTACCCCTTCCAAGTTTCATGTCAATATCACGTGGTCATTTATCATCAAAAATTATTGTTAATGATCTAGCAACTGACAAGTCAATTAAGTCCACCTTCAGCTATGTAGAAAGCAAAGAGCTGGGAGACCTGACTTACAGAAAAATTTGTTGATTGCCGATTCAGGATTGTCACCCATTTCCTTCTTCTTTTTTAAGATTTTATTTATTTAAAAGAGAGACAGAGAGACCACAAGTGGAGAGAGGGGCAGAGGGACAAGCAGACTCCCCATTGAGTACAGGACCCTACCCTGGCAGGACTCAGGGCTCGAACCTAGAACCCTAAGATCATGACCAGAGCTTAACTCAGAACTTGGACGCTTAACTGACAGAGCCACACAGGCACCCAGGACTGTCATCCATTCTCTTAACACCTACACTAGTATTTCAAAGGTTTTGCAAAACACAGAGCAATGTATCATAAACATCACAGTGGCACCAAATTTCTTTCCTTAGATAAAATAGGAGAAGGGTGAGTTCCTAGGCAGCTCAATTTTAGGAAATACTGCAGGTGATACTTAAACTGTAAATTAAGTCTTGTGTACTCTTTTGAAAACCTTCATGCCTTCCTAGCGGTGTGCCTTTCTAGGTTTGAAGAGCGCTGCCCTAAGTCAATGAATCAACAGGTCGTCCATATAAAATTGGGAAAAAGGCAAATGACTGGCATGTTTCTGGGATGGAGAAATCCATCAAACTTCTCTGGAAAAGTACCAGCCATGGCCATTTGGTACCCTGGGGCCATGTTGGTGGCTGACCTCACCTCTCCTCAGCCATCTGCAGCCATGCCTATGTCCACTATGACTTCAGCCATTCTCTATCAAGACAACATTTTCACCATGAAGTCTGGTATTAAGACATCATGAAGTTACTTACCATATTGGATTATAACTATTCAGTCACAAAGCTGGCAGTTTTCTGTCGTAACAGAATTAATGGAAACCAGGACCTAAAAGTACCTACTTCTTTCCTGGCAGAGAAAACCAAGCTGGGATGAAGAGCAGGATCAGAATAGGACACAATGTTTACCCTCATAGACTTGCCTTCAGCTGCCATATTATCACTGAAAAATTTATTTCTGCCCCCCACCCTCATACCACCTCATATCTGTATCTATCCAATTTCTTTCTCAAGAGAAAAATCAATCAACCATTTGTTATATATTAATTGTATAGAAATGTATATAACATACCTAAATTTATATAATACACATTGTTGTATATATAACCAACTCTTTACTTCCATTTACTTCATTTTCTTCCACTTCTAACACTTTTTCTTCTTCAGGGAAAAGATATTTTAATTCCAGTATAAAGGTGTTCTGCATAGAGACATTATTACCAATTTTAATTCATCTAAAAAACTCCCACTTGCCTTAGATACCCCAATAATTTGTCCACATTCAGTCTCAAGAAAATCTCAATATATGGTTTGAAATACCACCAAGGGACTATATAAACTCACAATTTTCTGTGCAAAGGCTTTATCTCTCTTCTAAATACCAACTAGCCATCTAAACTTGGAAATCCAATATGTAGCCCCAAGATAACAAGCCAAGACATGTATTTTTTTTTCTTCTACTCCCTGACCCTCCAAAAAACTTGCTTTTCCTCAGGGCCCTCTGTTTCTATAAATGGCACCACAATGCACCAATTTGCTCAGTGAAAAATGTGTTGTTGGTCATTTATCATTTCCCATTCCCCCAAATCCTAATCCATCAGCAAATAAGCACTTTAGAGAATGTGAAGGACTCCACCTTCAGATTTCCCTTATCCCTCCACTTCTTTCTCCCCTAGAGTAAGTTTCCATGAATACTTGCCAATCTCCTGATAGTTTCCCTCATTCTTGCCCTTTTTTACCCTTTCAATCAATTCTCTACACAGGACAAGAATGACATTTAAAACACAGAAATCATATCATCACTTTGCTGCTTAAAGTCCTTTCTGGTTTTCTATTACCTTTTTCTTTTTTTAAAGATTTTATCTATCTATCTATCTATCTATCTATCTATCTATCTATCTATCTATCTATCTGAGAGAGGGAGAGAGAGCACAAGAAGGGGGAGCAGCAGGCAGAGGGAGAAGCAGACTATCCACTGAGCAAGCAACACGATGTGGGGCTCAATCTCAGGACCCTGGGATCATGACCTGAGTCAAATGTAGCTGCTTAACTGACAGAGCCACCCAGGCATTGCTGGTTTTCTATTATTCTTAAAATAAAATCCAAATTTCCTTAAGAGTCTATAAGGCTTTATATCTATACACATTCACCTGCGATTAAGATCCCCTGGAGAACCTAAAATAACAAGAGTGGCAACAGCCCCAACAACAAAAATCAAATGAGCATTTTTGATTTTGATACATGGTGTGAGTTGACAACTACTGCCTAACATGATATGACTTCTCTCCACTGTTCTGGCAATTTCTCAAATCACTACTGCTCTCACTCACTAAAATCCTAAACATACTAATCCATTACTTTTTTTGAACACACCAAATTTGTTCCTTCCCCCAGAACCTTTGCACTAACCATTTCCTCTTTCTGGAATGCTTTACACCCAAAAGGTCAAATTGGCTGAATCCCTCTAGTCATTCAGGTCTCAGCGCAAATACTACCTCCTCAATGAAGAGACAGTCACAGAACTGGGCAGCAGATTTGCAAACCTTGTCTGTGTATGTGAGATTAGACTCCTCCCTCCCGTTAGGAGGTCCCACCTTGCATCTCCTGTAACTCACAGATTATGTGTCTTCTTTCTATAAGCTCTTTGTCGGTGGCTGCCCTTCTGTTATTTTGCCTATTGTGCACAGCCATCCTAAGAAGCGTGCTTGGCTAAGGGGATGTGTGAGGGACAAAAGTCAGCCCATCACCAAGTGGGTCCCTGGCAGGGGAAAGTCAGTCCAAAGGACAGGGTGTTTTTCTCAAACTTAACCACCAGAGGGGGCATTTTTTCTCTTTTCTGCCAAGGCGCTACACATGGTGGACCGTAGCCCTGGCAATGCTATGATTTTTGTTGGTTGTATATTTATTGTCTTACTTTACAGATGACAACTCCATTATTCAGAGGTTAAGCACCCTATCCCAGTAGGAGCTACTTCCATGAGTCAAAAAGCTGCTAGTGAATTGACAAAATACCTGGAGTTCTTTCCATGATCAGTATTCTCACTGTTACTTTGGATGATCCCTGGTTTGTAACCAAGGCTTACAGGGCAATGGTTGGATACAAGATTCCAGAGCAGGAGACATAATCATTACAGCACAGCGAAGTACATTAATGATAGCCTCCAATTCCATCGGAGTCATTTAATTTCTCAGGGTTCATTTTTCCTTCCTTGGAAATTGACAGGGTAGACTCAGCACCAATCCAGCAACTTCGATAAGGAGATCTAATATCTTTGGCTCAAGATAGCAGCAAAGCTTTTCATAAATGGAGAACTTTCTTTTTCATCACCGCTGGCCCAAGGTTACTTGAATCAAAACCATCCTGTGAGACAACTTCTGCCCCATTAGGCCATTTTGGAATTATCTTCAGCCTCATTAACTACTTAAGGGGGTTCGTTTGGTCACTATCAACCTTCCTTTTTATCAAATTTGCTGTTGAACTGAATCCCTTACTTGGATGAAGTCAGATGTCCTGTCTCCAGGAGCTCAATTACAGACACGTTCATTTATTCTGGACCCGCAGAACACACAACCACCCCACGGCTTTCTGCTATGGTTTTCCAAGCCTTGTCCTGCAGTCTTCGGAGGAAACCGTGAAGGTTGGGGGAAGGATGCAAACAAATAAATTTTCTCTATGTCAGTTCCTGGCCACACACTCATCTGCCCCTTCGTCTCCCTGGCTCCGGCTTCCCCCCAGACTCTTTCCATCAGTAAATGGACTGAACCTCATTTGCTGCTCTCAAGGGAGAATGCATTCAACCACAAGCTTCCCAAGGCGCTTCTCTTCCTGGTACAAAAAGCTGAAAATTTCATCGCATTTGCAAATGAACAGAAACCTCCCACTCAAAGAGCATCAATGCCACTGTAGCTCACAGAGGCAGCCGGCAGGAGCCTTCCTCTCACTGCCATTGCTTTGTTGTTAGAATAATACACGTATATTCTTTTCATCTAATGATGTTGGGCAAGTCTAACTTTCTTTGCAAAGGTAACAACTCTGCCTCCAAACAGAAGACTCAAGTCTTTCTTTGGAAAAGGGCAGAAAGGCTCGGATTCACTCCAGATGGTATTAGTCACCTCCAGCCTCTAGACCTGTATTTACTTAAGCTTCACTCCATACCGTAGGTCTCTGTGGCTTTGGTATTCTTCAGCTAAGGAAACCGGAATTCTGGATTGAAATGCTGACCACATCAGGACCATCTTTCTTGGCATTCTCAATTTGTCAAGGAGAGAGGAGCTGGAAGCAGAACACTCCACACTCTCATAATTTGTAATGACCTTGGGCTTCCGTCTGTTTCTAGATTTAACATTTCCTGAGCAAGTATCCCCAAACTGGCAAGGGGGCTGATCCTGTCAGTACAGAATATATCCAATTTCCTAGGCATCTCTGTATGAATAAACCACGATGGCGACTGGCTTCAAGCCAGTGACTAATCAAGACCGACTGGTTTATCCTTTCACAGAGACCCCTCCCAGAATGCAGGCAAAGGTGACAAGACATTCCATTAGAAACTTTCAATTAGGGGCGCCTGGGTGGCTCAGTGGGTTAAAGCCCCTGCCTTTGGCTCAGGTCATGATCTCAGGGTCCTGGGATTCAGCCCAGTATCAGGCTCTCTGCTCAGTGGGGAGCCTGCTTCTCCCTCTCTCTGCCTGCCTCTCTGCCTACTTGTGATCTCTCTCTCTCTCTCTGTCAAATAAATAAATAAAATCTTAAAAAAAAAACAAAACAAACTTTCAATTAGAAAGTTACAAGCTTATGAAATGAACTTCCGAGAATGGTCCAACACTCAGGATACCTATTATATGTCTTCGTCCTATTCTGCCCAAACCAGGGACATAGAAATGAGGGAGTTCTAGTTATAAACTTTGCTGATACTTTACAGTCAATGGCTATAAAATATGGGTTAAGCATTAAACTCCAGTTAGGAATGGCAAGGTGGTTGGTCACTATTCCCTAAAACTAAAGTAGATGTTCTAAGATAACCTGACTGCCTTGCTCAGATGTAACACATCAATGTCTTTTACATCACAACTCACTGAAGTTGCTGTGTTGAGGCCCGCCTATGAAGTGTACTGGGTGAATGGAATTATCCAGTAAACGGACATGTGGCCTGCTCTACCACGGAACCTCTGCCATAATCAGAAGAAAAGCATGCCTTGAAAGGCCTCAGTCATACACCTCAGCCAACCAAGATGATCTGTGGAAATACAGACAATAATTCATTCAATGACCACCAAGGACCTACTCTGTTCCATGCCCCATGCAAGACAATGGGACAATAAATAGGGCACGGTTTCCACCCTCAGCAATAGTACAGCAGTCCCCGCTTATCCATGGGGAATGTGTTCCAGACCCCCAGTGGATGCCTGAAACTGCAGATAGTACTGAACCCCATATGTACTATGTTTTTTCCTATGCATACATACCTAGGATAGAGCTTAACTTATAAGTGACGCACAGTAAGAGATTAACAACAACAAATAAAAGAGAACGACTACAGTAATATACTATAATAAAAGTTATGTGAATATAGTCTCTCTCAAAATAACTTTTTGTACAGTATTCACCCTTTTTTAAAAAAAGATTTATTTATTTATTTGATAGACCACAAGTAGGCAGAGAGGCAGGCAGAGAGGGGGAAGCAGGCTCCCTGCTGAGCAGAGAGCCCGATGCGGGGCTTGATTCCAGGCCCCTGAGATCATGACCTGAGCCGAAGGCAGAGGCTTTAACCCACTGAGCCACCCAGGTGCAACACCCTTCTTCTTTTGTTGATATGGGATGATAAAATGGCCACATGATGAGATGGCATGAGGTGACTGAGGTGGGCCCTGGGATGCAGGGGGGAGGCTACTCCTGACCCTCCGACAATGTCAGAAGGAGGAGCATCTGCTTCCAGACTGCGGCTGACTGCAGGTAACTAAAACCACAAAATGTGAAACTGTGGATGGGATGGGGTTTGGAGGAGGGAACTACTGTATAAAAGAGACCTATCAACAGACACTTAGAAACGCACAAAAAAATGTAGTCTGATGTTGAAGCTATGCATAGAGTGATATGAAAACTGACACCTAGGAACGCCATCTAACCTAGCCTAGTAAGAGGTAATAAAAAAACATTTGCGGGGCACCTGGGTGGCTCAGTGGGTTAAGACTGCCTTTGGCTCAGGTCATGATCTCAGGGTCCCAGGATTGCGCCCTACATGAGGGCTTCCCGTTCATCAGGGAGTCTGCTTCTTCCTCTCCCTCTGCCCCTCCCTCTGCTTGTGCTCTCTCTCTCTCTCTCTCTCTCTCAAGAGAATAAATAAAATCCTTAAAAAAAAAAAAACAACTTCCTGGAGCAGGTGATTTTTTTTTTTTTTTTAAGATTTATGTATTTATTTGAGAGAGAGAGAGAGTGAAATGAGCACACTAGTGGGAGGGGCAGAGAGAGAGTGGGAGAGAGAATCTCAAGCAGACTCTAAGCTGCATGTAGAGCCCTATGCAGGGCTCAATCCCAAGACTGTAAGATCACGACCTGAGGTGAAACCAAGAGCTGGACACTTAACCAACTGAGCCACCCAGGTCCCCCCAGAACAGGTGACTCTTAAATTGAGTGTGATGTGATAGTTTTAGGAGGTGGTTGGGAGTCCAAGGAAAGAGTGTTACAGCCTTCTACGTTTCTTTCAAGTAGGCAAGAGTTTGTAAGAAAGAAAGTAGTTGTCTCTTATTCTCTTTCCAGCCTGATGACATAATTAGCTGAATTGGGACACTTAAATGGGCATTAGGTGGTGTTTACACGGCATTAATGTTACCGGCATCATAGCTTGAGTTTCACAAAGAAAACTGATCGCTTGGAAGTTTTTATTTTTTCTTCTTCATTCTTTTAACTCAAAACCAAGAAGAAAATCAATACGATAAAATTGTGAAAGGTTTAACTCCATTACACTTTGGAATTTAAATTGAACTTGTGTGCCCCATAGTCAATTAAAAACGCTTTTCCCCAAACGCTACCGACAAGACATTTCCAAAGAGTTTAAGATGTATTTATTCACTTTGCGGAATTTTGAAAACTAGCTTGGAAAGAAAAAAAAAATGTCATGAATACTGCTACAGATATGTTTTTAACTTTCTAAGTTATCCCGTGAGAGACCGGATATAATTGAGTTAGAAAAGACACAGGCAGCTGGGCCAGGACTTGCTCCTGAGGCAAAAATAAACTCATTAAAGGTTAAACTCTATGCAGTGTCTTAAAGACCAAGGCAAGGAGCAGAGCTGCAGTACTAAATGGAACCATCATAACAATGCTATCCAAGAGACAGGACCCAAAGAGTCCGGTTAGGCTCCGAATTCTCCCATGTGAGGCTGCAAGGGTGTATTTGGTCCCAACTCACTGAATCTACCCTATAGACAAGAGGGATTCACAGAATTATTATATATGCTGAAAAGAGATCATTATTATTTACCTGCTTGTTTTGTTTGCATTTTTGTTTTCTAATATTTTGCTGTTACTTCCCAGTCTCCAAATTCAGTTATGAAACAAACTGAAATAAACTTCCACCATCGTCTCCCTTCCTCCCAACCCTCAGCCCCCAAGAATGATGCTCTATCACTACCATTAGGGCTACCTGCCTACAATCCTGGTTTTAAACAGCAGCCTGGACTCCCTTTACCCAGGGCAATCACTGGTAAAACATACCCGAAAGGAAAACTAAGTGGCCTGTGGATTATCTCCGGGTTGGTAAAGAAGCGACTGGCACAAGCAGCCAGAGTTACTGCCTCCTTCCTATTGACGAAGAACGAAAGCAAGGCCTAGGAACGGAGCAGGCTTCAGCTTCCGAGAGCCCTAAGCATCAGATCTCAGTCTTCATGAAGACTGTTTATTGTTGGTGTGTGAGTATTTTAGGTTTTCTCCCTGGAACCTTTCCTGAGCACCCCAAGAAATTCTGTGCTCCCCATGTAACCATTATGATTGATATACTGCAGTTCTCCTAACACAATGACACAGCTCTGGGTGCGGGTCTCTACCACCAATACATGGCAACCTGCTTAAAGAAAGAGCCCATTTATCCTAAAAACCTATATATTCTCAGCTCCCTGCCAGTGCCTAGCGTATAGCGCTTGCTCAAAACATACTTACTGATGACTAGATGGGTGGGTAAATGGTAGAATGGCTGTTGCTTTGGGGTTGTAGCCTTGGAAAAAATGACGGAAGAAATGGTTTTGCACAAATCTGACTACCTTGCTCATTCGGTCACCTTCTATCAATCTACTGCTGGCAAAAAAGGAAATAATATTCAGGATTCTGCTCCTAAATGCACCAATATTTTAATTTTATAGACGCTTAAAATGTCATAGATAGAGCAGATCTGAGACATTACTTGCCAAAATAGTTCTATTTAATGCAGTGAGTTTTGAGGGGCTATTAACACTTTGTGAGGCCCTCCTACTGTGTATCACCCACTAATGCTGCCTGTGTGCAGGCTGAGAAGGCCTGGCTGAAGATAATCCAAGAAAGAAACACTGGGGTTATGCCTGGGGAGGCTCTGAATGCCAGCCTAAGGCAGTGGCCTTCATTTCACGATGACGGTCTTCAAACACATGGGAGAGGACTGGATCCATGCTTGGGAGAAGCAAACAGTTCAATCCATTTTGGGGAAAACCACACTCATAGCAATGGGAGAAGGCCCAGGCTAAAGTAGATGTGCCAAAGAGAAATGAAGAAGACCTCAAAAAGGGTGAGAAGAAAAAAAGAACTTGGGATTCGGGGCCATTTTAGGAGTGAACGCATCACATCATCACAGAAAGGTATCATCTAGAAAGATTTCCAAGGGATTCCATGTTGGTTGTAAAGAAGAAAATAGAGACAAGAAAAGGGACAGAGTTGAAAATACCAGCAGGGGGTTACCTCAAGTAGAGTAAGTATCAGGGCCCTCTAATGGGGTCATGAACATACATTTCCTCAAATGGCATTTGCGGGCAGCCTCCACCATTGATTCAAGGGGCCTGGGAGAAATGACCTGCTTCTGTTAACAATGCCTAGAGCAGGCCAATCAGTCACTATTCAGGCAGTGCCTGAAATTTTCTAAAAACCTCATGCTGCTTTCATGATTGAAATGGGGTCAGGTTTATTTTTGCACTTGACTGCATTTCACAAGAACCTTCTGTCTAACCACTCCAGACCACATACACCAATGCAAAAGAGTTGAATCTATGAGATGAAGGCACGTAGTTGCCTTGTGACCCTAAACAGAAACAGAAGTAGAATTAAACCCAGATGTTCCATCTGCTCAGGTCTCTGCCAAAGTTATATGTCAGCAGAAGAGAAACTGGGGAGTCTTGAGAGCTGTGGGCCATTACGTTTTACCAAAGACAGGACTCAACTCTGGGTTAACTCTTTCCAAAATGGTATCACAGTGTAATAAATTCTGTAATATAAAATGTAGTATACTATTATTGCTATTTTCTCAGACTCGTGAGTGTTGATAGGGCTTTAGTAAACGCTCTGTGTCGGAATTTAGTCTGGGTAAATTGACTAGTGGCTTAAGCCTAAGCCATGCTAGGATTCAAACAAAACTAAGCCAGAAGCTAAAAGAAACGGAGAGAGAGAGATCATAGCATTGCTAGGATCCCCAGATGAGATGGCAATAGACTGATGAGCCTATTTCCACACCAAGGAAACAGGGTGGGAGAAGTTCAAGGAAAAGATAAAGGAGGGTCATTTCCATACCAAATCAGCCTATGCATCCAGAGTGAGAAAGGAAAAGAATAATGTAGAAAATGTCCCAGAAGGACTTTGGGAAGAATCAGGACCCAACCACCTGGCCAAAGTAGAGTTCAAGACTTCCCTTCCAATGGGTAACACAAACACCAGGTCCCCAAAGCAGAAAGCACCAAGAATACTAAGGAATATCATTCAAACGCCTCAGACCTCTGGTCTCAGGTGCAGAACAGTAGACTATTACAAACTCTCTGGTTTGCACAGCAAAAAATGTTGACAAGTTATCCAGCTGCTCCCTCTGAGTTCCAAAACTGAGGTGGAGTGAGGAGGCAGTCAGCAGATGCTGGCTATGCCTTGAATATAGCTGGGATAGGGCCAGGACAGTGCAGACAGGCGTTATTAAATGGAAAGACCTAAGTCACACTTCACTGATCTCACAGCAGGTCTGTGGCTGTGAATGATGTCAACAAACAATTGTTGAAATAAAACCCCTTAGCAGTATCCCTAAGCCACAAAGTGTTCATAGAGGGAAACCCTGGAATCTCCTCCAAGTCTGTTAATGTATCTGGAAGCTCAGAACCAAATCAAACAGTGAAAACAGAATACTCAGCTTTACAGACACAGAAAAAGATGCTGCTTTTCCCCTGTCTGCAAAGAGGGACCAGGTTATGAAACACAGAGCAAAAATCATAATAGAACAGGTCAGCAACCCACAAGGATAATTGTCTCTAGGTGGGTACTTAGAGCCTGGAATTTTAACATCTTGGCCTCAGATCGAAAACTTTGATGAACACAAGACTGGAATTAAAGTTTCCGGGTTGGCTTATTAGAGTATTTTCTAAGTTATATATCCAATTTGGTTTCCAGGCAGGCAGTGAGAGGTAACAAAACAAAACAAAACAAAAGCAAAACAAACTCCCCTAAAAAACCAGAAGTGCTTTGAAATTAGACAAATCTAAATTCAAATCCTGCCTCTACCATCAGCCAGCTGGTACCCTTGGGATCTGGCAAGTTGCATTATCTCTCAGCGCTTGGCCATGGGCGTGATTTCAGCCACATCCTGGGTGTTGTAAAGGTGACCTGAGATGATGTAAGCATCATGCCTAGCACAGTTCCTGGCACAGAGCACGTGATGAATGAGCCTACTCTCTCCCCCTTCTCTGTACGGTCCCATTCCAGCTCAGTTCCTTGGATCTTGCCAGAGAACAAAAGTAAAGAGTTTAGCTGATACTTCCCTCTGTCAAGTTTTTCACAGAGAAGAAACCTGTGTATGTGACTTGTTCTTCTCCTTAAAAGAACCATTTGGAAGAGAACACTCTCAAAGGCATAGGCATCTGGGAATCTTCCCTGAGCAAAGAATTTTAAATATGAGGAAAGATACTGAAAAACATGTTATCACCTACTCTGTGCCAGGCACCGTTCTTGGCACCAGAGACACATAAGATGGACAGCTCTCTGCCCTCCTGAAGCTTATTGACAAGTTGGGGAGAATATATTCTGCTCAGACATGTTTACTGCAGCACTGTTGGTGATGATGAGAAATAAGACACAATATAAATATTTAACAACAGAGAAACAGTTAAATAAATTATGCGTTTCTAATTGCTGGAACGTCATGCAGCAGTCAAAATGATAGCTATAAAACGAATGGGCAACCATAAATAAGAACTAGCCTCTTGCCACATAAGAAATTATGGTTCTTATTGAGGTCGACTGCATTTCTGAACATCTGAGTTTGTAAGATATGGTTCCCGGCACAATGAATACTAGTTTCTTTCTCTCACCTTGTTTTATTTCTTATGCCTCACAGTACCTAGAAATAAATCTGTCTCTGTCTCTCTCTCATACACACACCATTGTTAATCTGTCCCATCAGAGCTGATGTGGGTTGGTTGAAATTCCCTTCTAGCACTGGAAGTCTGAGATCCTTTGCTTCTACCATCAGGTAGAAATCATGAGAGTTGATGTCCCTTCTGCCTTTCCAATCCTTCCACATTGGGTTTTATCAGCAGCAGCATTTACATCTCTGTGGAACTCATCTGTCGGCCCCAAAAAGAATCCACATGATTTAGGCAAAGCAAATCAGGGTACTGGAGAGGGAATGCTAATATCAGGGAGTGGGCATGTATTACAAAAATACAAATTGTTAGTATCCATAGAATATATGCTTACAAATGGAGGTATGTCTTTCAAGTATGATTTCAGCCTTGTGAATAAATGCCTGCATCCAGCTAGAGTGCCCTCCAGAGCCTGATTCACAGAATTAGCAGAAAGGTTTGTACTGCTGGTCAACCAAGACCAGGACTAAGTTATTACTAGACTGGATTTTTTTTTATCCTTCCTTGTGCCAATATCCTTTATAATGTGACTTTTCAACTCATCACATCAAAAGGTATGGTGTATTTCCCCATTCCTTGTATCGGGGCTCACCCTCCTTTAACTAATGGAATGTGGTAGAAGTGGCACTGTGCCAGGTCTAAGCCAAGGCTATCAGATGTTTGCATGCTTCTGCTCTCTCTCTTGGAAGTGTGCCACTGCCATGTGACTAATCCCGGCTAACCTGCTGGAGAACAAGGGACACACGGCCCAGTCATCCCCATTGTCCTTGTCCTTACCCAAGCCTCACTGAAGTTGAGCACAGGCATATGAAAATGTTCGTCTGAGACCAGAAGAACTGCTCAACAAAGTACAGCATAAATTGCTGCCTGCATAATAGTGAGTTAAATACATGGTTGTTTTTTAAGCCACTATAGATTGGTGGGTTTATTATTAAAGAAAAAGAGTCAGAAACTGACTAGATTCTAAAACAAACAGAAATCTGACCACTTCCCAGACTCATTTGCCTTGAGTCTGACCGAAAAAATTTTAGTTGCCCATTCTGTGAGTTTTCTATCCTCATTCCCATCTAAGCAGCCCATGACTCAATCACACAGTACCTGTAAAACTGAGAGATGTGCATTCTCCTGGGAAGGCCATTTCTTATTTTTCTCGGTGTCCTGGGGAGAAACATTATTCCGGATAGCTAGTCTGGAGGATTAATTTTGCAGAGCTGTATGTGACAGGAAGTTCTCATGCTTTCCAAGTATTTATGGCAAGATAAAGAGGTGGATAAAAAAAATTAGCATCTGGAGCTACAATGAAACCACAAGCAGGTGATTCCAACAACTCTGACACCTCCAGTTTGGGGCTGTCTTGTCCCTGTTCTATTCCAGTTTTCTGTCTGTCTTTAAAAACCAGCCTAAATTTAAACATAAAAAAACACCCCAGCCATCACTTATTATCTCCCACAGTTGTGGGCGGGGAGCAGGCTCAACTACATGATTCTCATTCCAGGTCTCTCGTGAAGTTGCAGCCAGACCGTTAGTAGAGTTAGAGTTATCTTGCAGACTTCCTTACTCAGTTGTCTGGGATTAATGCTGCTTTTCAGCTTGAACGTCTACAAATGTTCTCTTCTTCAAAGCATGATGACTTTGTACCAAAAACAAGTGTTCCAAGAGAAAGCTAGGCAGAAGTTGTACCTCCTTCAATGTCTCAGAAGTCACGTAGTTCACTTACATTGTAAAATAGATTACATGGTCTATTCCACTCTATTCAGTCAAAAAGGTATGCCTAAGCACAAGAAAAGGGGAAACTACCTCTCATACTCATGAGTGCAGAAAGGTCTCATTGAAAGAAGAACCTGTGGGGCGGAAGATACCAGTATAGCCTCCACTGGAAAATAAAACTTCCCAAATGTGTGTATAAAAAAATGGGAAATGAGGAAATTCTAGAGTTATCTTACTTTTAGTAACATACAGCTAGAATCACACTAAGTAATGACTTAGACATTAAATACTGTGTGGCCATATTCAGCCATGTCTTGGATATAATTAGAACTTGAAATTTTCCCTCTCTGAGTCTTCCTAAAAAGCATCTTTGAAGTTAATGAGAACATTTCTGTTGGCTGGTTGCCATCTTTCCATATTCAGCTAAATGATATTTAATTTAAAATATAAACTTCACCTTAAAATATTAATCAGAGCATAGTAATTCTGCAGTTGTCAGCCTCTGCCAGGAGCAAAAACCCACAGCCAACTTGGTCAGCTGATGTTAAGTCCCAGGTGCAGGGAAAAGGTGAAAATTCACAAAAATCTCTGAGACACTTATAGAAGCCATGAGCTACAGCAAAATTATTCCCTCATTTTCTTGCTCTCATTTCCTATCGGTGGTCTATGCCATGTCCCTTGCCTCGGAAAAAGGATGTAGTATGGTCAGAGGAAGAATAAATAGCTTGCAAGAAACAAGACATGTTTCCAAAAACCTAACATCCATTCAGGGAGATGGATAAGGAGGGAGAAAGTTTGAAGTTTTCACAAAAATTCTTAAATGAAGCAGGAGGTAAAGGGGCTCTTCTTATTCACAACTATAGAGTTTTCCCAAGTTAGGAACAAGAAAGAAGAGAAAGAAATGTATGCATGACCCTAAAGAAAGGGGACACATTCCTGGCCAGGCCATGGATTGCCAACAAATTCAGAGAGGCATGGGGGAATTTAGAGACCTAGAACTAATGCTTTGAGTGGCCAGCATGTTGAAGCCCTGGAGAAAAGGGGTCACAGCAAATCTGTAAAGGAGAAACAGCCATGGTGGGCAGAGGCAGGGGGCTGACGACACCTTGAACAAAAATTTTCTTGCCCCAAACCAGACACTGAAGCCTCATGAAGTCAGAAGCCCTCAAGGTCATAAGGCAAAAGGTGTCTCAGGGACCATCTCTGCAGTCCTTGCCTAACTCTAATAACCATCTAGACAAGGAATGAGGAGAGTCTGGGGAGTCACAAAAAAGACAGATGTTAAAGTTTCCTATTTTGGCGGGGGGAACAGAGTAGTTAATGGTAAATTGTATTATAGAAAATAGAGCAAGTTGTATTTCTTATTCATGAGATTCATCACCAGTGCATTGTTTTCAGAGAAATGATATTTTGGGAGTCCCTATTTTCTTATGTTCAATAAAATTAATTCTCCATTAATGGATAGAAAATTAAGGAAACAAGGAGAAAATACCTTTCATCCTAGATTTCTGGAAAGAACATACTGAGACAGATTGTCTGGGGTTCAAGTCCTGTTAACACCATGGACTGGGTGTGAAATTATAAGTGTTTCATTTGTTCTGATTATGTAACAAATCATACTTATGCACAGGATTCTTGAATAGCTTAAATATGACAACATACGTAAAACCTGCTGTAAAATAGCCGCCTTGTAACTCCAGATGGCTTAGTCTTCCTCTCCCATCCTCTTTGCATATTGCAGGCAATCATGAATAGTCAATTTAAATACAATTAATTTGAAAGCAAAATAATGGAAAAACCCAATTTTAATTTACTGAACATATCATAAAAAGTGATAGAAATCATTCTTTTCATCTAATGTAGTTTGTCCATCTCTCTCTTTTGCAATGTGGCTAAAATACAATGGGTTGGAAAATAACCCTGTAATGGTCGGTCTCCAAAATAATTTCCAATGATTCCTCTTTCCTGTGTAGTTCCCTCCCACACTGAACAGGGTGAACCTGTTCAACGGACAAGGTGCTGTGGAAATGATGAGGTGTCCCTTCAGAGCCTGGGTCATAAAAGATAGTGCAGATGTCACCCTCCTCTCTCTCAGACCACCTACTCTAGAGGAAAACAGATGCCATGTGCTGATGGCACTCACATATTCCTACAGGAAGGTCCACATGATGAGGAACTGAGGCCTCCGGTCAACAACCAACAGCAATTCACTATCCACATAGATGGGCCATCTAAGAAGCAAATCCTCCGACTTCAAACTTTGCAATGACTGCAACCCTGGCCAATATTGTGACTGTAATGTCATGACAGACCTTGAGCCAGAACCACCCAGCCTTACCTCTCAAATTCCTGACACACAGAAATAGCATGAAACAAAAAACATTTTATTGTTTTAAGCCACTAAGTTTCAGGGTAAAGTGTTACACAGTGGTAGGTGATATAAAGCTCCATGAAACCATTCAAAGACCTCAGAGCCCATTTTATAATTTTCTCAGTCAGTCAGTTCTCTTTAGTATAACATTTCCTGCTAGAATTTAAGTTGTCCTCGTGTATTGGGGCTAAGTGGCACATTTGCTCACTTGGGTATTAAGATTAGAAATACAGGGGCGTCTGGGTGGCTCAGTGGGTTAAAGCCTCTGCCTTCGGCTCAGGTCATGATCTCAGGGTCCTGGGATGGAGCCCCGCATCGGGCTCTCTGCTCAGCAGGGAGCCTGCTTCCCCCTCTCTCTCTGGCTGCCTCTCTGCCTACTTGTGATCTCTCTCTCTGTCAAATAAATAAATAAAATTTTTATTAAAAAAAGATTAGAAATACAAGTTCAAGTTTGCTTTTGCTTTTGACTTTTAATAATCTCATATAATGTCAGACCTGCAAGAGACCATCAAGTTAGCTCGTGTAATTACCTACTTGCTCACCTCAGGAATGTGCATAGATATCCAGTTTCTTAGTGAATATCTGAATAGTGGGTTTATGAGGAATATTTCTCCTCCCCCAGCATTATTCAAATCTGTCTGTTATGTCTCTAAGTAGTTATTTCAACTATTCATCATTTAATATTGCTTTCAGGGGTGCCTGGGTGGCTCAAGGATCAAGGTCCTAGGATCAAGCCCCACATTGGGCTCCCTGCTAGGCGGGAAGCCTGCTTCTCCCGCTACCATTTCCTTTGCTTGTGTTCCCTCTCTCGCTGTGTTTCTCTCTGTCAAATAAATAAAGTCTTTTAAAAAAATTATTAAATATTGCTTTCAGATCACAAACCATCTAGATTTCTCTGTTAGTATGTTCTTCTATTTATCACTTATTTTTTTTATCTATCCTACTAACAAAATTTTGTGGACATTTGACATCGAGTGACCAAGAGAGAATACATTCCCTCTCTCCCTCTCTCTCCGTACACATATATTTGTGCATAATTCTTTTCCATTCATACCATGTTCTTAGCTTTTACTGATCTTACAGCTGACAAACCCCTAGGTTAATTTTAGTTGAGTCAGGTCTCCTAATTCCTATACCCTTGCATATTTGACTCTTGGAACATAAGGGCGAGCCTTCATCTTCACTGCTAATCAATCTCATCTTATTGATTCCATCTCACTGTTGTGTTCTGAAGTGACCTGTTCTTGTGTTCTAAAGTGAAGTGTTCTGATTTTGGATTGTATTAGTAATCCCTAACATTCCTCAAAGCCTTGGATCTTTTGAAATTCCAATGAAACTACCTTTACTATTACAATCAAATCATATTTCTCAGCTTTGTATCCTTTCCAGATCTTTTTTATGAATAGACATGTACACATATGTACCTATTGAAATAAAAATTACAGTTTGGTGTTTTTACGAGGGGAAGAAGGAGGACGAGAAGAAAAGGAGAACAAGAAAAAAACAGAAGAGGAAGAAAAGGAAGATGAAAAGAAAAAGAAGATAGGGGTGTAAGAGACATCAATGTATAAAGAGGTTAATACCTAGAAATAACCTAAATATGTTGGTTTGGGACACTAGGACACAGACAGAGAAATGAGAGAAAGACAATTCAGTGAATGGCTTCACAACCAAGGGACACGGTCATCTGGTACAAAATGGTTTCTACCTTGTATTCAAAGCTATCTTTCAAACCCTCCCATGTTTTCCTTCTGTCCCAGCCTTGCCTCTGATTCTTTCTCTGAGAATGTTATCCAAATTAGCCTTTACAGAAAAGTTCTCAGTCTGCTGAATGCCTCAGAGGGAGGGCATTACGTAGATCTTCTCAAGTTAACAACCAGCATAGTGAACCAAGATGAGCTCAATCCAAAATAAAGAGGATGTTAATACTTATAAAGAGCTGATGTCATGTCAGGCACCATGTTAAGGGGTTTAAATATTAAATGCATCACCTGTTTAACTCCTTCCTCTTTATTTGGTAGCTATAATTATCCTGATCAGGAAACTGAGTCTGAAAGGGGTAGATAAAGCATGTTTCCCAAGGCCATACAGCTAACAATCAGCAAAATTAGGAATGTGGCTTTTCAGAAAGGCAGTGTTGAAGGGTATTGCTTGGGATTCAAGTATGGGAAAATCAGCTGTCCATAAGTGGGGGCTCAGAAGTCAGCAGTCCTTGCTAGGAATTCCAGTGTGCTCCCTGTCTGTTTTTTTAGGTCTATGAAAAACATGTTAGACGATTTTGTTTCAATGTCCTGATGGTCTAAATCACCCAGAACCATAATTTGGTTCCAGTGTTTGTGGTTACCCAAGAGGAAAGAAAGAAGATGGAAATTATGTTGGCTAAATTGGGAGGAAAAAAACCCCCACAAAATCTGGAAAGCACAATTTTATTCAAAGAATCAATAAAGCTAGAGACATTAAGATGAGAATCAAACAAAGAGATTTAGTTTGGTAAAGGGAGGAAAGGTGCAAAAAGAATGCTTAGGAAGGGGAAAAAGGCAAAGACAAATATTTAGCACAGTAATGAGGCAAAGCAAGGTGAAGGTCCAGTCAAGGTAGCAACCAGGCTCAGGGACAAAAACAAAGATACTGGAGTCTACTGTTTTGTCAGTTAGCCCAAACAATACCCACTTATTTAAGCAAAAATAAAAGAACCTGAGCTTCTCTGAGCCTTGTCTTGTGACCAACAACTCTGGCAATAAATAGCAATACATGGAAATGTTACATTCCTGAGAGTGTGCTCAACCTTTTATTCATTCCCTTCCACAAACATATGTTGAGCACTTACTGGGTCCCAAGTTGTTGACAACACTGGTGATGTAGCAGAGAATAAAATACAGCCCCTGCCCTACAGCAGCTCAGAGGCCAGTGAAGGCAGACTGGAAGACCAAAATTTCAAGGTGTATAGAACAGTTAGTGCTTCAAAATATGAACAGTGTTGCAGGGGGACCCTAGGAGTATACTGGATATCTTCCCAAATAGGGGACTGTTTCAGTTGGATCTTAAAGTATACACAAGAGTTCACCAGAGAGGAAATAAAGGGAAGAATAAACATTTTAGGCAGTAATCCACAGCTAGGAACATATGCTAAGAAAACAGATTTCTAAATAAATGCATAAAGATACATTAAGAAGGTTTATTTTGAGGTTCAAACCTGGAAACAATCAGCATATTCAACTACAGAAGAATAGGTTAAAAAATTGTTATGTTGATTCATACTCTATTTGACTATGTTTGACCTATAAATGGTAGTTTTCTATCTTTTAATTTAAATAGTGGAATTTCAATCTAATGAAAGTTACTCCAATGAAAATGAGAGAAAATCTGTGAAGACTATGTAGAAATAGAGAAAAGAATTCATGAAATAACGGCGGGTAAAATACAAAGAACAAAAACTCCATGTGTAATATAAGTTCCAGTCTGTGAAATATGTTTTCATATTGACGAAGATTAAAAAGAAAACAAAATGAGAGTTGTTGTTGTTTTTAAAGATTTTTATTTATTTATTTGACAGAGAGAGATCACAAGTAGGCAGAGAAGCAGGCGGGTGGGGGAGCAGGCTCCCCACCAAGCAGATAGCCCCATGTGGGGCTCCATCCCAGGACCCTGAGATCATGGACCTGAGCCAAAGGCAGAGGCTTTAACCCACTAAGTCACCCAGGTGCCCCAAAATGAGAGTTGTTTTAACAAAATAGTAGAAGAATGGGAATACTGGAAATCCATTCTTTGTTGTTTTAATACATGTGTGTATAACGTATGTCGGTATATACACACACACGTATATATAAACTTAAAGTGTGGTGAACCGAAATGATATCATACTCATCAGAATCTTGTAAAAGCGGGTTAGTAGGTTATCTAAAATATTCCATTTTATCTAAGTATGAAAGAAACAAGTTAGCCTATTTCTCAGGGGGGAAAAAAGTTCACTGATTTTCATTCTTAAATAGAAATACCAAACAGCAACCAACTGAAGAGGGAGTGATTTGCATGCTATGAAACAGTGGGTTTTAGGAGGGAAAGTCCCAGAACACATATTTATTCCTGTCACTGTCACAGTATCTGAATCTAAGACCTGACTCAGCTTTGAAATTTTTCTGCTAGAGATGTGGAGGATATTTAATTTTTCTGTATCTTGGGTCTTTGACAAAACGTTCCAATTGTGTCATCTCCTCTGAACCTGATTTCTATACAGCTGATAAATGACAAAGGTCTGGATGTAGGCATTATTGATAAGGTAGTATATCCAACAGAGAGGTTTGCTGTGTTCACATACTCAAACAACTAAAAACAGACTGCTGGGTATAACACAGACATCTATAGACATGGGAGCCTCGAACGGTATCTGTTAGAGTTGTATCAGTCAGGATAGGCTACATTATTCCACAATAACAAACAGCTCTCCAATCTCAAAGGCTTAAAACAACAAAATTATATTCTTTGTTCTTTTTACATGGACATCATAGCTTGGCAGAAGGGTTTCAGCTCACTGTAGTAACTCAAGGAATCAGGCTAACAGAGCAGCCCATATTTTGAACACCAGCAGTCACTGTTCTAGAGAGAAAACAAGATTCTGGAAGGTCTTTCACGGGTCTGGAAGTGACTCATTACTCATATTTCACTTGCCAGAATTAGTTACAAGTCTCTACCAATGATAAGAGCCCACTAAGTGCAATCCCACTGTGTGTTCAGATGGCAGAGGGCTGGAAGTGCTTGACATCATCATCAGTGACAACCACAAGAATCCTTCTTCCTGCATTATTTTTAACAGAGGCATGAGGCACTGAGATGTGATGCTAGCAGCCTTCAAATACCATCTCAGAGTGACAGTCTGCAGGGACACAGGGCACCAACAATCAGGAGAAGGTCTAAAGAAGAGCAACACAATTTTAAGAGACTGGTGAGTCTGGTGGATAAAGGAAGATTAGAAGAATTAAATATGTATAGTTTAGCTGAGCAAGCCCAGTAGGGAGCAACAGTGGGTGGGAGAGGTGGACATGGTAGCAATCTAAAAATATTCATAAGATGTAGAGGATCAGAAGGGAGAATTATTTAGCATGAAAAACAGAAAGTAGCACTAGATACTGTAGAGACAGATATGAGGAAATAGGCTCTGATATCATGAAACTAGACAAATTGCTGACAGTATAAAGTGAAAGAGATAGGAGCACTATGGAATATTTTTTATTTGAGAAGATAAGAAAAAGAAAATTCAATGGATAAGAAATGGAGGTGTCCAGGGAGGGAGAGGAAGAGCAGGTGGGGCAAACCTGACCTGCTATATTCATGCTAGAGATTTCTGATTGCTAGACAGATTCCAACCTCAGGGAACAGGATAGAAGCAGATGCATCCTCCTGATAACACTTCTGAGAATTGAAGTTCATTATTTTTTTTCTGTCATCTTTTTTTTTAATTATTGTGTTATGTTAGTCACCATACAGTAGTACATCATTAGTTTTTGATGTAGTGAGAACTGAAGTTTAACTAAACCATGGAACACTTCACAATGAGCCCTCCCTCTATTCCAATATGGGAACATTCCAGAATCTAGCTATAAATAATATGTGGATTACATTTGGGGAAAATTCCTAACATCCACTATAATATAGCTACTTAAGGAACTTCTATAAAGATTTTAATATTTTTTCCAAGTTCTGGAGCCATAGGTTTTAATATGTCCAGGACTAACACTGATACTGAGTACTAATAGGTCTTCTCAAACTTTCCACACTGTCATGGTAGGGTATTTCAGAGGTGGCAGTGGTGAAATTTAGATTTATGTCTTCTCTTCACTTCTTTGCATCCTCACAACAGACATTTGCCTCTCTTAATTCAAGAAGTTTAAAACTGAAGTTGGGGAAGGTAGGAGTGGACAGCTTTAGATGCCTGAGGACGCACATTAAGGAGCTTCTTAACTGGTTTCTTAGTAGTCATTTCTGATATTAATACGAGAAGAGTTCAATTATTTTTTTCTAGTTTGTTTTCAAAAGAAAGGATGGGGAGGGTTATTTGTTTCTGTTTTTGTTTTCTAGATGAAAACTGCATGTCTTCAGAGTTAAGAGATTCTTTTTTTTATCTTTTTTTTTTTAAGATTTTATTTATTTATTTGTCAGAGAGAGAGAGCACAAGCAGGCAGAGTGGCAGGCAGAGGCAGAGGGAGAAGCAGGCTCCCTGCTGAGCCAGGAGCCCGATGTGGGACTCGATCCTAGGATCCTGGGATCATGACCTGAGCTGAAGGCAGCCGCTTAACCAACTGAGCCACCCAGGCATCCCAAGAGTTAAGAGATTCTAATCCACACTTCCTCAAAGGAGTGAAACAGGGATCAACTCACTTCAGAACAACACAAAACTCAACTGACTTGAAAATTTCTAATCTTTGGGTTTCAGGGGGAGCAGCCAACAGAGGAAGAGGGAGAAGCGGACACACCCACCCACCCCCCAGATCAGAGAGACCAATGCAGGGCTAGATCCCAGGACCCTGGGATGGTGACCTGAGCCTAAGGCAGACACTTAACCCACTGAGTCACCCAGGCACCTCTAATCTTTAGGTTTCTTAAGAGTAGCTTGCAAATAAGAAGAGAATCAGCAAGGACAATACAGATGTGTTAACACTAAGGAATTCGCTCCAGTCATTCAAAGCCAGAGTGATTTGCACAATATCAATTTGTAATGATTTCTTCATCCATACTATTTAGGAGGAAGAAATTTACCTTCCTAAATGCCAACTTCTACTTCTACCCTATAATATCAGCCCATCCCATACCTACCCCATGTCCCGAGATGGACAATTAAATCCTCTTTTCTAAAATCAACTTTATTGAGGTATAATCTGTATTTAGTAAACTGTACCCATTTGAAGTGTATACTTTGATGAGTTTGGCAAGTGTGTATACCTGTGTAGCCGCCAGCAAAATCAAGATAAATAACAGTCTTGACTTTACTTTAGGAAACAAATTATTTCTGCTGTTTCTGAAGACTTAGATTTGCCTAATGTAGGGGAAAGGGAATTTTCAGTCCAAATGGTAATGTTGAGAGGGAGTGAGGAGGTAAGGAGTAATTCCTATTGCAACTGTAGTTCACTGCATAGGAACAGAACATTGTTAGCCCCGTGGAAAAAAAAAAAAAGTTAAGTTGGGGGAGGGCTCAGGAATGTGGGAGTAGGATTGGCCATGATTCACAATTTGCAATATTAAAGAAGTAGCCTGGCAAGCCTCCCTTGAGAAGGTAAGACTTGGAGGGAAGGGTGTTAGCCAGGCTGCCCTCAGGGGGCAAAGGGGACAGACACAGGCCCTAATGTAAGAAGGTACCTGGTATATTCAAGAAGCACCAAGGAGACCAGTGTGGCGGGAGTGTTGGAAATGAGAGGGAAATAGTAAGACAGAAGGTCAGAGAGGTTTTGGAGGAACCATCCTATATAGCCACTGGAGGACTCTAGCTATTATTTTACCATTCATAAGGGAGTATGGAAGGAGAGCCTGGGGCCACCAAGGTCATTAGCCAAGGAAAAAGTGGCAGGTATTAGCTGTGGTCCAAGATCCAAAAGGATGGAGCAGCAAAGGCTCGCTGAAGGGATGAATGATTAAAGAAGGCAGGCCAGGGTGCCTGGGTGATTCAGTGGATTAGAGTTTGCCTTCAGCTCAGGTTATGATCCCAGGGTCCTGGGATGGAACCCCATGTTCATCTGGGCTTCTTGCTCAGAGGAGAGTCTGTTTCTCCCTCTCCTTCTGCCCCTCCCCTCATTTGTGCACTCTCTCTCTCTCAAATTAATAAATGAAATCTTTTTGTTATAAAAAGAGAGAGAAGAAGAAAGCAAGTCAGAAGAACACAGAAGTTCCAGGAAAGAAGCCAGAAGGCCCAGGAGACATGAAATTGTGTTGCCGACGCTCATGGCAGAAGTTAAAGAAATAAGTACTCCCTTGAGCCACTGATAAAGGAATGCAGAAAAGTCCTTTCCCAACCTTCTCAGAGAAGCAGCATTTACCACCTCCCCTAAATGAAGAGTATAAATAAAAGAAACACCGCCTACTCACATCTGAAAGGTTGCCAACTTCTGTTTTGTAAGAATCCCAGGATCTTTTCAGCAAGGGGCTGCATTCTAATCTCAAAAGGCATCGTGTTGCTTTGCACAATTTCAACCATTTGGGTCCCCTAAGCTTTTGAGCCACAATTCCATTTTCAAATGAACATCTCAAATCCAATTTAAAAAAGAATAGTCATCTGATAAGTCCATCAAAAAGAGTAAATTCCTCAATGCCTCACTGCCAGTGTCAAAAAATTGTTTTCTTTTCAGTAAAACACAGAACTGTTTTATTAGTTAAATACATAAAGATGCCACAACATTTATGTTCTTTCTTCAACACATGCCTGGGTAACTCCCATTAATGGCAAGACTTGCAACAGCTCCCATCAGAGAAAAATAGATGCTTCTCAAGGGTAAGCCAACAATAAGCAGCACAGACAGCCAGCGATCATCTTGTTGATTGATTCTGCATGATCTGCTTCCCCGTCTGGCTAATGGGTATGAATTTTGTGCTCTTCTGTCCAAAAAGTATAGGATAACTAATGAAGGATTCATATTAATAGCTACAAATGCATTGACCTCATATTAAGTATACAGCATTATCTAAGTTCTTACTGCTTAAAATGTGGTTCATGGACCAGCCGGATCTTCATCAATTAGGAGCCTGTTAGAAATGCAGAACCTTGGGCCCAATGTCTAATCTGCATTTTAATAAGATCTCCATTTTGCACATTAAAGTGTGTGAAGCACAGTGCTAGGTGTGTTTTAAACCTAATTGAATCCATGTGGTAGACAAAAGCATCCCCATTTTCTTGCTGAAGGAGTTGAGGTTTAGTCCTGACATGATTTGCTCCAAGTCAATTAAAAGGTGAGACCAGGATTCAGACTCAGGTGTATATATATCTGGTTCAAAAGACACATGCTAAAAAAAAAAAGACACATGCTATTTCCAATAGCTGTCACTGCCTTATGGTACATGTGGCCATGAGAACAAGAGTGAGAGCAGAAATAAGGGGAAATCTTAATGTTTTACCTCATCACGATGTTTAAAAGAAAAGAAAAGGGCCACAATGACCATGTAGAAAAAGCCATTTGGGTGCATAAGAGAGAAATGTGAGTATTGATACAGGCCAGATCTAGTAGGAGAAACTATAATTAAGGAAGAAAGAGAAGTCTTGCAGAAGATCACAAACCAAGACTCTTCCTCCAGCCCATGTATCTTATAGAGTAAAAGGACATACACACACACATAGACACACACGCTCACACACTTTCCTTAAGAAAACCAAATCCTGCTCAGCATGGATATGTATAATTAGATGTTCCCTGGGAGTGAGAAGTAGTAATTAATTCAGTGTTAAACATCACAATCTATTACTTGAACTCCATAGCAACCATGGTTGCCAATAGAGGGAAAACAAAATTTTGGAGCCTATTTTTAAAGGATTACATTGAAATTTTTGAAAATGTGTAAAAGCTGACACTTGCTATTTTTAGGCTAAAACAATAGCCATGAACTCAGGGAGTCAAGTAGGATGCCGGTGAATAAAGGCAAAAGGAAGGAAATCTCTTCCGAACCAACCAAAACCGTTATGTGGACAGAATAATTCTGACCCTGTCCAAAGCATAAGCCCAGCTGCTCACTCTGGGAGAGAAAATCGTTCTTTCAGGCCAACAAGCGATACATTAATAATTTCTCAAAACACAGTCTTTGTAATCACACTGAACTAGATTTGAATCTTAGCTTGCTATGCAAGGCATTTCCTTAGACAAGTTGCTTACTTCACTGGCTTTAATTCCTTCACCTGTTACAATGGGAAAAATAATAGATATTTCACAAGGTGCCTCAAAGAATTCAGTGTGAAATGCCCAACACAGGGTGTTGTAGATTGGGTTTCCCTAGAAGCAGATTCAGAGTTTAGTGCTCAGTGTATTTCTTAGAGAATGTCGCTGGCATCAACATCTGTGGAAGGGAAGGGAAGAAACAAGAGAGGGACAGACGAAGGCCCAACAACAGACTCAGCTGACCTCCACAGGAAGCTAACATGGCCTGACAGAGCTGTCCGACGTGGGCTGATACGGCCAGGACGTTCATCCTACCTCCATCAGTCAGTCAACAGACCAGCTGCTGTCTGGAACGAAGGCCACAACCTTGGGTAAGGGGGTTTCTCTGCAGCTAAGTCAGTCCCTGAAGGGACTGCCAGCATTAACGGCAGCTAGGCAACAACTCCTCCCAAGCGGGATCTGGGTGTCACATCTCTATATCCAAATACACAGTACACAAGTAATGTTGGTGTGTCTTCCTTTGCATGTGTAATCCTTACAAACACCTCTTATTGACAGAGATGCTGGCATCCAGAAGAACCCCACTCTGATTAAAATTCTAAAAATTTCATTCTTAAAAATAACGTTTTAGTACTTTTTAATATCCTGAGCTCTGGGACTCTGAAACCCATAGTTATTTAAACCTCTCAATAATTCTGTGAGGTAATGTTCATCTCCATTTTACAGTTGAAGAAACAAGTAGAAACAGCTCCAACAAGCAGTTGAGAGTGAAAGGACATTATATTGAACAGGTCTATAAAGGCACTTCTTACCACACCATGGCTGGGCCTGCTCAAGGTTAACTCAGTCCGTCAACGATTGAATGAAGTGTCAAGGGAGCTGTGCTCCCTTTCTTCCCATTTGTTGAGATAGGTGACTCATGTATCTTGCCAACTCACTTAACCTTTATGCTACAATGTTCCCACATTTCAAGCATAATCAACCCATGTCTCACCCTACATTCCCCCTAAGAACTGCAAAAGAAGAGGTGGTTAGATTATAGGACCTCTAAAGCCCCTTTCAGCCTGAGAATTCTCCACCCATAATCCCACCTATTAGTTGAGGGTTTTTAATGCACTTTGAGACGAGCTTAGGATAAAGGACTAGATCAGTTACGGTTTCTAGATTGCAACAGAGGTTGCTTTGGCCAATGCATAAAAAAAGAAAGTATGTTGGAGAATACTGGGATTTTAGGGAATCAGTGGAAGGCTGGAGGACTGAGCTTGGAAATTGTCAGGACTACATAGCCTCGTGGTGCTAGCTACCCAGAAGCAAGCTGTCTCATTGTAAGAAGACTGGACAGATGCTGTCCATTCTGCTAGGGTAACCATGTGATAAATTCCTCTCAAATACTCCTTCCACTCTTCGTCACTTACTCAAGATGGAAGTCTGGAGTGCAATCATTTGTTGGATGCCTCCTGGCTATATACCAGGTAGAAGACAGAGAGGGCATGATCCCTTTGGTTTCCACTGCCAATGAAGGCACATGGAGTATTTCTCCCACCAAGGCTACACAGACTGGGGGAGATTTCATTTCACAAGAGAAAATAGGTATATTTGGAAGGGGGGATGTAGCTGTGCACTACAATGCAAATTCCCACACTTATTACTGCAGCTGGCTCACTCAGTCTTATGTCCACAAATCAACTTTTTCTTGATATTCTTATGCTGTTCCAATCCTTTAAGGATCCTGCTTCTCAGATCCCTAGGTTGCCCCAGCGGTTCTTACACCTCCCATTTATGGCTGATAGATTCCTTTGGAAAACAGGAAAACTTGATAATCAACCATAAGTTTTTCTTCAAGGGATTATCTATTCCTCATTACCTACACCTCATTACTAAAAGAAGTGTAATGTTAAATTACATTTTTAGAAAGTAAGAAGGACTTGGTAAATATTCTCATAATAATCTGGGGAAATTGCTATTTTGCATATACTCCTAATAACCAGGGCAGGTTATTAGGAGTATAATTAATTCTCAAATCCTGTAAATTCAGAGAAACTGGATTTACAAAACAAAGTACAAGTTAATGGAGCCAATGCATCAGTCAATTATGTGAAATAAAATCTTTTTTTTTCAGTTTTCTAAAGTAAACTACTTAGATTTTTAACCTCCAGTGAAGTTAAAACAAAAGTATTTTCTCATACCTCCATAGGAATCCTATCAGAGTATCTCTGTAGAATTGAGAATTTGTTTATTTGTCAAGAAACCCCAAAAATGGATTTTTTTAAAAAAAGCTTTTATATATTTATTTGACAGAGAGAGAGAGAGAGAGAGAGAGAGCGAGCGCACAAGCAGGGGGAGCAGGAGAGGGAGAAGTATGCTCCCTGCTCAATGCGTTCCATTCTGGGATCCTGGGATCATGACCTGAGCCAAATGCAGATGCTTAATGGACTGAGCCACCCAGGTGTCCCCCAAAGAGGGATTTTTATGTGTTCCTTATGCTGGTTGCCCTGATCTTCAGATCAGCACAGACCAACGACTGTAAGTCTAGGCATAGCTCAAATGGATCATTTTCCAAAGTGATAAATTAACAAGGGTTAGAAAATAATCAATTTATTCTTCTTCTCCTTAAATATCTATACTATTCCCACATTCCCACATAATTCAGAATTCACTAATTTAACAGGGTGGAGAGAATTTGACCTCGAGTTTGCCGTTCAATTATCAAGGATAGTGTCTTTGTCTGCCTTGGGGAGTTGACTGGCTTTTTTTCACTGCACAGAGAACCAAATGCCTGCCCAGACACAATTTTAGAGTCAGCAGATACCTTGTTCACATAGATGTAACACACATCAAGGTCACTGGCTCACTTTTGCAGTCCCAGAAAAATCCCTACCTAAAAGATCATTTGGGAAGTATCGCTGTTTCCTATGCTTCAACTTGTTATTCTCATGCAGTATTGGATCTCCAACATAATTTCCCCATTTCTCAGCAAGGAGACAGTAATAAATGGCTACTTACACATCACAAGTTTCTTTATGCAAGAAAAAAGAAGGAAACCAACATTTATTAAAAGCCTACTAGGTGCCCAGCATCATGCTGGATACTCCACATATCATTCAATCCTCATTGCAACCCTGCAGGATGCTGTTATTTTCACTGAATGGATATTTAGAGATGTTAATAATTTGTCCCAGATCCCATAGCCTATAATTTGCAGAGTTGTATTTGACCCTAATTCCATCACTCTTGAGCCTTCCACTATAGCATAGCAAGCAAGCCACAAGTTTGACAGAGCCACAGTTCAGAAATCAGCCTCTGAGAGACTGTCACATCAATAAAGACGACACCACTATGAGTTCTTGGGATTAAAATGGGACATATGTTCTGAATACAGACAAGGTCAAGACTTTCATTTTCACTGAGCACATGGCAATTAAATAACTTCCAGAAAGCACATGATGGAGAATGAGCCTTGGTGCATTACTGAGGCACTTTCTAATGAATGCAAAAATGACTGGAGTTGTAAAATTGTGTTGCAATCACACCCTCTTTAAAAGTTAGGCATGAAGGCCAAGTTGCTTTCATCAACCACATTGCAAAATATTTAAGGATAAGCACATGTTGCGGGGTTTCAATAAGACCAACATCAAGACTATATTCTGTTTCCAGTCTGGTATCACATGTAGCAAGCCAGATATTTCTTTTCTTTATTTATTTAAATGAAGAAAAGAAATGGAGGCACTGATGTGCACATTAGAACTTGTAGCTAGACTGGAAGGTCTGGATACAGGAGCTATTTCATGATTCTTTGGAGCTCTTTTATCAGCACAGAAAAGATATACAACCAATTCTGAATGAATGAATGAATGAATGAATGAATGAATGAATGAATGAGATCCTGTTTTCTGATTCAGAGGCCAGAGGACAGAATCCAACACTGACTAAGAATCTTTAATTTGCCAAGCTCTCAGACTAAACATGAGTCTAAAAAACAGAAAACCTGACTTCTACAGCTAACTAGCTGGGTAAGTAATTTAAAAGTTTAAAAAAAAGAAAAGAATTGGAGCACCTGTGTGGCTCAGTCAGTTAAGTGTCCGACTCTTGATTTTGGCCCAGGTCATGATCTCGCGATCATGAAATAGAGCCCCGTGTGGAGCTCCACGCTCAGTGTGAAGTCTGCTTAAGATTCTCTCTCTCCCTCTGCCCCTTTCCCCACTCACACACATATGCACGTGCTCTTTCTCTTTTTTTTTTTCTTTCTTTCTCTTTTTTTTAAAAAAAGGACTACCTAGCTCAAAAGGCAGCATGAAGACTCTTGAGTATGTGGACAAAGGATGGAAGTCAAATCTTTAGTGGCTGCTAGTAACCTTTGCACATGTGATGTGACCTGGTGCCTAGTCTTATCCTTTAGTTGGGTATGGTGGGGAGGAGGGTAGAATTGCTGAGGTTAATTCCAGTCAGGGGTCTGATCAGGTCTTTTAATGTATCTGGGTCTCAGTTGTATCCATATTTAAGCAGGTAAGCCCATGTAATTTTCTCTCACAGGAAAGAAAACAATATGTTGTACAAGTGAAAGCAGATTAAGCATAGGAATCTCTTCAGAAGAAAAACTTTTCCCTGTTATTTGGTGCATCCACTTCCTTCTTGTATGGAGGATTAGAGAAGAGAGAAACTAGAAAAGGACAGAGTATCCTTCCTTTCATTTCTCAGGTACCTTGGATTTGAAGAGCATCTTTGGTTAGGGTTCTAGAGTAGAGAGCAAATCAGGGAACAGGCAGTAAGATAGGCCTGATATTCCTGCAAATTTTTTACAGCAGCACAGAATCTTGAAATCTGCTAGGACCACCCAAGTGGAGCCTCCAGTCCTATTCTCATGCAATGAGACACTTGAACTTCTACCATCAATGGAATATAAATGAGCCAACTGGCTTTGCTGAGGCAGGACCTGGTGAGGGACCCAGGAGCTTCAAGGAACCATGAGTGATCTATTCCGAGACTCCTTAGTAGCTTTTGGTGTCTTGGTAACAAATTATTCCAAATATTATCCAGAGTGAGAAACAGGGACTGTGTGAATGGTTCTTACAGCACATTCTTAAAACTGATCCTCAGAAATGGCAGCTAAAGTTTCGCAACACCATTCTCACTGTTTTGAAGTCTGCTCAACAAACAAAGTAGTAATTTCTGTGAGTAGTCATTTCTAGGGTAGAGCTTCGTCACAAGAAGAATGTGAGAACAAATAAATATGTAAGAATTCATTCTTTTCCTACAAGTGTCAGCTGCTTCTTGGTCATGTCCTGATTCACCTTGAATACAGTAATTTGAGTAGCAGCACAAAGTTCAAGGCAGGCTAGGATGCATCTCCTCTGTGGAGGCTTAAGCTGAAAGTGGTCATCAAATTCTTCCACAGGCTGATGACGGTGATTCAGGTCATCAGAGAGAGGCCCAACCAAGGTCTTTGGGCTTCATAAAAGCTATAACACACAGTGAATGCTCAATCATTTCATTAGATATTTCCTAGTCTACAATAGTAGAGCCAAAGGTGCAGGCCATCTATTCTTAGCATGGCAGTTGATAACCAAAGCATGACCTAGAGCCCAGACCCTTGCTCTGGGTCTTTGATGGGCATTGTGTGAAGCTAGAAATAATTTTAAAAAAATGCAAGGGGCCCAGAGAAGTTCATGATAAAGATAGAGAATGCCACAAAAGCTCTGGTGGATTCTATGTTCAAGTATTTTCACTGCTGCAGGAAACAAAATGCGTGAGCTAATATTCCTGTAGGCACTAAGAAAAACCCAAATCCCCAGGACAGAGACAAGCACATAATAGGTGCTTAATACAGGTCCTGGATTTGCATGAATAAATAAGTGAACTGAGTATTTTAGGGAGTTGAAGCAAGATAGAGAGGTGATTGTGGGCCCTGGAGTCTAATTCTGATTCATACAAGCTATATCCTGGGTAAGTTGCTCCATTTCCTCCCCCTGAAAATTGGGGAAATAATACCTATTTCATGGGGTTGTGGATTATGA
>CM053603.1:73084237-73109175 GCA_028646535.1 Procyon lotor
ATTAGGATTTCTGGATGTCTCTCAGACACCAAAATCCAATGATTTTGTGTGGAGCTCTGTGTCTCCACAAACAGCCTGAGGTTTTTTTCTTACTATTCTTGAGCTTCACTATTCTTTAAAGATTGTTTCGTGTAATTTGAAGTTATAACATATGCTATGATTCACTTTGAAAAGGAAGAATTTGATTTATAATCGCCAAGCTATAGAATATGAAAGCAGCCCAAGTATTCATTGGTCCATGAATGGATAAAGAAGATGGGGTATATACGTACATCGTGGAGTATCACCCAGCCATATAAAAGGAGGAAGACTTACCATTTGTGACAACATAGATGGACCTAGAGGGTATTATGCTAAGTGAAATAGGTCAGAAAAAGACAAATACCGTATGATTTCACTTATATGTGGAATCTGAAAAACAAAACAAACAAGAAGCAGAAATAGACCCATAAATACAGAGAACAAACTGATGATTGGCAGAGGGGATGTAATGGCAGGGAAGGAAAAATGGGTGAAGGGCAGTGGGAGATATCTCAAGTCATGGAATGAATAAGTCATGGGGGAAAAGGCACAGCACAGGGAATATAGTCAGTGATACTGTAATAGCGATGTGCGGTGACTACACTTGCAGTGAGCATAGTACAATGTATAGACTTGCTCAATCCCTATGTTGTACACCTGAATCTAATTTAACATTATGTGCCAACTATACTTCATTTTTTTTTAAAGAAAATAAAGAATTTGAGTTATGTTGAGGAATTCTCCTACGGGATTCAAAAAAGATGCAGCTAAAACTTTAGTGTCAGAGATACATATTTGAGAGAAGAAGAACATGTCTCAGGATGACCACTTTAGAAAAAACACCATCAAGCCCTGGTCCTAATAGTTTCTGTGCCCAACCACAGACATTGAATTACCTAAAATGTATTCTAGGAAAAAAAACAGACTTTGCATTGTAAAACTGATCTATTTATTCCAAAGTTTCCTGGCTTTGCCAGAAGTGGAAACCTGCTTTACTACACATATGACTTGAATGTGCATATTGTATGTGTGGGTTAATGTGCTTTATATATATAAAACAAGATACATTAAACAAGTGGAGAAAACAATCGATGGCTGTTATGACAGTCTCATGAGCTCATGTATGATAGCAGCCTCTAGCCGTATTTCATTCGTATTTTTAGAAAACAGCAGCAAAAGGGGCACCTGGGTGGTTCAGTGGGTTAAAACCTCTGCCTTCAGCTCAGGTCCTGCATCGGGCTCTCTGCTCAGCAGGGAACCTGCTTACCCTTCTCTTTCTGCCTGCCTCTCTGCCTACTTGTGATCTCTCTCTCTGTCAAATAAATAAATAAAATCTTTAAAATAAATAGGAAAACAGCAGCAATGGACAAATAGTATATAGCTGGTAGCACAGTAACACACAAAACATCTTATAATTTAAACACAATAGCCATAATGCCCCCCCCCCAAAAAGGCAAAACAGAGGAGTAAATCAAATCTAGTGAATTCCCATATTTTTGCCACAGTGACTATTATGTTTTAGAGTATTTAATTTTAGTCTTTAGACTTATTTCTTTGATCTCATAAGGAAAAATGGTGAGTTGGAACTGAAATGTTGAAAAGTGGTGGCTCTTCAAGTTGGATTTATAATAGAAACAACTGGGAAGTTAATAGGATAAAATAAGATTAAACACAATGCTAACCCTGATGGAGCACGAGATAAGCATACGGACATCCTACAACAAATCTCCCAGGAGCTGGACTGGTAAGTTTTCATGGTCTTCCTAAGCCAGGGACACAACAGATTGCAAGAAAATACTTTATGATATGCACCATACTTTCAACCAAGATGAACTAGAGACTAATGAGCTCAGTGAGGGAGAACGAAGTGGTAGAAGCAACAATTAAAAATGGCCCAATATAGTAAATCATATATATGGTAATAGCAGCCTGATAAGGCTAGGGCAATCTGTATTGCTCAGATTCTAAATCTGCTTGCATTAATTTTATGATTGCTTGATCCTCAAATATTATCCCCTCCAACTCTTTTTTTATTGAGGTATAATTTTTTTATTAAGGTATAATTTTATTGAGGTATAAATGCACAGATTTTAAGAGGACAGTTCAATGAGTTTTGGCAAATGTATATACTAATATAATATTACCAATACCATAATCAAGGTATAGAACATTTCCATAATCCAAGCAAGCTTCTCCCTGTACTGGTTTCTATCACCCCAACTTAGATTTGCTTATTTGCTTATTTTTTAGTTCATATAAATGGAATCATATGGTATGTGCTTTTTTATATTTGGCTTCCTTCAGTAAAATAAAGTTTATGATTATTGTGTACATTCACAGTTTGTTCTTATTGCTAAGTGGTGTTCCACTCTATGAATATACCAAAATTTGCTTATTTATTCTTACATCAGAGGATATTTGGATTGTTTGCAGTTTGGGCTATTATAAATCTGATATGAACATTCTTGTATAAGTCCTAGTGTGGATATATATTTTTTTCATGGATGAATATGAAGGAGGAAAACTGTTGAGTTCACACATTTTATTCTTGAACGTTTGTTCTCATTAACCTCTTGGTAATCTGGATTACATATTTGAGTGTTTTTTGATGAAAAGTTTGATAGGTGATATGTTTCTGAGAAATGGTTTATTTCTTGAGAACTTAAACTAATATGCCTTTGTTTTTATGTACATAGATCATACACTTTTGAATACCATCTTCTCTCTCATCTACTATCAGTGTCATTGCTCTAGACCAGGACTTATCATCATTCACCTGGAATATTGCACCTTGAAGTACCTTGACAGTATCTCTTCATCATTATGATCCCAGGGCCTGGCACATGGTCAGAGGTTAGTAAATATTTGGGAAATGAAACGTGTGCTTCTGGGGAGTCACCCAAACTTAACATTTCACTGGTATAGTTTAGTTACTCCCTCTTATCCACAACCCAACCTCAGCAATATAAGGTGAAAAGTTATTAGCCAGGAATTAACATTCAAATCCCAGATGGAGTTGGTACGGCAACAATACAAAAAAAAAAAAAAAAAAAAGGATGCCCAGAACATTAACTACACAATCCTATAAAGTGATACTATAAGTATACTATAAAAACAACAAATTAAAGAGTAAAGAGCCCTATGGGACATTGCTTGACAAATGTTGAAGATACTAAGTTAGAATAAATCACAAGCTACACCCTTCACAAGAGGATGGGGAGAAGTTGGTTGGATTTAGGTGTCATCTGTTGTTGGAATAACTTCATACACATCACTGCCATTGGGACTGTTTACCAGCAGAATGTGATGATGCATTTCAATGAAGCCCCAGATGACAGCTTTTAGAGGTGGAAATTAGCAGATCCTGTGGGCATGCAAACACACACACACACACACACACACACACACACACACACACACACACACACCAAAATTCAACACTATGGAAGATTCTTGCAAGAAGTATTGGTCATCATTTAGATTTACTTCACTCTCCAGGCAAAAAACAAGTATCTTATAGGTCTTTTCTCTTGAATCGAGTATGTGTTTAAAGTTTAGAATATTCCATTAAAATATGGCTACCCAAGGACCATATCCGTCTCTGGATTTATGTCTTTGCTACGGTGATTCCTTTCCAGGTATTCCATCCTATGCTGCCCTCTTGTTGACAAGTTCTTTCGTACTCTACATCCAATTCATTAAGAAATCCATCTACTTTCAAAATATATCCAGAATATTATGACTTTTCTCCACCTCTGCTTTAGTTACCATCTAGAAATGCACTCTGCAAGTTACCATCATCTCTCACCTGTATTGCTCTAACACCCTTCCTTCTGGGGTCCCTGCTTGCATCCTTGTTCCTTTACAGCTTGTTTTCAACCTAGCTGACAGCATGATTCTTCTAAATGATAAGATAGGTCATGGGTCTATTTCCCACCAAACACTTTGCCTCCTACCACTTCACTTCTTTACACTCTCTGCTCTTGCAACTCAGGCCTCCCTGACATTCCTTGAACATCCCGGGGATACTCCTGTATCGTAAAACTGTGATGGTATTCCCCTCTCCTTACTCTTACTTAACCACTTTGAAGTCTTTTCTCAAATGTCATCTTTCTGATAAAGCCTGCTCAGACCACCTTAATCAAATCCCAGCACCAGCCTGCCCTCCCAATCCTCCTTACACCATAGCGCATATCACATTCTCTGTGTACTTATTTATTAGAGATGTTATCTGTTGTCTCTCTTCCCTAGCCAGCTTCCTTGCCTCTTCTCAAAGGCCAGCTCCACAAAAATTCTCATCTATTTTATTCACAGATTATACCCGACGTGTGCAATGCGTAGCATGTACCAGGAACTCAATAATCATTTGAGGAACAAATGAATAACTTTGCAGGAGATGCTTCTGAAAATGAAGGTCTCCCTTGAGATTAACTTCAGCATAGAAAATTTAGAAAATATATTGAAAGATACTGTTAGAAGCATTGTTGTATGACAAATTTTAAATTGTATGTAGAACTCTAGGTAAAAGTTATCTTACCTAGAAGTAGAGGGCGGCTTTTAAAGGAAGAAAATTCTAGTTGTTCTAGCAGTTTCTCTAGTATATAATATTGTTAGAAATTCCTCAAAAGTGAGAATAAGATTTTTTTTACCCTGCAAGAAAAATGCTGTCATGTTCTGGCACTGATATTTCTCAAATTCAGTGGTCCATGCCACCTGGGCTCAATGTTGTGAGCCCTAGAGGAAGGGATTATACATCATGTTGTTCAAGCATTGACACTGTTCTAAGAATTTATAGCATCATATCTAAAACAAAATGGGGGCTTCCCACAGATTCATCTTTTATACATTACTATTACTTGTGTCTAGAATATTATTTTTTCTTTAAATTGACATATTACAAAATGTAGTATATCTAAAAACCTGAAGCTTTATATCACTACCACAAATGGGAAATTAGTACCACTTGCCATAAATAGAAAAGACAAACATACATACATATAACGAAAATTTTAAAGTTATTAAATTTCAGCTAAATACTATTGGTGGCCCAGTGCTTTGAGTTTGGTCTTTTTTATCTCTGTTGAAAATGGAGAACATAAAATGTTAAAAAAGATACGAAAATATATAATATCAAAATAAAAGTTTCTTTTTGACATTTTCAGTAGAAAGAGAATTTTAAGGTGCATCTCAGTGTGTGATTTAGTATTACTCAAGAGTGTACCCAGATTTCCCCTATAACATATTTTTTTAAGATTTTATTTATTTTCTTGACAGAGAGAGACACAGTGAGAGAAGGAACACAAGCAGCGGAAGTGGGAGAAGCAGACTTCCCACCAAGCAGGGAGTCTGATGTGGGGCTCAATCCCAGGACCCTGGGATCACCACCTGAGCTGATGGCAGAGGCTTAATGACTGAGCCACCCAGGTGCCCCACCCCTATAATATTCTTGTGTCCCTTGTGCCATATGGTGGTTAGCATGGACTCTGGGGCGGAATATCCAGATTCAAATGCTGGCCCCATCATCTACCGACTCTACAGCCTTGAGCTAGACACATACTCTATCCAAATTTCATTTTCCCTTATCTGTGAAATGGGGCAAACAGTGCCAATTTTGCACGTGACTGATGTGACAGTTACATGATAGAATATGTGAAACCACCAATCAGATGCTTTAAAACATTAGTTCCTTTTTGGGTCAAACAAGATTCTTGGCCTTTAATTTCAAATCCTCCCTGTTCAGGGCACCCATGAGTCCACACGGCCAAGGGTTCAAACCTCTCTTTAATGGATTTGTGGTTAATATTCTGTAGTTGACATTTATATCAATATGTCACTAAAGTTTAGGGGAGGGAGCACCTGTTACAGATATTCTTATACAGCAAGCCCAGCCAGTTTTGAATGGAGACTGGCAATAAATGATAGGTCAGTTGAGGTCACTTTGGGAACAAGGATGATCTTTCAGCTAAAAATGCCATCTGTACCAGAGGAGGGCTGACCCAGCATATCAAGATATGAAATTCAGTCGGGCTGACGAGCTAAAGAATAATTCATCAAAATTGGGGAAATTTGCAAAGGTCACCACTGACTCATCAAGAACATCCAACATTTCCAATTCTCTCCTTTAGCCCACATTTCACCCCGATTCCTTCTTCCACTGTGAGAGTCCCATACATTCCAGCAAGAGAAAATTGGCATTTGGAGTATATTTTCCCCATTTTCCAAAAGTAGGGGCAATTGGGAGCTGATATATATCTTTAAATTTATATGGCTATTAAAATAGCCAATTAGAATTATTTTAATAATTCAAAGGATTTAAGCAGGAAAACAAGAAATGTCTGCAAATCAAGAAAGATAAAATTATTTTATTTCTCCATGAAACACCAACTTTAATTCCACATTTTGGAGAGATAAGATGACAATAAATACTCATATGCTTTGCATTTTTTAAAAGACAAAAGCTAGTGAGAAAAATGCAAACTACAGTGAAAGCCTGTGGTTTAAATTCCCTCTTTAGATTTTATAATAACCTTTATCTTCTTGCATTTTCTCCCTTTATTAGTATCATGGGACAGCTAGATTTCATTATCTCCCTTTAAATTATGTTTCTTATTTCTTTGTTGGGCTCATTTACTTATTTATTCCTTTAGATGTGGATTGATGAGGAAGGGGTAGAAAAATGAAGACAAAGAGATTCTATCTGTGTCAGCTTTTATAAGAGTAGTTTATGATTTTATTTTCCTATTTAGATTCCAAGAGAGGCTTCATTAGGTTTGAAGGTGGGTAGCAAAGAAAATTTTCTTTGAAGGGAAAGGGGCATATTCATTCAATAATTATATTTGTGAGTAAAACAGGAAAGGATCACTAAATAAATAAAAATGCTAAGAAAATTAACTATTTGGAAGGAAAAAAATCAAGTTAAATCTCTTCTTACCATAGAATAAAAATAAATTCAGGTTGGACTATGATTTAAATGTGAAAAACAAATAAATGAGACCCTAGAAAATATAACTGATTGTTTATCTGACCATAGGATGTCAAAAGAAGAAATTGCAATAGAAAAAAAAATAATTGTAGATTTGTAAAAATAAAGATAAAAACAAAAGGAGAAATTATTTTTATACCAAATAAATTATAAACAAGTAATACCTATAAAATGTTCCTATTAAATAATAAGAGAAATATTTAACTCTCCTTTGAAACTGGCCAGACGATATAAACAAGTAAATTCAATGAGGAAATGAGAATAATGAATATAGAAAATAAATTCTATCTCACTAGTAATGAAAACAAAATGAAAGCTCTGGTGCTGGTGAAGATAGGATAAGTAGATTCCACCCCTCTTCTGCTGGAGCTAATTACAGATAAACCCTGGACCTACATAAAGCAACTATCAGAAGATGCTGAAAGGTGGCAAGAGGAAAATGGTTGGGCTACTGAAGGAGGAAGACTTGACGGTGAGTTCCTTGGGGTTTATTTTTGTCTCATATATGTCTTGGTCTCGGTGCTGAGCTGCCTGCAACACAGAACCCCAAAGGGTACAGTAAAAAAATAATGTCCCAACAAAAGTCCGCTTCCCTTATTCAGAGGACTGAGAAGAGAGAAGCCCTATGGGGTGGATCCCTGTTACCCTACCTGCCCCACTAACCACACAAAAGAAACAGTTGCCTTCTCAGCCTATCACACAGCTGTAACATACAGGCAGTGTCCCTTTCTTTGCCTCACCCAGGTGAGTTCATCCACCAGAGTCTTGGCATGGGGGCCCAATCAACCCACTCCTCACACTGAACAAATACCAGTAAGAGGTGATGACTCACTGCACCCCCTGGTGAAACAGCTGCAGCTACAGTGGAGTGGAGCTCTACAGGGTTATCCACACCCTTCATTAAGCAAATGTAAGCAGAGGCAACATCTCTCTTCTTCTCTCCTCACCGCAACTAGAGAGTGGGGAGAGGATGCTGAGAAGAGGAAGCTGGAAAGGAATCATTTATATCTGTGTGTGAAGTCCCAGGTTACCCTGAAATGGCTCATGCATGAAACCAACCAGAATGAACGTGGCAGATGCTCTGAGAACTGAATTATGGTATCGAATATCACCCAGGTTTCAGGTTGTCCTCCAGGAGTGCGCCCAAGTGGGGCAGACCAGAATTGCACTATCAGAATGGAGGTGGGTGGGGGACAGGAGAAATGGGTGAAGGAGATTAAAGAGTGCTCTTGTGATGCGCTCTGGGTGTTGTAGTGTTGAATCACTATATTATAGACCTGGAACTAATACTACACTGTATGTTAACCAACTGGAATTTAAAAACGTAAAAAAAAAAAAAAAATAAAGGCTTTAAAATGAAATTTGCATTTGAACCACAGCCTTCAGGATCACAGATACAAAAACTTAACAAAACATTAATAAATACATAAAAGAATAATGTATCATGATCAAGTAGGGTTTATTCCAGGATACAATGTTAGTTCAATACTCAAAAGTGAATCAATGCAATCTGCCATATTTATAGTCTAAAGGAGAAAATCTATACTGTCATATTGATTGAGGCAGAAAAAATTATAATATAAAATTTAACTCCCATTCCTACTTAAAACTTTCAGCCAAGTAAAAATAGAAACTTCTTCAACATGACAAAAAGCCTCTACAAAATGATGTACAGCTCACATCATATTCAATATGACAGACTGAATGCTTGCCCCCTAAGATCAAGAATAAGGCGAGTAGGTGTACTTTCACCATCCTTTTCAACATAAGTGTGTTCTAGTTTGTGTGATAGGGAAAACAAAATAAATGCAGTTTGGAAAAAAGGAAATAAAAAAGTCACCCTTAGTGACTGGTGGTTAGGCAAAGAGTTCTTAGATATGAGATCAAGAAGATGATCCATAATAGAATTGACAAATTATACTTTATCAAATGAAACACTTTTGGACTCCTCAAGGCACTGTTAAAAGAAGAGAAAAGGTACAAATTGGGAGAAAATACCTGTAAATCAAAATGGAGGGTTTTTTTTTCACAATGGGATTTCTAAGGTAATCTTTAAAGATCATATGTATAGAGACAATATAATACCATGGGAAGATGTTTATAATATAAAATGAATTCAAAAATCAGGGTGCAAAATTATACACATATATCTATAATATATGAATATATTCATATTTCATTTAGTTTATCCAATTTAATATTTATTTAATTACTAAAATTTGACAAACATATTTATTTACATTTACATATAGATTATATATTCTCCTATGTATTTTATCTTATATGTAAATATATTAAATGTCTCTTTTAGACATTTCTATATTTAAATACACCTACATTAGTATAATGTTGATAGTGATTATTCTGAGCAGTGGGATTGTAGGTTGCCTTTATTTGACACTTTATATTGTTGTCACATTTGGGAGCATCTTCATGTGTAAGATATGTTAACATGGGATAATATCATAATTAGAAAAATGCTATGCCTTGAGAGTAAAGAGACCTGGTGACTAGTCTCTGTGCTGTCACCAACCAGGTAACTCCAGGCAAACTATCAAAACCTCCTCCTTCTCGGTTCCCTTACCTGTTAAAGGAGGAGTTACATGACATCATTTTAGGATTCCCAGCTCCGTTATTTTACAGTTCAATTAGCGAGCATGCACAAGGCACTATGCGAGGCAATACAAGATAGAAAAGATAGACTTAATATTAAGGACCTGAATGTCTAGTCAGGAAGAAACAATGGTCTACACATATAAATCCGTCTAGCATGCAGGAGAATCTGGTTAGTGCCATGAGGGGTTAGCGGAGGAGAAGCCACATCTGGCAGGGTGAGCAGAAACATTTTCATGAAGGAGTTAGCATAATCAGCCTTATCTCTTCCACTCCCAGTTCAGCTGATTTTCTCCTCTATAATTTTCTCAATTGGCTTCCAATTTTATTCCATTAGTCGTTTGGATCATTATTAGTTTTTATTTCAATTTCCTCTGCAGTGAGCCCTGTCAGCAGCCAAAGAGTGACAGAAAACCAGTGAATTGGAATCCAAAAGAACAAATCGCAGCTCAGTTAACAAATATGTTGGCTAAATGCCGGCCTCAGTAGGAAACAGCCAGCCAAAATATTTATCAACAGGATTTTAATTCTACAGTTTGATTTAAATTTCTGCTCAGCTGAGTGTGGGGTATATCTAGCCGGTTAACTCTAGAATTCTAATCAAAGGACCTTCAAAGCAGCAAGACAAATATTTGTGTTAGTATTTCAGTTGCCAACCTTAGATGGTATGGCTCTTGAACACCTTCAGACACCACCCTGAGTCCTTGGCAGCCCCTGAAGAAGTCCCATATGTGTTTATTATCTAGCTTTTGGTACTATGCTACTTGAATGACCTCGCATCTCCAGAGTGGGCTTCTAGAACACAAATTCTGGCTTGTTAATGACCCGGGCTTGGTAGGAAATGCACTTGGAGCTGTTTTCCCAGTAGTAATGATACAAATAGGCATTCACACTCTCTCAGGAGGGCCTTCTGGTGTGACCATTTATCTGAATATGGGGCCACAGACTGTGTCATCACCTTGGGGAAACTTCTACTTCTCAAGATGTAGGGTAGCTTCCTTTCAACTTTTTTTGTTGTCTCCCTCCTGCCCGCACCTGCCTTATGCTTCCAAACATAGTTCCTCCCCAACCCATCACTACCAGGTAAGGAGGGGAAATGTTGTCCTTTTAATTCCTGAGAAAAGTGTAGCATCGGCATTGCCCTGAGCTTGGAATGGCTAGAAAGGAACCATCAAATCACCACAATGAGAAGGGGAGTTAAGTGGTCACACAGGGAAATAGCAGAGCTGACAAGAGTATAGGAAATCAATTTTTGGTTCAGATTCCCATGAGGAAGTGACTGTACCTTCCCAAAGGAGTAAAAACTTTCCCTCCTTTCACTGTCACCAGGCAAAGAAATTCGTACATAGGAAAAGAACATAGGATATTTAGATATGTATAGAAAGAAAGGCAACATTCTATCACTAAGAAAGTCTAGAAGTCATCCATCATTGTAACTGACATGGAGATACACCATCCAGATCTCCCTTTAAGGAAGGAGTTGTTACCCCAGCAGCTGGGAGTGCTATCAACAGACAGTCTTTAGAAGTAGCTTCTTTGGAAATTACCTCAGCCCCAGAGCCAGCTATACACCATGCAGTAAGAGACGTGATGATATAAAAGTGAAGGTTGTTTCCTGCCATGCTGGGAAGAAATAAAAATTCTGCCTGGGTTAAAGAAGCCTGGAGATACATATAGAGAGAGAGATAGAGATCTATATATAGATCTATATCTAAAAATTCATATCTATGTCTATATAGATATACGGCAGGATATCTTATATCTTATATATAGAATATATAAAAGATATTCTGCCATATATCTATATAAAAGATATTCTGCCATGTATATATGTATATGTATATATTTATATAGAGAGAGATACTGAGAAAGAGGGAGAGAGGGGTGTTGAAACACAATTTGAAGTCTGCCTAATGCCTTTTTTTCTTTAAGCATAAGTAGAATGAAAACCTAGATGGGCTTGGGGCCTTCTTAGCATGTCCCTGACCAATTTAGGCTACCATAATAGAATAAAAATAGACTAGCATTTTGAATGAGAGGGGAGGGGTAAAAATATGTTTCAGTTTCCCAGTACTTATATGTGGCTTGCAGAACTTCCTGCAGGAAATGGAAATAACTCGAAAGGGCCAATCACCTGAAAAACAAACAAACAAACAAACAAACAAACAAAACCCACAAAAAACCTGCAATTGAAGTGACGAGGACATGGTCAGAAAGTAACAGGGACCATGAACATCAGCAGGTGCTGGAGCTCCACTAATGTCCACGTGGATCCATTTCCCAGGGCACTCAGTACAATGGATATAGACATTTACTTCAGAGTTTACTCCAGGAGGCAAGTGTAGGGTCATCCCCATGACCACCAAGCAGAAATGAGGGCTCAGGAGCAAGTCATGTTCTGCCTTAGAAAACCAGTCATATCTTTTCACATTTGAGTTGTCATTGAGAAATTTAAGCCATCCATATATCTTTAAAAGTAACATGAAACACTTTATTCCACTAGACACACATCAGAAAGATGCTCCATGATCGGAAGAACAAGAGATGATGCACAATATTTACCCACTGAGGAAATAAGGCATGGAAGAAAAAGACACAGCTCAATGAGCTGAATCCCATATGGTTGCTCTTTTTTTTTTTTTAATGCAGGGCTTGAACTCACAACCCTGTAATCAAGACCTGAGGTGAATCAAGAGTCAAACACTTAACCAACTGAAACACCTAGGTTCCCCCCTCACACATGTTTGTGTATAGTTCCAGTCTCATCCCCTGTACCAATATGCAACACTACCTTGGTCTGCCTTTAACCATCACTACATCTCAATTTGCCAGCTAGTACAAATAAGTAAAACCCAATAATACTAATCATAAAACATTTTAAAAACTGAAATGACAATAATTAGATTCAGAGGAAAAACAAATCTTATCTCTACCACCCCCATCTCCATATACAATGCTCAATATGATTCTGAGATTAGGGGGGCTGGCAGTTGCTGACAGAAATCCAGAAAATCTGCAAATTATTTATGCAGAGACTGAGTGGGACAGGGCTTGCTTTTTGAATTATGCATGCTTCTGTTTTATCAAATCCATTCCTCCCCACATATATTATAGGAGTTGTCATCTCCTATTTACACAGCACAGGGTACGTTGCTCAAATAAAGAGGGCAAAGCGATATGGTGCACAGAAAAGAGTGTTTACATTGAAAATATAAGTATTTATTAATCAATTCTACACATTTTAGATACATTTTTTTAAAGATGACATAATGTGTGTTGACAATGTCCATGATTTAAAAAAAAGTCATTTCCTTCCCTGCTATTCAGCAGGCTTCTTGGACAAGCAACACTTTATTTCTAAATCATAGTTTCAAATTTTATACTAGTTTCCATTTTGTGATCATTCTGAGCCTCATTTTTCTCCTGTGCAAAATGGGGTAACAAGACCTTCCTCGAAGATCACTGTGAAGATGAAATGATAGGCTGTACATACAGCAAATGGGGTGAGTCTAACATGGTAAGGACCTTCTTCCCTTTATCCCTGGGTCACTAATGTGATCCCCTGCCCTGACTTCCCTAATCTTGTATTGTTAAAGGAGACGAGGAGGTCTTATTGTCATGAAGCTGTTTAAATAGCATGGATTCTTTTTCCCTGACTTGGTCTGAGTATGGCCCCCAAACCCACACCAATGAATATTTCTTGAACACGGCAGTATGAAGACATGGGGAAGGACAGTGGTATGGAAGCAACACAAAGATGTAGGGGGAAAATTAATTAAAAGAACGTTTTTCCCCTCTATTTCCTTATCTTTGATTATCATCTCTGCACACACACACACCCCCATCCCTATCCCCTCTGTTGGCCCCAGTCTGTGTTCTAATTACAGCATATACAAATGTCTGCTCATTCTCTAAGGTCTCTGTGACATTTTCTTTGAGTCCTCCAGAAAGACAAAAGCAACTTTTTCCTATAAATGATCCTAAGGATCTCTGTATGTTCCATATGTTCTCCTAACTTATTTCAAACCCATTCTATCCACCAAACTGTGGCTCCTTGAAATTGATAATATAGTAAAAAAAATACCTGTTAACATGTTATTACTGTTAACTATATGCCAAGCAAATAGTTTTAATCGACTTCCTATAAAATATTCACATGTCATTGTTTTAGCTTCTATTATCATCCCCTCTCTACAGTTAAGTCGATGGAAGCTCAGAGAGGATAATGGACAAAAGGGCATACATAAATCCACGAAAGAAAAGAATAGGTATTTGGGTCCAGGTTGTCAACTCAGTAGATTAAGCATTAGGGCACTAGGCTGTGATGTCCATACCTCATGGCTCTTTCCATACCAGAGTTCCTCATGAGGCTGGGATAGTGTAGACACCCAATTCATGCCAGTTATCTGATTTCAACCTTGAGAGTATGGAACAGGATAGATCAAGGGAAATATACTCACTTTCTCATTTTTGATTTTTTAAGTGCAGTCCCTATATATGTATGTATATATACATATAGAATAACCTACACATAATTTTTATATATCCTATAAAACACATATAAATATTACATATTTATTATATGTTACATATACAATGTTACATTATATATGTTACATCTTTCCCATCCTCAACCCTCCTCTTTCTCTTTCAAAGTTCTCCAGAATGGCTCCCACATGACACTGACGCATATTCTGTACACTATACAAGTCAATATTCTTAGAAAAGTGCAATTACTATGAGCTATGAGTTTTATCCCATCTGCTATTTCTAGTTTATACATTCATTACTTAGTAATAGTCACTTTCCTTGCTAGTTCTTTTACATATTTCAACTTCAGGTGAGATAAAAAGGTGATTTGGTGAAAGGTCTAACAGAAAAAAAGAAAAATAGACTCTCAATACTTTGATTTCATTTGTGTATTTTCACTGGATTTAAGACTTGCTGAAAAGTTGTAGCAAATTGATTTAAAATACTGACTCCTATTATTTATGACTATAACATCATCACAACCACCAGCATCATCATTACCTTATATTTAATATCTATTCTATGCCAGGTACCACGCTCAACCATTTAAACATATTGTCCTATTTAATCTTCACCACAACCCTATGACAGAGGGTTAACTCCATTTCACAATGAGGAAACTGAACCTTAAAAGGGATAAATTATCTTACCAAAGTCACACCCAAGTAGCAGACGCAGGACTGGAAACCCAGTGTTCTCTGACATCAATGTTTTTGCTGTTTACTATGTAGTTCTGCTTTCCAAAGTTTACACTGCCCACCCGTTTAACTGTAGTCAAATCTGAAGACTAAAGTGAACTGTAACATAATTCTATTAGTCTACCTAATGTCATCAGGAGAAAAATGCCATACTTTTAAGAACCCATTACAGTCAAGAAATACAGAGACGGAACACGGCTCCAAGGCAGTTAAAATACATCTAAGGATATTTTTCTGCTACTTTCATATACTTCCTTTAACATAATGGGCACTTAATAAACATAGTGATTGAATGACTGAACAGTTGATGAAACTGCAACTTGACTAGGCACGAAACTATCAGTCCATACCCTTCTTACTCAAAGACTATGTAGATTATTCAGTTTCCACGGGCATTTAATGCGGCAGAAATTGGACACGAGTTTGGTTTTGGTTCCCTGTAGGGTATTTTAAAAACACCTGGATGTCTACAGGCTTTGTATTTTTGCTCCGCATCAAAACTTTAGCTGCATTTAATTAAGGACTGAGTCTTTCTCAATGATTTTTTTTAAAGACTTCATTTATTTATTTGACAGGAAGAGACAGTACAAGCAGGGGGAACAGAAGAGAGAGGGGGAGAAGCCCCTAGACTATCTAGTATTATTTTCAGGATCCAAGAGACATTAATTTAACACAGATGCTCTGGAATGGGCTGATGATGTCTTCTTGATGGAATAAATTGCATGTCTAGCTACCTGCATTCTTCTTTTACCCTTCACTTACTGTGTTTTATTGTCAGAATGCTCTCTTTAAAAACCCTTTGCATCACCCCAGTTACTTGTGCAGAGCCTGCTTCCTCTTACCCTCATTGTTGACAGGGAAAAACTGTGTCAGAACAGATGTAGTAAGAGAGATCCTAAGGGCTTGGCCTTATGCAAGAAGTAGATTAAAGTAGTGAATCAGCTGAGAATTTACGAGGAACATTTATAGAAGGCATAGCAAGGATGGAATAAGCTAACTGCTTCATGAACTCATATCCACACAGTAAAAAGATGTTCAGTTTTCTGCCTGGTTCAGACCCTAGTAGGGAAGTGAGCAAGTGTTTCCTTACTTCTTTCACACTGGTGAATGGCTTCAGATGGCAGGTTGCCTCCTGAGAGTCTCAATTCAGCTCCATGAGATTTAAAGTGTGTGAAAACTCTTCTAGAGGGAGTCTTTCTCAATGTTTGGAGGAGTTGTGGATTTTCTTCTCCTGTGCTTTTGGTGATATTGCAGCATGGAATTACTACTAGCTAAATGTCACTTTTACATCAGTTGATTTGCTTTGTTTTTACCCTTTTTTGCAAACAACTTGATTCTAGCCTTTGGGATCCACCTTTTCTCTGCACCAAATTCCCAGATTTTGACCATTTATGTCCACATCTTCCCTACTCCAATTTCCATGCTGTGTACCAAACATCCCAAACTCAGTGGTGTAAAGCCACCACTTAACATGGTCATGGATTCCATGAGTACCTCACAGCGTGATAGCTGAGTATCAAAAGCAAATGTTCCCCCAGCCCAAACCAGGCAGAAGCTCAATTTCCGTCTATGATCTGGCCCCTGAAGTCATATAGCATCCCATTCACTATGGTCACAAGTCACAGCATAGGAAGAAGGGATCAAACTCCTATGGTCAAAGTCCTATTATAGAAAGAGCATGAGGGATGGTCAGTTACTCTGGCCATCTTTGGAAAATACAATCTGCTACACTTCCACTCAGACTCTCTAACTAACTTGGTCTAGTGTTCTCTCTCAGGTATAATATCTCATCACTTGCTCCTCACGGGCTGTGTCCCCATCATTCCTCTTCCAGATGCTGGAATCTTACAGCTTTCATCTCCTTGTCCTCCAAGGCTATGTCCTAGATCCGGTTGACACCTGTGCCTGCTTTTGCTCAATACCACTGTTTATACTCATTGTCAGTTTTTCCTGATAAAAGGCTTTCATATATGCCCTTCACCTCTCTGTCTCTTCACCAGTAAATTAGAATATTCCATTCATTCCATCATTAGTCATAACCAGTATTCCTATTTGCAGAAACTAATGTTCTTAATGATTTATTTCCCTGTACCCTGGGCATATATGATTAAGTATAACTGAATGCTTTGCTGACCCTGTCTATTCAGAGAATAAATCTGGTTCTTTTCTGACTTGAGGCAAAACTGGAAAGAGAATCATGAATCAGTAGAGGTTGAATTCAAGGCTACTGCTAATCAGGTGTTAAAATGTCAAAATAATAGGGTTTCCCTCAAATCCCACACACTGGGGCTTGTCCAGATGTGCACAATGAACGTTAAGAACCAGCTCAGGATGGGGTGCCTGGGTGGCTCAGTCGTTAAGCGTCTGCCTTCGGCTCAGGTCATGATCCCAAGGTCCTGGGATCGAGCCCCGCATCGGGCTCTTTGCTCAGCAGGGAGCCTGCTTTACCCGCTACCATTCCCTCTGCTTGTGTTCCCTCTCTAGCTGTGTTTCTGTCAAATAAATAAAATCTTTAAAAAAAAAAAAAAAAGAACCAGCTCAGGAGCATGGAGAGTACCATCCACTTTAGAAACCCAATTGTTTAAAAAAATCCCACTATTTCAATACAGCACTAAAAAATTCAAATGAAGAAAGAAAACAGATATTAAACTGTAGCAGATAGACGATTGTCAGATAGAGGAGAGAAAATGATGAGCATGCATTTTAAAAAAGTAATTTAATTGATTATTAAAGACTACCTGGAATACCAACCACAATAAAGAAGAAAATTAAAACATCCCATTTGCTCATAACACACAGATAAACAGTATATACATTTTAGTGAGGCCTTTTCCCCAGTAATTTTGTGCATATAATGTCGTATTTTTCATAATTTTAATAGAATGGGGTATTACTTCTCCATTTAAATATCCTTTTTAAACAGCTTTCATGACCTATGTCACTAAATATTGTTTGAAAATCTCATTTTTAATGGCTGAACACTAGTGAATTTTAAGAACACAAATTATGTAATCATTTCCCTATTGTTGTACATGTAGGCTGTTTTCATATTTTCACTATTATAATAACATTGTGAGGAGCAACTTGCTCTATACATAAAGTTTACATATTCATTAGATTCTATTTCTACCAGCAGTCATAATGGGTTTAGAGCATTCCTCCCCCACACCCTCAACAATCCTGGATATTATAATTTTTAAAAACCTAAGTAATTATGATGATTAAAAAATTGTATTTTAATCCACACTTATTTGATTATAAATAGAGTATTTTAATGTGATTGTTAGCCATTTAAGAGTCTGCTTTAGGAACAATCTGTCCATAGTCTGTGCCCATGTATCCATTGGAGTGTGATAACATTTGTCAGAGTTCTTAATTGCAAGGGGAGAAAGAGAGAGAGAGTGAAGAAGGAGGGGGGAGAGAAGAAAGAGGGAAGAGGGAGAGGGATGAAAGAAAGGAAAAGAGAGACAGAGGGAGAGAACTACATTTATAGGATTTGAAGTCCTTCATAGGAGTCTATAGAAAGGCTTGAAAACCAACCTCGAGGCTAAGCAGCCAGGAAACATAACTAATGCCTCCCTTTTTAACTGTTTTTGGTGAAGAAACTACTGCCTCTACGGCAACAGCCACCAAAAGAAAGAACTCCTGTCTATTGTGTCTCGTTTCACTAGCTTTGGAGTCAAGCAACAGCATCACCAATTTACAGAGCCCGAGACTTTATTGGCAGAGGAGGTTTATGTATCCAAACTTCTAAGATAGAGATTTCCCAAATATAGGAATAGGCATGGCAGCTCAACCTACTGGAAAGCACCTACTATGCTTTGTAGTGTGGGCCTCTTTATCTCTTTGCCCTTGGCCTGACCCAAGGCCCTACAGCCCATGGACCAGCCTAAGTGTGTTAGCAATAACCCAGATTTGTACAGCTCGGAGCATACTTTCATGCACTTGACACAGTCATTTGTTCTTGTGATTCATTTTACCTAATGGGGCAAGAGAGCCACTGGAAATAAAAACCTACTGCATAGTCAATCTACCATAGTTTTCTTGCTCTTTCCTTCCCTCAGTTACCTCTAGCACCCAGGAGCCTCTCTGCTATTGTGCCAATGGCTTCTCAGACTTCTATCACCTTAAAATAAGCTTTTCACAACTCTGATATTAATTTAATTGACATTTCCTGGGCACCTACCATGCATATTTCCACTCAAGCTACTCCAAGGGTTTCAAATTCTAGGTTATTGCTGAACACGTTGCATTCTACCTAACATTTATGCTACATAGATGGTCCAAATGCTTCTATCTAGAGAACTCAAAATTGAGTGTTTCTGTTCTCCCCTCCTGATCCACTCTACTTCTTACCATCTTGCCCTCTGCTCCTAAGGCTGACCTTGCCCCATGCCTTTTAGCTGGGTTTGGCTGAGTGGAGTAGAGCAGGAGACTGCAAGAAGAGAGTTGGAAGGCTGGTGTTTATTCCCCCAGCTCTCTCCTGCATTTCTCCTGTCAAGCAGCCCTCTCCACACAGCTCCATCTCCGGTGCTAGTGAGTACTCTCTTCTATTGCCCCCATCACTCATCCCAGAGTGATGTTGGGACCTCACTGTCCCTGGGAACAGGACCATTTCCATCTTTGTAAGTGATCCTCAAGTTGCCCAACTTGATATGTCATCCCTTCCTTGCCATGGCCCTCAGATGCATCAAGTGATAATATAAGAGAATATGCTGCTAAAGAAATAATAATTTTGATCATTAAAAAAATCTTATAATTATATCTGCAATTTAGTTTGGAGTCCATTTTTTTGAAAGATGAATTGATGGATAGAAATGTGATAAAGCAAATATAGTAAAATGTTAATGGTAGAATTTGGGTAGTGGGTATATAAAACATTTCCAACATTTCTGAATGTTTGAAAAATTTCATGATAAAATGCTAGGGAAAATCTATCACCACAAATATGGAGGAGACTTAAGAAACTCCAAAGGAATATGAAATTTGATGAAATGGACTACTGGTGAAAAAACATGAAGGAACAAAAGTGACACAAGAAAAAGCAGACAACTGGAATTGTCTAATAACCATTAAAGAAATTGGAAAAGTTCTCAAAGTATTGCCCCCTAAAGCATGCTAAGTTGTTATAGGCTTACAGGTAAGTTATTTAAAGAACTGAAGGAATTCATAAACCCCATATTATATAATCAGTACAATTTCTGTCTACATTTTTCATTATTTCTTTAGGAAGTATCCCCCGAAGTGATATGACTGGTTCAAAGAGTAGGAAAATGTTTGTGCACCTTGCATCTATGACTGACTTATAGTAGGAATAAGTAGCACTGTCTTATCACTTGCACATCTTGCCACTGTCCTGTGGACGATCTGATATTTATATCTTATGTACCCTCTGGGTTTGCAGGCAGTGCCAATGCCATTTCTTCTTGATGTGGTCTTGCAAAGAAAATCACCCATACATATGACATTTGTTGTCATATCCATCGCTAATTTGAGAGTAAAACAGTGAATGAGGGTAACTCATGAAGAATTAGAGTGCAGATAGCAATATGGCCCTGCAAAGCAGTAGTACAGAACTGCTTTGAAGATCTGCTTCCTGAAATAAACAGGTTATGAGACACACACACACACACACACACACACAATCTCTAGATTTTTCTATTCTTCTTTAACATTTTTTATTTTATAGGCTGAGAAGCAGCATTTCCCAATTCTTCCAGGTCTCCTCACTCTAGGGAGGCTTCATAATAACTATACATAATATTTTACTCAATCATTGAATTTTCAGATTTTAATCCATGAGTTTCCCAAAAAACTGGTAAGTTTATTTTCCTGGTAAGTGGGACCAGGAAAAGGATGTTCTGGGAATAAGCAACACAATAAGAGGGGATGTTCTACAGCATTCATATAATAGCAGAACCAATCAGGCCATGCCATGATAAAGAGCAGCAACCGTCCAGAGGGGATTGGGAACTTGAAGCACTTAGAAAGGACACACCTCTACTAAATGTCACGTGTTACCAAAGTCGGTATCAGCTAACAGGAGGGTGGCTCCCTGGTGCTGTCACCACTGCCATTTTCCAGGATGCAAACAGGGGACCAAAGTTCCTGTAACAATCAAAGGAGCTAGGCCACACTTTGGGTCTCTGGGGATGCTGTGCGTGAACACTGGAACCTCCATACCTCTCCCCTGCAATGGCTGAGGACCACCGAGAAAGCCCAGTGATACCACAGGAGTCAGCCTGCAGAGCACAGACCACAGCAAAGAACAGATATGCTGATTTCTCCATCAGCCTGGAGAGAATTAGTCACTGAACCATTATTAAAGGAGCAAGCAAAACAAAGCAAAATAGAAATGGAGGGCCTTGAAGAAGGAGGGATTGGAGAAGGGAAATGCATGCCATTACACAGACTCTTAAAATGAAAGTATAAATTTTGGGGACACTATCAAAAAAAGAAAGTGAGGGGGGTGCGGGGGTAGGGATAGGGTGGCTGGGTTGTGGACATTGGGGAGGGTATGTGCTGTTAAGTGCTGTGAAATGTGTAAGCCTGAAGATTCACAGACATGTACCCTGGGGCAAATAATACATTATATGTTAATAAAAATTAATAAAAAAAAAAAAAGAAAGTCAATGACATTTAAAAAAAAAAAAAAGAAAGTGAAAGCATATCAACTTTGGAGTTAAGTCTATATTTGAATGCCAGTGCTATTGCTTACCAGCCATGTCGCACTGAGTAAGTTACTTGTAAGCAAGCCCTTCTGAGCTTCTGCCTTCCTATCTTTAACTGAAATCCACCACCCAAATCACCGGCTTTTCTGTAAAAGCTATTTTGAATAATATATTAAATATCAATATAATGTACATAAAAGATGCTCAAGTTCTGTGTAAGACTGATGATTCACAGACCTGTACCCCTGAAGCAAATAATACATCATATGTTAATAAAAAAATAAAAATAAAAAAGAAATGATCTACTAATACATACAAACTTCATGAATCTCCAGAGAATTATGCTGAATGAAAAAAAAAAAAAAGCTAATTCCCAAAGCCTATATGCTACATGATTCCACTTTTATAACATTTTTGAAATGATAAAATTACAGAAATGGAGAACACATTAGGATTTGCCAGGGGTTTAAGGCAGGCATGGGAAAGGATGGAAGTAGGTATGACTACACAAAAGCAACATGAGGGATCCTTGCGGTGATAGAGATGTTCTGTATCTTAACCGTCTAAATCAATATCCGGGTTGAACTTTAATGCGAATAGCAGTTTGAACTTCCTATAATGCCCATGGAGCTCCAGATGCTGACATAAGAAACCCATGATTGAGTAGGCAGATATGCAAAATGTAGTTCCATTCTGACTCAGGTGTCCAAGGATGATACTTTGAGAAAGTTCTTGGGAATTCCTTCTTTTTCCTTTATGCATATCAGTTCTGCTCTTCCAGGCCAAGCTACCTTTCCAAACTCGCCCTCTGGCCTTTCCAAACCCACTGTTCTGCTTAATAAATGGAACGCCTATTTCGTATAATCTACCTCCTTGGAAGGCAGCTTCATTTAAAAAGTCGAGTGTTTTTATTTTCTTTGCATAGGAGCAGAAGCTCTCAGTTATCTTTGTATCCCTAACAGAAGGCAGGTATTACCAGTGGCTGGTCTTCTTTTTGGACATCCATTCCCCTACTCTTCTTTTCTCCCTACTTCACCCCATCCTCATCTCAGAATATGGCACATTTAAGAGAGTATCCGTTTTAGGCTGACTTCCTTCAAGCCTGCACCGTATAAGCAAAAATAACAAATACAGAGGCAAAGACTTCTTGTTGTTAAAAATAAGAAAGGAAAGGGGAAAAAATACCAACCTAATGAGTTGGAGTTTGCCAGGGAGGCTTCTAAATTTGTTCTGCTGTGAATTCAAACTGGGACGCTGGGAACTTCATATCTTAACTATTTTATTGGGTGATTAGTAATTAAAAATGTCTCAAAGAAAAAAAAAAAGTACTGAAGAAGATTTGTACCCAACCCCTCTTTTGGCTCATCTGAACACAGAAGCACTTGAGAGATGTAAAATTCCTTAATCACTCCAAATTGCCCAAGCACAAACCAGGCCAAGAGCGTCAATTGCTTCTAAAATAAGATACAGGTGTTCTGAAAATTCTAAAGCAGCCCGCTCGTTTTAAATTACTCTTCACTCCATGTGCCCACGGGGGAGGGAGAATTGAAGAAGGCATTTTCCATCACAGCCTCACTAGTGAAGTGACAGAGGTAATTCCAAAAGAGAGAAAAAAATAAAATAAAAACAAAAACAGAGACACCATCCCTCTCCTCTTTCTGTTTTAGCCACCCAGTTGAGGTTGGAGGTGCAGACACACGTACATCCTCAGGGGAATTCTCACTAAAATCCTAATAGGAGATTGCATCATTGGTCCCAATTTTTTACCCTTCCTGATTCCATGCCCCTTGCCAGTAGTTTTTTTTTCACCCTAAGTGTACAGAGTATATTTCTCCACACTTTGACTCTGGATTTGTCCATGTTACTTTCTTTAATAATAGAACAAAGCAGAAGGGACAGTGTGTCAGCTCTGAGCTCAGGCCTTAAGAGGCCTTGTGTGATGCTTCTTGCTTTTTGGGACTTTCACCATTGCTGTGATAGAACGTGTCCTGGATAGCCCTCTGGTCTGAGGAAGAGGCTTAGACATTCAAGGAACAGAGTTGTCTCACCCAAAAAGAACATGAAGGAGCCCAGCCTAAACAATCTGGCCCTCAGCCAACCCACAGACACCTGAACTAAATAAAGTCATATTTCTGGTGTCACTGAGTTTCCACGGTTATTTGTTCTACAGCATTATTGCAGCAATAGCAAACTGTTATAGTACTAGTCCAGGCACTGAGAGCCAAGAGTAAGTACTCTGTCCTTGGTCTGTTGCTATAAATATACCTTTCAGGGTTCAAATGCTATATTGCATTGTGTATAAAATTTGGAGTATTCTGATCGGAATCTCCTTAATATCTGGAGTATCAATTTGGTTGACACATTCTGCACAACTCATTATTTCTGTTTTTTTCTGAATTTTAAAGTACTTTTTAATTTTTTGGACTGCTTGGCCTCAGAAGACCTGGTTTCTATTCCTGGCCTCCCCTCACTGGGCTGCACTCCAGACACACAGAATTTTAAACCCAGAAGAGTTCTTGGAGACCACAGAGCCTTCTTACTTCGTAGAGGAGAAAATGGAGACACAGGCAAAAGTGGGTTGCTCGAGATCTCCTGAGAAGCAGAGCCCAGACTAGCTTCCCATCCAGAAATTTTTCCTGATTACCACCGTCTCGTGAAGGAGCCTTCCTTCATGAGTGAGAATGGAGCCATTGGGATGCCTATCTACACCACGGACAGCTGTAATGGCTGACAGGTATATAAAACACTCTAACCAAAATAAATAAATAAATAAATAATAAATAAAACACTCTAACCAATGCAGAGGAGAAGATCTTAAGCCCAAGCTTGTTATTAAGCAAAGCCTACTCTTGAAAGAGACACAGGAGGACCAAAGCACATACATTTGTTTATACATGCATTCTCCTATTCTTAAAATAAAGTACTTTCTATGTATTTATTGAACACCATGAGTATGATACAGTGATGGGTATTTGCAGAGATTAGATATAAATTTAATTCTTAAGAATTAAATCCAGTGAAAGAGTATGTGGCTGTGTGTCCCCTGAAATATTAGCAATGTATAAATAGCAACAATATATAAGAAGGATAATATGTCGTGACCAAATGGTGTTCATCTCAGAAATAATACAAGGTTGGTTTAACATTTGAAAGTGAATCAATAATTTACAATATAATTTAACATAATAAAGGAAGAAAAACAGATCATCATCACATGAGGTGCAGAAATAGTATTTGACAAAGTTAAAAAACCTATTCATGATACTGTAAACAGAAGGGAGCCTCCTAAGTGCAGTAAAGGACATCTATAAAAGGCCCAGAGCTAACATATTTAACGGTGAAGCACTGAACACTTTTACCCAGTATCAGGAACAATGCAAAGATTTCCATTCTTACTATCTCTGTTTAAGAGTGTACTGGAAG
>CM053603.1:73109675-73165563 GCA_028646535.1 Procyon lotor
AAAAAAAAAAAAAAAAAAGAGTGTACTGGAAGTTCTAGACAGTACAAGAGGAAGGGAAAAAAAGAGTGGAAAGGAGAATTATCATTACTCATAGACAATGTTATTGTGTAAGACTTATTGAGAAAGTCCTGTGGAATATAAAAAATTGATAAAATTAATAAATGAATTAACAAAGTCAGAGGATACAATGTCAATATACAAAAATCAATTGTATTTCTGTATACTAATAATAATTAGTAAGATATATTAAAAACAACATAAAAATAAAATACTTAGAAATAAATGTAGCAAAATATGTATAAACAGTAAAGACCGTACAAAATTGTTGAAATTTTTTAAAAAATTTCAGAGATATTATAAGTTATTCATTTTCCCCAAATTGATACAGATTGAAAACAATCACAAAGTACTAGCAGAATTTTAAAAAATTCCCAAATTGATCATAAATTTTTGTCAAATGCACATGAGCTAGAATAGTCAAAATGATCTTGAAAAATATGAATGTTTGAGGACTCACATCTGAATTCAAGATATACTATGAAGATATAGAAACAAGAAAATATGATACTGCTGTAAGGATAAACAAGTAGATAAATGGAAGAGAATAGAGTCTAGAAATAAACCTATACAAACATTTTTAATTGCTTTTCAACAAAGGCATCAAAGCAATCTAACATGGAATAAAAAAAAGTTAAAACAAAATTTTTAACAAGTAGCACTGAAAAAACTAGATATCTGTGTAAAAAATAATTTCAAATCCTACTTCGTTGTATAAACAAAAATTCATTTGACATTGATCATAGGCTGAAATATAAGATGTGACTTTTTTTTTAAAGATTTATTTATTTGACAGACAGAGATCATACGTAGGCAGCGAGGCAGGCAGAGAGAGGGGGAAGCAGGCTCCCCGAGCAGAGAGCCCGATGCGGGGCTCAATCCCAGGACCCCTAGATCATGACCTGAGCCGAAGGCAGAGGCTTTAACCCACTGAGCCACCCAGGTGCCCCAAGATGTGACCTTTATAAAGCTTCTAGAAGAAAACAGGGAAGTATTTCTGTGACTTTAGAAAAAGTATTTCTTAGAAAAGACACAAAAGAAAAAATACATATACTGAATTTAATCAAAGTTTAAAACAACCTTTTTTTCTTCTAAATATCTACTAAGATATGAAAATTCAGGCCATGGAAGATAATATTTGCAATATGAACATTCAGAGTACACAAGGAACTCCTACAAATCAATAATAAGAATACAAACAATCCAACTTAAAAAGATATGAGCAAAGATGTGAAAGACACTTCATCAAGGAAGATATACAGTGGCCAATATGCCTATGAAAAGATGACCGATAGAATTTAATCAGCAAGCAATACAACTCAAATCACAGTAAGGTAACATTTCAAATCCAACCTAATGGTTAAAATAACAAATGCCAAATGTTGACATGAATACAAAACAACTAGAACTCTCTCATTCATTCCTCAGAATATAAAATGGTGTAACATCACTTTGAGGACTGTTTGGAGTTTCTTAAAAGTTAAAGATACATTTGCTCTATGGCCTGACATTTGTGTTTCTATGTATTTGTCCAAGAGAAACAAAATTATCAGTTCACTAAAGCATCATATAAGAATCTTCAAAGCCATTTCATTCATAATCGTTGAAAACTGAAAATAGTCCAAATGTTCACAAAGAGGGGAATGAATACAAATCTTTTAGCATATCCAAATAAGGGATAAACTACTGATATATAAACAATAGGGGTGAATCTCCAAAGCATTATGTTGAAAAGGAGAAGCCAGACACAAACGGATACATGTATATGAAGTTCAAGAATGTATAAGATGAACGTATGGAGAAACACATCTGAATGGTGGTTTTCTTCTTTGAAGGCCAGAGATTGGAAGGAGGACAAAAATATGAGAGGACTTTATGGGGTGATGAAACTCTGCTACATACTGTTTTGGGTAGTTGTTAAGTAAGTGTATTTGATTATCAAAATCATATGCATTGACATCAAACTGAATAGAGCTGTGTATTTAATATGCAAATATACTTAAATTTTTTATAAAGGGTAAAAAAATGGCTCCCAAAATCCCAGCGAAGATTTTTACATTCCATTTCAAGATGAAGAACTAATCTTTGCATTCCCATCCAAGGTAAAACATGAACATTTCCCATTCCAATACCAAAATAAGACGTATTCAACATTATTTTTTTTAAAAGATTTTATTTATTTATTTGACAGAGAGGGATCACAAGTAGGCAGAGAGGCAGACAGAGAGGCTGTCTCACAGCTCTGCTGTGAGCTCAGCAGGCTCACCGCTGAGCAGAAAACCCAATGCGGGGCTCCATCCCAGGACCTGAGATCATGACCTTAGCCGAAGGCAGAGGCTTTAACCCACTGAGCCACCCAGGCACCCCAAGTATTCAACATTATTAAGCAGGGACTATGTTTTCTTTTATTCTTTCTTTCCTCCCTCTCTATCTTGCTCTCCTTCTGTCTCTCCTTTTTTCTTCTACTTCTTTTGAAGATCCCTAGAAAGCTGAAAGAGCTTTATTTAAAGAACATAATTCCACTCAAAGCAAAAATTTAAATTCTGTATGACCAAAGTACAACAAACACATCCAAATGCTTGTCTATCAAACTTTTCTCCTTGGGCCTAGACTAGCCCACAAGTGTTTCTATAGCTCCTTTTGATCAGCAATCCAATGAAAAGGTAGGATTAGGAGAAACTAGCTTTTGTTTCATGTCTGTGCATTTCTTATTAGCCTCTTTCTGGGTTTTAGTTTCCAATATTCAAGAGGGTCTCAGGAGTCCTATCTCAATTGATCCATTTCACAGTTGTTGGATTTTTCTTTTCTGGTCCCCAAGATACACACTACTCTATTGATTAACAAGGTCTCGTGATTTTCTAGTTGGACAAAGATTGGCTTATGTGACAGCTAGGACACTTGGTCCTGGAACTAGCTCTTATCACCACAGCAGTACTAGACTTGTGCCACTGAGGTTGGATCCAATGAGCTGATATAAAAAGGACAAATACCTAAGACTGCCTATCGAGGCATGAGCACATATTTTTGGGTCTTGACTTGCCAATAACTGTATCATCTTTCACAGCACTCTGATTGTAAAGTTGACTCTGCCTTTGTTTCAGGAAGGTGCTAGAGGTGTTTGAAAAGGATGAGTTCCCTCCTGCAGCTCTTCCTTCTTTTTCAAGACTTGGGTTGGATTCAAAAATCATCATTTCCATTGTCCAGTTAATACTCGTTAGTTGTACAATTAGGTAAAGCATGAGTTCCTGAATTTCTGTTTTTGATCTGAATAGGCATTTATTTTCCCAATTGTGCCTTGTGAGGGTGTGTGTGTGTGTGTGTGTGTGTGTGTGTGTGTGTGTGTGTGTGTGAGAGAGAGAGAGAGAGATGGAGGGGAGAATATTGCAACCATTTAATCTTGAAGAATTTGTTTGGGCCTCTTTTGATGAGGCTTCCACTTCCAGACTCTGCTTAGTTAGATCTATCATCATACATCTAGCAATATTTGTCATCATTATCCCTACAGCCAAGCCTGATCTTTTCTAATAAACCGATATTGAGTTCATATAAAATAAAATTTATTATAAGTTTCTTCTTGCACTTAGTCGCATATATCTGCTTTTCTCTGAGTCCTCTTCTGACTGAAACTAGAAATATGTTTGAGATTGAAGCCAATAAGTCATTTGTTTAGACTAGTCCCAATTTGCCAAGATATTATGCTTTCTTCCAACACAGGCCAGGAACTTTTGATAACATAATCTGGTGCAGATAAAAGAAAAACAACCAACCATGTGGTTCTGTCTATAAAGTCTATTCAATTCAGCAAACATCTCTGGGGGCATCCAATATATGCAGCATCTCAGAAAGACATCAACATTTCCATTTACATCATCGCTGTATAACTGTTTTTCATAATGATCACATACTCATTCCATCCAAGTTAAAATGTTTTATAGAAGACAAAGTACTCCAAAATGCCAGTGTGAATGAGCCAGGAAGTCACAGGCATTATACCTTCTATATATTCTATAGACTTCTTCTAGCTCAAATATTCTGTGGTGGTACAGCATATGATGATTCTAGACAACAGCAAGATGGGAACTTCACATAGTTTCTACAGTAAGATATTGGAGAGGGGGGTACCCACACATGTGAATGAGAAATATAGGAAGTAGAAAGAAAAATCTACTGAGAAATGATTGAACTCTGGAGAAGATGACCACAAAAGGACTTTCCAGGCATTATCTTTCATGGCTGATAACAACTGTTAATATTTATTGAATCATCATATCTGCCAGGTACTGTTCTAAAATTTTGTATATCTTAAAACATTTCATCTTCCCATAAGGTAGATGTTATTGTGCCCATTTTACAGATGAGCAAAATAAAGCACAGAAAACTTAATTTCACACAGCAAATATATGGCAAAGTTGAGGTTTGAACTCAGTCAATTTCCACAGCTCATGCTCTTCCCCATGATGTACATGATTTCCTCACTCAGAGGAATAAGAGGGTAGGGTTTTTAGCAATATTTCTGTTTCCAAGACATGGTAGCTTCCCCTGACTTAGATCATGTGGATATTCTACATGGAAGTCTATTGTCAAATCTATGCCTGAAAGGATTACACGAGGAAAGAAACAAAGATCCTAATTTCACTCATGTGTTCTTTCCCCTACTCTTTAAACAAGATCTGAGAGATACTCTGTTCTAATGCCAGCACCAGATTCTAGGGTTTCAAAGCTGTGTTCCACAACTTACCCTTTGGGCCAATGGGTACTTTATATTTTTGGTAGCAAAACTGATTGTGATTTCTTTCTCTACTATGAAAATCTTAGGTAGAACTCTGAAACAAATTAGGTAAAAGTGAATAATGGGTCTTCTAGTAGCGGCTCATTCACTCACTGTTTGACAAGAACGCTTCCTTATTTGTAGAATTCCAAACAAGTCAGGGGAGCCCTAGAGTTGGTAAATGTCTGGCTGGACAGTGGGATGCAGTGAAAACAATGAATAAGGAACTAAAAAATTGAATTAGCTTGATACGGGAACATTTCCAGTACCCTGGGCCTCACTTTCTTCAGAAAAGGGGTGTGGGTGACTAGAAATTCTTTAATGCCTTAGATATGACATCCCTCAATTGTATGGAATCAGTGCTGGTTGCTTTCAGGATGGAATGTTCTTTTGGGTCCCTACTTTCTGGGAAGAGTCAATGCAAGCGTCTTGTGTGGAATGGCAAAGGGAAACCCTGTTATAGCCCTTACTCACTGCCTCTCCATCTCTCAACCTCTCTGCTTCTCAGTTACACTCCTGGACTAATTATGTTGTAGAATCCACTGAGGAATCCAATACAACCCTAATTTCTCCTAACAACATAGCAATTTCAAGCAGGTGCTAGGTGGTTAAAAAAAAGAAAGAGCACAGAAACTCACACCAGATGTAGCCCATATAAATACTACCACACAGGTGTTGGGAAGGGAATAAGTTCTCCAAATTATGCAAATAAGTGTCTCTTCTTGACAACTCAACTTTTTAGAACAGCTATACACATTTCTTCAGGGATTTTTATTAATTTTAAAATATCAATTTGTCATGTGTGTGAGTTAACTCATGTAATTATATCTTCAAACTTTTCTTAAATTCTGAAAGCCAAGAGAATTAACGATTTGACCACGATTTGTTCTCTCAAAACAGAGTGAAAAAAGATGTCAGCATCACAAAAAGTAAAACCACCACTTCAACCCCATCTTCATACTCTCCTCCCACTCAATCCTATCACCACAACCATTAATGAAAATAGCATTTGAGTCAGGTTTCTCCTTCATGAGATTCCCTTCTTTGATGGACTCTAAGGAGTTACGTGTCAAAGAAACAAGCAGCCCCTGGGTAAGAAATAAGAGAACAGAGAAGCACTGATTATCCACACAGAGCCTTGGACTTTTAAGGTTGGCTCCTTGACAAAAAGGCAATGGTTAATATTTACTAAAAACACAAAGGGAGATGCTTTTCTTTACTTGTCATCCATGGAGAATGTTTCACACATGGGCATCTTAGGGTAATATTATGGACTTCTAAGATTTATGAAAGGGGTTTTAGACATTTTGTTCTTTGTATACCATCACATCAGTGAAGCTAATTTGAAACTAATACTGCCAAAGCGTTCACAAACTTATAGCAACTTAAAGACAGTAAGTCCCCAAACCATTACATAATGTTTACATAATTCTAAAAGCAAATGAACAAAGCACATCTCAGATTTGTGGCCATAAAACAACAAGATCCATTACACAAACGACTACAACCCATCTTTATAATATTGCCACTTGTCATCAGTCAGCCCTCCACAAGGGGATGCAAACATTCTGAGCTTGAGTAAAACCAATGGCAACCATGACAGCAAATTAGAATAACTTAGAAAACTTTAAAAGAATTTTTTGAGGGTGGGGATCCATTTGTTTTTAGAAGTTCTAGGTGATGCTAATGTGCAGCTAAGGTTGAGAACCATTGTTTAAAGGAGCTGGTGAAGCTGTGGCTATGTTATCATCAGAGATCAAAAACATTAACCACTTTCTACTTATAAAGGATATATTTACACTAGTCAAATGTTGTAGCATCAGAAATGATGAATGAGACTCATGCTAAGGTAACTATATATCCCGATTTGTCCAAGATAATCTTGGTTAATGCCTATTGTTTCAGTGTAATTATTAACAGCACTCTTTTTCATCTTCAAAAATGTGATTTAGATGATAATTTATATATCAAGCTATCTATGAAATACTCCAAGAAAACTGGTCACAAACCCCGGTGTGGCTCTTGACTTTCGTTCTCCCTCACCTGCTGGCATCTCAGTGGTCCTCAAGATGTTCTTCTCTACCCAATACCAAAATTGGAAACCACCTGCAGTTGACCTCCTTTTGGCTACTTCTGTAACTCAAGCTTTTGCTTTTGACCCTCTTCTATACTATCTTCCCCCAATTTTAGCATCTACCTCAGTGATTTTTCAACCTTTATCAGAGTGGTTCCTAAGCTACATATCAGAAACTCCTGGAGGAGGGGTTAAATATTCAGTCATCCAAGCCAATAATAGTGGAATCTCTGGGGGTAAAACTCAGACATCATTATTTTTTAAAGGTGATTTGAGTGTATAGTCAAATTTGAGAACCAATACTGTTCATGTGATTCCAAAAAGCAGCTAATGTTGCCAACTACTGAGCCCTGTCCAGTTTAGACTACAGTCTATGAATCTGCTGATGTCCAAACTTCTTTTGTTCTCAAGAACCTTAAATCAAAAGGCAAAATTTGTGTCAGATGCATATGGGAAAAGATGCACAGAGCAGCACTGACACTGCCTAAAGAAACTGTAATGATTTCAATCCAGTAGAACCTAGCCCAGAAACTAATTAAAATAGAAAACATCAATGTAAATCCATCCACAGAATGACCCATTCTCCCCTAGTCTACCCTTCCTCACTTAGCACTTGTTTCCTTATTCCTCCCTTGTCTCAAGCAGATCACCTTCTCCTGGATTCCATCATTCATGTACACAGAATTATGACATACTCAAAGTCATTGTTTAGACAAGACAAGGCACTTGGGTCTTTAACTTTAAAGGCAGCCCTTCTGTGTCTACACAACTATGTTAACATATCACATAACAAAGCACAATGCCAAATGCCTTGGAAATTACATTTGGGAAATAAAGATGGTCATTATAAAGACCCAATCCCCCAGACTTTGTAGTTTGTAAGACTTCTAAGTCCCCTAGACTTACAAAAGTAGAAGTTTTACTAAGTTACAATGATAACTTTTTAGAAACAGTTTAGATATTGACTGAGGATTACAGAATCCAACGAGGAAAGGACCAAGATATGAAGAATCAAAAACTAAGTGAGCTCATTTTAGTTATGTCTATAAAAGAAAGAAATGGCAAAATCAGAAATGGGAAACAGTTGAGACAAAGTCGGCCTATTTCCCAGGATTACCTGTTCTAGGGATAGATGATACATTAAGAGAATTAAAGCAGCTGAAAATTGGATTTACTTCCCTTTATTGAAGGTTTGAGGTCTTGCACACATTTTAATGAAAGACTTAATGGAAACAGTGTGGACATGTTTTAAAGAGTAAAGAACTTTTGACCTAAGTTTGAATCTGAGATCTAGTTTGTGTAACTAAGTAAATCAACACAAAGTCTTAATTTCTTCATTTGTAAATGGGAGTTCTATTGTTTATGACACAGGAGATGCTGGAAGGATAAAATAAGACAACTCATGTCTTCTGTGTCCCCAACAATGCCAAATAGTAACGATAACAAATAAATGACAGTGATTAGCCCACCCAAGAGGCCCACAAACAACGGTTGAGTGTTTTGGAATGAATAACACCTGTTTCATGAGTTTGCCTTAATACCTAAGGGGATAAAACCCTTTAGAATTTCTGGACAATAGTGCATGAAACTTTATTAAGCTGTTAGTTTCAATATACAAATCCTATATTTGTTATGTTTTGCTACCACTGTCACCACTGACTTCAAGCATTTCTATCCACCTGCTATGGAATGAATATTTGTGTCCCCCTCAAATTCTTATGCTGAAATCTAATCCCCAGTGTGATGGTGTTAGGAGATGTGGCCTGTTGGAGTTGACTGGGTCACAATGGTGGAGGCCTCATGAATGAGATTAGTGCCTTCATAAAGGAGACATCAAAAACCCTTTGCACCTTCTGTCATTTGAGAACATAACAACAAGTCTGCTGTCTACTAACCAGACATAACAACTACTAACTGCAGGTCTTCACCAGACACCAAATCCACTGGCACCTTAGTCTTGGACTTCCCAACCTCATAATTGTGAGAAGTAAGTTTCTGTTATTTATAAGCCACTTAGTCTGCATTATTCTGTAAAAGCAGCCTGAATGCACTAAGATTATACCATCTCATATAAAAGTGAGTTTGGGTTTCACTGTTGAGTACAATCAGAAATATACGAACATTTACCTCAATTTCAGTATTTCTGAAACTAGACATTTTTGCCCATCTTTGCAGAAGACCCCACATTTGGAGTCAGGTAATGATTGTAAAGCATCACTTATTGAAGAGATTCTTATAGGCTTGGTCCAGATCCATTTGATTCATTTTAACACAAAGTTATTAGGTGTTTGCTCCTCACCAAATCTCTGAAAGACAAATAAAAGAGCTCTTGCTTTCAAAGAATTTATAGAATGAGTGCTTCTATTGAAGAAAACCCTCCTGATTCAAGGATTCAGGATTTATGGTTGCTTTCTCTGAAAGCCAATCACCTTCTTATTACTCTGAGTTTGGGCCATCCTACCTTTTTAAAGGGAATCAAATGTTAGAACTGTGGAGAACCTGATTTTCCTTTTTAGTAGGATAGAGTTCAAGGGCACAGAAGATCGGCAAGCTTTTGGCCAGTGTGTACACAAAGGGATAAAGCCTAAACACTAGTCTGGAGTTTTCTAGACTCATTAAAGGGAGCGTTATAGTGCACATTAATGAAGGGAGTGGGGACAAATATCTCGTCATTGTCACTCTGTTCAGGATTCAACAGTATTTATTTAAGTTCCACTAGACATGACAGCTGTTCCCCTGGGGGCCAGTCCTTTGCCATTTTTTTCTTACATTCTACATCCTCTCTTTGAACAATATTACTCAAATGTATAGTTTCAAGGAACACAAACACCTCAGTGTATGTAGAAATGCATACACTATATACAGTGTATGTAGAAAGTGCAAATGTAGAGACCTACATTTGCAGCCCAGAGATGGTTCTATGTGCTAGAAATTTATTTCAAGTTGTCCTCTAAATGTCTTTGATACCCCAAATCTCTCATAATCCTTATTCTGGCTCTTGAGAGCACCACGACCGTTTCTCATCAGCCAAAATTCTCAGTCACCTTTGATTCCTCTTCCTTACCACTCACATCAATCTAGACTCTGGGCCCTGTTAGTTCTCCCACCAAAATTTCCTACATCCATTCCATCTTCTCTGTACCCAGACAGAGTCTAAGGCAGAGGTATGTATTTAGAAAGTGCTCTTGGGACTAGTACCTGTGGGAGGGAAGGGAGGCAATTAGGGGTAGACAGAGGGACAAGTCAAGCTGCTATGTAGTTCAATGACTGCCACGGCCACTCCCACAGCAGCTCTAAATGGCCCTCTGGAATTGTCCTGAGTCGGATCAACATGGCCAGGCCTTTATACACCCAACTGATGATTTATTGAATGTAGGCTACTCCAGAAAGGGGAGTAACATTGGGGGAAGAGGTTCTTTGAAACTAAGATAAACCCACTGGCCTGCTCACAGCATGGCCAGTGACCAAGGCAATGAGTTCTTCCTTGTCTGGATCTAGTGGCACATCGCAGTGTGTCTCAGAGAGACTCAACTCGTTTAGTTATAAACGAACCACTTAGGAACTGCATTTAGCTAAGAGTAGCAGAGTTGCCTAGAGCACTTATACACACCCATCAGAGGTTTTACTTTTCTCCAAACAAGAACTCTGCAGGTTGGAGATTACTAACAGTAATTCAGAGGTTCAGAGTTCTAGGACCGAGGTCTCCTCATTCCTCCTCATTCCTCTGGTCAAGGGAATGGCTGTGGCAGCTTTAGGGACTGTGTCCACTTTCCAGGGAGCAGAAATGAGAAAGAACAAAGAAGAAAGAGCTGGCATGTATGAGGAACCAAACTTTTTCAGAAATCCTCACCTCAGACTTCTATCTTATATCTTATTGGTGGGAATACCATCACATAGCCACCCCTGGATGAAAGGGAGACTGGAAATCATAATTTTTTCATCATAGTTACATTTGCTAATCTTTATTAATTTTTACTACTATACTGGTCATAGTATAGTGGTCATTATATATGAGATATTATACTAAAATTAGAAATCTATACTACTGATTTATACTACTATTAGAAATTTATACATACCTTCATCCAGAGTTTAGAGTCTTGACAAGGAAACAAACACAGGCACATAAAAATGATAATATCAGAGCAACAGAAGTATGAACTAATCTAAGTTTTGTCTATTATTGTGGTAAAAAATGTGTAACATGGAAATTATAATTTTTATAGATGGGAGCAATTGCCCCTCTCACTATCCCCAAAGGAGAGTTTTGTTAGCAAAAAAGGAAGAATGGATATTAGGCGAGTAGGGATTTCTGCCATATGAATCCAGGTTTAAAAACCAATGTTCAAAGGACAAAAGAGTGACATAATAAAGACTGGATAGCATAGAGAAAGGGTAGATTCATAAGGTAACTGCTGTTTTATAAAGTGATGGTTTCCCTCTTAGCAGAGCAAAATTATATGAATTAATCAATCTTGCCAGAGGAGATTAAGGAGAGAGAGAGAGGCATATAGTGCCTGACATGGCAGAAAACAGATTACTAGGACAAAGAATCAAAGTCACCTTAAATTAAAGAGGGCAAAAAAGAGAATAACAAAGAAAAGGGCAAAATAAGAATAAGACACCACCAAGCATTAAAACAAAACTGCCAGCCTAAGACACAAAGCACAAGGATCTCAGCAACTAGTCAGCAACACTCGTTAGCAATTCAAGTGAGAAGTCAGAAAAGCAGCTGGTGCTGCTGGGAGTGTGTTAAGAGTTTGTTGCCAATGTTCATAAAAGAAGTTAAAGGTCACATTTTGAAGACAGAAATAGGTTTCTCTGATGCGAGGGAAGAGATGGAAAGGGGGTTGTGACACTCAGTAGGAACAGACTCCCCACCTCCCTTGGGGCACAGCTGTTAATAGGAGTTACAGGAGTGGGTAAGAAAAGCTACCAGGGCAAAAAGCACCAGGAGCTGATAAACTAAGAATCCTTGAATTCAGAAGGCAGCACCCGGAGGACAAACAAAATGCTAGCCAGATTTCAAGAACAAGATAAGAATGGAACCATAGTATAGCCACAGGGTGGCCAATATCAACTGGTGATTGAGAAACAAAAGGACACAAACAACTTGAATGAGCCACTGTGAATTCTAACTCTAGTCTTAAGGGAAGCCTGGGGCCCAGGTTACCATAAAGGGTCAACTCAATCCCAGCCCTCTGTCTTAATACCCACTTCCTTCCATTTTCAGGAAATTCCAGCAACTTCTGTACAACTTCCTTCCATAATTTAATCACCCCTCATTTTGTTTTTTTATTTTATTTTTTGAAGATTATATTTATTTATTAGAGAGAGACAGAACACAAGCAGGAGGCAGGGGCAGAGGGAAAGCAGACTCGTTGCTGAGCGGGAAGCCCAACATAGGACTCCATCCCAGGACCCTGAGATCATGACCCTGAGCCAAAGGCGGACGCTTAACCAACTGAACCACCCAGGCATCCCATCACCCTTCATTTTACAGCTGATTTTCATTTTGCAGAGGTAAGGTTGTGCAAAGGACAGGATACTGAATATTCTACCAGGGACCTTGGGTTTTAATTCTGGCTCTGTTGCTAACCAGCTTTAGGACCTTGAGAAAAACAACACCCCCTCCTTGGGCCTCACCTGCAAAATGAAGGAGATGGACCATCTTTCAGTTTCCTTCATCCTCTATGTAGATGGATAATAAATGATAAGGGTTTACCCTATAATAATCCTTCGTAAAACAGATCTCGACAGTAACTCCCTCCCAAAATGAAACTTCACCTAGCAATTGCCCTTTCAGAAAAGGACAACTCTAATTCCTTTGTCTTTATTCTTCTGAATTCCCACCCATAAGAATAGTACGACTGATATTTTAAAAATAAAATCTGTGAAGGATACAGATTGAAGAGTTTATGAAACACCTTTGTATCATCACAGATGGGGGAAGGTGGCAGCAAAGACTTAAAATGGTCCCCCAATATCCATTCTTCTTGTCTGCAGAGGAATAGGCCCCTAATTTTTATCGTGGTCCATGACCATCCAAAATAAAGGCTGCCTTTCCAGCCTCCACCCATGCCCCTCACACCTCCCACCCTGTAGATAGGTGTGACACCTCTCTTAATTTCTGGCAGAAACTATTGACGTTTCCGTCATGTGTCCTGAAAAAGAGGTGATCATGCACTTCTTTTAACCATCCCCTTTCCTGTGGGCTCAAATGCAAACTGACAGGTGGAGCTCGAGCAACATCTTGGACCACGAGGTAGCAGCTCCATATGGAGGACGACAATGCAACAAGGAGTGCCTTGATTCCTAATGAATCCATGAATCTGCCTTAGCAGGCTCTGGACACCGTTAACGTATGAGAAAAATAAGCTTCTATTTTTTTTAAATAACTAATATTTTTATTTGCTTCACTTGCTGCCCAAATAATAGGCAGATACAAATATAGGAGTTATTAGTTTTATTTTACAGACTTAACAACTTGCTAAAAACTTTCATAGGGCTAACATTTGAATACAGGACAATGTTGGCACATAGCCCGATGCACTCCTTACTTCTCTAAAGAGACAAAAGCAACCCATAGCTGGTGTAAGACAAACCCCCTAAAAGAGACTTCACCAGAGTCCAGAACACCTCTGAGACAGCTCATGTTGCCCTCCACGTGGAAAAACATCCCCGTGAAAAGTTAAAGGGGACAATCACCTCTGTAGAATTAATCAGGGGATGTTGGACACCACCTTTACAAAGGACTCTTATTCCCCTCAAAGTATGTAAGCAAGGACTAGAAGAAAATAAAAACATGCTATCAGAAATATCAGGTAAATTAAAAACAACAACAACGACAACAACAAAACCCACAACTTGCTCAGTTGCTGTGAGGTGCATTTCAAAAGCTTCTGAGAACTATGCCAAGGCTTCAAAAAGAATTTTTCAGGAAAGAGACAAAGGGTCCTTACCTCTCCTCCCCATCTAGCCTCCCTACATTCTAGCCCCAGTCCTAAATCACTTGGATAAGTCTTATCAATTCCAGAAAGCCAAGGAGTGGGGAGCTCATTCTTGCTTCTCCCTGAGATCTGAATTCCACATTGTCTCCCTCACAGGACTGTTGTGTTCTCACTGCCCAGAGCCGCTGGAGTATAAAGAATTAGGACATATTATTCCAGAACAGGTTATATTAGAACTATTAATTTCTTTTGTTGTTTTTACGAAGAACTGCTCAGCATTTCTCACAGCAAACACATACTCCTCTAAGAAGTAGATGGATGGCACCTGTGATGCTCCAAACAGCTGGGACAGCCCCTTCCCAAAGTACAGCAGAGGCAGCCAAAGCCCATTAGTCAGCCCAGCTTTTCAATTTAAGGAAAATTTGTGGGCCATGTATCTTCCACTTCTGCATATTTTATAGTAACAGAATATTTTTGGATAAAAGCATAAATAAAAGATGTTGCCGGATTTTTATACAATTGTATCTGTTATATTCTATTTTTTCACAGCACAATCATCACTGTAGAGATGGTTATAGGGAAAGAGAAAACTATTCTAAGACCCATAGGAAAAATCTTGTTTTTATTAATCATTCTTATATACTTGTATTCATATTTATTGGGAATCTACAGTATACCAGGCATTCTGTTTGGCATTTGGGAATACAATGAAAGGAAGATATATATGGACCTTTCTTCTGTGAGGCCTACAATTTGAAGGTGAATATAGATAATAAGCAAACAGTAAAATATGGTATTTCTTGTGACATGAGAAATATAAAGAAGCATATATAGGAGTCCTTAATTTGGTAAGGAAGAGAGCAAAGTTTGGTGGGAGGAAGTTAGGGAAGGTTTCTCAAGGAAATGACAACTAAGCTAAGACTTATCTATGATGAGTAGAAGATGTCCTGGAAGAATGTCTACAGCAGAATGAACAGCATGGGCAACTGTCCAGGAACATCTCAGTGGGATCATGAGAGGATACATCCCGGGTCCCACTTGGCTACCTTAGCCAAAATGGTCAAAATAACACTACTTAACTAATAATTTGTTCATTCAGTCAGTTATTAAATATTCACCAAGCACCAACTAGGTGCTACATACTTTGCTATTATTAAAAAGAAAACCACAAGCCCAAGGTGGACTTACTTGCAGCAAAACATGACTTAATTGCAGTTTCAACCTCTCCAAGAAGGAAATCTTAAGACAAGCAATCCGGAATTTTCTAGTCATCACCAGTGAGGTCATCTGTAATATGGGCCCTCCTCATCCCTTAAAGGAAGATGAAGCAATCTGAGTGATACCACCCTTGGCCCTTCCCCTCAGGGAGGGTGACCTTGCCTGAAACAGTTATTTTTCTTTTGATAATAACTTCTTATCCAACCATACTTCCCACAAAAACCTTCCATTTTGTAGGACTCTTTGGAGCTCTTCTCTACTTGCTAAATGGGATGCTGCCCAATTCATGAATTGTTTAGTAAAGCCAATAAGATCTTCAAATCTACTCAACTGAATTGTTCTTTAACAATATAATTATGGAGCTTAAAGGGATAAAATAAGACATAGCCCTTACCCTCAAGGAGCAACCAGATTTGCCAACAGAGCTGGTCCTTGAATAAATTGGTGGCATGAGCGCTTCAGCTAATAAGGAGGCATGAACAGGACACAGTGTGGTCATTAAAAGACAACTAGTTATCATTCTAAGGGGAGAGGATCAGAAGGCAGTGGGTGAGAGATCCAAGGACAGCAATGGAAAGGCAAAAGAAGAGAGAGACATTCAATAAACTGCATGAATTAGCAAGGGCTGCATTTACTTATTTACTTATCGTTAAAGAAACCACCTTCCAAACTTCATTAGCTTTGTTGGGAGCACACTGTTCTCCCAACTAGCTTTTAGACGTTCTGAGAAAGGATGCTAATTAACAATGGTGCTAGCAGAAGTTTTCTATTTAGAAATCATTTGAGGGGCACCTGGGTGGCTCAGTCATTAAGCATCTGCCTTCGGCTCAGGTCATGATCCCAGGTTCCTGGGATCGAGCCCCACATCAGGCTCCCTGCTCGGCAGGAAGCCTACTTCTCCCGCTACCATTCCCTCTGCTTGTTCCCTCTCTTGCTGTGTTTCTCTCTGTCAAATAAATAAAATCTTTAAAAAATAAATAAAAAAAAAGAAATCATTTGACTCAGAACATCACACTCAACCGTGTTGGAGGAAGCACAGGGAGCCACCTTATAAGGAAGCGAGATCATTCAGCCTGAAGAAGAGAAGGTGGAAAGGTAATTCCGTAACCTCCTTCCAGGAAAATCCAGGCATTTGTTGAACATCCTCTGGGAAGAGGGACTACTGATGTCTTAAGTAAAGTGGAGATGGAAAAACATAGTAGTTTAAGAGAGCAATCATTAAATGACCTCCAGAAGAATGTTCTAAGGGTCTAAAGAGGGGAAAGGGAAACATAAACATAAAGGAATGAAAGAATTGCAAAGATAGAAACCATTCCCTGAATAAAGTAGGGGGGTGTACAGGAGAAAGAATCAGCAACATTAAGTATTTATAAGTGGCACTTCCAAGCCGACAACAGTCAACTGCTATACAACTTCAAGGAGTAAAAACATAACAGGAAGGTGTGATCCCTTTGCTCGAGGAGGAATTTCTAACTAATGATTTCTAACTATGATATCCAACTAATCATAGTTAGAAAATAAGAATCAGTTGGGATTTTTCCTGATAAGAGTTAAGGGGATTGAAATAATATATACCAATGAAGGTTGAAGAGTCTTCCTAGAAATCTTAAAAATAGGATTGTATTCGTTGGTGTCAGCACTGAGAAAGTTTTTTCAGAATTCAGCAGGAACACCATCACCTCTACAAATGTTTTTTTGATCACCTCCTACCCTAACCACAGGCTGAGTTAGATCCTGTGGCAGATTACATTTTCCAAAGATGGCTACACCAACATATATCCTGTGGCACATCCTCTTCTTATATCATGACATTGACATTTCTCCATCAAGAGGTGGGATCTTTGTTTTCCTACCTTGACCTGGGTAGACTTTTGTAACTAGCTCAAACAATACGTTGTGATAGAAGTGCATGATTTCTGACACTAGCTCATGAAAGGTAACATGGCTTCTGTCTGGCTCTTTCTTGAGATAACTGCCTTGAGAACCCATTCACCATGTTGTGAGGAAGCTCAGACCATGTGAAGAGGCCATATGCAGAGGTCTGACCCCCAAACCATATGCCAAAATATCAGACATATGAGTGAATGAGCCCTCAGGTGATTTTAGCCTTTAGCCTTCAAATTTTCTAGCAAAGACTGCAGACATTGTGCAGGGACAAACTAACCCAGATGTGTCCTGTCTTAATCACTGACTCACAGAAAATGTGAGAGAGAGTGATTTTTGTTGCTTTATCCCACTAACGTTTAAGGTAAAGTTTTACACAGCAGTAGGAAATGAATAGAGATACCATCTTACATGGCCCTACAGTACCCATTTTAATGAAATCATAGCTTTTATCACACGAAGTAATTCATAGTGTAATTCATTTACTTTATCTATCACAAGATCAGGAACTCTCAGACGGCTCAAACCACATCTTTTCACTTGTATGTCTCCAAGACCTAGCACAGGGCAATAAATAAATATTTGCTGCCCAGATGAATTTTCAGAGGACCCATTGATAAGGAAAAAACTGTACTCTAAGGCCGACCAAACCAGCAATGGAATTCCAGTCCCTGTCTCCAAGCCCTCTGGGTTCTTCTTTCCTACCTCATTCCCCACGCACCCCAAAATACCAAGTATGTGGAAGTAGGAGGGTATAAATTACCCTCCCTGCTTGTGCTTGGGGCTCAGACCTTTGGAGAAGGGTCTCTGAGCCCACCGGTGTTAAATAAATCTCCAGTCCTCCAAAGTCTCCGAGTGCCACTTGGTTCTTCCATCAGGATCTAGTCCAGGTTCTGCAACACCATCTAATTTTGCTCTATCCATCTCTGACATCTTCTACCCTGTATGACTCAAAGTCAACATAAATAATAAGAACTCATATTCACCGAGCCCCTACTAATACAAGCAGCTGCTCTAAGGGTTTTATGGGTGTAAATATATTTAACATCCACACCAGCCCTAGCCCAATGAAGGGAGTCCTTTTACTAAAGAAACTGAAAGAACTGAGGCATAAAGAGGCCATGACTCTTGCCCAGATAGTACTGGAAGAGTTAAGATTCAAACTTTAGGCAAAATTCAAACTTCCACAGCCTGGAATAGTCTGGAGCTTAACCACTTCTCAATATTAAAGATCACAGGGTGAGAACTCAGATAAGAATGGAAAATCTACTCTCACCTACCCGAGTCTGCTGGTAGTATGAGGATGAAATCTAACTATTTAAGTATGAGCAATAGTAAATGTAGGAGCTTGGGTGTCTTGTGGAATAACTGAAGATACCTCATGCTCTCTGTGACTGAGAGCTTTGGAAAGGTAGGTGGGTATGCCAATTATTAAACTCTTGTCTCTCAGTTTCCAACCTATGTTTCTATGTGACTTTGTGAAGCTAGGGCTGGGAACTCTGAAAACTGTTTTCTGCTTTGGCAGCTGGATCCCTGCTAAGCTGCACCAAGAGGGGTCCCCAGAGGTAACTACAAGCCTGGAGAAGAAAGAGGAAAAGACCCGCCCCTCCGTGTTCCGGTTTTGCTTCTTTTCCCCATGAGCATCAACCTTTCCCAAGCAAGGTTCTTCTCAACCTGGCGATGTCACTTCATTCCCTTGGAAGCTGCTGAATCCACTTTCCAATTTTTCCAACACTCAAAGAACCAGCCTTGTTGTACCCTTCAGACACATGGCATAGTCTCCTCAAAGGTCTGAATTCTAGTTAACTTTTTCCCCTTATTCTTCCAGCCTCAAGGGCAAAATTTACTTTCTGCCGTTGCTCTCATTTTAATATCTTCATGTCGCCCATTTGCCTTTCCACAGCTTAAACTCCTAGTAAACAATTCCTTATATTAAATTCTGTCTCTTAAAATAACTTGTAGTTTCCTTCTTTTGACTAGACCCTGACTGACACAGTGGGGGATGAAAATTATTACTCTAGCAAAGCCAGCTTCTGAGATTCAGCCAGAGAAACCTGCCTTTAGGAAACATGCTAATACTTCCTCCTCCCTTTGTAATATCCTGATCTTTTAGATCAAACTCTACTTCCCTGGCTCTGTGAGTTGACCTTGAGACCATTCTGAGGCCTCTGGTGTGCATGGAACTTCACTCACAGAACATACAATTCTTTTGCATAGGAAACATTTTGTTTAGTACATCAGTGTGCACCATTCATGTTCATAAATATCTACGAAACACTGGATTTCAACACATCATGTTGTAAAACCTATATATAAAAAGTATATCGGGGCACCTGGGTGGCTCAGTTGTTAAGCGTCTGCCTTCGGCTCAGGTCATGATCCCAGGGTCCTGGGATCGAGCCCCGCATCGGGCTCCCTGCTCAGCGGGAAGCCTGCTTCTCCCACTACCACTCCCTCTGCTTGTGTTCCCTCTCTCACTGTGTTTCTCGCTGTCAAATAAATAAAATCTTTAAAAAAAAAGTATATCAACTTCAATTTATTAATCATACCTCAGTTAAACTTGGGGTAGGGTGGGCGTGGAAATACCCACCTTCATGTTAAATGCTAGGAATTCAGCAATGGCAAATGCCCAGTCTCTATCCCTGAGGAGTCCACACTCTAAAAGTGGCTAACCAGAAATGAATCATCTCAGTTCAGTACAGTGAGAGCTATGGGCAAGGTATACATTGTGTACCGGAGAGAGTTGAAAAGTAGAAGTGACCTCTGTACTCTCTCTGACTCGTTGGCTTCCTTCTGTACTACCTGCCCCTTTTTTCCAGTCACAGGACACTCTGAGGATACAGCTGGCCCACAGGCTTGGGAAGAGTGAGAGATCACTAGATGTTACCTCCAATCATGTCTGTCTACCTAGGCTTTGACATCCACAGTAAAGTGACTGTCCAGCATAAAATGAACCACCTGACCACTTAATCTCAATATAAAACTACTTTAGTTTTAAAGCTACTTTAGTTTTAGTAGCTTTAGTTTTAAAGTAGCTTTAGTTTTAAAGCTACTTTGTGTATATGAACACATATCCAGTTGCTCATTTGTTAAGTGTTTGTTGAGCACCTACAGCACTCCAGGCACTGAGCCAAACACTAGAAGATAAAACAGGGAAGGATGAGATACAGTCCCAACCCTCATGATGCTATGGTGCATTATAATGGATTATCTTGAGAGATTACCACTTGTTTTTTTACTTTCTTAAACTCCTGAAGCGCTCCCAGGTTGCTAAAGAGTTGAAGGTAAAAAGACTCCCTTTGTTGGTTTTGTGACCTTGGTTTCCTCAGTTACAAATACAGAAAATACCATTGATTTGACAGTCATTGTAAATACTAAGTGAATTTGTGTATATGAACACATATTGGATTCAAACTAAAACAGAATGATGCTACTTCATTTTTCCTGTTATATTTAATATGCTCATTTCACTTACAAAGTTGTTTTATTGAAAACTATTAATTTCAACTATATAGTAAAGAAATTAATTTCAAAATAAACATTTGGAGTTCTTTATAACAATGGGAGAAGTTGGAAAGATTTTGGTTTAAAGCTAAACAAGGCAAAAGAAAATTATACGTGTCTTATTGATGGACTTTCCCACACACCTAACTCCACTGTCAGACCCAAACTTTTTTTTTTAAGGTTTTATTTACTTATTTCTCAGAGAGAGCAAGCACACAAGTGGGGGGAGCAGCAGGCAGAGGAAGAAACAAGTTTCCTGCTGAGCAAAGAGCCTAATACAAGACTCAATCCCAGGACGATGGGACCAAGACCAGAGCCAAAAGCAGATGCTCAACCCACTGAGCCATCCAGGTGTCCCAGACCCAAACTTTCTACAGAATATAAGATCTTTAGACTGACATTTAAGGCCTTTGCTGGCCTTGACTAAGGAGATGTGCAATATCATATCATTTGATTGTCATAGCAAACCTATGAGATAGCCATTATTCCTATCATACAAACAAGGGAACTAAAAGACTAAGATGCTGGGTAACTTGCTCAGGCTTATTCAACAAGTATGAAAATGATTTGGGATTCCATCTTTACACTGTTAACCTCTAAAAGTCATCAATCAACTTTATAACACATGGCTTTATGGAAGGCACTAAATATATCCTGGAACACACACACACACACACACACACACACACACGCTAAATGAAACAAAGTGTCTCCATGGGTCCAGAAAAACATAAGCTATTTAAGAAACCATTTTGTTTGAGTTCTCTCTTTTCTTATCCCCTTGGGTAGTCTAGCTAAAGGTCTGTAAGTTTTGTTTATTTTTAAAAGACCAATCCTTAGTTTTGTTTGTCTTTTCTATTGTCATTCTAGTCTCTATTTCACTTAGTTCTGCTCTATTCTTTATTTCCTCCTCTCTGCTAACTTTGGGCTTAGTTTGTTCTTTTTATAGTTCCTTGAGCATTAAGGTTAGGTTGTGTATTTGAGATTTTTCCTTCTTTTAAAATGTAAGCATTTGTCACTAAAACTTTCTTCACAGAACTTCTTTTGCTACATCCCCAAAAGTTTTGGCATGCTGTGTTTCCTTTTTCATTTGTCTCAGGATACTTTTTGATCTCCTTTTTAAAAAGATTAATTAATTTATTTAGAGAGAGAGAGCATGAGCTGGGGAAATGGCAGAGGGAGGGACAAGCAGGCTCTTCACTAAGCAGGCAGCCTGATGCAGGGCTCAGTCCCAGGACCCTGGGATCATGACCAGAGCTGAAGGCAGATGCTCAACCCACTGAGCCACGCAGACACCCCATTGATCTCCTTTTTTAAATTTCTTCTTTGAACCACTGGTTGTTCAGGAGCATGTTGTTTATTTCTCACGTATTTGTGAATTTTCCAGTTTTCCTCCTGTTATTGATTTCTAGTTTCATACCACTGCGATTAGAAAATACACTTGATATGACTTCAATTTTGTGTTTCTATAACTAACAAAAAACTGCCCAAGAAGGAAATTAAGAAAAAAATTCCCATTTACAATAACATAAAAAAAAAAAAACCCCAACAAACAAACAAACTTGGGAATAAATTTAACCAAGGACTTAAAAGATCTCTACATTGAAGACTATAAGACATTTATGAAAAACACTGAAGAAGACACAAATAAATGGAAAGATATTCTGTGTTCATGGATTGGAGGAATTAATGTTGTTTGAATACTACCCAAAACAATCTATCGATGCAATGTAATCCCTATCAAAACTCCAATGACATTTTTCATGGAAACAGAAAAGATAATCCTAAAATTTGTGTGGAATCACAAAAATCCCTGAATAGCCAAAGCTATTGTGAGAAAGAAGAACAAAGTTGGAGGCATTTCCTAATATCAAATTATATCACAAAGCTATTATAATCAAAATGGTTTGGTATTGGCATTAAAAACAGACACACAGATAAATGAAACAGAATAGAGAACCTAGAAATAGACACAACCACATGCACTCAACTAATCTTCATAAGGGTTCCAAGAATATACAAAATGAAAGGATAGTTTTTTCAATAATGATGTTGGGAAAACTACATATTCATAAGCTAAAGAAAGAAAAAGAGAGAGAGAGAAAAAAGAAAAAAAAGAAAAGGAGGAAATTGGACCCTAATCTTACACCATACACAAAAATTAATTTGAAATGAATTAAATACTTAAATATAAGACCTGAAGCCATATAACTTCTAAAGAAAACATAAGGGAAAATTTCCTTGACATTGTTCTTGGCAATCATTTTTTGGATATGACACCAAAAGCATAGGCAATTAAAGCATAAATACACAAGTGGGACTACATTAAACTAAAAAGCTTCTGCACAGCAAAGGAAACAACCAATGACACAAAAAGGTAACCTAAGGAATGAGGGAAAATACTTGTAAACCATATATAAGATAATAGATTAATATCTACAAAAGAGAAAAAAATTAATACAACTCAATAGTAAAAAAAACCAAATAATCCAATTTAAAAGTGAGTAAAGAATCTAAATAGACATTTTCCAAAGAAGACATACAAATGGCCAACAAGTATATGAAAAAATGTTCAATGTCACTAATCATCAGGATAATGCAAATCAAAACTACGATGAGATATCACTTCACACCTGTTAGGATGGCTATCATCAAAAAGACAAGATGTTGAACATTGGCAAAGGTGTAGGGAAAAGGTAATCATATGCACACTATTGGTGGGAGTGTAAGAAAACAGTATGGAGGTTCCTCAAAATATTAAAAATAGAACTACCATAAATAATCTTGCAGTCCCCCATTTAGGTATACATCCAAAGGAAATGACATCATTATCTTGAAGAAATTTCTGCATTCCTGTATTCACTGCAGCATTATTCACAACAACCAAGATATGAAAACAACCCAGCTGTATGTCAGTGGATGAATGGATACATAAAAGGTGATTATATGTATGTTCATATAAATATATATAAGAATACAAACATAATACATACATAATTTGTTATGCAAATGCCTGACTTCAGGTGTGAATGAAGAGACGCTCACTTCAAGGATGGCTATCTTGAATGAATATATTGCCATCCACATGACTAGATAAAGAATCAGGTCACCCTCCTAACATTGAGGAGCCTTGCTTTTAGAGAACTTGGTAGATTTCAATAACTATTTGGGCTACTTGTTTTCTCTCTTCCTGCAGTTTAAGTTCCAACTCTTTTTCTTTTCTTTTCTTTTTTTTTTTTTTTTACCATTTTAAAGTTCAGGGGCTTTAAGTACATTTGTATTATTGTGCAGCCAATCTCCAGAACTCTTTTCATCTTGCAAAACCCATGCTTCTTGTCCCCAGCCCCTGGCCACCACCATTCTTGTCTGTCGCCATGAGTCTGACTATTCTAGATAATTCTGAACTGAATGATTTTTGAAGTGACTGCCATCCTGGAGATTCTGTGATTCGATCTTTAAAAATCTGTATAGTAGAACTCGCAATTTAAAACAAAACAAGAGCATCTGGGTGGGATTGCTGTGGCTGGCCTGCATCCCTGATATTTTAAATTCACCAATATCAAGTGAGCCCATGAAGCCCTTGGCCCCTACCCTTGACTCCCAATAAAAGCAGAACCCTAGGCCCCTGTGCTTCCTCTCTCTCTCCCTCTCCCCATGACCTCTCTGTGTGGCCCAGGTATGTCATTTGCTTGCCAGAATCTGAGTAGTAAGCCTTTTTTCCCCCCTTCAAAGTTTCCTGAGGGTTATTTCTAAAGGGCATCTTGCAGTCACAGTAAGAACTGCAAGCACTGGTCCAGACGCAACAATGGTTATCAAGAGGCTGAGACTGGCACACAAACATCCAAAAGAGGGGCACTTGGGTGGCTCAGTAGTTTAAATATCTGCCTTTGGCTCAGCTTATGATCCTGGAGTCCCAGGATTGAGCCCCACATCGGGCTCCCGGCTCAGTGGGGAGTCTGCTTCTCCCTCTGCCCCCTCATCCTGCTTGTGCTCTCTCTTGCTCTAATAAATAAATAAAATCTAAGAAAGAAGACAGGAAGGAAGGGAGGGAGAAAGGGAGGGAGGGAGGGGGGAAGGAAGGAAGGGAGGGAGGGAGGGAGGAAGGAAGGAAGGAAAGAAAGAAATACCAGCCATAAGAAAAGGAAATCATGCCATCTGTGACAACATGTATGAACCTGGAGGACACTAGCTAAGTGAAATAAGCTGGGACATTTGCATCTATAGACACACAAAAATGAATACTGTATGATCTCACTTATATATGGAAACTGAAAGAGTTGAACTCATAGAACCAGAGAGCAGAACAGTGAAGGGTGGGGGAAATGGGGAGATGTTGGTCAAAGGGTAGACACTTTCAGTCATAAGATGTGTAATTTCTGGGAATCTAATGTATAACATAGTGACTATACTTAGAAATATTGTATTGTATAGTTGAAACTTCCTTAGAGAGTAGATCTTAGGTGCTCTTACCAGGAAAAAAAAGCTAACCATGTGAGGTGGCATGTGTTAACTGGTTGTGGTAATCATATCGCAATGTGTATTTGTATTAAATCCTCACACTGTATACCTTAAAAAACCATGTTGAACATTATAAATACATACAATTTGTAAGTTGTCAATCATTCTTTAGTAAATCTGGAAAAAACATTTTTTTAACATTTTATTTATTTGAGACAGACAGCATTAGAGAGAGGGAGAGAGCATGAGCAGAGGAGAGGGGAAGAGAGAGAGGGAGAAGCAGGCTCCCTGCTGAGCAGGGAGCCCTAGGTGGGGCTCAATCCTAGGACCCTGGGATCATGACCTGACCCAAGGCAGATACTTAGCTGACTGAGCCACCCAGGAGCCCTGGAAAAAATGTTTAAAAAGAAACCCTTTTGCCTTTTGCCTTCAGAAGTTTTCCTGAGCTTTTGAAAACTTAAACAGGTTGTTTGAATTTTGTTGGTTGGTATTTTCATTCTATTTACTCATTAGTGCAGTTAAAAAAAGAAATGAGCTACTTTACCAGAGGCAAACGAGGTCCCATATTTTAAAAAAAGGAAAAAATATTTACCTATTTATACATAATTCCAACCATAACCAAACAGAAGGCCAGCCCTTCATTGATTCTGAGAGCTGTTTATTGCTACGAGACATTATTTTCCCCCTTTTCATTGAGTGTGTATATGTGTGAGTGTTATCATCAATTTCAGTAAAGGTTAATCTGTGTGGTAATTGACAAAAGGTGGCAAAGCCTAATGAAGCATGTGTGCAGTATCACTAATCAGAAGCAACAGCTAGCGACAAGATAGCAAGCCCTCCCTAAATCATACTCCAAGCACCAGGTATAAGGTGTGCTAGCATCAACAAAGGACATTTTCTATATTTTAAAAAGCATCCTACCGCTACTTTCTTCAAGGCTAAAGAGGAGTTGATGGTATCAGGCTGTCTGTGGCTTCTTTAACAGTCTACAGCAAATAGTGTACATTTGTTTCCTTGACACCAAACCTTCCATATCTGGTATTTTATGGTATTTAAGCTTTTGCCATAGGCATCTCTGATGCAAGCACTTTTGTTGCATAACTAATTGGCCATAAGTCAATTTTGCCATAAGATAAAAACACAAAAAATAAGAGAGGGATATTCATTAAAAAGGACATAATAAAACAAGAAAAATGAACAAAATTAGACTTTATTGCAAAATACAAAATATTTGAATAGATTTAAAATGTGTATAGATTCATAGCAATACTCCACAAATAGATGATTCTATTTTGTGGGTTGTACCTGAGCACTTGCCTTCAAAGTCTTTTGGTCATAGTATTATACTTTCTTTTTTTTTTTGCTTTTTGAGTCATCTCCTCATTTGGCATTGCACTTTTTCTTTTTTTTGCTAATTTCTGCTAATAAGTTTCCAAATACCAGAATGCATATATGTAACTGAGCTTTGTATTGCATTATGAAACCCTTTGATACCATTGTTTGTTTTTGGTATATTGTCACATGTCTGTTGAAAGATGTTCCAAAGTTCTATGGGAAATGTGGGTTCAAAACTCTGTACCACTCTCTAGACCATTATGAGGGCTAAGATTTATTTAATATAAAAATGGGAGTACTGAGTACTAGGTACTCAGTACTGAGTACCAGGCTGCTCAGTTGGTTAAGCGTCTGCCATCAGCTCAGGTAATGATCCCAGGATCCTCAGATTGAGCCCTGCATTGGGATCCCTGCTCAGCAAGAAGCTTCTCCCTCTCCTTCCGCCCCTTCCCCCTGCTCATTTTTTCTGTCTCTCTAAATAAATACAATTTTTTTTTTCAATGGGAGTACTGCCTCAATGGAGAAATGAAATCAAACTCTCAACCAGCTGGTAAACCCAACAAGCTGTCAAGTCAAATTGTCAACCAGTCATTTTTTCACCTTTTATGGCAAAATTGTCTTATAGCCAATTAGTTATATGGCTAAAATGCTTGCCACAGAAATGCTTGAAGCAAAGATGTTTACTGTGAAAATACCTAGAAGTGATACAATATTCTCCTTCCTTGCCTTCTTCTGCTTTAGGAACTACAAAACCAACCACTAATTTCCTAGGGTCTCTTACAGATGGTAGTAACCAGTGACACAATCATCATGAAATGACCGTTGAAATGTAAGCACATCAAGGTTCTAGGGACATGGAGCATGGCCATAGCTCTGTCAGTTAAGCATCTGCCTTGGGCTCAGGTCATGATCCCAAGGCCCTAGGATCGAGCCCTGCCTTGGACTGCCTGCTCAGTGGGAAGTCTGCTTCTCCTTCTGCTCTTCCCCCTGTTCATGCTCTTGTGCTCTCTCCCTCTCACTCAAATTAATAAGTAAAATCTTAAAAAAAATTCTAGAGGGTATGTGCTATGGTAAGTGCTGTGAAATGTGTAAGCCTGGTGACTCACAGACATTTATCCTAGGGCAAATAATACATTATATGTTAATAAAAAAAGAAAAAAGAAAAAAATTCTAGGAACAAAAATTGTCCATTAAAGAAGGGTTTCAGGGATGAAAAGCACATGCCTCCTGCCCAACCTCATTTTTTCTTTCTAGAATATAGATATCATATTTGGCAATTCAACACCATCTTGTGTCTAGGAGGCAACAGCTACAGGGGAAAAGCCAATAAACTCACTAAAAATGGCATAAAGAAAATGCAAAAAGAATCTGAGCTCCTAATGGTGATGTGGAGCAGCTGACCCAACACCAGCAATTTCTTGTTATATGAGGAAATTAACTCCTATTTGTTTAAGACCCTCTAGCCTCATTCTGTCACAGGTGAAAGCATTCTTAGCTGGTACAGAGATGTATTATGGTTTACTATAAAGCCTCTGATATAATATGGACAACGATTATAACAATTGTGCACAAGAATAACATTTTGAATTGAAAGATATCAGTAATATAAATATCAATCAGTAATAAAGGTAATTAAAAGAGTATAAAGTTCAACAACAACAAAAGAGTAATGGCAAAAATGACTTCAAGGGCTAAGAATTACCCTGGTGATTACTGTAATAACTATGGGAAAAGTGAATTAGGAACAGGTTGAAAAGAAAGCAACTGTTGGGTTTGGGAACATATATGCAACAGAATAGAGATAACAACTAAATAAAATGTTTATAAGCAGAGGTGTTTCATAAAATAGGATATCCAAATGCCCAACAAATATATCCAAGTCTTCCTATTTTTCTTCAACAAGGATATGCAGATTAAAATGCCAGTGGGGATACTACTACATATCTATCACATGGCTAAGGTGAAACATATGACAATATCAAATATTGAAGAAGATGTGGAGTAATCAGAACTCCCATATACTACTAATGCGAGTGTACTTTTCTACAACCATTCTGGAAAACTTTTTGGAAATATCTACTAAAGCTAAATATAGGCTCACCGTATGATCCAGCATGTACTCCCAGGTATTTATACAAAGAAACATATACATTTGCTTACCAAAAATAATGTTTAAGAATGTTCTTGGCAGCATTATTCATTGTAGGTCTAAACTGGAAATGACCCAAATGTTTTTCAGCAGGTGAATGGATGAATCAATTGTGGTATATCCATACAATGGAACAGTATACAGCAATGAAAATGAATGAACTAGACGCTATGCAGTACCAGGAATCTCACAAATACAATGGTGAATGAAAGAAGCCCACCACTAAAGAATACATAATGCATACTTTATTTCTATGAAAGTTAAAAAGGTAAAACCAACCTATGCTGTTAGAAGTCAGTATAGTGGTTACTTCTGGCACATGTTGAGAGGTAGTGAACAGAAAGAGGCACAAAATGTGCATCAGGGGAAAACTGATGTTCTGTTTCTCAATCTGGGTGCTGGTGTTATAGTCAAGTCCATTTTCTGAAAATTTCTTGGGCCATACCCTTATGATTTATAAAATAAAAAGTTTACCTAAAATGATTATCAGAGGACATTCCTCCAAAGACAGACTTGAACAAAACTTCACTCCAATTAGATGTTTCAAATAATAAGAAGACATATCCTTGACCCCCGTTGGCCATCAAGGAATAAGATATTCCACTTAGAGTAAGTGCACTACATCTCTACAGATGTAGCACTCACTCTACAGAAGAACCTCCAAATGATCAAATTCAGCACTGGTAAAACACCAACAATCTCTATAAGCAGGAGAAAATCTCATTCATCTAAACCTTCAAGTATTTGTTTAGCACCTACCAAGTCCAGACACTGTCCTGGGTGCTAGGGATTCCATGATGCATAAGATAGATAAAAGTCTTGCCCTTATGCCTTACCAAATATTTATAGGTATGTCTCCTCAGGCAAGGAAAACTAAAGTAAAACCAAACTATTGGGACACACCAAAATAAGAAACTTTTTCACAGCAATGTAAACCATCAACAAAGCAAAAAGGCAACTCACTGAATGGGAGAAGATATTTGCAAATGATTTATCTAATAAATGTTTAATATCCAAAATATATAAAAAACTTAAATAACTCAACACCAAAAAATAAGTATCTGATTAAAAAATGAGTAGAGGACCTGAACAGACATTTTCCAAAACAGACATTGATTTCCAACAGATATATGAAAAGATGTTTAACATCACTAATCATCAGGGAAATGTAAATCAAAACCACAGTGAGATATCACTTTATACCTGTCAGAACAGTTAGATCAAAAAGACAAGAAATAACAAGTGTTGGTGAGGAGGTGGAGAAAAGGGAACCCTAACGCACCCTTGGCAGGAATGTAAATTGGTGCAACCACTATGGAAAATAGTGTGGAGAGTCCTCAAAAAAATTAGAAATGCCATATAATCCAATAATTCCATTACTGGGTATCTACCCAAAGAAAACAAAAACAGTAATTCAAAATGATATATGCACCACTATGCTTATTGTGACATTATTTATAATAGCCAAAATACAGAAGTAATTTAAGTGTTCAATGATAGAGTATCCAATGATACACAGACCCACATGCATACAAAACTGTACAGCCATAAAAAGAATAAGATCATACCATTTACAACAACATAGATGGACCTAGAAGGTATTAGGCTAAGTGAAATAAGTCAAACAGAAAAAGACAAATATCATGTAATCTTACTTACACGCAGAATCTAAAACACAAAACAAACAAAACAGAAACAGACTCATAAATACAGAGAATTAGTGATTACCAAAGAGGAGGGGCTGGGAAGATAAATGAAATAGATAAAGAGGAACAAGAGCTACAAAATTCCAGTTATAAAACAGTAAGTCACAAGGATGAAAAGTACAGTCTAGGGAATATAGTCAATAACATTGCAATAACCTTGTATGGTAATGGTGGTGAGCACCGAGTACTGTATGGAATTGTCCAATCACTATGTTGTGCACCTGAAACCAATAGAACATTGTATATCAGCCATACTTAAATAATAAAAATTTTTTAAAAGTCTTGCCCTTATAGAACTTATCTTGCCCCACCTTAAGTTCCTGAATAAAGAACACCTAGGAAATTCATTTGTTTATTCTGAAAGATTCTCTCAAAAGTATGACTGAGACTATCTCCTACTATTTAACTAACTCCAAATGAATCAGTTTCATTTGGTAAGTCTGCTAACCAGAATTAATTATGAAGTGAATCTAAAAGTGTATAAAGGTGTGTGTTGTTTGTAAACACAGACAGCCTCAGACTATTTCCTAGAGTTTGTCAGTGAAGGCAGACCACATAGTGTGTGAAATTATCTAAGAGACAAAAATATGATTACATCAAGTGAATAAAGTGAGTGTAGAACACTAGAGTGTGTATGAGGAAGGGTGTGTGTAACTAAGGCAGACACCTTGTGACTAACATAGACTTATTTCCATTAATGAATTTTTTCTTAAGCTTCCTCATCGCTCCCCAAGATCCTGTGATATAAAAGAAGTCAGTTGTTTCATGTGACATTACCGTATCCAGTTTCCTGTGGTATGTTCTCGGGAAAAGGCTGGCACAGAAGCAATCTAATTCAAGCTCAAGGCTGCATCAGAATTATTCTCTATTCAAAGGATTAAACCCTCCAAACTGGCCCCTGATCCTTCCTGGAGCATCCCTTCCTCTCCCCACTGAGAACCACTGAACACCATCTGTGCTAATAGGCTCTGTGACTCAAAACCCCTCCACCTCCTAGGATGACTGTGGACTCCTGATCAAAAGGTCTTTAAAAATAGAAGAGATACTCTCTTCTGGGGGTATGGCTTAGGCAGAGCTCTAGCCAAAAAGATGATGGTCCTTTCATAAAGTCCTACCAAGAACCATTTATCATCAGAATTATTGAGTTTGGAGATTTGGAGGGGTCGTTGCCTCCTGTTAAAGTCTGTCCTTTGCATATAGCGTAATTTTCCCTCTTAAACAATGTTATTCCCTATCTTGTCCTCCTGGCAGAATCAGCCTCTGAGATCTAGTTTAAGTAGCATCTTCCCAGTCTAGAGTTGAATATACTTTCCTCTGGCCCCTTCAAGCTTATAAAGAGTATATTTTGGCTCACATACTTTTCTGTCCCTTCAGGAATATGAGGTTTTGAAGATAGAGACCATAACTGTCCATTCTCTTGTCCAGTGGCAAGGAGGGTGCATGGCGTGTAGTAGGTATTCAATAGCCATTTATTGAATAAATGCCAGTGACCAGGTAATACTTACGAAATGGAAATTTTGGAAAATAATTTTCCCCCAAACACAGCCTAGGAGATGTCTTAATAAATGGGACTGATTAAGCCATCTACCTCATCTTAAAAAAATAAAAAACCAAAACCTCTCCTGTCTAGCTCTCTTGTGAAAAGTCATGCCCTATGTGATAGAGTATTTCTTAAAGAGCTTCCAATAGGAGAGATGAGCAGAAACTTGAATGTCTTTAAAAACACTTTTGGGAATTTTCTCTCCAACAGATCAGGGAGATAGAGAAAGAGTAGAAGCTCTTTCTTCTAGAAAGAAGGAGAAGTTATATGGAAAGAGAAAAAAAAATAACTTCAAGAATCCAGGTGCACTGAATATAATTACCATTCTTGGGATAAGAAGGAGAGCTGAGAAATAAAAAGGTGATTTGTTTGGATTCAAGACTTGTTATGATTGATATTTTTGCTTAGCCAACAAGTTGGTCCCTTATTAAGAAGATGTTTTTGAAACAGAACCGCCTAACTTAGAGGTTTTGCTCTGAGCAAGAGGAGAGTAGCCCCTGACATCTGGGAGCCGGCTCGCTGGGCTGACTTTGTGCCATCAGCTAGGTCTTGGTGTCACCAGGGGCTGGCCTGGCATGCATAGCTGGGTTTTAGTGTTCTGTTGAACAAAAGAGATCTCACAGAACATCATTATAACACACGGCCGCCATGTACCCATGATGGAGCCAGACAGCAGCCAAACTAATCCATAATCACGCTTGAACCAGACAAAAAGGTAAACACCGTTCAAGCCACAAAAATGAGCCAACACTCCCATCCCGGTTCCAATGAGTGACTGCTGTATCTTTACTGATCATAGCGTTAGCCTTGGTCTATTCTTCCCTCTAGAAAAGATCTGCTAATGTACTCAGTTATAAAATTGCTCTGGCTCCCTGTAACCACCCAAATCAAGAAGCTGTCCTTCCTCAAATTCTCCTGAAAATGCTTAGCAATAACTCAAGTTCTAGAGGTCCTTTCTTAAACTCTCTGAGACGCCTCACAGTTCCCCAAGGAAAGCGTTCTCCCTTGTGGCAATAAGCAATAAAAAACCAATTTGTTCAACTATAGGTGCCTTACTAGGGGCTGGAGGTTATTTTTCTCTAACATTATTTGTTCACTAAAGTACAAATCGACTTCTCCAGGACACCTGAGCTTAACACTAAGATATTAAACACTCCTGATTAAATTTTGTAATTCTATTATTATCATAATTTATTGCTATTGATCCCACCTCAGTTAAATAGAATATTTTAGAAACCCCCAGAAGAAATCATGATGGAATAAATTCTTTTCAAGGAAAGAGAAAAAGAGAATGAAGAATTGGAGTTTCTCTTTTCTTGCTCTCCCTGTATAAGAAAGAGAAACAGTCTTCTATAACACAGACCTCTGTGATATAGTAGTCCAATTTATTCCACGGTAGCCATGCATTTTTCCTAAGCCACGCGTTTTTCCTAAGCTCATCACCATAATTTCTACTAGTTCTCTCTGCACAGAGATTTCTCCATGGAACTGTCACAATATTTTTCTTCCCACTTAGAATACCAGAGCATTTTCTCTTCCCGAGTTCTTCTTGTGTTGTATAATGTGACAGGCTATTAAATCAATTTCTCTTCCTCTCTTTAAATAAAGCCCAGAATCAAATGTGGTGATCATTCAGGATTAAAGGTGACAACCTGGAGATGTTTGAATTCATTCTGCAGTTTCAATACACACACATATGCAATCCACATCTCTCTCATGCACCTTCTCACTCTCTTGCAAACTCACACATACTCACTGTACAGTAATAAAAACATGCTAGTAATTAGTTGTTTTAATTATGTTAGTGTTTTATTATCATATCAGTCATGTTATATTATAGTAATAACTGCAATTCATGTTAATATAAAAATAATTTCGGAAGGAGGACAGAAATGTGATTAGAATCACTTAAGAGCTCAAATGATGCCAAACCAAGAAAATACTCATTCTGTGACTGGGGCAAGAGAGGATGACAAAGGTCCAGGGAGTCTTTATATTAAACTTTAAATATTTAAAATATTTTTTTAAAGGATTGCCTCCTTTGCCTCTCACAGTTTGCTGGTAGGGACACATTGCTATGATTATTCCAGATAAGCAACCTGGCAAGCTTCAAATAAGTATGTATTCTTTGACCCAACACTTCCCCTAAGAAAACAATCACCAATGTTCATGGAATTAAGTGAATAATAACATTGCTGGCTGGCAGTTAAGTAATTCTAAGTGCTAGGCACTACTGTGTGTTAAATATCCAAACAACCCTACAAAGTGTGTTTTTACCGTTCCCATTATACAGATGGGAAAATGGAGGAAATTGATTTGTAGGAGATGTTATAAACTGGTAAATGGAGCTGGGATTAAAATATAGACAGTCTGTGCCAGTACCAGTATATTACACTGTCTCTTACCATCAGAAGCACGATCATTGCACAATTACTGATGCAACCTGCTCATCCTCCAGTGTTGTCCATCATAACCGACCCAGTTGCTCAGACCTTTCGAATCATTCTGGATTTCTCTTGTTCTCATACCCTTTATGCAATCCATCAGCAAATTGAGAGAGTCTACTTTTTAAATACATCTCGTTTCCAATCACTTCTCATCTTCTCCATGGTTACCACCTGATCCAAACTATTACATCTCTCACTTGGACAAATACAGTAGCTCCTGAGTCGTCTCCAGCATCTGTTCTTGTCTCTGTACACTGTCTGGCACAGCAAACAGTGTTATCTCTTAAAATGCAAATCACTTCCCCACTCTAAGCCTTCCAATTCTTCCCCTTCCATCACATTTGGAATAAGGATCCAGGATCCCTACACATCCAGGCTTATCAGGCCCTACACATTCTGGCCCCTAGCTGCCTCTCCCACATCATTTCCTCTCTCCTGTCTTAATCCCTCTGCTCTCTCCTTCTTGCCTCCCTGCCATTCCTTAAATAGGCCAAGAAATGTTTGTGTCATGGCCTCTGCTCATGTTTCTGTTAGAACAATCTTTCCTTATATCCAGATGGCTCACTCTCTTCCCTGTTCAAGTTTCTGTGCAAAATTGCTTCCTTAGATAAGCCCTCTCTAACCATGATTTTTAAACTAGTACCTCCATCATTCACTACTCTTATCCCTACTTTATTTTCCTCCATAGCCATTTCTACTGCCTGTCATAGATTATATGGCCATAGGATGAGCTTCTTTCTTGCCAATAAATTATTGTGGAAATGTGGGGTGCTTGGATGGTTCAGTTGGGCGTCTGCCTTTGGCTCACGTAGTGATCTTGGGTCCTGGGATCGAGCCCCTTGTCGAGCTCCCTGCTCAGAAGGGAGCCTGCTTCTCCCGCTCCCTCGGACTCTACCCCTGCTTGTGCTGTCTCTCAAATAAATGAATGAAATCTTTAAAAAGTTATTGTGGAAATATGTATTTGTATTGGAAAATGTGGTTGGGCAAATTTCAAGGTAGCAGGTAGTGAGTGGACAAGAGAGGGATTGAGTAGTAAGAAGATGAAGGTGATTGTGTTTGGGCTTTGGTGGCTCCCGCAGCCAAGGGTGGGTGCACTGGCTTCTACAAAAGAGGCAGGACTTGGAATAATGGGCACCAGTGGGAGAAGGCTCATGGTACAACCAAAGGATTAGAAATTTGAAGTCAGAGGACTTTAAAGTGCAGGTTCCACACTTACTGACCATATAATCTTGGAAATACTGGTATACTTCCAGTTCTCTTTATAAATTGGCAATAAAAATAATAGCACTGAATTTAATACTGTTGCAAGGAATTAATGAAAGAAAATGTGGAAGGACTATGTAGATACCAGTGACTCTTACTGGTTCATTCTTCCTCTGTGTTATGTCTAGTGGTGGTAGGATATATACACATTATTCTTTAAATTGGTGTTCAAAATCAAGAGAGAGATTTCAACTTATGTTTTCTCTCTGTTGTACTTCTTGAGGCTATGAATTTCCTAAGTTTAACACTCAGAATAAAAAGTTGTTGCTTTTAGGGGCACCTGGGTGGCTCAAGTCATTAAGCGTCTGCCTTCGGCCAAGGTCAGATCCCAGGGGCCTGGGATCGAGCCCCGCATCGGGCTCTCTGCTCTGCAGGAAGCCTGCTTCTCCCACTACCATTCCCTCTGCTTGTGTTCCCTCTCTCGCTGTGTTTCTCTCTGTCAAATAAATAAAATCTTTAAAAAAAAAAAAAAAGAAAAAAAAGTTGTTGCTTTTACAAGTTCTATATTTGCATCTTTCAAACTTCTAAGATAGTACCCTAAATGGGAATTAAGATTATAAATAAGCCTACATTCCCCCATCTACACCCATTAGAGTAATCATAGGATCATGTAATAATGAGATGGGGCTCCTTAGTTAATCAACATTTCCAGATATAGATTTTTTTTAACTGTGCGGCAAACATTCCACATACTTCCTATGAAAAGGATGGGAGTCTGTCCTTGGCCTGAGACTGCCTATTAGTGGAAGGCCACATGTAGATGCTCTAATCAGAAGTTCTAGCCTTCCACGAGAGTGAAGACACCTTCAGATGACTTGAAACCCCAGATTTAACTCACTGTCAGGCTTCCAGGCTTCCCTGCTGAGACCCTGGACATTGTGGAACAGGGATAAGCCATCCCTACTGTGCCCTGTCTGGGGTCTCAATGCACAGAATTCAGGAATTTAAGAAAATGGTTGTTTTAAGATATTTAATTTGGGGCTAATTGTTATGCAAGGATAGTCATTGGAACAAACTGGCTGAAGTAAATCTTCAATAGGGGCAGGCTTAAAATAGGTTCCCCTACCATAAATCCATTTCTCAGAATCTGTTTTAAAAGTGGTAGGATTGACCAAAAGAAGGTTAAAAAGGCATCAGAATTTCTTGCTTTGACACACAGTTCCAAAGCTGTAATCTTTCAACAAGAACTAGTCTTCACATCCAAGAAGAAAATATCTAAGACTAAATTCTCACATGAGAGGAGGCTCTTGAAATATCAAGTGTTAAAAAACAGACTAGCCAAGATAGAGAGTTGAACGTTTCTGAGCTTGAATCGAGATAAAATATTTAATTAGCCTATAAACTGACCCCGAGAACATCTGGAGTTTCCAGAAGGGAACATTTTTCTTGTCACTTCTTCCCCGAGACTGTCAAATAGCGGGGGCTAGTGTAGGCACAGAAGTAAAGACGGAAAGGTAAGGTTATCAGCATGGCCTCTCTGATTCCCATCCACAGATTAGAGAGCATGGACAAGTGGAATAAAGTCATTCTGAGTCTATCCATCTTCTTCAAAATGCAGGGAATGCAGGGGATAAGGAGGCTCAGATAACTCCTGACTAGGGGAGCTGAAACCAATCGATCAAAGTGGCTAGTCAGAGATTTGGCAGAAACTTAAAGACCTCCTCAACTTTCTCACTGAAAGTTCTCTTATTTTATTCAGTTGTATGGGACCAAGAATTCTTTTTGGGCTGGGCGGCAGACGAAAACCTTAACCACTGGCATTAAAGACACCTTGAAATAGGCATTACCTGATGATATCTTCCACAGAATGAGCACTAAGTGATGTGCTAACCACATTAGTTTTGCACACATTATCTCCTTTAAACATTATGGCATTTAATATTTATTAAGCTTTCACTGTGACCCAGGTACTATGTTAAGCAATTCTTTTTTTTTTTATGATGTTAAACAATTCTTATGCATCATCTCATTTCATCCTTATAATAAACTCACAGAACGGGGTTTTGTTGTTGTCTCTGTGTCACAGATGTTGAAAACACAGGCCCAGGGGAGCTAAGGCATTTGCATAAGGTTACATGGATGACCCAGACTTGGTCTGGGATCAGACCAAGTGGTATGATTCCAGAGTGGATAGCACTGTCCTGCCAGCCAATCGTGTAATCCTGACAACCACTTAGACACAGGGCAGTAGGAGAGGCTCAGAGATGTTAGGCGATGTTCTAAGGTCACACAGTTAACCTGGGCTGGACCTCACAGTCCTGTTTCCAAACTGACTTCAGATCAAGCCTGGCTGCTATGGCAGCTTCCTAAGTTGTCAGCCACAGGGATTTCAGGTTGATGGGAAGCCTGGTGAGTCATAGCATTAATAATTTAGTTTGATTCTAGCTAAACCAAGCTCTGGGTCTATTTTTCTTATGGTACTCTTTCTCTGACTTTTCAAATGCTTTTTAGTTATAGAATAATATTTTCCTCTTCCAAAAATCTTACACAGAACCCTAATATACTTAACAGTTGAGGGTGATATTTTTATTAGTATAAATATATTTTGTAAGTGAAAATCTCTGTCACTTACTACTGTGTCAATCAACTGGAACACAATCTGAGAGTTAGTGGTTGCTGATGTGTTGAAATTTAACTCTCTATGTTGTTTCCCACATATATTTTGCTTTATTTTAAGATTTTATTTATTTATTTGAGAGACAGAGAGTGAGTGAGAGAGAACAAGAGGGAAGAGGGTCAGAGGGAGAAGCAGACTTCCCACTAAGCAGGGAATCTGCCATGGGGCTCAATCTCAGGACCCTGGGATCATGACCTGAGCCGAACGCAGATTCTTAACCAACTGAGCCACCCAGGTGCCCCCTGTTATATATTTTAAATATTAACACATATTCTAGGAAATGTTCTATATCTTGATTGGGATGGTGGTTTACCAAGGATGTATATATTTGTCAAAACTCATTCAACTACACATCCAAAATGGATGCTTCTGGTTGCATTTTATATGCAAATTGCCTCATCAAAGTTGAGAAGCAAAAAGTTATATTTATATTTATATTTCAAACAAATGTTTGCAGTACCTCCAAAGTAGTTAGCCCCACCCCTCCTGAACACTATTTATAAGTCTTCAAAGCAAACAGTGTGATGACTCAGAAGGGGGAAGTTGAGAATTATTTGTGTCCTAAGGTTCAAATAAAGACACTGAAGAACTTCAATCTCATTCCAGGAATTTCTATGGCTTAAAAAAAAAAAAACAAAACCATTTAATCCCTGGACGCCAACAAGAAAAACTTGCTATCTCATCTATACTCAGGTTGCTTTTGAAGAATACAGAGGAGAAAACTAGGTGAAAGGAAGATTTGTTTTCACATAATTTACTCTGTTTCCCATATTGTCTCCCCCAGGAGGAGAAGAATAAATCCAGATGGAGCTTAGAGTGGAGTAGACAAAGGGAGACCCCTTTCTCCAACACTAATCACAGACACAGTTCTCCTTGTCCCTCTCTGCTTCACTCTCCCCAGAGGAAGAAAAGGGGAGAGGAGAAAAGAAGAGCAACAGAAAGAAGTTTAAAACCAAAAAGATGTGAGGAAGGAAGTAGAGGTTAACAGAGCCTGGTTACAAACTACTCCATGGTCCTCATCCCTGAGTGGTAGGAAATGTCCTTCAAGCATCATCTCATGACTCTATTCAACAGAGTCACAATGCTGCCTGTATAGTTTACCTACAAATACATAAAAGAAATCCCTTCAAATCAAACTTCTTTCCTCAGGCACTAATAATCCCACTTCCATGTAAAAAAAAAATAAACCTAATAGTATAGGTGAGTTCTAACAAGCTGAGTTCTTTTTCTCCTGAATAAGAACAGGATGCTCCTCAAAAATCCAAGGGTCTTTGGAGGTGAACATGGGGAAATGGAGCATGGAAATGAAATCCCTGTAATTACTGAATGACAAGCATCTATTGTATCAGGCATTGTGATAGATACTAGGGATACAAAATCAATAAAATGGTCACAGCTTTAGTGGCCCAGAATTTACTTCTCCAGTGACCTCCACGTATGTCTCTACTGCTCTGCCTCTAGTCCCAGGGCTCTTTTAATTGCATCAGTCCTCAGAAAACTTGAGGACCAAATAGCACATCTTTCTTTAGAAACTAATTCTCGAAAAATGACTAATGGTCCATAATCATAGCACTAACTCTATTGTATCAGGTGCTATTATAAGCATTCTATAAGCACCAAATCACTTAATCCTCATAATGGTAGGGAGGTACCATTAGGATACCCGTTTTATAGATGAAGAAACTGAGGCACAAAAAGGTTTGGGTAATTTGCCCCTTGGCACAGTTAATAATGGCTGGGCTAGGACTTCAATCTAGATAGTCTGGCTCAATAGCTGAGCTCAGGACCCCTATGCCATGCACCACTGGGAACCTTTAGGAAGTCAGGCTAAAACCATATAACTTGGGGGATGAGGAGGATGTTTCAATTATACCAAAACAAACTTATTTTGTTTAAAAAAAATAAATGCAAACAGTTTTAAATGAACTCTTGGATTCTCTGAGGAGAGGAAATCATGTTCACTTTATTTTTTGAAGATTTGTATTTATTTATTTATTCATTCATTCATTCATTTAGAGTACACATGAGTGGGGGGAGGGGCCCAGGAAGAGGGAGAGGGAGAATCTCAAGCAGACTCCACACTGAGCAAGAAGCCTGAGGCAGGGCTCAATTACTGAAGCCTGAGACCATGACCTGAGCCGAAATCAGGAGTCACTCAACTGACTAAGCCACCCAGGTGCCACAAACACGTTCATTTTAAATGACTAGTCACATTATATGGGGTTATTCCACCTCCACAGAGGCCAGGATAAGAGAGGCACAGAGTCTTGGCATGGGCACTGGAGACACAAAGACCTGGGTTCAAATCCTATCAACACTTCTTCCTCTCCTTGTGAACTTGGACATGTACTTTCCTACGTGTCAGCTTCCTTACCTGTAAAATGAGTAAGCACAGCTTCCATCTTCTGACACTATCATGAGGATTATATGAATATGCATGTAAAGACATGGCACACGGTAGACACTTGGAGAACGGTACTCATTATTCTCAGAGAAGGGCACTGAAGGACAGTGGTGGCATAGTTTCCGGAGTCAGACAGTCTGGGTTCAATTTGTTTTGGTTCCTCCACTTACCACTTGGGTGCCCTGTGAGCAAATTACTTAATTCTTCTGTGCCTCTCTATAAAACATATATGGAGCCCAAATTGTATATACATGACACACATAAAGTACTTAGGAGATTACCTGATACAGCAGATAAGTACTCTCAACATATTTTAAGGTATCATCATTGATAAACCACTATTGCAATAAAAAAAAGAGTAAATGGATTGAAATTACAAAGGAAATATGATTTTCTTAAGGAGATGATAATCAGCAGTGAGTCTAGTTAAACATTAAAATAGGAACCCAGAAACCATGTTGAAAACATCTCCTTGGAGATGCTGAAAGTGGTTTAAGCTAGAGGCAGAGGGCTCTAAATCATAAATGGCTCCTGAAGGTCTTTCCTTGAATTGCAATTTCATCTTCCAAATACTCATCATGAGACTCAAGACACCTTATAAAAACCACGGTGATCTGAATGTCCAGAGCGTGGCTCACCAGTTCCTCAAGCTAAGGAGGCAATAAAGCCCATGTCATGGCACTTTCCTCTCTTCAGGAGGCCAGACATTATCCTTCCAGCTGATAAACCATCTCCAAGGCACTTAAGAGAATTAATAGTCAACATAAGACTTAGTTCAAATAGTTCTTTCCTCATTGGCAGCCCCTAATTTCCCTCTTTTTTTTTTTAAGATTTTATTTATTTATTTGACAGAGATCACAAGTAGGCAGAACCAGGCAGAGGGAGGGGGGAAGCAGGCTCCCCACTGAGCAGAAAGCCCAATGTGGGGCTGGATCCCAGGACCCTGAGATCATGACCTGAGCCGAAGGCAGAGGCTTTAACCCACTGAGCCCCCCAAGTGCTCCCCCAATTTTCCATCTTGTGTGATTCCACTCTCAGACACCATGACATTGACAATTTTGAGGTGTCATTGATAAGAAAGCCACGTAGCATCTGATGAAATGCAGCTTCCTTCTTTCCCTTTACTCAAAGGCATCACTTAGCGCATATCAGGCAACTACAGTCTTTGGTCAAAGGACCGGGACCTCAGGCAGCAGGGGGCGGAATATTTTTTGGCTCTACTGTTTCATTTTATTTTCTATTCAGTGCTTGGAGTAAGATTTCTAATACCACCTTTTAAAGGAAAGAAATTATTCTTATTAAGGACGTGTTAAGGGGGAGGTAGAAGGCAGCATCAAAGTTCTCCCAAATGGGAGTTTGATGTGAAACCACCGTGAAAACTTTGTGAACAACTGAAGAAAACTGTTGTTTTTTATCATCTGTCAGGCTAGGTGTTAGCCACTGAAATGCTGCAAGTCAGCAAAGTGTGAACAGAAAATCTTTCGAAAAAGGAGGTTGTTTGTGATATCCAGAAGGAGTGCTTTAATTGACTTAATTTTTCATTTCTCAGCTCTTGCCTGTGTCCACAATTGAGAGGTTAACTGTGTTTCAGAGACCCAGCCCGGGCAAGTGAGGGAGTGTAGTCTAAACTCAAATACCCCCAAAGGCCACGCTAGTAGGGCAAGTGAGTGGGTCAGGCCACCCATTGGGAAGCATGAGGGCAAACTCATAGTCTGGATATGGGCAGGGGCTACCCACGTCCAGCTCACTGCTATATGAGGACTAAAGGGCCCGTGTTGCCAGGTTTTCTGGTTACTCACAGAAACCAGAAACCTGGAGTTTTATGAAAAAATATCCTGAGCTTTAGGTTTTGTCAAATGGTACGGACTTGCTTGAACGCCATGAAGGCCAAACAAAATTATGTATGGGACCAGATGGAAGCCTTCGGTTTCAAGTTTGTAACCTCTGGTAAGGTGAAGAAAATATAGATTGATTCAACCAGATTCCAACTTTACTATTTACTAGCTATGTGGCTTCGTTCATTCACTCTGCTCGGCCTCAGTTTCCTTACCTGGTTATTAAAGTCTCCCTTGCAGGGTGATTGTGAGGATTAGAAAGAATATATGTAAGATGGCAGATTTCCTAGCTGGTATCAACATATATAGATGGCTATTTTATTTTCTCATGACCCAAATATTCATATTTGACCCATTTTTATAAAATTCTAGCACTTTGGAGCAATGGAAAATTGATTATCTGTGTTATAGGTTACAGGTAAAACTACTATTTTGGGCTTCATCTTCCTGGTTCATACAGAAAAGGGTGACGGCTCACTACTGTCCCACGCATGAAAGAGACTTCTTCCACAGAATTCTTCCATGAGCCCTCCAGCCAAAAGTGAACTGCTGAGAGTGGGCAAGCTCACCACCATGGACTCATACTTCCCGTAGTATGCTGTTAGCAGGGATATCAGATCATATGACAACCATACCCTACATCTGGGTGGGCTAGGAGTGGGGAGAAAGGATGGAAAATAAGGAAAGATGAAAGAGTGATTTATTTTTATCTCCACCCCATAGAAAGGTAGGCTATACACCCCTGAGATGGTCTTCTAGAAAGTAAGCCCTAATGGTTGTTTTGTTTGTTTTTCTTTTTTGGTGAAGCCAGTGCCTGATTTAAGCTTCCATTGTTCAGGCTTTCAAGAACCTTTATTTTTTAAGATTTTATTTATTTATTTGAGAGAGAGAGAGAGAAAGCAAAAGCAGGGGGAGCTGCAGGCAGAGGGAGAGAGAGAAGCAGGCTCCCCACTCAGCAGGGAGCCAGACAGGCTTGATCCCAAGACCCTGGGATCATGACCTGAGCAGAAGGCAGACACTTAACCAACTGAGCCACCCAGGTGCCCCTTGTTGATGCTTTCAAAGAGGCATCCACTTCAAAGAGGACTATCTCAAATAAACACATAGCCAGCCACAGGACTTCATAAAGAGCCAGGCTACCTCCCGTACTGATGCTCTTTTGTTTCAGAAATCTAGATTGATTTTGAGAACTGACCATTTGCACCCTAGTTTTACCATTCCTGCACTTTAAATTCCCATTCTTACATTTTAAATTCATCAATAAAGAGTGAGCCTGTCAGACCCTAGATCCCCACCCTCAACCCCAATAAAAACAGAACCTCAGGTCTGTGTGCACACTCTTTCTCCTTCATTTTACCCAAGACCTTGCTGTGGGGCCCCAGGTGTGCTAGCTAATTTCCAGGTCCTGTAAATAATAAACCTTTATTTTTTCAAAGTTCCCTGATGGTTATTGCTGAAAGACATCTTGCAATCATCATAAGAACCGTAAGTGTGGGTCCACCCACAACATTGGTTATAGATAGGCTGAGATGCCATAAACCATCCACTCACCACACATTCAGGGAAAGGAGGAGTTAATTTGTTTTGAGTCCTCTTCCTCAAGGTCATATGACCATCTGAACCTGTAAGACAGCCTCAGTTCTTCCAGGAGACTCTGAGGTCCTTGAGGGTACAAACCATGTTCTTTCATGATACCCAATACATGCTGGAATTAATTTCAATGTAACACCTTTTCATGAAACTATTATAAGAAGCAAATGAAATAATATAGGTAGATGGCCTTTGTGAATACAAACATATGGATATATTAAGTAATAATAACCTTGCATCGGAGTCCACTGATAACTCTCAGATATAACCACACTAATTACTACTACCAATTGCTAGTATTACCAACAATCTACCAAAGCACATGATTCATAGAACATGTTTTCATGTGGAATTGATCCAATGGTAATTAGTTCTCGGAATTACTTAGAGCTTCCTATAGAGCAACTCAAGAACTGTGTATTAACATTAAACGTAAAAATGGGATTAAAGGTGATTGGAGCAACATCCTAACAGTGTGGGAATAATTCACCTTTTTCCAGTGAAGACAATTGCATGCCATTTATAGGATTTCTGCCAAGGGCCATGGCATTATGGGCTTAGCTCTGCCTCATGGAGAACACCCAGTGTGCCCAGGGGATACAGCATATGCTCCAGGAAACTGAGTAAGTCTTTAGTTCACAAGGGACCTTGTTTTTTGAATCCCTGAGAAGCATTAATTTTTCTCACGTGGCTATGATGTTTAGTTCCAAAAGTTAATGAACACATCACTACTCACCAGAAGGTAGGAGGATATTATTTCCACTCTTCATTGGAATATGCCATTACACTATACTGTACCATACACTATTGACATCATGTGGCCAGGAGGGAGTGCAGGGAGGATTTTTTTTAAAGGGGTATGATTCCAAATTAAGGAAATTAAATGTAAGTCTGAAACTCGCAGTTTCGAATCCATTTTCAACCTACAAGTATTCTTTTCCTTCCTTTGTGACAGTGAAAATCATGGCCACTTTAGAAATATTGAAAGTTTCACCCAAGAAGAACACCATCCCATCTCCATATTCTGGGAGGAGAAAAAAGGATCCTCTCTGTCTTCTCACTCATCAGATTTTCATCTCAAACTCTGCTGGTCTGAGAAGAGCAACAGTCTCTTATGTATTACAGACCAATTGATTTCCAATATTTCAAAAACCCAGATTTATCCTCATTGGCCCTTAATACTATTAAGAGCACAGAAGGTCAGACTTGTAGGTCTTTTTGAGTCTAAAAATCAGGTTTACAGTTTCATGACCACTTTAGAGGCCAATGTTCTCTTCCAGGGCTAACAGGCTACAGCCAATTAAAAAAGCCAACAGTCCCCGTCCATATGGGAAGGCCATCTAAAGGCAGTTCTATCGCAGCAGTAACCTGAGCTGAAAACCAGGGCAAAATGAGGCCCTTTCTTCGCTGCAAGCCCATTACAAAAGCACAGGCCAGCAATCCCAAGTAATAAGAAGGAAATGTCAATCTCTAGTTACATCTCCCCAAAAACCATTTAAGTTGTAAAATTAAGAGCCTACCATAACATTTTTACAAATTACCTTGCCTCTTCTCCCCAACCCAGCCAAATTCTCTAGCACACCAGGCACCCGGGAACCAGGCTAGCTATTTACATTTCAATTAACTTCAATTAACTGAAATTAAATATTTTAAAATTTTTGTTCCTCAGTTAACACTAGCTACCTTTCAGGGGCTCTGTAGCCATATGTGGCTAGTGACTACCTCACTGGACGGCACAGACGGAGAACATTTCTATTATTCCAGGGAGTTCTATTGGACAGTGATGATCTAGAGTCTCTTTGGCAACTTTAAAATTCCCTCTGAAAAATAAGCTCACCCTGCTTTTCCCTCTCACAGCCCCGGCAATTTCTTCGTTATGTAAATTAGCTTAGTCTCTTTTTTTTCTTCACTTAGGCAGTTACCAGATTTCCCCAGCAGAAAGACATTGGCAGAGCCATCATGAATTCTCTTCGGCAAGGCTTTCTGTCAATTCTGTAACTGTGTACATAGAAATCTCTCTGTAAATCCAGCCATGTTGTAAGGGGTAGACACAGGAAAATGCACGCATCAATAAATGTTATCCCAGTGCACTGTCCACGTTTGCCAGCCTTCAATGAACATAGATAGTAGTAGCCACATGCTTTAAATAGACTGTCGGATGTTTTTAACTTGTCACACAAGTGTGCTTCCAACTCCTAGCATAAGACCCCTTGCTGAATTTGTAATGAAAGGTAGGTATTAGCAGTAAATAAATATGTATCACTTGCTGAGAGGGAGAATGATCATTCAAGTTACTGTGAGTTGTCAAAAGTTTATATGCTGGTCATTTACCTCTTTGCTCTCAAGTGCATTTTATACCCTTTCCCTGCAAACCTTGTCAATGGGCTTCCATCAAAGTTCAATCAGTAGAAGGCATGAATGGGATACATGAGAGCAAGAGGCAGGCAGATGCTGGGGTATCCTCATCTCCCTTTCGGGCAGCATTTCCAGCACCATCTACATCTCCTCTATGGTTCGCTCCTACCAGGTAGGTGCCCCTTCCCTCGAACCAATTTGTCCTAGAAGGCTGTTTGTTCTGGTACTGCCATCTCCTTCTTTGGCCCCTCTCGTCCGGTGGTCTGTAACAGTTGGCTTTGGGTGAGAGGTGAGCCCTGATATGAAATGTTTGCCAATGTCTGGGGTGTGAATATCCACACCAAAACTGCTTACAAAGTTGCTGTATACTTAAGAGTCAGCTTTCGGGGTGCCTGGGTGGCTCAGTGGGTTAAAGCCTCTGCCTTCGGCTCAGGTCATGGTCTCAGCATCCTGGGATCGAGCCCCGCATCGGGCTCTCTGCTCAGCGGGGAGCCTTCTTCCCCCTCTCCTCTGCCTGCCTCTCTGCCTACTTGTGATCTCTCTCTCTGTCAAATAAATAAATAAAATCTTTAAAAAAAAAAAAAAAAAGAATCAGCTTTCACAAGCCTATACAAGCTGGCCTCAGCACTCTACTACCATACCTTAAGCAAAGTAACAGGCTCCTATCATTAATGCCTGGGTTCTCACACTGTCCCTATTTATTTTCTCAGCATTTCCAACTCCTTTATTACTAATTCCCTGTATTAAATCCTTTATTAGCTACCTGGTATGGGCTCTGTTTTTCTAACTGTATCCTGAATGTATATTGTTAAAAGAGCATGAAGTATATTACAGAAGTGTGTCTCAAAGTGCCAGATTATAAACCAGCCTATCACTACGTATGCTGGAAGTTTAACTGACATTATTGTTTCTAAAGAGTTAGTCTCTTTAAGTGAAGGAGGCAGTGAATCAATGTACATAGGGGACACAGCTTTGTGCACTAAGTTGGGCACAACTTATCTGTGCACTAGTAGCAAAGGGTCTGTGAGCTGGGAGTTGTATGCAAACCAGACTTTGAGTAACACTTAATAGAGAACTCTAGAAAAACAACATGACAATATGTACCAAAATCCCCCAAAGTTTCCTATGCTTTGTACCTGTTCTTCTACTTCGACGATGTCTCCAAGGAACTCATTCAAATGGTAGGGAAAAGTCTTATGTGCAAAGATGTTCACTGTTTAAAATAGGGTATTTTTTAGGGATGCCTGGGTGGCTCAGTAGGTTAAGCCTCTGCCTTCAGCTCAAGTCATGATCTCAGGGTCCTGGGATCAAGCCCCGCATCAGGCTCTCTGCTCAGCAGGGAGCCTGCTTCCCTCTCTCTCTCCGCCTGCCTCTCTGCCTACTTGTGATCTCTCTCTCTGTCAAATAAATAAATAAAATCTTTAAAAAAATAAAATGAAATAAAATAGGGTATTTTTGGAAGGAACTTCAAAGTGAAAAAGCAGAAAAATTATTAAATAAATTCATGTGATGGGATACTATGCAACTTTAAAAATTATAATTATGAATAGTACAGCAATATAGAAAAATATACTCGGTCATAAATAGAGGAAAGAAAATTTTATATGTACGGTAAGAATCATGTAAGAATATGAGTGCCAGAAGGAAAAGACATATATACAAATAATCATTGACTTAGGTAAAGGGGGCATTAGCAGATGAATTCTTCCTAATTTCTTTCCTCTTATTTTCAAGGAGTGATTTTTTTTCTAATGCAAGCTGATAAACAAAAAATAAAAAAAACAATAAAGCCCACCAACAAAGTCAGTAAGGCTATTTTGAAGGAAAAAAAGATATCACACATTAAGATACCTATGAATGCTGTTTAATGTTTATAATATAAGCCCCAAGTCTGAAGTTAAAGACCCTCAAACTGCTCATCTGTCCTGCATTCCCCCATGCAAGTCACCTCTACCTGAATTTCATCCGCTCACCCACCAAACACTCTGCCTCTCGAGCCTTTGGAGCCTCATTTCTTCTATGGTATGGAAGATTTGACCCCCTATAAGAGCGTCTCCTTGCTATTCACACACAAGTGGGAGAGGTACTGAAGACTTGAGGAGTTTGCTGTAAGGGACCCAAAACAGGTTGCTCCCTACTATTGCTCTCCTCAGCATGGCTTCAAATCCCTTCTCCAAATTCCACCGAGTAGCTGGTGCCCTTTGAGAGGATCATCCTCCTCCTGCTGCTGCACCCCTCCTCCTCACTATCCCACCATTCACCTCAGAACAGAGCTTTAAAACACTGCTTACCCAGACCAGACACCTAAAAGCAAACAAAACAAAAACAAGAACAAAACATAAAAATGCCAGTCCTCATCTGATCCGTTTTGACTTTTAAATCAATGAACAAAAGCCAAGGGCAGAATTCAACCTGCAATATCGCCACACAGACCACCAAGACCACCACACACTGGCGCCCACCATAAGGATAAAAGAGCAACACAGAGCTCAAACTCTGGCGCCCAACAGCCTGTGTGTCGATATTAGGTCTTCCATTCACAAGCTGAATGATCTTAGGCAAATCCTTCACCTTTCAGTGTTTCCTCATCTGTCTCTGTTCCTCAGATGATTGTTGTGAGGACCAACTTAGTGCTTTTACATAAAGTACTTAGTGCCAGACCCAATAGAATGTGGTTAATATTAAGTTTTCACTCCCAAAAATAAATGTTGTGAGAGGCGGCCTCTAAAAGGCAATCCTCTCTGCCCCTCCCAAGGGTTACTAAGTCCACAGTGAGCACACAGATTAAGGGTAAACATCAAAATTCCCAGGACATTAAAACTACTGCATCCAAACATCACGATACAAGCAGAAATGTGATCATATTCATTTCAAGAATTTTCCGTCTCATCAAAGAAAACCATCTGAAGGCAGGAAATGCAAAAAAACATTTCTGAATAGATCCCCAGCCATGCTTCTGTCCATTTCCTTGGACATGCCTACCTCAAACCACTGCCCGTGGGACTGCATCTTGAGGATGACACAAGGGTCTGGTTTGGAAAGAGCATCTCTGTCAGAAATGCCTTTGCATGCCACACGCAGCTCCACTTTGGTCAGGCAGGGGCTGTTAAAGATGCCCAGCGTATTGGCAGCTGACTCGTAAATGTTGCTCATCTTCTTCATTCTGCTTTAAGCAAGAAAGAGAGGGAAAAAGACACACCGATCACCATGGTATTTGTCAAAGGAGAAAGCCCTCCCATCACCTTTCAGGATATTGTTCAACAATTTCAAATCCTGAATGTTTTTATTATTTCACTTTCTACCCCAGTGGCACAGTTCCGGTGAAACAAACAAACAAAACCAAAGAAACAACGAGAAACCCCAACAGGTGCTGGTGCGCTTGGCTAACAAGAAGGCTATTTTTCTATACGATTTGCATACAGTTGAATAGTAAAATATCTAGTTTCTGAAATAAAATTAACAAATTAGTGCAAACTGTAATCCAGCTCTATATTAAGTGCATGACTTGTGTTAAGTCTTACAGATTTGTTGGCTAATCAATATAATCACATTCCAAGTTTCTAGGACTCCCTAAAAATCCAGTTCTCCTCTTCCTTCTGTGATGGCACAGAGAAGAAGGTTGTCCTACCTGAAGACATCATCCCAACTTCCCTTTCCTAACCCTGGCCTACCTTCTCAAGATGCCAACAGCCAGCCAGCTCCAGGAAAGAGGCCCAGAATCTGATTTTCTGCCCCAAGTATGCAAGTCCGTCCTCAGCTTTCCTTCCTCTTACCTACCACATCGGAATTCAGAATCAAAAGGGGGAAAAGATGGGGGAGACTCTGTAAGAGGAAAGACACAGCCTGCGATTCTGAACTCATGGAAACAGCAGTCACAATAAGCATCGCAGGCCCCCTTCCCTTCTCCACGTGATAACACTTTGCATCATGGGAGCCTGAGCTATGGGCACCACTGCCGCCCCCCCCCCCCACCCCAGGCCACAAACACTCTTCACTTTCTCTTAGGAGGACTGGACCTGTAGGAACATTGGAAGATTCTCTCAGGAGTGAAATTCAATATCCTGATAGTGAATATCAGGAGTGATATTCAATTCAATATCCTCCTCATGGAATTCTGTTTCCTTGTAGATTGCCTAGGAAAATGGCAATGGCTTCCTCAACCTCACACAGCATCAGGGCCCTAGAGTGGAATTTCTTCTTCTATAAAGTGGGGGTCATCCCTCTCTCCCTTCCCTTCTCCACAAATATTCAGTGGGTTTCCCTTTGGTACACAGCATCATACTAGGTTCAAGTACACCTCTTTCACAAGGTGATGGATGTTCCTCAGTATTACACACCCACACCCCAACTGGTCTCTCCAAACTTAGGGGCTAGGCCCATGCCAAAGCCAAACCTTTTCCAATCTGACAATGCCCCTCACCCATGGCTGATGGCACCCAACCTTCTCTCCCAACAGTCTTTCACAAAGCTCTCCACTCTTGCTCTGCATTTTTCTTCCACCTACTTACTTTCCCCCTTCCTCCCTTGCCCCTTTCCTTCCTTCTGCTCTTATTTACTCTCTCCTCCCCCTGCCTCTTTCTTTCCCATTCCAACTCTCCATTGCCCTATTTATCTAATTATTGTAAACACAGGTTTTTCCCTATACATTTTGAAGGGAAATTGCACTGACTACCACAAAGTTATGTCCTTGAACAGGAATGGACAAGCTATGCCCTCTGTGCCATATCTGGCTCGCCACCCATTTGGGTAAATAAAGTTTTATTGGAACACAGGCAAATTCATTCATTTATGTATTGGGCGTGGTTGCTTTCACTGCAACTGCAGAATTGAGTAGTTGCAACAGAGGCTGCATGGCCTGCAAAGCCTAAAATATTTACCACCTGTCCCTCCTTAGAAAATGTTTTCGAAGCTCTGCTCTTAAATATCAGGTAATTGGGATTTGCATCAGGGAAGAGTTGCGATTCTATTTTAGTATCTGTTAGGGAGTCAGTTTGAGGATAAGACTTGTTCTATGTTCAACCATACAGAATATTAACAGAGATTCGAGGACATTCTTTTCAACATATGAGAAAATTCAAGCTCAGAAGGAACTGGTACCTTACCCACACCACACAATTATTCTCATCTTCGAGCTGGGGCCAGAATGCCAGTTTTCTAGACCCCAGCCCAGTGCTATTTTTATCACATGTAATACCTTTAGCGGGAGAATTGTTTGAATCTACCAAAGAATGGTAGATACAAAAATATCCTTGATTTATTTCAACCTCCATACAGAATCATATTTTCCTTATATTTTTGAGTAAATTTTATTCACATATAGAAAATACGCGAATCATAAATGCATAGCTTAACAAATGATTGTCCCTCTATTTTTACAGGTTGTGAACAGACCAATTATTAGAGCAACATAGAAGGCAGAGCATATATGAAATGCAATTTATAAGAACAGTGAATAGAGAGAAGGAATAGACTAGTAGAACAAAGCTTTGTGTTCAGGCAGTGTTGGAAATATGGTGAGTACTTTATCAACTTTTTGATAAAGATAGCTTATTCTTTAATCAATATCTTTCTATATTTTACTTTTCCCAATGCATTAACTGGCTCATTGAAATCACATTTCTCTTGTGAAGTTATGAGTGGTCTCTCCTATCTCCAGAGGCATTATCTTTTCTAACTGCCCATCCTTATAGATTCATGCTTGTATCCATCTCCTTTCTTTTTCCTTTTTTTCTTAAAGAATCTATTTTTAGAGCAATTTTGTATTCATGGCAAAACTGAGAGGAAGATACAGAGATTTCCCATAGGACCCCTTTCCCCACACCTGCATATCCTCCCCATCATCAAAGTGCCCCACCACAGTGTATCTGTTATAACTGATGAACCTACACCGTTCATCCAAATTCCATAGTTTACATTAGGGCTCACTCTTGGTGTATATTCTATGGGTTTAGACAAGTATATAATGGCATGTATCTACCATTATAGTATCAAACAGAGTAGTTTCATTGCCCTAAAAATCCTCTTTGTTCTGCTTATTCATCCCTCCTTCCCCATAACTCCTGGAAACCAGTGATCTTTTTGCTGTCTCCATAGTTTTGCCCTTTCCCAGAATGTCATACAGTTGGAATCATACAGTATATAGCCGTTTCAGATTGGCTCCTTTCATCTATCTACTTTCTTGACCCACTGACTCTTTCTATAGAACATAAGCTTTTTCTACAGAATGACACATTTCTCTAATGTCTAGTCTTAAATATGAGGTATAATGGAAGAAAGATTCCATTAAGGAGAACCTTTCAGGTTCAAATTCTGGCTTCTCCATTCACTAAGCATGTGACCATAAGCAGGGTACTTCACTTCTCTCAAAGTTATACCTATCCTCAAGAATTGCTATGATAAGTGGGTGAAATAATATATGTAAAGTGATGAGCATAATGCAAGGTACATAGCAGGAGCTCCAAAAGCGGAGCTATTATTATTCTAATCCGACGGCTCTCAATATTAAAAAATTCATTTTCCCACTGCCTACTGGAACTCTTTTAAAATTTCCACTATTACTTTAAGATCAAAGTTCTACTAGACCCCTTAAATCCATTCTGTCTTTGCAGCCCATACCTGCACTAAACAAATGAACTAGGACACATGTTCAGAGGTTTTTTTTTTAACCAATGAGGTAGATGGCCAGAAATTTTATGGATTATTCCTTTAGGCAATGGGAAACACCTGAAGGATTAAAGCTGGGAAAATAGATATGATAAAATAAACCCTTGATAGAGATCAATCTGGTATGAATATGATGGCTGGACTGCAGGAGAGAAAAAAGTCTGTGATTGTCTAAATGCTGCTACACTAGTCACTATCCCTTCCTCATTGATTCTTCTCCTTTCTTCTCTAGGCTGACCTCTACTGACTGCCAGCTCAATGTTGGCTACTTTCCTGTTGTTAGGGTCTGAACATTTGTGTCTCACCCCAAATTCATACATTGAAATCCTAACCCCAAAAGGTGACAGTGTTAGTCATGACGGTGGAACCCTTATGAATGAGATTAGTGCTTTTATAAAAAAGATCCTACAGAGCTCCCTAGGCCTTTCCTCACCATGTGAGGATACAATGAGAAGTCTGTCACCCAGAAGAGGGCCCTCACCTGACCATACTGATCTTGAAGGCCACCCTGATACTGAACTTCCATACTCCAGAACTGTGAGAAATAAAGTTCTGTTGTTTATAAGCCATTAAGTCTATGCTGCTTTGTTATAGCAGCTCAGACAGACTAAGACACCTATTGTGTTGAAGGGACGTAGACCCAGGGAAGGGAGGAGAGAGAAAAGAGTATATTTCTTCCTAACTCTCATCCTGCTCCTTAGCAGTGGTAAGCGCCTACATGACCCTGGTCCTGTTAGGCAACTCTGTCTCCAAGGTTCTAACTATCACTGTGCTTTGGTAATACTGTTTCCTCCTTTGGCTCCATCATGTTTATGGATTGTATTAGTTTCCTACAGGCTTGAATTGGGCATTATAGAGGCAGAGCCTGAAACAGGAGTTGAGATGCATTTGATTAACCGAGCAGAGGATAGAAAGAAAGTGAAGGAAACAAGAAGGTAGTCTCAGCAGAGGTCCAGCTTTAGCACAGTTCCAAGGGGGGCTCTCCAGCATAGATTGTACCATGGGCTTGTCCACCTTAAGAAAGGAGTTCTGGGAAACAGGAAGGGATGGGGAGGGAGACAAGCCATAAGAGACTCCTAGACTCACAAAATGAACTAAGGGTGGCTGGGAGGCATGGGGGTAGGGATAGGGTGGCTGGGCTGTGGACATTGGAGAGGGTTTGTGCTATGGTAAGTGCTGTGAAATGTGTAAGCCTGATGATTCACAGACATGTACCCTGGGGCAAATAATACATTATATGTTAATAAAAAATAAATAAAGAAAAAGAAAGGAGTTCTGGCCTCTTATAACCCCATGTCAGTCATTCATGCTAGGGTAGAGAAAGTATAACCTCTTAGTTTTGGTCCCTACCCCCACTGGCTGAGGGCAGTCAATTCTCCAGAAAAGGGACAGCTATGAGCCATTAATAGCCAACACTCAACACCACTGGTGGGGGGTGGCGCGTGGGGATGGATCCACTAAGTTGATGAAAGCAATCTGGGCAGGGTGTCAACAGGGTCTATTTCACCACAGTAGTTAATCTCTGGTGTGTATGTGTATGTATATATATATATATATATACATATATATATGTGTGTGTGTGTGTGTGTATACATATATATATGTATATTCATTAAGTCAGACACTACTCTACTTCATTGCATCCACAATAATGTTCATCTTGATAATGCTTGTAGACTGCTAATGAAACCAACATAAACCTTCCATTTGGATGGGGGCGGGGGATAGAGAATGGGAAAAAAACTGGAGATGGTGAAGATAAATCTCACTTTTCACAATTATTCCTAGGACCTGGCTTATCTTCATGTGCCTGCACAAATGAAAGCCCTGGCCAGATATACTGGAGTTCATGAGTTCTTGTGGCTGCCCACAGAGAACAGTAGTCCTGACCTTGACTTTGGAGGTGGTACATAGGCCAGTGAAGTCAAATTGTTTGGCTTTGGCCCAGCTGAAGCTCACTGCTGAAAGGTGATCACAAAATACGGCTCTGTCAGCGAGTGATCAGCTACCTCCAGACACAGATACGTGAAGTAAACAACTAATTTCACACTCTGTTAGAGAACAGGATTAATATGACCAGATTATCAATACATTTTCTGAGGCCTATTTAAATCCTCTTTGTTGTCTTTCATACAATACCCTGGTTTTACAGAGACTAATGTCTGCTGAGAATTATTTTGATGGAAGCTGACTTTTGGCCAATTTTAGAAGCAAATTTTAATTGTCCTTTCACTCAAATAATTTAAGTTATATATTTTAAAAAAAGAAAAAAAAAACACCACTTCAACATATCCACACTCTCTAACAGGACAACCTGATCCTGAAATTTAATTAGGTTCTGAATGAGTTGCAAACAATGCCAAGACAATAGAGAGCTCAAGAGAGAAGAGAATCAGCCTGAGTTCACAGGGGAACCAATTGAGCAGAGCTTGTCTTAAAACTGTGTTAAGAATAAGTGCATAATCACTGTTCTGCTTGCTTTGGCATTATTTGGCCTTTTTAAATGTCACAGCACATCCAGGGAAGGCTCATGTGCTGGATGTCTCTATCACACTATCACACAACATTTCCATCTCAATTCTAGAACTATATATGAAATATCTGCTATGTGCCTTGCACTGTGCTGGAAGCTGGAGGTACTGAGCATTCATTCACTCAGCTGAAGATGAACCAGGTGTTACTCCATGAGGACTTATCAATTTATTTCCTATCAACATTCTGATTTACAGGGCGCCTGGGTGGCTCAATGGGTTAAAGCCTCTGCCTTTGGCTCAGGTCATGATCTCAGGGTCCTGGGATCCAGCCCTGCATCGGGCTCTCTGCTCAGCAGGGAGCCTGCTTCCTCCTCTCTCTCTGCCTGCCTCTCTGCCTGCTTCTGATCTCTCTCCGTCAAGTAAATAAATAAAATCTTTAAAAAAAAATTCTGATTTACTTTTAGTGGAGAAGAATAGTCAAGAAGCTTGACTGGCCCAGTCAGTAGAGCATGCGACTCTTTTTTTTTTTTTTTAATATTTTTTTTTTTTTAAGATTTTTTATTTATTTGACAGAGAGAAACACAGCAAGAAAGGGAA